>CM039130.1:11932670-12532670 GCA_022036555.1 Microstegium vimineum | reverse complement strand
TTCATTTGACCAAATATCTTGCGACAAAGCTCCTGGACTTTGGGCTTTGATTGCTCCCACCTCCCCAAGAGATTGGCGTCCATCGAATTTTCAAGGATTCGGTCCAAAGGCACATCAGGAGCAAGGGCTCGAACAAAAGAAACAACATTATTTATACAGCGCTCAAACCCATTCTCCACAAATTCTTGAAATCGAAGAGGCAATGCAGGAATTAAGGTCTTTAGACCTTCTTTAGCATCCTCTTCATGACAGATAGCAGCTATGATAGGGTTCACAGCAGCATACAAAGTCTTATATCGTTCATGAACGCCCAGAAGCTGAGACTGCAACTCCTGCTCTGACTTCAAAAGCTGGAAAAGACAAACAATTCAGAAAACTAAGAATGAGAACAACAAAAAGACAGAAGACAGCAAGCGATCACTAAACTCATAGCTTCAGTTTTCTTTTCTAAAGATTCAAGACGAAGAGACAAGTCTTTCTTCTCTTCATTCCAAGTCACTGAAGCTTATTCGGCAGCTACAAATAAGAATATCGAAAAGAGAATCACAAAAATTAGGGAAAATATAAAAATACTTACCAGCTAGCTTGTCCTTCAAATTAGAAAGGGCAACAGATGAAGAAGTTTTCTCTTGCTCCAAAGCAGCCCGAGCCTGAGATAGCTCAAGCTTAACCTTATCAAGATCAGCCCGAGAAATGGTAGAAGACTGACCCTCCGAAGAGGAAGAAGCAGCCAATTCCTGACAAACCTCCTGTAAGAGATAAAGATTAGAATAAAAGGCAAACAAACTGTCTGAAGAAGAAAAATAAAAGCAAATACCTTTAGCTCAGCACCAAAAGTCATTGATAGATCATTCCAACAAGAAACAAGCTTCTGGACCCGCTCAACTCGACTGAGCTCAACTTCTGGCCCCTGAAGAAGCAAGGGAACCTCCAAAGAAGAAATCGGAGCCTTGCCCGAGATACTCAACTCAGGTACGTCAAGAAGAGGCACACCATCAGAAGGACATGCACCAACAAATTAGGAAGCACCAGCAACTTTGGCAGCATCAGAAGCGCAAAATCCTACAAGAAACAAAACAAGAAGAGGTAAGAGAAAAACAAAAAGCAAAAATCTTCATCAACAAGACAAAAGAATCCTACCATCCTGGGATGAAGCAGGAACATCAGAAGAAGGCCTAAGGAAAGCAAAAACAAGAATATTAGGCAAAGACAACTAAGACCTAAACACTGCAAAGAAGGCTTGACTTACTTGACTGATTTGCTGAAAGAAGCAACAACTTGAGCAAATGAAAGTTTGGAAATATGAAAAGAAAAATCGTCATCAAGCAGCATGGAAGAAGAGAGCGGAATAGCCGAAGGAATAGGAGCAGTTTCACTAGAGGGTTGACTAACAGATGGCCTACGACCGAAACAACACTACAATAAGAGAAAGGATATAGAAAGAAGTTACAAAAACAATAAAGGAACTCATGGATGGCGAATAAGAGGAGGATCATCATCAGAATATTCCTCATCAAGAGGGATGGACTAGCCACCTGACAAAAAACAAATATAGAACGCCAATCAAGAAACTAAACAGGCAAAACAACTCGGTTATAAACAAGAACCCTCACCTACAATAATGTTACCTGTGGGGGTGAACGGACGAGGAGAACGACAACGAGTAGTAGGAGGAGGTTGAACAGGCTGAGAAGAAGACTCATCTTTCCTTTTCCTAGAAACCGGTAAGACTTGAGCTAACTGAGGATCAGGAGAATACGGTACATACCCTTCAGTATTACATAATCCAGAGATGAACCTGGAAGAAGAGCTTGAAGCTACAGTAACCTCAGCAGCAGCTTCAGCAGGAACAAAGGCAACATGCCCAAAAGGCAAGTCAAGCCTAAAAGAGTGACCATAATCCTAAGCAAAAAGCAAGTTATCAGCAAAGCTTAGTAAAAAAGAAGTCAGAATGAACCAAAATTCACTAACCTGAGGAGGAGGATTTCCAGCATTATATTCTGAAATTTGGGGAGGAATAGCAGATACACCACTGAAAACTCTCCCCAAACGATCAAATATGTCTTCATCAGACAACTCAGAATTAGGGATAATCCAAGAAGGATCAGAAGAACTAGTATACTCAAAGCCAAGATGCTCCCTTTTTATGAGAGGTTGAACCCGGCGATGATAGAAACTGGCAATCAACCCATTGCCAGTCAACCCGGATTGTTTTAAGAAACTTATCCGAGTCAGCAAAGGCTTAATAGCCAAAGACTCAGAAGGGGACAAAGGATCATTCCAACAAGGAAGGGAAGTTGGAAGAGCAGCAAGATTGGAAGAGAAATAAGCATCAGGCTTGGAAATATAAAACCACTTATCCGCCCAATCCTTAACAGAATCATAAAGAGTAAACAAAAAATAGCTATTTTTCACCCCCTGACAAAACTGAAGAGCACAACAGCCAAAGGAGCGAGCTGATTTACTCTCATGGAAATGAAAGCGAAAGAAATATCGAAGAAGAAGAAGACAAGGGGGGATGCCAATGAATGCCTCGCACAAGTGAACAAACGAAGCAAGGAAAAGAACCCCGTTAGGGGCCAGATGATGGAGCTAGATACCACAGAAATGGAGGAACTCCATCAAGAAGTCAGAAGGAGGGAAGCAAAGCCCAGCGCGAACAAAAGGAACAAAGAGTACAGTCTGATCAGGGGAGGGATTGGGGATTACATGCTCACCAGGAAGAGAGTACTCAGAAAAAATCCGCGCCTGAAGCAGACCATGAGCAACTAGGAGATCCAAATCCGCCTCCTAAGTCGTAGGTTTGGGAGACGACTTCATCTGACGAGACATCTCGACGTACTCAGGATTATCTATGTGATCCAATACGGTGTCTTTGTCAACAAATTCTTTGTTCTTGTTCTTGTTCTTCTTCACCATTCGAGGCAGATCAAAGACAAGATGGCGGCGGCGGCTAGGGTTTGCAAGCGGAAGAAAGAGTTTTTTACTGAAAGGTAAAAAACAAAGGAAGAAGGAAAGAGAAACTTATAAAGGGATAAAAAACCACAAGATTTATCAATTACACAACGGTTACAAAGGACCACCAGGAATTATGGAACGAACGCAGAAGGGAAATAAACAGGCAGACGACATCTCTTCTCAGAGTACACAGACAACATGCAAAGAACCTGGACATTACAAAAAAGACAGATACAAGAATAAAAGAACTCGGAAGATTGAGACAACAATTCATTAATTCCTCATTTTTCAATACAAACTTTGAGTACAGACCAGATATAAAGTTACAAACAGCAACTACCGAAAGGAACTAGTACAAGTCAGTAGTCAGGAACCCGGTCAAATTCGAGGTTAGACCAATCCGAACCAAGATTCAATATTGACAGACAGAGCCAAACAACTCGGATCTATGCAATACCCAGCGGAGCAATGCACGCCCAAGCTACCAAAGGTAGTAGAAGCAGAACTCGGAAGCCATTTAAGATTGGCAGCGAGAGACGCAGTAAAATAGTAGTGACCAAATTCAAGTCATACAGATCAGCATCAGCACGCACCAAAATGACACCGCACAGGACTGTCCAGGGAACGCTTCTTCATCCAAGACCGCAAGAACAGTTAGAAGCACTGGATCAGGACACTGGTAGATCAAGCAGTGCAACATGCGACAGCCTCATTACAAGATCTACACCATTTGCATCAAAACCACCCACAGCTTGGTCCTACCCTGAAACCAGTTGTCTACTGGTTTCTATCACAAAAGCTACACCATTCACCAGATTACAACCAAGAAAGGGAAGAAAGAAGCCCAGGGGCTTGTCAAGCTCGCCCACTACAATATCCATAATACAACAAGGACTTATTACTAGGGAGAACAGAAGATATGTGACAAGGAAATCATACTACAGGTATTTATAGAAGAATAATGGGTGCACATACACCAAGTACATGAAGAAAAGACAACAACAACAATAATACATAAAGGGAGCAGTAAAGGCAAAAGATTCTACAAGGACTACATTGATGAGATACAAACAAAGTAGTACATCAGAGTACTAGATAGAATATTCAGAAGAATATTCCAAGGACAATCATGTAACCAGGAACACTCATTGGATACCAAAAACAACTCGATCAGTAATCTTATGGATACAACAACCGGAAGCTACCAATACAAGGTCAATATAAGCCTCAGCTACAATAAAAGACAACAAATGACAAAATATAAAGGCTAAAACCAAGGACAGATCAGGTCTACCACCAAAGAAGACCCGGCACTTGGTGAAAACCTTGCAGAATAAAACAACCTAGAGCTTCCTTAACGCTTGAAGAAAGTCCTGGTTCATAGGCAGAAAGCCACTCCTAACAAATGAGATTGGACAGCTCCAACTTTAGCCTTTCCAGCAGGAGTTCAGTGCAAGCAGGCATGACCAAGAAGATAAAGCATACCATGTCAACTAACTTAGGAGCGGCAATGGTTACAGCCCGGAGATCAATAGACAGATAAAGAAGGCATGGAAGCCACATCACAAGACTTCTTCTACCTGCTACGCCAAACTTCCCAAGAAAATCTAACCGAGGAGTTAGTCTACCTCTAACTCCATTCACAAGAATTCTTCTACCCACTCAACTATTAGAGGGAGGACATAATCCCGGGGGCTGCTCAGTTTCACTCAACAGCATGATCGATAAAAAGAAAGAAGAGAGCTCTAGAGATCAAGCTACCAGTGCAAGCGCAACGCAATATATAGCAAGGAAGGACCACCAAAAGCCAAAAGTCATGAGAAAGAAAAGCAAGAAAACAACAAAAGCTGACCAAAGCAAACAGTAAAAGCAGGATTCCACACATCCGTGAAAGCACAGTACCCACCCGTGAACAAAATCAGATAGAACCAAAGTATTTCAGACCCTTCTGCCGAGTTCTTTTTTGATAAAAAAGAACTCGGAGAAGGCTCGGGGGCTAGAAATACATACCACACAAAGTTTTTTCTCAGGTCCTCCGAATATTTGTACCAAGTAATCAGAGGCTCGGGGGCTACACTCAATGAGTGCACCTTTTTGTCCAAAAAAAAGGCGTAAGAAGGACAAAAAGGTGCAACAAGACTACAAGGCGAGGACACAAGAGATCATCCCATGATTTTGCTTCAAGGCGAACTCGACTTGTTCTCAAAACAACCCAACACATTAAAGAAAACTCATGAGATGCTCGGGGGCTTGTCGATGGGATAACCTATAGGGTACCCACAGACTGGCTTACCTGAGCTTTGGGCCTGTTTCCTCACGGCCCACAAAGGAAGGCAGACAAATGAAACCGAATTCTACTCGGTAAAGACGACAAGACCAAAGCGCAGCTTAGGACTCTAAGTTTGTAACCGAGTAGGATTAGAGCAATCCTCAGCCAGACCCTGAACTATAAAGGGCTGGTGAGGGTACCACCCAAAAAACATCTAAACATACTACGTAACACCCGATACGTAGAATGACACACAACACCTTGTATACGAGATTAGAGCAATAACAAGCGACCCAACTGGACGTAGGGTTATTACTCGACTGTGTCGAGGGCCTGAACCAGTATAAACCGTGTGTCCCTGCGTGTCCAACCACCAAGGTTTCACTATTCGCCGAGGCACGGACTATTGTCTCGGGTAACCCCGTGGCAGGCTATCGGTGGTAAAACATCTACAGTCATCTAAGCCAATTGTTGCACGTCCTCTAGTCACATCCCGTATCCTCCATAACAAATGGCAATGACAGAAGGTGAAGGATTATGCAAGGAGGCTTAGGGAAGAACAACAAGTTGAATCACATTGGCATTGTCCTTTCTTCAGACATTTCTGGAACGAGGGCTTGAGATTGCCAACTAGAAACAATTATTCTAACAGCCTAGGTGTTAAGCTTGCATGTGAATATCATTTCATGACCATGAGCACAAGCATCATTGCAATCATGCATTTCCATGATCACATGAAATGATAACCCTAAGTGATCACCTTGTTTCATGTGTGTATGTGTTAACCTACACTTAGCTTTGTATGAGTTATGCTTGTTTAACCAAGTGCTTGATGTTTTGATCACTAATGACCATCTAGAAATGCTTAGGGATGAAAATGGAACCATGTTTATGTTCATGATCAAGTCCAAATAAGCTTCTAGGGTTAAGCTCTAATGGTTGTCCCTAGAAACCCTTTTGCTTAAGTTAACAAATTGACTTTGCAAATGACCTTGTATGAAAAAGTTGGTTTAAGCAAAGTTGTAGAGTGTTTAATTCTGAACAAACTTTGTTTAACTACCTTGAGGTGATTTAGATCCTAAAATACCCTAATCAGTCAATTAAGGCTGATTTGGGGATGGTTTAGTTTTTGAAATTGCCTAAGTCCTAAAGTGGTTTGCAGTTTGAAAGTTACCCTGTTTGAATGCTTGTAGTTTGAAATCTAGGCCGTTTCAGTTCAAACAAATTGCACCAAAGTTGGAGTTCAACTATAGCTCTACAAAAGTGTACAATTAGTTGAAGCTAAGACGCAGAGGTTAGGGAGTTAATCTCTTTGCAAAACCGGCCGTCAGTCGGCCTGATCGGGTGTTCAAATGCAGAGCTGAGCGCGCGCTTGGTCGGTGGCCGACCGCGTCGGGCATCGCGTGCCGTGTGGCAGCTGTACGCTGGAGTTGGACCCGCGCTGGCTGTGCCTTAGACGCCCGCACACTCCATCTCGCGACCAGACGCTCACTCGCCCTCGCTCTCTCCCTCCTCTCTAACTCGCGCAAGAAAGCGGAGCGCAGCGCCACCGCCGTAGCACCACCATCACCGAGCTCCACCGCGAAGCACACCGCTGCATTGGCAGCCAAAACCCAGCCACAGCTTCGCCTTGCTCCGCTCCGTCATTTGCACCACACAGCTTCCACGCTAACCGCTCAGGTGAGCCATACTGTGCAGAGCAGAGCCGCCATTGACGACCTAAGCTCCGCCGAGCTTTGCGCCGCCGTGGCCAGCCCAATCCAGAGCCCCTCCCTTTCTTCTAGCCCTTGTACGCGGTAGCCCAGAGGGTGTAGATGCTCGCCGAGGTGTTGGTTGAAGCGATTAGGGTTAGGGTTCGCCGGAACGGGAACTCCGCCGCGTGCGAGCGCATGGCACCCGCAACGCAGGAGAGGTTAGTTGGGCTCTGTAGTGTCGCTTGAGCTCGTCTCAGTTGCGTTAGGGTTAGCTGGTTAGGTCGTGGTTAGATAGCCAGAGTTGATTGAAGCATCCGTGCCTTGCCACCGCCGGAACAGAAGTGTCGCACCGCTGTGAACTCGCCACCGTGCCACTGTGCATGTGGCCGAGCTCATCGGAGGGTTTGCACCGCCCCAATCCGGGCTAGATCGAACCTCTAGGGTTTAGTGTAGTTGTAGCCACCGTCAGTTTGGCCGGATAAAGCTTGCGCCGGCCAGCGCAAGAATCGCAGCGCCGCCGTGCCGCCATGGACGCCGTCGAGCATGCTCCGGTGGACCTGGGGTACAACCAGTTACATGGATCGATGCGAGTTGCGAAGGAGAGCATGACCATGGGGTTGGTTCGGCCGGAAACCTCACCGCCGGCGAGGAACCGACGGTCGAGCACCTGGGATGCGTCGGTTCTGGTAGAGAGAGGGCTGACCAGTGGGTCCCATGTGTCATAGACTCTAGGGTTTCTCTGTTTTTGTCTTTTTCAGTTTTGTTTGCTAACTTTGGAAATTCATAACTAATTACAGAAAAATGGTAAAAATGTGAAACTAGTTCTGTTAGCTTTGTTATGTTTTTGTCTATGCATTAAAAATGTTAAGTAACCTGTTGTTACTGTTTTTCTGTGTTGTTTTAAGTAAAATGACCAGCAAGCTTTATATGCTTAGTTTCACTTGTTTAATTCATATTTGGAGTTTGGTATGTGCTAAAATCATGGTTCTTGTTATGTTGAGCTTGTCTCAGCATGAACTTCCCATGAAAAATGTGAAAGTACCAGTAACCTGTAATTTAGTTACATGTTATAGTTCTTTTGGTTATATGCTTGTTTATTTGAATGCAATCTTGTTTAAATTGCTAAGCTAAGTTAAATGTGTTTTTTATGCTTGTTAATTTTTGTACATATATTAGTTGCTTAGTATAATCTAAGAAAAATGTGAAATCTGTTGTTTCACACCTTTCAAATTGTTAAGTAATATTTGTTTAACCTGTGTTTGTTTTCCTCATCACCAGCAGAGAACTAATTTTAACCCTATTTTATGTATGCTTTCTGTTGATGTGCTGAATACCAAAGTGGTATATAATTATGTAACCTAGATTTTCTAATTTTATCATAAGTTTTGGAATGCTAGTTAATAGCTTTATATCTGTTTTAATTGCTATCTGAAATCTGTTAAAACAGCTTGAGCATGTTTTGTTGTTAGATTTGTTTAAGCTATTTATGTGGGGTTTCAGCAGTAGCTATAATAGACTTTGTTGTAGATAACTTGTTAATCTACCTAGTGTTAAACTTTCACATCCATAACCTGTTTAGTTTAACCTGGGTGCTTTTTACAAGTTTAACTTCAAATCTGTGTTTTGCTGTTTCTTCAAAACAGCCTTGCTTGATATGTCTGTTAGACCTTTTTATTTTTAGATTTATCTGGGGAGTTAATGGAATGTTTGGTAGAAAATTTCATGAGCTTTCCAGAATATCTTAGTTTTAATTTTTGGTTGTGTGTAGCTCCAACTACACAGTTTTCTTTCAGCTGCTGTTTTCAGTGTTTGTATGCCATGTTAATCATGTGTTAAGTGATGTGTTTGCTTTGTGTAAGTTAAGCAAATGTCTTAAGCCATGAAACTTGTTTAATGCAGGTGTAAGAGAGCTAACCTCGGAAGATAAGCTCTATTACAGGTTGCAAAAGAAGGGTAAGTGTTAATCTCTCTACAACCGAAGAGATTTGCACATATTCGGTCAATAAAATAAAATGTTGCATGAAACATTCATCATGAGCATTCATTCATGTGCATTAGACATGTCTCATTTCTAATATATGACCTATCATATATCTTGGATCATCATACATGTATACATGCATCCAGGATCGCCGGAGGGAGTGACCTTGCTAGAGTTCGGGGAGATCGAAGGAGGAGTCCCACCGGAGTTGCAAGCTCTAGAAGCTCTAGAAGAAGGAGGACAGGGTGCTGAACTTCCTGAGTGCCCTAACCACCTTCCTTCCACCTTCGTGAAAGGCAAGCCCCGGAGCATTATGCACATCCCTTACTCTACTTAAAGTATTTTACTTACAACACAACCACTTGTCTGTGCATTAAGTTCATAGGAGTTGAAATGAAACCCGTTGTTGCATTATATCTCCTTGTCCACTTAAAAGAACCTTGTAGGCCCAGGATCGAAACCTTGCTTAGCCATGCTTAGACCGGTAGCGTGGGTGGTCTATCATCCCCCACAAAGATAGGTTGTTGTCACGGTTGGCTATAGCTTGCTATTGTGGAAAATAACCATGTGGAAGTAATAAATCGAGACCGGGCGGACAAGCTATTGTGAGCCACTTGACTTGGAGGTCTTGTGAGCGGGTTCTCTCCGCCTTTGTCGCTAGGCACTGGATCATGGTTGGACATCTGCCGAGATTGAACGCATGCCTCCTTCATAGCTGGCCGAATAACTTGTTTCGACCGCGAAGCCTAACTCTGTATGTTCGGGCCGGACTTCCCCCTACTTGGGTCATGAAGACCACGAGCGGAATACTAGACCGTGGGAAAGCAACCTGATCATCCTAGCCTAGCACCAAGGGCAGGCACTACTTGAGCTACCTGGCTACCGTGAGTCGCTACTCATGCCTGTACCCGGGAGACCTGCGGCTACCCGAACTATATTGAAGGTGACCGCATAAGTGTGTCGGCAGGCATACTTGGGTGTGATTGAGGAATAAACCTCCAGCTAGATAGGAATTCGATTCAAATCGCAGTCTCTCCCCGTCAGTGAGAAACTTGAAAGATCTTCCTCCCACTGTAGAAACCTAAACTCTAATAAGTAACCAAAAGATGGTTATATGGTTTTGATGCCAAGCACAATATGGTTATTATTGTTTGATAACTTAGTGATTGCTCTAGTACAGGTGCTAATGAGATATGTTAATGTTACTCAATCAACTGCCAAATGTTGTTTTCTAATGATGAGAATACATGAGTAATAAGGATGCTCTTTTATGCAAAATTATGCTATCTCATGAGATCCACTGATAAAGCCCTACATAATCCTTGAAGTGTCTAGAGTTATATATCTATCTCTCTGTCGGGTAAGTCTAGCTGAGTACAATTGAGTACTCAGGGTTTCTTTACCCTTGTTGCAGATGGTATGGTCTATTCTAGCTATTGTCAAGCGTGCCTCTACCCTGCATGTGATGATGAGTGAAGACCATGGGCAATGGTGGATTCTGATGTCTCTCCTTGTTGCTTTTGATGGGACTGTACTAAGCATGGCACTGTATTTGTTTTAAACAGTTTGCAATGAGGGTTGTGAAACAAGACTTCTGCTACTTTGATTTGAACTTGGTGTTGTAATAACACCGTTTTAAACTCTGTTGTAATATTATTTCATTTTGAACTTATCACTGTGGATGTGCGGTTACTGAATCTAGTGTTCGATCTCGGGTTGTTACTTGATTGTGGTTTGGGATCCTTCGAGATTTCAAGGACTACCGGGCTTATATGGGCTCTAGTGTGACAGTGTTGTCAGAAATGATGATCATTACACTAGTGCTCTTATATGTTGGGATTCCATGACAATTATCCTGAATGCAGTGAGCAGTATAGAGAATATAGGCAATCTCAAATCAACCGCCAATCTATTCATGATAGAATTGAATACAATAACATGGATTGGTGTATTTTTAATCATAGTGTTCATGGTCGACTCGGTAAGAGGATTGTCGATGTAGATCGAGTCAAGCATGATGAGAAGGAGTATGTTTTGTAAGATGGCCAATGGTGCCCTAGAGGTCTTACTTAAAGTCAGAAGAGAAGGGTATATCACTTGAGGAATAAAGAGCTCGAACAAGATAAGAAATCGAAGTCAACTTAAGTGTGGTGTATCAAGCAAACAGCCAATCCTGGTAATCCATCGGCTAATGTTATGGCTTTCTTCTTACCTATTGAATTTAGAGCACTGACAGATCAAGAAGTCTACTCAGATTTTGATGAATTAGAGTATGAAGAGTTGACTGCTAAGCTAGCATTGTCTTCTCAAGTTGTATTTAGTAAAACTGTTATACATCGGCACTTGAAGGCTTTGTTTGTCAAGGGGCGTGTTAATGGAAAGTCGATGGGTAAGATGTTGGTTGATGGTGGTGCCTCCATCAATTTGATGCCTTATACTACCTTCCGAAAGATTGGCATGGGACCTGATGAATTAATCAAGACTGGTCTAGTGCTTACAGATTTTGGAGGTAACTTGTCAGAGACTCGGGGGGGCCTTGCTTGTGGAGCTAGCCATTGACAGCAAGACCTTGCCAACCACTTTCTTTGTTATCGATGGGAAAGGCTCATACAGTTTGCTCTTGGGGAGAGATTGGATCCATGCCAACTATTGTGTTCCTTCCACAATGCACCAATGTGTGGTCCCATGGCTAGACAATGATGAAGTTGAAGTGATTATAGCTGATAATTTAGTTTCTGTAGCCACCGTTGATCCTGTTTATTGGAATTTTGATGATTTTGAGTGCTTGTCTAGAAAAGCGTTCCAAGGAGATTTCATAACGATCAATGATGAAAATCAATAGCCAATCTGAGCAGTCGGTTCTGAGAATATTTTTAATGGATAGTGCAATTGATGATGATGAAGGCAAGTTAGGAAAAGGGTTTACGTCAGCTAATATTTTAGAAGTTGATATTGGACCTGGTGATAGACCAAGGATAATGTATATAAGTGCTAAGTTAGATCCTGAGTATAAACGAAAGCTAATGGAATTGCTAAATGAATATAGAGATTGCTTTGCTTGGGAATATTATGAAATGCCTATACTAGATAAATCAATTGTGGAACATCGATCACCAATCAAACCTAGATCTCGGCCTTTCAAACAGACTCCAAGAAGGTTCAATCCTATGATTTTTTTGATGATATAAGAAGGAAATAGAAAGATTGTTGGAGGCTAAGTTTATTAGACCTTGCCGATATGCAGATTGGATTTCAAATATTGTTTCTATTTATAAGAAGAATGGTAAATTGAGGGTATGCAATGATTTAAACATTTTAAACAAAGCTACTATGATGGATGGATACCCAATGTTGATAGTCGATATGCTGGTTGACGCAGCTGTCAGGCACAAGGTCATTAGTTTTATGGATGGTAATGCTGGATATAATCAAATTTTTATGGCAGAAGAAGATATATCCAAAATTGCATTCAGATGTCCAGGGGAAATTGGTTTGTTTGAATGGGTCATTATGACATCGGTTTAAAGAATGTCGATGCAACTTATCAAAGAGCAATGAATTCTATATTCCGGTTGAAATTTATATTGATGATGTGGTTGTAAAATCCAGAAGCTATGAGGAACATCTAGTTGATCTTAGAGAAACCTTGGAGTGCACTAGAAAAGATGGTTTGAAGATGAATCCAAACAAGTGTGCCTTTGGAGTCTCTGCTAGGCAATTTCTGGATTTTATGGTGCATGAAAGAGGAATTGAAGTTGGTGAGAAAAGCAAGACAACTATAGATAAGGCAATTCCTCCAACCAACAAAGTAATTGTGGTCTCTTCTTAGGAAGATTAATTGCATTAGGAGATTCATTTCTAATCTTTCGGGGAAAGTATTGCCATTTTCTCTTTTGTTGAAGTTTAAAGATAATGAAGAGTTCAAGTGGGGTGACATACAACAGATAGCATTTGAAGAAATAAAAGACTATATGAAGTCTCCACCCATGTTGGTTCCTTCTCAGGTTGGTAAGCCTTTCAAGTTGTATGTGGCGGCCGGTAGCCAAATAATTGGGTCGGCCCTAATTCAAGAGTTTGAAGGGAAAGAAATAGTACTCTTTTACTTGAGCAAACAATTGTTAGATCTAGAGACAAGATATACTCTTATTGAGAAATTATGATTGTGCTTGTATTTTTCTTGCATTAAATTGAGACACTATTTGTTATCTTCTGAGTGCACTATAGTGTCCAAGATTGATGTGATCAAACACATGTTGTCCATGCGTATTCTAAATGGGAGAATTGGAAAGTGGATGTTAGCATTGTCTGGATTCAATTTGAGACATGAATCGGCTAAATCAGTTAAACGACAGATAATGGTTGATTTCATAACTCAACATCATGAGACATAGTATGTAGAAGTGGCGCCATGGACATTATTTTTTGATGGGTCTACATGCAAACAGGGAGCAAGTATTAGAGTAGTTCTCATTTCTCCTAGAGGGGAGGTTTTGAGTTTGCTTGTCAGATTGAGGTAACTTCTATAAATAATCAAGCAGAGTATGACGTTTTACTCAAAGGTTTTCAAATTCTTCAAGAGGTAAAAGCCGAGTCAGTTGAAGTGTTTGGTAATTATCAGTTGGTGATCAATATGCTAATCGGCTCATATGAATGCAAAGATGAAGTGTTGAGGAAATATTATGATAGATGCAAGAGTTGGATAAGTGAATTCTCCTCAATAACTCTTCAATATGTTCCAAGAGAGTAGAATCGGGAAGCCAATAGGTTGGCTCAAGATGCTTCAGGATATCAGATGATTTTAAATAGATCAATTAACATCATATCAACAAATTGGAGGGTTGAAATAATGGAATACCTTAAGAATCCATCACAAAAAGTTTCTAGGAAATTGAGATACAAGTCAACTAAGTTCATAAGCTATGCAAAAGTATGAAAAAGAGAATAAATATAGACATAAGAAAGTCCAAAGTATCAAAAAAGAGAGAAAAAGGAAAAGATTGCCATGTCTCAAATATAAGTTAGAGAGATCATCTTTGTTTAAGGAGTAGAAAAAATAAAAGTTCTTTATTATGTTCCACACACATGCACATCTTAATCTAGGACTGTGACACTTTTCTCCTAGGATCCTTGTTTTGACTTTACAACATATGCAATATAAGTATGCTATCATATTTATCCCTACCTAAGCTCCACATAGACCATTTAAAAGTAGGATGAAACACAAGAAGGTGACACTATTCTATGCCTTGGTGAGGAATCATATATTGTTGTGTGAGTCAAGAGAGTACTACTTGAGGAGTAAAAGCAATCTATGTGCTTTCTTTTGAAAAACTTATCAAAAACTCCAAGTACTAGAATATGAAAATGGGAAGATGACTTTGCTTTGAGAACTGTTCCATTTCTTAACTTCCAAAGGATATATGTTAGACAATACAACATATCCCACCTATATAGGAAATGTTTTGAAGTAACCTTTATGTTTGCTTATTATCTTGAAGATGTTATGATGATGTTTACTTTTAGCACTAACCTTTACTCAAGGACAAGCAAAGACTTAAATGTAGGGGTCTTGTTGACGGTGAATAAGTGCTAAAGTGCTCAAAACACCATCAACATGATTCAAACTCAATGGAAAAGCCACATAAGGAGAACATAGTTTATCGATAATTGGTTCCACATGTACCTTGAGCCTTGTTTTGTAGGAATTAGCATTTTGGACCAAGACAGGGCCTGAAAGGACCCATAAGGGGGTCGCTCAGCCTGCCTAAGGGTGCTCTAAGCCCTGCTAAGGGGTCACAATCCAAGAGAAGCACCTTAGAAGCAATTTCAACCTTCAGATCAACTTTGTGTTTTCTCTAGAAGACTCAAGATGAAGTTACATGGATCAATGACGTGGCAACAAAGACTCCAGCGAAAGGAAATGCAACTACACACTCTATGACAAGTGGGAACACCTTCTATAAGAAGGTGGCTAGGCCTACATGCCATAGGTGAGTTAGCTGACCCACCTATGGAGCATCCAAGGTGGCCACCAAGCCAAAAGAGGTCTATGACATGCGGACCTTCCTTGAAGAAGATGGTTGCATGGCCCACATGTCATAGGGGTTCGATCGACCCCCCCTTGGAGCCTACAGAGCCTCTACTGCACCCACCGACCTATTGCATGCCTCCATGCATCTCAAGGCATCCCATCCTTCCATTCTATGGTGGTCTGATCCAAGGGAGAAGGATGGAGGTCTCCTGGATCGCTGATGTGTGCTAGAGTAGCCCCTACTCCACCTCCACCTATAAATACCCCCTAGGCCTTCACTTCCATTTCATGATAGAGTAGAGTAAACCACTCTTTAGTAGCTTAGCAAAGCTCTAGTGCTATGCTAGCAATGAGAGAGAGTCTTCTGGAAGAAGCCCAAGAGCTGTCGAAAATCTTGTCCAAGGTGTACCTCAGCGGATGCTTTCTCCTTGTAAGTAATACATCCAAGATCTTTTATAGCATTTATATTCTGGTTCTAGTATAGTAGTTATATAACCCGTTTTACCTGTATATTGCTCTACTCTTGTGTGTGGGGTGCTCTACACTATGCCAGCAAGCTTTTTCGTGGCGGTCAAAAAAGCTTAATCACAGTGGGCAATGGCGTCCGCTGCGATGACAACGTCACAGTAAGTGTTGCATTTACCATGGTGGTCGTTAGCGCCCACTACGATAAACCGATTAACTGTAGCAGACACATTACAACACCCACTGCGGTAATGCCATTTACCACAACGATCACTCAAGCTGACTGTCGGATACCTGAGAATAGGGTACCCTAACACCGTGCTTCGCAAAAAACAAAATCACCCTCGGAGGCCTCTTCACCTCGTCCGAGCTAGGTCGACGTCATCCGTGGGCCGTCTACCCTCGGAGGCCTCTCCGCCTCGTACGAGCTAGGCCGATGTCATCCGTGGCGCCGTCTACCCTCGGAGGCTCCTCCGCCTCGTCCGAGCCAGCCTGGCATCATCCGTGACATATCTGCCCTCTGGGGCTCTTCCACCTCGCCCAAGCCGACGTGACGACATCGCCCTCTCCCGAGGGCATGGTTGTCGTAGCTGGTCGGGGCGCCCTGGCCCATAGTCAAAAGGTCTACAACACCGCCTGTCCTTAGGGATGGGGTTTTAAGGCACGAGCCGCCATGACTACCCCTGTACACCCCCTGCGGAACAAGCGCCTGTGCTACCTAACCCCCGATTGACACCCGCCACGCTCAGGCCATACCATCGACAGACACTTGAACAGGGATTCAACCATCATCAGCCCTGTATGACGGAACATAGGGGTGCCTGGCCCTGTGTTGTCAGCCCTTGCCCATGCCCAAATCATGGAACAGGGATGTTTCCGACTAACAAGGAGTATGGCTACAGCCCCATCAAGGATGAACACGGTCGCGTGGCATGTCTACAGGCGCAGTCTTCCCCGGGAAGGAAGGCGAACAGAAGCCCAAAAGCGCTCCCAAGTCTTCAGCCCGAACAGGATCCACGTTTCACTCTCTCTCCCTCTTTCTACTGTACTCCTCCATCTCTCCCTACATATAAAGGGGAAGAATGGACCTCCAATCTCTCTCTCTGAACTCTCTCAACTCATTCACACACACATACTCGCCCTCGCGTGAGCTCTCACAGGAACCAAGAACCTCATACGCACGAGACCTGGGAACCCGCTTCCCTCTCTCACCATTGCTTGTAGCTCCCCTCTATGAGCCCTCCGCGCTCGGTAACACGACTCCGCGACGAACTGGACGTAGGGCGTTCGTGCCCGAACCAGTATAAACCCCGTGTCCTCCGAGCGCAACCATCCGATCTCCGACACACTTAGAAATTTACTCGTTGGTCGTCTAGACCCCGCCATTTTAGACACCAACAGTTGGCGCGCCAGGTAGGGGAACTTTGCGTGTCACCCATATTTTGGAGATTCGGATGGCATCTCGCCACATCGATTTCACTCCAGGCTCCATCGTTCGCTTTGGTAGCCTTGACTTCCAGTGCCACGGGCAGGGGGGCGACCTGGTCCTCCGTCGCCCCATGGCATCCTCCGAGGTAGCCGTAGGTGCCATCTCGGCGTCCATGGCCCACCTTGGCCTGTCTCCCTCTGGGGAGCAAACCACTCATGGGACAGCCGTCCCACGAGCCGACTACCCCGAGTTCAAGCGCCAGCTCGACACCTTAATGGGCCCCCAGCCTACTCAGGGGTCCCTCCACATACTCTACTTCATATTCGCCAACATAACGGCTCAGCTCGCGGGAGGGCGACCGCTCTCTCCTGAGCTCACCTCGACACCTGCCTCGAGGGCACTACCGTATGGCTTGCGGAACACCACCGCATCCTACTCGGAGGCGGTGGCTGCGGGTTTCTGCGCTGACCCCGCGGAGGGGACACGCATCGAGCTCGCATCACATCCTCTTTCGTCCGTCTCCGACCTCCTTACGATCTCGGAGGCGACATCCAACGCTGACTCCAGCCGCGGGAGCGTCAATCCCTAGGAGCCCCTGGACTTCGAAGGTCTGGGGGATAAAGAGGCCTTCTATGGTTTCTTGCATGCCAGCAATTACCTGCTCGACTCCGATTCGAGCGACCATAGTGCCAGCCGCAGGCATGAGTGCTTCATGTGCAACTCACCACCGCACGGGGCTGCCATCGACGCCACCCTCATCGAAGACGAGGATGGCGACGAGGTCCACATGCTCGTCGACGGGGCAGGAGCACCAGTACCGGTGTCGCGGGACGAACCACAATCCTCTGATGCCCAGCGGCGCTACCTTCAAGAGGTCCACGACATGGAGCAGAAGCTCCAGGAAGGGCAGCGATGACTGACGTTTGAGCGCGAAAAGCTCGAGCGTGAAGCCGCGAGGGCCCCCGAAGAGCTCCGCGCTTGAAGGGAAGCCCGAGCGGTACATCAACGCATCATCAACGATGAGCATGACCCCCACAGTTCGCGTGGGCAAGCCAGAACATCACGGCAGCGGCGATGCTGCTCCGCAACCTCCGGTCCCCGACACTCCCGAAGGAAAGCTCGCTCACGACGAGCTCAAATCCCTTCTAGGACGCACCGCGGCTCAGCAGGCCGAGAGTTCTGCGTCGCGTCGACGCGGGCTCAACGTCAGCCATCAGGTCGACCCGGCGCCTAACGACCGTGAGGGCTCGGTTCACCAGGATTCCGCGTCACACGGGTTCATGCTCGCGTAGGGGACAAGCGCGACACACGCGACATGCTCGACGGCCCAAGCACGCCAAGCAGGACGACGCAAGCAGATGCTACCACGTCCGGCATGGTGGCCGATATGACAGTGACGAAGATCGGCCTCCCACTCCGGAGCCGCCGGGCCCTTTGGCCTACATTCGCTGCATCCGCCGCGCTCCGTTCCCGCAACGTTTCCGGCAACTATCCAACATCGTCCGGTACTCCGGGGAAACGAACCCTGGACTCTGGCTCGACGACTACCACCTCGCCTGCCAGGCCGGCGGCGCAGACGACGACGAGTTCATCATCCGCAACTTGCCTCTCTACCTCTCGGACTCGACCCGCACGTGGCTCGAGCATCTACCCCAACACCATCGACGGGTGGAGCTCCCTGCGGCGGGCCTTCGTCGAGAACTTCCAGGGCACTTATTCGCGCCCAGGGAACCCCTGGATCTCCGCAGCTACAAGAAAAGGTCGGACGAGTCCCTCCGGGATTACATCCGTCGCTTCTCCCAGCAGTGCACAAAGCTCCCCACCACGGCCGACGCAGATGTGGTGGGGGTGTTTCTCGTGGGAACCACCTGCAAGCAGCCGGTCCACGAGCTGGGCCGCAGCAACCCTCGCACCACCGAGCGACTCCTCAACATCGCCACGAGCTATGCGTCGGGTGAGGAGACAGTCGGTGCAATCTTCCACCCGACAAGGGGAAGGGCAAGGAAGTGGAGAACGCCGGCGAAGGCGGCTCCAACCACGCCCAGAATAGGAACAAGAAGAAGGGAAGTCCACAACGCGGCAGTGACAACGTGGTCGCGGCAGCGGACCGCAAGACTCCCCGTCCCCAGGGCGGGAAGAAGGGGGGCAAGTTCAACGACATGCTCACCAAGCCATGCCCATACCACAACGGGCTGGTCAAGCACACACTCCATGTGTGTGAAATGATGGCCAGGTACTTCAAAGTAGTTCCTGACAAGGACGACTAGCCGAAGCAGTCGGAGGACCAGGACGGGGATGGGGGTTGCGAAGGCTCCTACCCCCACGTAAACAAGTGCCTCATGATCTTCAGGGGCTCGGAGGCCTATGGTTGCAAGCGCCGGCAGAAGCGGGAGCGACGCGAAGTCTTCGCAGCCGCCCTGGCAACTCCGGCTTTCCTCGACTGGTCCGAGTCCGACATCACATTCGGTCGAGATGATCACCGATCCACATTCCCCACCCGGGTCGTTAACCACTCGTCGTGGACCCGATCATAAGGAATGTGCGCTTCACCAAGGTACTGATGGATTGGGGCAACAACCTCAACATCATGTACTACAACGCCTTCGAGGCCCTCGGCCTACAAAGGGAAAAGCTCCGATCCTCGGGGGCTCCCTTTCAGGGAATCGTCCCCGGAAGACAAACGGTACCCCTGGGGCAGATCGACCTGCCTGTCACGTTCGGGGAGCCGGACAACTTCCAGAGCGAGGACCTCACCTTCGAGGTCGTGGCTTACCGCGGGACTTACCTCAAGCTCAAGATGTCGGGGTTGTACCTCGGGAGGCCGTGCTACGCGAAGTTCATGATCGTCCCCAACTACACTTACCTCAAGCTCAAGATGTCGGGGTTGTACAGCATCATCACAGTCACCTCCGATCTCAAGGTGGCGTACCAATGCGAGGTGGACTGCTGCGAGAACGCCATGGCCGAGGCGCGCAGCGAGGAGCTGGTGGCAGCGATCGAGGCCGCAGACAAGATGGATGTCGACCCCTAGAGCGCGAAGAGCTCGGACGCCCGTAGCACCAACAACTATGTCGTGTTTTCTACTGTTATTTAGTGTACCTAGCGCATTGTACATACGCATGAAATCTTTCTTAAGCAAAAAGTTCAAGGAATAAGAATGCGGGAACTCTCGGACCAATCACTTAGAGAGGTGCACTCCCGGCACGCGCTAGAGCACACCTCGCTCGGGGGCTGGGAAGGGGGAAACCCCTGTTTTTCTCTCCAAAAAGCTTTTTGCGCAAAAATCCGCACTTTTTCCCAATGAACAAAAACTTCGCCTTTCCCGGTCAAGAAAGTAAACCTCGCCGGACCGCGGCAACGGGCCGCGAGGTACTCCAGCCCCCGGAGCCAAGTACTTCCACCCAATCGTCCACCCGAGCAGATCAAGCCTTTCACCAGGAAAAGTAGAGTAAGTAGTTTGAAACGAGGAAAATGCGAAAACCAGAAAATAAGCAAAAAAAAAGAAGCAAGCTCACTAGGAGCATTTCAACTTGTCCCAAACCCTCCAGGGCACATCATGGCAGAGGATAACTTAAAATGTTTCTTACAAGGGCCCTCGACCCTGATCTTTGACCACGCATGGTCACTCTTCTGGTGGCGGGAACACTTCATCTTCAAGCTTGGCGGCCAGGATCGTCACGGGCTCCTCCGTGGCAGCTTCAATCTGGTCGAGCAGGTCCTCCGGGGCGTCTTGGGGATAACCGTCGCTGACAAGCACGGGGGTCACCGCGTCGTAGAGGCAGGCGGCAATGGCCATCGTATGATGGATTCCCACGCGCAGGGCCTCCCGGATCCAAGTCTGGCCACGCTCCTAGAGCAGGACAACCCGGTTCCTGGCCTAGTCAGGACCGTCCCTCGTTCCTGGCACTCCGAACAGGTCGCACGCCCCATGCATAGCCTCACGCAGCGCATGCGATTCCTACACACCAACCCGCAGTTCTGGGGTAGCAATAGGAAAGCCTCAACCTACGAGCAAAAGGACAAATCATACCAGAACGAAAAAGGGTTAGGAAAGGCAACGCACCCTCGTTCTCCCTCGACAAGCCATCGGCCGTCACGCGGAGCTGCGAGACAACCCCAGTCAATTCGCCGACCTGGGTGGAGAACGCCAGGATCCTCCGATCAGCGTCGGCGCCACGTTCGCGCGCATGGGTCGAAAGGTCCTCGAGGCGAGCCACGACATCGTCGCGCTCTTGGTGGTTGATGTTACGCTAGTGCCGCATGGTGTTGCGCTCCTCCTCCATGGAGTCCAGCGCCGAGACGGCCGGCGTTGCGCTTCTATCTCGGTGTTGCGCTCGACGGTCAGGCGCTTGACTTTAGCCTGATGCGCCGCGCGCTCATCCGCCAGCATCTTGCGGACGGCCTCAACATCAGCTCAAGCTTCGCCCCGCTCTCGCTCGATCTGCTTGACATCGGCGGCGCTCTGTTGTGCCAACACTTGGGCATCCCCCAACCTTGTCTCTGAAGCCTTCAGCTGCTCCTCCATCTCCGCCATACGACGACGAGTCGCCACGAGTTCCTCGGCTGCATCGACCTCCCTGGCGGATGTCCACGACCCGGGATCCCACCGGCCGACCTTGCGATGGAGGAATTCTGACTTCTCGACGCTCATCGCCATCAGGATCTGCCCGGAAGGAAATGTCAAGAAATCGACAACAAATAGCAAGCAACACTTACGAATAAACGGCCTCTCACGTTTCCATGATGGGAGAGGTCATCGGAGAGTGACGTGACCGCCCTCTGGATCAGCTCCACCGCGCGCGCCACGAGATGCTCATGCTCCCGACGGCAGCCAGCCACACGGTTCCAGTGTCGGAGCTCACGCTGGTCGTCAACCTAGGCAATCGGATCGCCATCCCTGAAGGAACGGCGGTCAGGGCCAAGCTGACGCAGGGCCCCAGGGGCGACGTTCCCCCCAGCGCCAGCCACCTCGCCCGGCGAGGTCGCGCTGGACTGGGAAAGGATGGCCTTCGACGCGCGGGCAACCGCCACCTCCTCCTCGGTGAACGACCTGGGGCCCACCGTGTCTCGGGCCGGCATGTTGGGAGGAAGGGGACTGCCCAAGAGCCCCTCCACACTCGCTCCGGTCGCCGCTGCCTCGGCCTCAGGCGTCACGCCCACGACACCTGCCACCCCGTCTGCGTCGTCAGGGCCGCCCTCATTGCCCTCGCCCGACGCGGTCACCGCCGCTGCGTCGCCCGACAACGCGGCCGGCTGGACCTCCTCGGCGTCCACGGCCATGGGGTCACCTAGGCTGCCCTCCTCCCCAGAGTCGTCGACGATCACCACCCCCGGGGGAGAGGATGGCACGACGGCCGCAAGGCCGACGTCTGCAGGGGTCAGCGGCGCTGCGCCAGCGATGGTGACATCGCTCGGGGTCGGCTCACTCCCGGCCCCAACGACGCCCATCGAACCAAGGGGCGGGCCGGTGTCGCTCCGCCTGTCGCCAGTGGATGACATCCCCTGGCGCAGCCTTTTCCACCCCGCGTGCGTGGGGCCTCTGGCGACCCTACGACGTTCATCACACATGTTCAAGTCACAAGCAATCGCTTTTCATTGATAAAGTGAAAAAAGACATCAATCAATGCGATGTTACCACGGGGAGAAACAGTTGCGTTTCTGCGTCGGCTCCACCGTGCTGTGGCCCGGGGTCCCCGAACCACTTCTCTGGCCACCGCCCTCGCCCTCCCCGGACCAGGTGGGAAGAGGGGTGTCCGGGGAATCACCTGCAACTCCACCCCCGAAACCCCTGAGGGCCAGGTGCGCGCTAAGCTTCCTGACCACGGGCACCTCCATCGTCGGCGCAGCCCCGACAGGGTAGCGTAGGGTCCCCTCCACCAGCAGCGTGGGCACCACCTCGGACAGAGGATGCCTATCCTCACCGTCGTCGTCATCATCTCCATCGTCGTCACCGCCGAGGTTCTCCCAGTCCTCATCGAACTCTTGGGAGCCTCCTCCTCCGTTTCTCCCGCTTGGCGTTGCCTAGCCCGCAACATGTCCAGTTGCGTGCGCCTCTAGGCTTTGACAGCCTTTTCTTCCTCCTCCGCTTGGCGGCTTCCGCCTGCTGCCGCGCGTTCCGCTCCCTGTTCGCCAACTGCTGCACCAGCGGAATGGGAAGGTGGGCGGCCACGTGGCGAGCCATCGAATGGGGCCCCTGTGGAAAAAGAACAGGAGACACACGGGCGGGTTAGCACTACCAAAGAAAGGCAATGCGGGAAAAGATCGGCGCGGCGCAATCTGAACACACCAGTGGGACGAACCCAAGGTCCGGGCGCATCAGGGTGCAACGGTTGATGTCGTCCAAGGTCATGGCGTTCCCTAAGCAACCGCTTCATGGTGGCCACCGTACGATCAAAGTTCAGCTCCTCCTCCACCATGGCGGACAGCTCACGCGATGCTCCGGGCACCATCTTGTGCAGCAAGCACTCTGGCTCCATAAGCGGGAGCACCCGGCGCTGCAAGAACTGCGCGACTACCCCCGCGAAGTTCAGCCCCTGGTCTCGGAGCCGCGTCAAGCTCCGAAGGTAGGGCTCGATCCCTGCGAGCTCCTGGGAGGTCGGGCCGTAATGCTAGCTGGGGAGCTCCTCAGCAAAGCGCCGGCCCCTGTAAACTGGGAGCGACGCCTCGGGGTGGTTCCGGATGTAGAACCACTGTGAGTGCCATCCCCGGTTGGATGAAATCGCCCGCGCTGGCATGTAGAGAGGCAAATTGGCAGGGCGGAGGCTGATGGTGCACCCCCCGCTCGGCACCACCCATCTCGCGCCACCGGAGGCGAGAAGGAACACCGTCGTCCTGAAGAAGAACTTCCATAGGGCGAAGTCCGCCTCCATAGCCAGCATCCCCTTCGACATGGCCGCGAAGGCCGCAAGGTGAAGGACGGAGTTGGGATTGAGATTGTGGAGCTCAATCTTGTAGTGGTGGATGATCCCGCAGAAGAAGCGAGATGGCGGCGTTCCAAATCCATGCTCGTGGAACCGAAGGAAGGAGACCACATATCCCTCTGGCGGATCTGAAACGTCGACGTTCGTGGGGACGATCCACCCGACGTCGTCGTTGGCAGAAACCTCGGGGCGTAGCAGCCCCGCATCCACAAGCTCGAGCACCCGCTCATATTCGAGCGTGCACCGGGCCCAGCTCCTCTTCAGATGTTCTCCAGCCATGGGGGACGCGCCTGAGGAACGGTTTGTAACGCGGCAGAAGGCATAGCTAAGGCGGAGGCGGGGTGGCGCAAACCCTAGATTCGAAGGGAGGCGATGCGAGCGAGATTGGGAGGCGAAGAAGGCAAATAGGGGAGGCTCATGGACGATGATGCGGCGGGCAGATATTTATAGGGACCTGGAAGGTGGAGCGGCGCCTTCTCGGCTCTCCGCGCCACGATCCCATGACCCGAGCAATATACGCAGCAATATCGGGAGCCGCGCGCACGATGGAAGGTAACTGACACCACTCGCCTTTTTCCTTGCTCCGATATACGCACCCCATATCTATCATCATTACAGGATCCATCCCGGGCCCACCATGCCACACGCGTGATGGTAGGCGCACCTCGGAGAACCTCCGACTCGTTCGAGCTCGGCCAACGTGCGCAAAGGTCGGAGGGACGAACACGTGGTGCAACCGACAAGGACGGCCCATGGGCCCAGGTAAGATAAAGGGATAAGGGCTATAGACGCCCCGACGGCCCATTACGGTCCAGAGATATGGAGGCCGACCTAGCGGGGTTCGAAACGGCCGACTCAGGACAACAGAGCGAGGGGCGAATAGGGAATGGACACACTAGCGGTCATCAGCCTGGCAATCAGATGCTAAGGTCATTCCTTGATTTCGTATTTGAGTCCATTTTTTATGGATGATTGGTTCATGGTATTCCCTCGGAGGAACGCACCGAGCCCCTGGGACCCGTCAAATGGGGTGAGCCACGACATGGGCCACTAGTCAGAACCCTATCGAACGGGAACCGACACCCCACTCAGATTGGCCTCTTAGTAACTCGACGAGCATCCATGGTTCGTCCGCCTCGAGGATAGCATGGATCAACTCATATTCCCCCTTCTCGCGGAGAGATGCGCGGGGAATGCACAGAAAGACGGTACAGACCCAAGACGATTCCTTGCGTCGAGTAAGGACTCGGGGGCTGCCACCGCACCCCCGCCCCGGTTCAAGAAACCGGGTAACCGGAGGGAGAAAAACGCCAAGCCCCATTCGTCAGAGGTCCGCACAAGTAAATGCATAACATTCATTTCATTTTCATATACTAATCCTTGCAATGGTTACACACTTACATGCTTTCTAAGAGCCACGGGGGCTAAGCCCAATCATCAGACACCAAAAACACAAAAACGTTTATAAGGTGGACTGAAGGGAAATCCATGGCCGAAAGGCCAGAAGCTAGAAATACCACATGGACGCCCATGATAAGGGCATCGCCACCCGACACCCGTATTATCTAGGTCATGCAACCCAGCCACGGGGCCTGGGGAGCGCCTGCCTGGTCACCAGGACCGCGTCGGATGGCGACGTCACGACCCACCGGTCACCCTGACCCGGCATGCTGCAGCTGTGGAGAACAGCGGCCGCCTCGTCTTCAGGAAACCCCAGGCCATGACGACGCTTCTCCCTCCCACGGAGTTGGTTTGGCACTTTACAGGTAAGTCGCCCTAGCCGCTCCGTGATCAAGGACGCCGCCGACGAGTGACTCCTAGCCCACCATGCATTGGCAGCCCCGAGTCAGCCAATCTCGCCGCCAGTGACATCGCCATCAACCAACAGCCAAGGATGAGCCAACTCCTAGGGCCATGCTGGTGAACTGCAATAGTTTTCCCAATGGACACATCCTCGGCTGCCCTCCGGGAAGGGATAGCATGCCACCGCTCCCCAGAAGCGGAGAGCAGGATCCATTCGGCGAAGGGATGGACTCCACACCTTCCGCCCCTAGGAGCGGTGCGAGCAGGGGGTGGTGACAACCACTCGGCCTACCTGTGGCTGGAATACGAGGGAACTTTGTGCACCTCGCAGAGCTTCCTCTGATCTCCGCCATTGGCTGAGGCGGGACACCTACACCCCTAACGCAGAACTTCCCCTGATCTCGGTTTGCTCTCAAAAGGCCACTCACCAGGGTGGCTCAAGGGTATCTCCGATGGGGTCTCGGGGGAAGAAGATGGGGCGTGGCATGCTGCGGGATTGTGTGTCTTACCCCTCAGATGGCCGTCCCTATTTATAGCCGCCGGGGCACCCACGCGGCAACCGGCCCGTAAAAGCTGCACCACTCTCCTCCCCCAATTAAACCGCACTACGCGCCAGCGCCCATTTATGAGGGGATGCAGCGGGGCCAAAAATGGCCAAACAATCCCGAGGTTCAGGGCTCGCCGTTCGAAGTTTGACCAACGAGGTGCGGCGCCTTGCGTTGCACCCTGGCAGAAGGACACGGCGTGCCCACATTGGACCGACAAGGAGGGTCGTCGGGCTTTCCGGGCGACCACACGACATCGGCCCACCCGCTAGGCTCCGTTGCCAGGTGGCAGCACAGCACAACACCGACTCATCGCGTCGTAGAGTACCGGTCGAAGACCAACAGTACGCCCCGTGGCAGAGTTAGCGTGCAGGGTAGACCTTGGCTCCGCGCGTACGTACAAAGACTCCTCGCCTCCTTCACCCTTCGAGGAGAGTGAAAGGCCAAGAACTATACAAATCGGTCGGATAAGCCCTTAGGAGGAAAAATCATCCTCCTAAGGCCTCGGGGGCTACACCTTGTGGGTGCGCTCGCGCGCACCCACCGGGACTCAAAAAACTTAACCAAGCCACCATAAACGACCTCGGAAGCCTCCAATATAGTCCCTAACACCGTGCTTCGCAAAAAATAAAATCACCCTTGGAGGCCTCTTCACCTCATCCGAGCTAGGCCGACATCATCCGTGGCGCCGTCTACCCTCGGAGGTCTCTCTGCCTCGTCCGAGCTAGGCCGACGTCATCCGTGGCACCGTCTACCCTCGGAGGCTCCTCCACCTCGTTCGAGCTAGCCTGGCCTCATCCGTGACATATCTGCCCTCAGGGGCTCTTCCGCCTCGCCCGAGCCGACATGACGACATCACCCTCTCCTGAGGGCATGACCATCGTAGCTGGCCGGGACGCCCTGTCCATAGTCAAAAGGTCTACATCACCGCCTGTCCTTAGGGATGGGGTTTCAAGGCACGAGCCGCCATGACTACCCCTGTACACCCCTGCAGAACAAGCACCTGTGCTGCCTAACCCTCAATTGACACCCGCCACGCTCAGGCCATACCATCGACAGACAATTGAATAGGGATTCGACCATCATCAACCCTGTACGACGACACGCAGGGGTGCCTGGCCCTGTGCTTCCAGCCCTTGCCATGCCCAAATCATGGAACAGGGACGTTTCCGACTAACAAGGCACATGGCTACAGCCCCATCTAGGACGAACAGGGCCGTGTGGCGTGTCTACAGGCGCAGTCTTCCCCGGGAAGGAAGGCGGACAGAAGCCCAAAAGCGCTCCCAAGTCTTCAGCCCGAACAGGGTCCACATTTCAGTCTCTCTCCCTCTTTCTACTGTACTCCTCCATCTCTCCCTACGTATAAAGGGGGAGAATGGACCTCCAATCTCTCTCTCTCTAAACTCTCTCAACTCATTCACACACACATACTCGCCCTCGCGCGAGCTCTCACCAGAACCAAGAACCTCATACGCATGAGACCTGGGAACCCGCTTCCCTCTCTCACCATTGCTTGTAGCTCCCTCTACGAGCCCTGCGCGCTCGGTAACATGACTCCGCGACGAACTAGACGTAGGGCGTTCGTGCCCGAACTAGTATAAACCCCGTGTCCTCCGAGCACAACCATCCGATCTCCGACACGCTTAAAAATTTATTCGTTGGCCGTCTAGACCCCGCCATTTTAGACACCGACACCGACCGCTGTAGTTAATGCTTTAGCCACAGTGGGCTGTTTATAATGCCCGACGCTATTAATATTTTTTATTTAAAAAATAAAAATGCAGTTTTAGAATCGGAATTCAATATTTACAAATTACATACAAAGACATAGCAGTTTCAATATTTACAAATTGCATCCAGATTTCATAGCAAAGATAAACAACATATATATATATATACATATAACATCCATACACAAATATCCATACACAAACAAATAAGTTGTCCTCATACAAAAATGAAACCAATTACATATCTAATTCAAATTTCCACTTGGTGTTTGTAATTCGTGGGACGGAGCATGGTGTCCCACTTCCTGAACTTCTCGAACTCAAGTAGAACCACCAGGTTACCCTCATCGTCGAAGAATTCTTGCCCTTCGAGCACACATTTCTCTAGTAGGAACTCACAGATTTCCGCCTTGAGTTTCTTGAAAGCAAGACGGTCTCCGTAATGCATTCCCACTCCTTGAGTCACACCTTGAGCTTCTTCCAGCTGCTGGTGTACTCTTTGCACTGCCTTAGGTGTGCGTAGGTGTACAAGCCACATGCCTTTGATCCATAAGGTTGTTTAGTGCACTGCATGATCGATACAGAAGCATTAGAACAATACATATATAGGAAAACATGACTGAATCTTTGGAATACTTACAGGGAATTCATGTCGGATCTTTAAGTGGTCGTTGCTCTGCGATAATCATGTTGATTTCAGGGATGTCATAGTTTTCAGGGATGTCATCTATGTTGATTTCATCTTGTTAACACCATATTTTGGTACAGTCAGATATATACATATGGGCCCCCTAGCAGGCCTTCGGAGGAGATATTCAAGATGGACCCGGGAGATCAACTAAGGAAATATATGATTACAGGAAGATCTTTCGGCCGATTACAATGGAACGTTTGCGACAATCTTGGCACTAGAATGGATTGAGGCCCAAGTCATATTTTGTTTCCATATTATCAGAACTTGCATGACAGGCGATTAGGGTTAGTGCTATGGTCTATAAATAGCAAGGCTTAGGGAATGAGAAGGACATCCAATCAATCAAACAAACAACTAGTACGTAGTTCCCGGCCTTCGGCCAACCCTAGGAGTAGGAGTAGAGTAGATTTTGATGAACCTTCTATGGACCGGGCTGCATCGACTAGATCAACCTCCTGTTTGCTTGTAAGTCTAGCCTTGGTTCATGTCTCGTTTGTATGGTTGTATTGTGTAACTCGTGCAAGCTCGGTATGAGCTAGTTATCGGTTTGAATCTATTGTTCATGGGGCTGCATTGCTTCAATCTCACATGAATTGTGGCTTCGAGCTAGTTATCGGCTCTATTAGATTGGCTATCTAATAGATTCATTAAGTTATCGATATTGTCTGTTATGCTTTGTTTAATCTATTTCTACAATATCTTGCCCAATCTCAACTGTTGGATTGGCCTACGCTTCATTTTCTATCTGGATCTATTGCCTTCAATGTTTTTGCTCTTATACTTAGAGAGGCGATAGATCTAAGATCATATTGGCTAATCCTTTGGTTGCGATTGTCACATGTTGCGGGTTCGAGACATGCGTTCAGTCGTTAGATTGGTTTGAGGGTGGTTGGATCTAGTTCTACATACGTGGTACGACTGCATCTACTGGACCCCACTGCCATGTGTGTTGGATTATATCTGTCCAACCTTAGATCTGTCCGAGGCTGAAATTATGGATCTTGTTCAAGCCTCATGGATCCCATATCACCTAACATAGCCGGTCTGGTTGTGCTTCATTCATACGGTGCATGTGCTTTGTCGTTTTAATCTATTAGATCTATTAAATGTACTAGGCATGGCTTGGTTTGTTTACTTTTATGGCTACATGGAAACACCCCAATGCTAGTAAACCGGTTAGGTTATCGGGTTAATTGTCATCATGGCTGAATGAGAACACACCTATGTTGATGGTTAATCTTTATCCAGTGCATTTGATACATCTGATGTTTTGAGTTAATAACGTTGCATGTATTGCATCTTACTTTACCATCGTGATATGATCGGCTAATTGTGCACCCTATGTATGAATATCCTGTAATAGCCATTTGTACATTATTATTATGCTTTAAACTGTTCGGAGTTGACTCTTTAGTCAATATCCTGCACTCATCGGCTATATGAGAGCCGCACATTCATGGAACTGTCTGGCAACAAATGGCAAGTTCCATAATTTAATGTTTCCACTTCCTTGTCAATTGCAGGTCAAATTGACTGGCATGCCTGAGATCGATCCCCGAAGTGGCCGGAGCCGCTTTAGAGGTTTATAAGATCAAGCTCTATTGTTGCACGGTCTCCGTAGGCCTTGCGCGATGCTGACGCTAGAAGACCCATTTTTGGCGTCAACACATCTATTTCGTGGACTGGATGTACAACTCCCTCTGCGATAATCATCTTCTTGCCTGACCGCCCGAATGGGGCCTGGAGCTGGACATGTAGGATTTCCTTGATGTCCTGTAGCCTCTGCACCAATCATCGTTTTGGAACTTGAGTCGGAGGCGTGGAAAGACCAACCTGACAAAACATATATGACCTCATAGCCACCATCTCGGGGTCGTTACTGGTGAAGGCCTTCTTTATTCCTTGACTAATTATTTCGGACACGCCTTCCTCGTATTCTTTCTAAAAGATTTCTTCCTTGTACCTTTTCCTTGACCGGAACTTGGTAGAGTCGGTTTGCCACATCTAAACAGTCAACCAACTCATCTTGGACTGCATTCCACGAACGCGACCATGGTGCTCAGAGGTTCCTAGGACCTCGGTTAGCATGTCATATTCTCTGCGGATCTCGATGGTGTACTTGGATTTGGTGGCCTAGATGACATCCTTCTCCACCTCCTCAAAGTGAGGCTCGTTGAACCTGGTGACGCCTAGCTTTAGCCTCTTCAGAATATGGGCAAAAATGAAGTCCTTTGCCCTAGGATCAACCCCTTCATAGGGATCGGGAAGTCCAGCCTCCTATCTAGCTTGTTCTTGTACCCGCCACCGGGGCCTATGACTAGCAAAGCCAATCATGCCCAAGTGGTGGGGGTGCTTGTTCTTCTTCGCCAGCGTGCTAAACTTGGTGCTCTTTTCCTCTGCTTTAGGTGTACTCCTCAGCCTGATGAATTCGTCCCATACGTGCGCCTTCACTAGGGTGTGTTTATGTATGGGTGACTTCCCCTTCTTCAGGAAATCCCTAGCAAGCATAGACTTGAAGTTGCACAGCGAACAAGACGCCACGTGCAATGCCCACTCCTTGCACTTGGCCATGTTGATGTCTTCTGGATAGGAGAATTTCCTAGTCACCTCGCCCTAGACATTCTCCTTGATATCATCTAGGACAGCGTGCTAGGTCGGCCAAGTGATGAGCACCTTCTCCCTCACTATGCAACCCACTTGGTTGCTGAATCGGCCGATGACCTCAAGCGGCATCAACGGGTTTCCCTCTGGCCCCACCTCAAGGATCATGTCGACATCGCCAGTCAACTCCCTCTAGTGCCTCCCATGTTTCCCCCTCCTCAGTTTCACCCACTTAGATTTTGCTGAGGATGATGTCGTCGAGGGAGCGGGAGCGGGGCCTTCTTCATCCCTGACCCCTTCTGCCTCATTAAACTCCAACTGATGAGGCATAACTGGGATCTGTTCAGGGGCACTAGCATTAATTAATTCACACATTGAATTTAACATGCCAAAAAAATCACCTAGACCATGCTTCTACCTCATGCCTGGCGCCAGCAGTTGGTCCTTCAATACGTGGAGCTCTTCTTTTATACTTGTACTTGATCCCTTTCTGTGAATCAGAGTCAGCATCACCCTCAGCCTCAGCTTCATAGGTAGGATCATCGTCCTCCTCTGTACGGATCTTCTTTGGCCATGGTGGTGTAACGGACACCTGACTCTTGTATTCAGTTGAAGTAGGTGGACTAGGGGTAGGGTCCCTCCATTCGTTGAACGGGTCCTCTACCGCCATTTGAAGTTTCACTACAGGTAACATATACACATGATACATTTAGGGAAAATATGTGGCCGTCTAGACCCCGCCATTTTAGACACCGACACCGACTGCTGCAGTTAATGCTTTAGCCACAGTGGGCAGTTTATAATGGCTGGCACTATTAATGCTTTAGCCACAGTAGAGTAGTAAAGTACAAGTAGCTAGAGTAGGTTTAGTAAGTAGTAACTAGAAGTAGTATAAGTAGTAAAGTAGTAGAGTATATTAGAGTACAGTAGAGTAGGTTTAGTAAGTAGTATAGTAGAAGTAGTATAAGTAGTAAAGTGCTAGAGTAGTAGAGGTAGTATCACAGTAGTAGAGTAGTAAAATACAAGTAGTAAAATACAAGTAGCTACAGTAGGTTTAGTAAGTAGTAACTAGAAGTAGTATAAGTAGTAAAGTAGTAGAGTATAGTAGAGTAGGTTTAGTAAGTAGTATAGTAGAAGTAGTATAAGTAGTAAAGTGCTAGAGTAGTAGAGGTACTATCATAGTAGTAGAAGTAGTATAGTAGAAGTAGTATAAGTAGTATAGTAGAAGAACAAAGTGGCAGTATGTCGCAGGAAGCATTAGAGGCATCACAGGCAGCATCAGAGGCAAAGTGGCAATATGCTATGTGAGTTTATTAGTGGCAGCATCATAGGCAGCATCACAGGCAACAATTGACATCACAGAGCACAAGAACAAGAACATTGGAACAAGAACATCACATGAACAAGAACAACACAGGCAACACAGGAAGAACTTCAAACCGAGGGGGGAGCACTGAGGCCGGGGAGAGGAGCACCGAGGCCGGGCACCGAGGGAGGCGGCGCTAGGGCACCGAGGCGACGGCGCTAGGGGACGAGGTGTCGGAGATGGACTAGAGGCGGCGCACCGGAGGATGGGAGCACTGGGGAGGACCACCGACGGCGGCGCTAGGGCATCGCAGCAGCACTAGGGCACCGAGGCAGCGGCACTAGGGGATGAGGTGACGGAGACGGAGCAGAGGTGGCACACCGAAGGCGGGGAGCACTAGGGAGGACCACCGGTGGCGGGGTGGCAAGCACCGAGGCGGCGGCGGATTTGGGTAGCCCTTCGGGGAGAGAAGTGAAAGAGCTGCGATAAAGAAGAATCTACGGTTCTCAGGCCCCTTATATAGCAACAATTTACCGCAGCGGGTATTAGAAGGCGCCCGCTGCAATAAACATTTACCATAGTGGGCGCCTTCTAATGCCCGCTGCGGTAAACCATTAACTGCAGCGGTCTCCTACTAACGCCCGCTGCGGTAAACCATTAACCGCAGCGGGCGCTTACTAACGCCAGCTGCGGTTAAACTGTTAATTCATGCTCTGTTGATTCAGTATACTTGATATATATTCATATAAGTATATAAGTACCTATCATATAAGTATATAAGCTGTAAATTGCTGTAAAATGATATATATTCATAAAAGTATATAAGCTAGATAAACTGCTATACTTGATACTTGTCCACTAGTTTAATACAGAAATGACTTGTCCACTACTTTATTACATCTCATTTTGGTACTGGCGCTTTCACGGATCGCACCTCACCATCGGGGCGGGCCCAGGGCTTTAGACCGCTCTTGTTGCAATGATCCTCGACGGCCTTGACCTTCTTTGGTAGATCGGTGAAAAGTTGGAGCTCTTTGTAGTTGTTGTATTGTTCTGGACTCTCGACACCATCAGCTCCCACGATCCTCTGCTTTCCAGACACGACCACGTGTTTCTTTGTGTCCTCTGGATAGATATAGTAAGCCACTTGCACGACGTTTGTAGCAAGTACCCACTGATCATCTTTATATCCGGTACTTTTGAGGTTCACTATGGTTAACCCTAATCTGTCCACCACAACTGCTTTTGAGTTAACCGAGTTGCATCGAAAGACACTTATGCAAACACTTTTTCCATAGTCAAGTTCCCATATTTCTTCAACATGTCCATAGTATTGTGTCCTTGTCTTTGTGGCCCCGTCAACTCCTTCGTATCGAACACCGCTATTCTGTGACGCGCTCTTCTTGTCCTTGCCTTTCGTGTGGAACCTATACCCCTTCACGTCATACCCTTGCCAAGTGGTAACTTGAGTGGACGGCCCTTGTATCAACTTCTTAACGGTATCTGTATGTTCATCAGGGCATCCTTCTAGGGGGATGCATTGCTCTTTGAGCCGCTCTATGAAACTGCTCTTGTGATGTTTTTGGACCCATTCCTCCATGCGTTGTCCGTCATATGAGGCGCGAATCTCATCTAGGTGTTTTTCAACATATTTTTCCATGCTCAACAACTGATGAAGGATGCTATAATGAGCTATGTTCCACATGTTTGTTTGGTATATCGGTGCGTACTTTCCGTCCCGTGCACCCCCCCCCCTCAGCGGTTCTACCCTCGTGCTGATGAACAAGTAGCCCAATTGCCCTCCCATCCTTTATGTACCTCATACACTAGTTGACGGACTCCTCGGTTGTGTATGCCTCGATCATAGAGCCCTCCGGGTAAGCACAGTTATGGACATATCTGTTGAGGGTGGATATGAACCGCTCGTACGTCCACATCTGGTGCAGGTACATGGGGCCCAGTTGCTCGATCTGATCAACCATGTGTATCATTAGGTGAGGCATAATGTCAAAGAAAGAAGGGGGAAAGCACATCTCGAGATGGCAAAGGGTCTCTACAATGAACTCCTTCAGGGCATGCAGTTCAGCTTTGTCGATGACCTTCTGTGTGATACAGTTAAAGAAGTATGACATCCGAGTGATTACGATCTTCATGTACTCTGGACCGATAGCCCTGATAACTATGGGAAGGAACACCGTCAGCATGACATGGCAGTCATGTGAGTTGAAGCCAGCCATTGTGAGGTCTTTCATGCAGACGAGGCTCTTGATGTTTGAAGAGAAACCGATCGGTACCTTGATACCCTTCAACAAATTGAGCATAGATACCTTCTCATCGCGTCTTAGGTTGTATGCTGCATCTGGTATGTCAACTTTACCATTATGAGGCGGTCTCGGGTGAAGGTCATGCCTGATGCCCTGGTGGACAAGATCCATCCATGATTTGAGACCATCCTTCGTCTTGTTCTTGATGTCGAGCAATACACCGATCGTCCTTTCGAAGACATTCTTCTCGAGATGCATGCAGTCGATGGCATCGGGTGTGTTTAGTGTTTTCCAGTATGATAGGTACTGGAAGAAGATCGACTTCTTCTTGAAAGGAACATATAGTGTTTCCTCCTCCTCCTCCTCCTCCGTCTTCTTGTCCCGCTTTCGCTTTCTTGTTTGTTTTGTCCCCTCCTCTGATGGCTTCTTCTTCTTCTTGCCAAACTCGAGGTCATCCATATCCTTCACCATCTCATACACCTTTGGACCCCAGCAAGTCTACGCCGTTGGTTCACCCTACAGCTCTGCCTGATTGTCGAAGTATTGATTCATACCAATTCTTCTATACCTATGATTTTTTGCTAAGGAACCGCCTATGCCTCATGTAATCTGTCTTTTAGGATGCCTTTAGGTAAGTGTGGCATGTCCCATCAATGCACTTTATGCAGCCAGTCTTCCCTTTGATCTTCCCTGACAGTGAGAAGAGACCAGGGTAATTGGTGATCGTGACAAAGATGATGGCCCTTAGGGTGAACTTCTCCTTGTGGTATGCATCAATCATCTCGACCCAAACATCAAATATCTCCTGCACTTCCTCCATTAACGATTCTAGGAAAACATCAATATCATTACAGGGTTGCCTCGGTCCTGAGATCAGCATGGTTAGCATAAGATACCTGCGCTTCTGACATAGATGGGGAGGTAAGTTGTACATGGTGAGTATGACGGGCTAGGTGTTGTGTGAGATGCTAAGCTCGCCGAAAGGGTTCATCCCGTTAGTACTAAGCGCGAACCAAATGTTCTTCGACTCATTTCCAAATTTTGGATATGCTTTGTCGAAATCTTTCCACTGTTGGCCATTAGATGGGTGCCGCAGCATGCCATCATACTTCTTGCAGTCATCTGATGCATGCTAGGACATGAGCTTGGCATCCTCTGGGTTCCCGAATAGTGCACGCAGGCGGTCGATCATAGGCAGATACCATACCGACATTATCGGACTTCTCCTTTGCGTGTAGCCCTCTTCCTCCTCGTCCTGCTGAGCCGAGATGCGATTATCTATAGCAGTACTCTTTGTTGGTATTTCTTGTGACTATTGGATAAATCCGCAAGCGCACAGATTATACCGCTGTAGCACTTCACCCAGGAGTATTCCAAGATATCGTAATTTATATTTTCCCAAGGGAAAGCTGAGCTATAAATGATAATTAGAGAGAGATCCTAGAGAGCACCTCAACTTAGTACCAACTAGTATAGGGGGGTAAATGATATATGTGATAGGAAGGGGTTGATGAATGAATAAGCCAAGGTAAATGATACTTAGAACGGACTAGATAGTATAGCTAGGTGGGAGGACAACGAGAGAGTAAAGGGACTCCTGTGTAATTCACTCTACTTCAATATACTTAGCCAATTAACTAGTCTAAACACTATAGTTTGTCTCCTCAGTACAAGTATGCTAGGCAAGGTGATAGATCAGTAGGAGGACAAAACTTCTACCGGACCGCGCCCTCTTCTTACGGGGGCTTTACCTTTTAAGAACTTGTCTAAGAACATGTGGTGGAATACAAAGACTAGACAAGGTTGTCACTCTCTTGCTAGCTACCACAAACAATCCGTGCAACAAGTGGTAACCAAGGATAAGGTGATGTATAAGCACCATGCTTACACACAACTTATTACTTTGACTACGATCTATAATCAAAGCACCCTATGATAGGCAATGATCGCATACGGGAAAGGCCACAAGGATCACAGACTATTGATGTAAAGTCTATTAAAGAGTTATAGGATATAACAATACTATGACAAGTATAGTAATGCTCAAAGTAAATACTAAGTAAAGTAGAGAGAAAAGTATATATTAAATAAGATAAAGTCTTACAAAGAAGGAAAGATACAAGAGCTATACCAGACATTCCAGAAGACGACTCCGGAAATCCTGAGCGCAGCTCGACTTAACTCTAACTCCCACTCTAGACTAACTACTAGAACAATTTAAGGAATAGAACTTGTAGGCTTCTTCACCATGTGTAGAGAGGGGGGTATGAGCTTCTATTTATAGTGGGAGGTGGAGTAGGGGCTACTCCAGCGCCACATCATTGATCCAGGGGGCTTCAATCCTCCACCCTTGGATCCAACCGACCTTGAACCGACATTGAATGGATGGATGTGATCTTCAACATGTGCCAATAGGTATGGCAATTGGGAGAGCCCAAACCGACCAAGGGGGCGGTCGGCCGACCCCCCTATGGCATGTGGGCCATCCTCTACCTTCTAGATGTTGCCCCACTGGTCAGGGACCAAGTGGGGGCCTTGTGGGCCTAGGCAGAGGTCAGCCGACCCCCCCCTTGGGGGCTCTGGTCCACCTCGGCCATCTAGGTGATGGTCGCACTTGTCATTGATGTTGATTGTTGGTTCTGAGGTGATTGTCACGTTTATCTCCTTGGTGTGGGCCCATAGATCCATGTGCTATTCTTGTGAGCCGTTGAGAGGAAGCACAAAGTGATCCAATGGTTGGAATTCACTCTAAGGTGCTTCTCTTGGATCATGGCCGAGAGGGGAGAGCTGGTGGGCCCATAGGGTGGTCGGCCGACCTCCTATGTGGGCCCCACTGGCTCTCCTTTGCTCCATTTCTTCATTCTTGTATTCAAACACTCCATGGACATGTGGAACTTGTTGTTTTATAAAATATGCTCATGATGTGTTTGTTTGTCCCTGATCCTGAGATTGTTGGCAGCATTTTGGTTAAGTAAAAGTATATCATTCTTGGTGCCAACACTCTTCTTGTCCCCCTTCTTCTTCTTCGGACCACCCCGCAACGACTTGTCGCCGTCTGCATCCACACGACAGCCAGCATTCTTCTTGTAGCGACTCGCGTCGCAGTGCGGACAACTCATCATCTTCTCATACTTAGTGCCCGACAGATACATGATGCAGTGGTTAGGGTAGGCATCGAACTTTCGAAGTTTCATCGACACTGGACGAATCAACTTCTTTGCCCGATAAGTATTCACGGGAAACTTGTTACCATTCGGGTATGTGGTAGCAAGGTAACTTAACAGCTCATTGAAGCTATTGTTAGACCAACCATGTCGGGCATTCATCATCAACATGTGGAGGTTAAAACGGAGCACCGTGCACACTTTTGGACATTCGCCACCATCCTGATATAGAGGATCAAGTGATGCCTGCTTCATCTCTCTGAAATTTTCCAACCACTTCGGGGAACCATACACAACGTCATCCTCATCGATGTGCTTCACTAAATCATCAAAAAGCTACACATCCTCGAGTTCCTGCACGGTGGCCTCCTGACCACCATCATCATCTTCCATGTCTCGAGTAGATCCTCCACTGTGATGTAATCACAATCATTATTGTCGTTGTAAGCTAGCGCTATTGTGGCTGAACATGAGACGTTTGGCGCACGTGGCTCTTGGTTCGCCATCGTCGATGTCGAGCTCACTCCAGATGCACCACCACCACTCGGGTCGACACTTTTGCCGTGCTGAGTCCAGACTATGTAATTCTCTACGAAACCAAACCGAATCAAATGAGATTGCACCTTGCCATCGTCGGTGAAGGTTGTTAGATTCTTGCAGTGAGAACACAAACACACAGTTGTCATCTGCTTCGATCTGTCACAATGAGCTCTCGCAGTGGCAATAAACTTCCTCACTTCAGTGAGATACCACGGATCAAGTACTCCACTAATCTTGTACATCCATTCTGACCTATCCATATTGCCTGGAAACCATACACATCAACAACAAAAGCTTTTAGGCATATAATATTATAAATCTAAATAAAAAAAACACAAGCTTTCTCTTTCCTCCATTAATCTAGATCTAGATCTACATCTACATCTACATCTAGAGAGCTCAAAAAGCAAGGAAAAGAGAGAGAAAAGAGCATGGGAACCCTTTAAAAGCTTTTAGGCATCTAATATTATGATTCTAGATAAAAAAACATAAGCTTTCTCTCCTTCCTCCATGAAACTAGATCTAGATCTAGAGAGGTCAAAAAGCAAGGAAAAGAGAGAAAAGAGACCATGGGAACCTTTTAAATACCTCTTATGATGTCCTCCTCCAAAACAACACTCAAAACCTCAATCTAATGGTTTGGTTAAAAATTCGGGCAAAGCCTCTCCTCCCACGAGTCTTGGAAGAGAGAAGTCGTGAGGAAGAAAAAGGTCGAACTGTAGCTATAAATAAAAGACATAACCACTGCGGACATTATAAAATGACCGATGCGGTTAATACCGATTAACCGCAGCGGTCGCCCTAATGTGACCGTTGCGGTAAATGCATTTACTGTGGCGGTCACGTTAGTGCGACTGCTGCGGTTAATCGGTATTAACCGCAGCGGTAGTTTTATGCCGCCCGCTGCGGTAAATTGTTAACCGCAGCGGGCGCGTGCGGTCGTGCTTCGACTAACCGTGGCGGGCATACATGGTGGCCGTCATGGAGGGCATTTTTCTACCGCTGCGCAAAATCATTTTTGTTGTAGTGCTAGTAGATTAGAGTAGTAAGAGTAGCATAGACGTGGTGTCTATGCTATATCTTGCCAGTATAGACTGCTTATTGCATGAATTGTTTGTGGATGCTAGCAGGTGGTGGTAGACCTGTCTAGACTTTGAATTCCACCATGTGTGGCAGATAAGTTTTTAAAAGGTAAGGCTCCCAAAAACTTGGTGGTCTAAATCCGAAAGGGTTTTATTCCAATTGATTCATCTACCGCCTCCTATAGAATGAGGGGGTGACTAATCCCATTATTTCTACCAGATCTTGACCAGATATCATAGCTATATAGATCCTCTCTACCCTTTTCATCATAGGCTCTCCTATATCATCATAGGACGACCTTGATTCTTAGTTAGTCCACTTCTCGTTCCCCATGGAAAATACGATACTTGGAATACTCCCGGTGAAGTGCTACAACGGTATATTTTGTGCACTTGCAGAATTATCCAATAGACATAAGAAATACCAACAACAACTTATATTGCTCTTGCCGATGCCTCCTTGTGGTATTATGGACTTAAGCTCCCTCAAACTCCTTAATCCACTTTCCCACCATTTGTAGACCAATCGCAAATGAGGTTCTTCTCCTTTTGTCATCCCATAACCAAAGCTACTTGATTCTTGATACTAATTGAATATTTCCACTATAATCATAGTATCTTCCAAATATTTAAAATTGTGGATTTGGTGTTTATTATGGCTTGGGCTTGCTTTTGGTGTTACAACTTGTCCCCCTTTGGAATCAAACATAAAAGGAAGGCATTAGCAGCATAAGGGAGGATCGAATTTTGTGATCCTCTGTATGTGGAGTGGAATTTGATCACAAAACTTGACTATCACATCACATAGACTAAGCTTCCCTTAAGTGTATGCATACATATGGTGGAAGGCAAAGCATATTCATAACCAACAAATCAATGCACAAGGGAGTTTAATCTATATAATGCATGAAAAAGCATAAACATACCAAATTAAAATCCAACATAATGATATTGGTTTAGAAATACCACATGTAGAAATCAATTGGATTGATACCAAATCAAGGCTAATGAAAGCATGATGCTTATCTCTAGGGACTCCATTTTTTTGCAATGAGACTACTACACATGTGATAAACTTGAAGAAGGTGTTAGTCTCAAAGCACCCAACTTGTAGAATAAGCTCCCCTCACCCTAAAAGTGTGCAAACAAGTGTAGTATACTTGTAGGTGACATGCACGTTGACTTTTGAGGTCAAAATACCATTTCAAAGATAATATCACATGCAAAGTGAACATCACTTGAACCTCGTGGCCCTAAGGTAGCCTGACGATGCGGCCTCACAGTGGCATGCCAACGCGACCTCATAGCATGGTGGTCCAGCCTCGCTCCTCCTCCGTGATGGTGCCCCTCCTTCCCTATGCCACCCTCCCCTCCCCCTACCTCCCTCCCTTAGGTCCCTTGATGGCCTCAGATTCGGTGGCGCCGGTGTAGGTGCAACCTCGGCTATGGCGATATCGAGGTGGGCCGAGCGATGAGGAGCTTGAATCCGCCGATGAGAGGTCGGATCCCGGATCCCGGTGTTGTGCGTGGTCCGACAAGGATGGAGGCACTGGCGAGCAATTGTGGCACGTGGATGAGCTCGGTGGCCCATGGATGTGCTCGCCAGGATTATGCACGGGATTTCCTTTTTTTGTTTTTTTATTTGATTTACCAAGGTGGGCATCAAACCCCCTTGGATTATATCCCATTTACCGTGACCTTTCGACCAAGGTGGTTGTGATGCCTGACTTGGTAAATCGAATCTACTCGCCTCGGTAAAGTTTTTTGTAGTATTAAACCTTTCCAAATAAAGTCAGATGATGATAAATTTGTTGTGAAAATTATAGAGAATGATGAGATCTAAAGTTTGTTGTTGAAGACTATTTCATTTAATATCGTTTAAGTTTTCATATATATTTATATATTGTGTTCATAATTTTTTTTTAAAAATATTTAAAAGATCTTGACGAAGACACACCTTTATAAAGGTTGTAGTGATTGATGGAACCTATTTTTTTCTTCGAAAAACTTTTCCATTTAAGATGGTTTAGAAGTCGATATTTAATATAAAATCACTATATGTTAATACAAAGAATAACTTCATATACTTACAAGTGATTATGCGGTGTGGTGGTCGGAGAAGTTGTAGTATCCCTTGAGCACACTAAAATATTTTTCTTGTTTCTCATAATTTGAAAAGTTCTTAAGACGCTTTTAGAAGTGGTTGACAGTCAATCGCTACTGGAAATCAGTTTTAGGGGTACGTGGTTGACTTAAGAAAACTGGCTTAACAAAACCGTCGCTGAAAATAGATTTTCAGGTGTAGTTTTAAAACCATCCCTAAAAATACCTAATGTTTATAATCAATTGTGTAATAATTGTTTTGAAACCAATCTAAAAAAAAGTTTGCCCTTTGTGGAGGTGTGCACCACGGAAGAGGAGGGCTTGTTGGAAACAAAGCTCTGGGAGACTGATGGCTTCCTTCCCATGGAGTTCTTAGGACAAAATTTGATAATTCTGAATAGCGGATTTGATTTCCTATCAAGACCCGAAGTGCAACTGGTCCTTAGCATCGGGACAACTCAAAGCCCCCAGATGGTCTCCTGAACAGGTAGCGAGTAATTAGTCTCTTAAACCATGAAACCTTTGCAAACTAGGCTGCGGTGGGGAGAACCTCTCGCGCATGTAATCATTGTATGTAACTCCTTTTTATTATTATTTATTAATGGGTAACTTGATCTTTAGAAAAAAAGAAACCAATCTTAAAAAGCAATTTTGATCCTCTAAAAATATGTTGTGTGGTAGTTATAGATAATTGTACCACAACATTTTCATTTGTTTTTCTAACCTTCATATCTTTATCTGCTAGGAGCAGAAGATTTGTGCAGCAGGGTTGGATATGAAAAAGCAAGATCTCGCACCGCGTCGCATCCTGGCATCACACGACGCCTCATATACATATGATAAGGTCAAGATGGGTCGTTTACAAAAAGTAGTAGCAGCTCAATCTGCTGAGAAAAGCCGCGTGCATGCAATGCAAGTTGGGCAGATTCCGTACGCGTGCAACAGATAAGGCCGGGCGGTCGATCTCACTCTCAGTGATGCTATATTCTGTGACCTGCTGAGGGGATTGATATCTATCCCTGCGTCCTTTAAAACACGGCAGGAATCGGTTCCCTGTGTCCATCGATCGTATGGCAAAGCACAGGCCGTACCATACGGGTATTCGGTATTCCTCCTCGTCGTTGTCGCTACTGCTGCTCTCGTCCTATCCTATGTGACACAACATGCATTCTAATGCCTGTACTGATGGCCGGTGTGGTGTGCAGAGCAATTCATCTACCGTACATGGCAACTCCGGCAGAATTTCTACTTGAAACCCTCGTAGCTAACAGGTCTCTTCCTAGGGCCCTCAAATTGAAGAATACCAACAGATCTAGGTCAGGTTGTGCAATGAGATGTAGAAAGGGAAGTAACCAATTTATTGATTTCCTATTCACACAAGAATTATTGAAGAAGACCGGCCAGTAGAGGTCAGGTTATATGGCATTCTAGTGAGGTTGAAAGGGCATGGTTTGCTTTAGCATCTGTACATGTTGTAACGTCTGGAACATTATCCTTCGATCTTCGTGCTACGGATTATATTCCAGCCCATCACAATCCAATCTCCACTGCAATTTTAGGTTCTTTAATTCACATGTCAGATGTAAAGATATCTGAGGTATCACAATTCACAATCTAGCTAGGGTGATCAAATTCCAGTAGTAAATAAGTTCACACTTTATGGAAAAATCCAAGTGATGGCCTGGTAATTATAATGTATAATAATCCACCGGTTATTACCATTGGATGGATATACCAAGATCACATATGAGTATCACAGCAAGTGATTCTATTTAGAGGAGGTGTAATCTTGAGTTATATCTTCCATCGCAAATGTCATTTAAAGTTAAACTAGTTAGTTGGCCATATAACTGCGTTATAAATATCTGCTAGGCAGTGACAAACTGACAAAAACATAGTGTGCACGAAGTTTTATTGTATTCTACTGACAAACTGACAAAAAAAAAAGAGAGATGGTCATATTCATTGCTATTCGGATTTATCTTCTGCCTCTTTTTTCTTTTTTGATGAGGCAGATTTATCTTCTGAGATCGGTTGATCAACTTGATATATATATACCCAATTGGCGCATGTGATTTGCACCGGCCGGGCACTACACACAGGTGGCATCTGCACCGCTCTGCAGCAATAGCAGGCTAATAACGACGACACGGCCAAATCATATCATCATCAATATGTTCCTTTTCTCCCCACTCCCTTTATTTTCTCCAATTAATTAATAATAATGTTTTTTTCCTAGTTGTAACCAATTGGTTGATTCTCTTGTGATCTATTTTATTTGTGAAGACAAAAAATAGAGACACACTAGTGCCCTGGCCCTATCTATCTCTGAAGAATGTTCGTTGTGTTTGCTTTCAGTCTATTCCATTGCTGTACGTACCTAGAACTAGCTAGCTAGGCACATCTGGAATTGACAAGAACTTGACACATATATAAATTCATATTCCTGTAGCCTATATATATGGGCCACTAAAAGAGTAAAAGTACACAAACAGGGTTTTAGTTATAGACTTGAGTTAGGTTTATAGCATGATGAGCCAAAATTATGGTTTCTGGTGGTGACACACCGTTCCAGAATTGGAAGATCATTTGTAAGAGTAACATTCAACACACTGAAGTTCTTTAATCTTAATCTTCTTACACAATTAATAAAACAATTTCTCATTTTAAAATAATGCACCCCGGCCTTAAAAATACTATATTGTATATTTTTTAAAAAAATATTACCATGAGAATATCTGCATTGATGCGTCATACTTTCGGTGAAAACTTAAGAAAATATAATTTTCATCATGCTCACTGTCCCACGAATGTGCCTCTTTGGCGGCAGAGAAGATGGTATATGGCACCGTTTGACTTGGATGAAAGACCAGACATCATGGTGCTAGCAAGAAGTGTGAAGGTGCTTTCCAAAAAAACATTATTATCCCTCTTCTAATGTAGGATTGTAAGGATGAGTAGATCCAAAGATCTGCTCTCTGGATCGCCCGTGCATGCTGGCACTTGGGATGGAGAGGGTATTATGGTGGTATGGTAGCGGAAAAGAGGCAAAACCGTAACTCAAATAGACGTGTTTGAGTTTCAAGTGGTGGCAGATAGGTTATTTGTATAGGGATGTTTTGCATGATCTCGTGTTGTCGCAGTCAGGATATAAACCAACTAGTAGGTTTCCAATTTGCAAACTTAAAGTAACCAAAAACTAAAACTTCAAAAGGAGGTTGCGTCCCCACAAGGTCATGAGCCAAATTTTGGTAGACGACCATTCATGGAAGTTCCACATACATGCGCCCTTCAACCTGGCCTGAGCTTGGCCACTGCCAGCAAGGGAGCACATGTGGAGTTCTCCCTTCTCTCCCCCACACTAGACTTGTTGAACTGAAGAGGGTTTCCATAATTAAGCATATAATCCTTCATTTCAACTAGAAAAGTGGGACTAAAGTTTTCTCCATTTTCCTATATATATATATGCACACATGAATACCCTCCACTTCAACTAGCAAAGTGGGACTAAAGTTTCTTTACTTCCCTATATACACACATGAATGGGTCTTTAAGATTCATGTTGGGATAACTGGATGTTAGTATTAGCCACACTAACTCTAGGGTTGGGGAATCACTACTGGAAACTTGAAATTCCCTCACGGTGCACTACCGTCAGGGAAAATAAAAATATTTTTATGAAAATGTACGTATCATCATAAAAAGTAAAAATATCGCTATGAAATTTCTTACGGTGCACTTACCGTCAGGGAAAATAAAAATACCGTCAGGGATAGCTCGACAGGGTAATTCCAGTTTTGCCTGAGTTTAGTCAGGGAATTTCAAGTTTCCAGTAGTGAATATATATGCTTAATTGGTGCACTAACCTAGATCCTAACCCACTGAATTTCTCCTCGTATTATGTTGCATGGCATGGTACCTTGCGAAGGCAACCCTTTCTCTGTCCAGAACAATTTTTTTAGGAAAGGAATTGATCAATTCAAATATAGTTTGCAGAACATTATTGAATAATGAAATAAAAGAAAAGTAGGCTTGTGAGATTCTCAGTAGCTAGGTCCTCAATGCAACACAATTCGAAAGATATATATTCCTTGGTCCCTGTTGGAAAGACGGCTAATACATTATCCAAACATCTATGTTGATCGGTCTCATGCATCCATACCATCATTTTCGACAAAGCAATATGAGCAAACTACACAGAGCACCACATGCGTGTTTTTGTATGGTCCTAGACTCCTAGTAGCTAGCTGTAGCCAATAGCCACACTATGTACTGTTGTTTCTTCCAGCTAGCTTATATATATTGATTCATTATTCCTTGGAACATTTTGCTTTTTCCGATCCAGAGATCAGATCAGCTAGCTCTTTGTTCTGTACTCATCGCACAGTAAACTAGATCGTGCTGGGCTGTTGGAAAAAGTTGATGAATTCCATGCAGCACTGGCTAGCTAAGTGGTAGTATAGACCCGGACCCGTTATGGCCGGGAAACCTAGCAAGCAGCCTGCAAACTCTATAAAAGGCAGCCACCCCCTGTGCTCAGCTCCCGAACCATCAGTCGTCCTCGCTCGTCCATACTCACTAGCTAGCTACTCATCGATCCATCAATCTCCATTGTTGCTGTTGAGAGAGAGAGATAGATACTGTAACAATGGAGCGTGTGATGCAGCTGGCTTCGGAGCGTGCGGTGGTTGTGTTCACGGTGAGCAGCTGCTGCATGTGCCACACGATGACGCAGCTGATGGCGGACCTGAGCGTGAACGCGCTGGTGCACGAGCTGGACAGAGACCCCAGGGGCAAGGACATGGAGCGCGCCCTGCTCAAGATGCTGCCGGGAGGAGGGAAGCAGCAGGGCCCCGCCGTCCCCGCCGTCTTCATCGGCGGCAAGCTCGTCGGCGGCACCAACAGTGTCATGTCGCTCCACCTCGCCGGCGAGCTCGTGCCCATGCTCATGAAAGCTGGCGCGCTCTGGGTTTAGACGGACGACACCATGCAGCTGCTGGGCATCGTCGTACACGTCACCTACGTACGTACTATCTACGTGTGCATGGCCATGCAATGCATGCGTGAGAAAATAAAGAGAATATATATAGCATGGTGATTAGCAGTGCGTGTGTCAATTAAGGGCAGGTTTTTCCCGTCCTGTTCTTCTGATGATGAGTTGACGACAAGAATAACTAATAAGGCAAACTAGCTAGCTTCCTGCTAGATTCAAGCATGCCTTGTATTGCAAGTAGGAGCTAGCTATAGTGAGCGAGAGGATGAAATGGTGGCCTAGCTATCTTCTAATTTCGTCTTCTAGCTTCCTCCTTTTTGTTTCTATCTTGCTACATATATGGTGATGAGTGCGTACGTGTACTGATGATTGGTCGACCCTTTCTCTACGGACTTATTATATGAATATATATATCATATATAAGCTGAGAGTTAAGTAACAAGTAATTAGTGACGTACTTAATTTGTCTTATGAATGTATACATATTAAATATAAATTCATCTAAAATAGCAACAAACATAACTTACTGCATGTCGTGGAGCATTATATTACAATTTAAAATGCATTGTTCCAGCCATTGGCTTGTGATTCATTAAGGAAATTTTGTACTTGCAGCTAGCGTTTGTCATATGTATAATCGATCTACATAGTGTCATACAATATGTATATTTACGTTAGAGCAACACTTTTATATATTGTAATGACAAAAGTGGGGAGAATTTTCAATGCTTCATGCATGGTGGAATTATGAAACCTTTTAAGAATCAGGGGTTATCGCAAATTCACCATTAGTTCCACCGAATATTTTCCCCAACTTATTAGAAGTGTTTCTCAAAAACTTCAAAAAAATAGCACATCCATATTGCATCCATAGTGACATGTCATTGAAGTTGATATACAGCTGGTTTTTAAATAACAAACAAAAATAACAAAATTTTGGTCCATGTGTATACTAGCAGAAAAGAACAAAAAGACTTTACATATGAATATTTGTGACATACCCCATATAGGGATGCTCTATAGGTCGATGTGCAAAATTTTGTTTTTTTTTTGTAAGAAAACTCCTCTTTCGGTGTATTTCACAGTACCATTGAGAAGTAGCTTCCATTTAATATTTATCCATAGAGGGTACTTTAAGGTATTGTTTCATAATAGAATATTTTGGTTAAATTAGATGTAGTCTAAAGAGTTATTTTAGTTTATTTTCTCTGATGATATATGCAAAGTATGAAAATCAGAGGTACTTTATATTACCTTTCAATGGTAGAGGTGGGTAGTTTTGATGTACATTTAGCTAAATCTCATTTTACACATGTGTATCACAACACATGCATCTTGGTAGTGATGCACAACGTATATAATAGAGAAAAGAAGAGTAAGAGATGAACTAGCAGTTGCAAAACTAGAGTAAGGAGGGCAGGGTGAGCTGGTGATGGCGGTTGGTGGGTAGTGAGGACACTATTGGCCAGAGTAGCGGTTGAGGATGGAAAGGGTGAGGCAGTATATAAAGGGAGGGAGAAGAAGGAACACACAATTTAGAGGAGCATGTCTATGGACAAATGATGGGAGTTAGTTTGTGGTCTCCTCTAGTTGGGTCGACAGGGTGGTTTGGGAAGAAGGATCATGAGTTAGGAGTATTCTTTTGGATATGTCACAATAAATATCATGGTTGGAATACATAATAAAATGTTTATATTAATGTCATGTGACAGTGACTAAAATCATGAAATTTGTTGATTATGGCAAGCAATTTTTTTTATATGTAAGAATTTTCTTGATGGCCAGCCTCCCAGAAACTCACAATTACGTTGGTTGTCAATGGCAGTCAAGGAAAACCACAATTTTCATGGTGGTCAAGGGTAGCCAAGGAAATAGCTATTACCTTTGCAATCTAGATAAATTTCTTAGAGGTTGTTGACCCACAAAGAAAGTAATTTACTTGAAGGTTGAAACATTTTCTTGGTGCTTTGGCAAGTTGTAGTTTCCTTGGTAGCCGATCTCCAAAGAAATCATCCTTCATTGCCAAAAATTGACAAGGAAATCAATTTCCCTTATCTTCTATTCTTGATGAAATTTGCTTGACGGCTAATAGCCAAGGATTATTTCCTTGGTGATTTTTGATGCTCAAGGTAATTCATGATTCTAGTAGTGAGGAGATGGTGTGAGTGCACACTAGAAAGAGTGGGAGATGTAGGGAGAGGCTGCAAGGTCACTGCTTTCTACTAGCCGTGGTTGAGGTCAACACTAGTGGGGCAGTGGGTTATTAGTATTTTGGGTTTTGGGATCAATCATTGTGTCCCATGACTTAGAAGGCCTTAGGAGGTACGCATAGAGTAGGGAGGGATAGGGCGTATGATTTGAGTAGATTGGTTTGTTGAGAGCAGGGTGGAGGAGGTTGGGCTGCTAGGTGGGCATCTTCACCGGTAACGTTTTTGTTGTTCGCCCTCCATGGCACAGTCAACAATGAGGTGTTTCCGTAATAAGGGAAAAGGAAGAAGGATGAACCTTGTCTTGGCATGTTCCCAACACCCATGAACAAAATAAGAGCCTTGATATATTTTCGAGGGTTGCTTTACATATCTTTGATAATTCTAGAAGTAGATAATTTAAATACAAATTCATAATTGCATAAGTGACAAGTTAATAAACAAATTAGATCCAAAATACATGATTGTCAATGTTGATTAGAATTTATGTAATTGATGGCAATTTTTTGTAAGAAGTTCTAGTGCTTTTCTCCCTTTCCGCACATATCATGTTGACTAATTAACATGCATGGATGCTCCAATTAGTAATAGTAAGATTTGGCACATTAGTTTTTTTCAAAAAAAAAAGTAATGTTGGTAGAGTTAATTAAGAAAACTAGGTTCTTATGTTGTTGTTTGCCATCATGTGTTGCATTATGGAGATATAAATCTCCAACTATCTTAATACTTGTGCACCATAACTTTTTTGCTAAGAGCAACAGAACTTTCCATTATGACTAGAGGGTCCGACTAATTTGATATGCATGGTGTCATGTCATGCACATTTATGTGAATATAAAAATCATTTATCATGCATATCAAAGCGAACTAAAACAAATTAAGAAAGTGTATAATAAAGAATAAAGGATAATACTGCTGTCTAGAAATTTACAATTTAATTAATTATTCCTTTAGAAACCATGAAAAGTTAATTAATGGGAGTCTTTATTCTCTTGTTTGGTTCTCTAATCACATTGTTTTAAAGTACTTCCCTCAAATGGAAGTAAAGTTCAGTGGCATGGTCTTTGTGTTATGTTGAGCCAGCAGATGGTAATGATTATATGTACCCACTAGCTATGAATCATCGAATTGTATAACCCATTTTCACAAGTCTTAATTTAAAATAAATAGAATCTTTGTCAAATAAAAGTGTGATTTTATGAATATTTAGCAAAAAGAATGTAATAACGACGGTGCCATTTGGAGAAAGAAAAGGGGGGTGGGACTACTACGTACTTTACTTTCGCTAAGAATGGATTTGGACCACTGGTTCATTGATCAACTGGTTGAAAGCCATCCAGAGAAAGTGATGAGGTATGCAACTAGTACAACTTAGAGTAGAGAGATCTAGTAGTGACAGATGGATCCGATATAAAGATGCCATATAAATATATTCATGCATGGGATATATATTATATAATGTATTGTAGATTGCATGCATATATGCAATCGGTTTCGGATCGCGGCATCACATAAATGCACTGTACATATACGCACTGGCCTGGCCAGTGAGGTAACAGTGATGAGGGAGACTAGAGAGATGCCTCTAGCTAGCTACTTGCATTGTATTCTTTTATCTTTTCATTTGCATCAATGCCTTTATATATCTTTCTTAGATTCCAAAACCACAACAGGATGTACTACGTGAAGATCAGAGCAAGGCATCACTACTGGAAACTCGAATAGGTCTGCGTGTATAAAAACCCACAGAAAAATACGTATACCCACAGAAAAATATTTTTCTGACGGTGTACCATCAGAAAATAACACACAGAATTAGAATGACAGAAAAATTAATATTTTCTGTCGGTTCACCGTCAGAAATAGTTTTTCCGTCGGTATTACACACACAGAAAAATTATGTTCCCCAGATTAAAATTAATTTTTCTATGTGTGTATCCACACAGAAAAAAAAGAAATAAACACACAGAAAAATAATGTATTTTTAATAGTAGCAACAATATATTAAATATATATTATCCATACAGTAATTTCATTTCATGGGATATAATAAACAACATACATATATGGTGTCCAAATGTTCAATACATTTATAGATACATAAATGATGTCCAAATGTTCCGGCATCAATACATTCAAAAGCATTACTATCTCATCCCAACACTTCAAGTTTCAGCCAAGATGACTAAAATATCAGGATGCATCATCTAGTCTAGGTAAAACCAAAGCTAAAGATTAGAGTCTCCTACTAGTTAAATGTGCAAAAGCACAACACTACAAAAGAAGGGCACCACCACCAGGCCCCTGACCACCACATCCATGGTTTGCAACTAAACACCACCATCACATCAATGCATGATCTCCATTGTTGTCAGAACCTTGATTGTTGGCACCGTTTGCAGCATGGTCCTCATTGATGTGGCCAATACCATTAGCATTGTTAGCAGATTCCGAGGCAGCATGAGAAGAACCAGTGGCCTAAATGTGCACAAAGTTACATTAGTAAGTGGAATTATCTCCTAACAATATATCACTTTTTATCAAAGCCTCTAAATTTGATGTAAAGTCATTTGAATATGGTACCATGAATTGGACAAGGTTTAAAGTGTTCAAACTGCTGGTTTTCAAGGTTGAAACATTACAAACCAACATAAGGCCACTTCCTCACTGTAATAGCTATGCAACATTGTCCACAAGGACACTTAATGGTATCATTTTCAGCTACACCAGGAATTGAAAATGCATTATTCAAGAATTCTGTGGTTCCATCAATCCATTCATTTGAGGGAGCTTTGCCACGTTGCCAACCATTATACATCCATGTTCGATTTGACATATTAACTAGTTCTGTTTCAAATATTAATATATTAATATCATAATAAATGAAGCTCAATTATTTTGGCGCAAGGACAAACATTCCAAACTCAGACGGGCACACAGACAAAATGTACAATAGCAACATTACCGTACAACAAATAAAACCAACGAAGAAAGTGTACCTTGAGGCTGAATCACAAGTACTCAACAAACTATTTACTCTCTTGAAAACACACAGAACCTCCAATAGGAACTTTTAATCCTTACTTAGCCCAAAATCTTCACTGCAGTACATCAGGGACATGAGATTAGAATTTCCAGTACAAATTTTTCATGCTATTAGTGAGGCTATAATGGCTGATATGCTACCTATAGGAACTGAACCAGTACATGTCTCATAGATACTCTTTATAGACAAGGAAAAATGCTTTACTTATACATACATATAGACACTCAAATAAACCGACATCTCATACACTAAATAGATTTAGTGAAGAAAGAAGTGTACCTTGACTGAAGCAGACTGCACCGGTGGCCAGATCTGGAGTAAAGCAGACTGCAATGGAAGAGCAGTGGCGGAGGAGACCGATAGGGAGAGGAGGGTCGTCGCGCCGACGAGCACCGAAGGGGAAGGTTCCGCCCCCGGTACGGCCGGAGGAGGGCCTGGAGACGCGCCCTGGGGCAGCGGCGGTCAGCGGCCGACACCCGATGCCCAGCGGTCAGGGGCCAGCGCCCATCGCCGGCTACGAAGGTGGAGGGCGCCGAATCCGGAGCGAGGGCCGGTGGGGAGCTTAGGGGAGCGCGGATCTAGAGGCAGTCGACCTAGTTGCGACGGCAGGCATGGTTCGATGGCCGCCGGCGGAGCTGCTGCGGTGGCCGTGCGTGGGTGCAGCTGCGGTGGCCGTGCGTGGGTGCAGCTGCGGTGGCCGTGCGTCGGTGGATGCTGCTGCGGCGGCCGGCGCTTGCGTGGGTGCTGTGGCGGCGGCGGGAGTGCGTGGGTGCTGTTGCGGCTGGCGTGCGTGTGTGCGTGACTCAGATTGGATTGGCTAGCGTGCGAGGGTGTTGGGGGCAGCGGCTGGTTAGCATTTTTTTTTTATTAATTAATGTATTTTCTTTTCTTTGCAACGCGCGAATGCCAAAATACAGAGCGGGAAAACCACAAGAGAAGCGCGAACGCCAAATCCTTTCGGTCCATGAATTTTTCTGTGCGTGTGTAATTTTAATCTGTGTGTTTCCGAAAAACCGTCAGAATAATAATATTTTTTCTGTGCGTGTGCGTTATTTTTCTGTGTGTCAATAAAGAACCGACAGAATAATAGCATTTTTCCGTGAGTATTATCACTCTCAAAAAAATCTAATTATTCTGTCGGTATGCGTATTTTTCTGTCGGTTTTTAGGGCCGATAGATTAAATCCTAATTTTTCTGTATGTATCAAGAAAAACACACAGAAAAATTGATCAGGGCTATTCGAGTTTTCAGTAGTGCATGCAGCTAAAGGTGTGGCTTGTTGGGCGCCACATTGCAACAAGCTCTGCATATGCATGGTAGGTAGGGCTCACAGTGGAATCACTTTTGTTTTGAGTTTTATATTTTCAAAAATGTATCTTTCTTGTGGAATCCCATATTTATTTATTGATTCTATTCTTGTATATATGCAACGACTCGTTTGCTCAAGGGGCAGTGGTGGCGAAGTGGTACATATACTTTGATTGCTGTACATGTGTCTCATCGTTACGTGCGTGTACGATCGGATCCATGCTTGGTGGATATCATTTTCACTTGATCTTCTGTTCTTGTTGTTCTTTAGTTTAAGTTAGTTTTCCACTATTTAATATAATTGGCAGCTATCCTGTCCTGGTTTGTATCAAAATAAAGTAATATATACATGCACCTAACATGCTTGGTATATATACACTATCCTACAAATTGAACGACTATAACCCATGTATGTTGCAAGTAAAACTAGGATAGAACATAAATTTAGTAATATAGCAAGGAAGATTTTGATGCCACGGAAGGTCAAATTAAGTATAAACATTGAAACAAGATGAAATCTCACCAGCTTTTTTTTAATTAAGATATATATGTATTGCAAAATTCTTTTTGCGAGGATGTTAAAAAGTTAATCTGGCTTAGTACACACATGTAGAATTGATGCTACACTGATGACAACAAGGTAGTACTATAGATTTTATTCACAAGAAAAGTTTATTGTCCTTCGATGGCTATAGCTCATAGGATTGGCAAGAACCAAGAACCAGATGAAATTCTCCCAACTAAACATACTAGCGTTCCAACTTTGAAAAGCTACACGATGAGTAGTTTTCCTTCTTTTCTGAGATAAGCATATGAGAATATATATATATTGAAAGGATCAAGATGCCCAAGAGGGGGGGTGAATTGGGCTTGTTTTAAATTTCTAAAGCAAATAAAAAAAAACTATCAAATGCCAATCACCCCCTAGTGCCTACCGTCCGTGTGTCCTAACTAGAAAGCGGTAGCAGTTCATAGGAATTAAAGACAACCTAAGCAATTCTAGTAGGAAATGTAAAAACAAGACGGAAATGTAAAGAGCTAGGGAAAAGAGAATCTCATGGACACAGCGATTTTTTCCCGAGGTATCGAGGTGTCGACACACCCCCCTAGTCCTCGTTGGAGCACCTCGCAAGGTATCGCTCCCCCTCTACCCGCGCAAGGGTAGAGTGCTCTCTACGGGCTGATTCTTCGCCACTCCGGCTCGGTGAATCGCCCACAACCGATCACAAGAGCTTGGAGAAGAGCCGCCAACAATCTCCCGGCGGTCACTTCCTCCGAACACCACCAAACCGTCTAGGTGCTGTCGAACACCAAGAGTAACAAGCACAAGACCTTCACTTGACCCACTCAAGGCTAGGAAGGTGGATGGATGCACACAAGTCACTCCTAATCACTCTAGGAGGGAAGAGCAAGATGAATTCTCTCTAATCTTTCCCTCACTAGACTCTTGGCTCTCCAAAAGATTTCTCAAGGTGTCACAGGCTGAAACAATGGCCAAGAAGCCCTCTAAGGTCCAAGGGGGCAACTATAAATAGTCCCCACCTCCAAAACTAGCCGTTTTTTACTTTTTCTTCTTTCTGCGTAGCCACCGGACTAGTCCGGAGTTCACACCACCGGACCATGCACACTGGTCCGGAGCTCACTCACGTTTCAAACTCAGCCACCGTCGGACTACTCTGCTTGGTCCGACGCACTGGTCCGACGCTCTGGTCCGGAGCCTCGGTGCTCTCTGAGTGAAAACTGATCTCTCTTTTTACACACCACCGGACCACTCTCCTTGGTCCGGTGCCCTGGTCCGACGCTTTGGTCCGGAGCCAGGGTGCTCTCTGCATAGACCAAACTTCCTGTCTTGAGGCGTCGGACTAGCCGTCGGACACACCGTCGGACTAGTCCGGAGCCTTCTGACTCTCTGAACCAAGGCACCGGACCACTCTCCTATGGTCCGGTGCTGTCCAGACAGGTGGTCCGGAGCTCCTGGAGCTAAAAATCTGCCTAAGTCAGGGACCACCGGACTACTCTCCTTGGTCCGGTGCCTACTTAGCAGAGTGGTCCGGAGCCTCTTTCTCCCTCTCTATCAACCGTTTTCGCTAAGGTTTCTCAAGGGATTTTGCTCCTACCACTTCTAGGGTTTATCAAGGGCTGAAAGCAAGGTCTCTAGGACTAGTTGTGACAAGTGTGCATATACCCACTTTCCTAAACTCTCCTAGGTCAAGCTACTAACCTCATACCCCCCTTTATAGTACGGTCAAAGGAAAAACAAAAGCCCTAGCTATACTTAGTGCCCTTCTCAACCTTATGGCACTAAGAACTAGCCTAGTCTTCGTCGAGTATCTCCATCCTTTGCAACCGAAACGATTTCCATCTTGGGGGCATGAAAGTCCATTAAGCCCATTCAAAATACATCACTCATGACCTAACATATATGACTTTGTCTCTGCAAAACACACGTTAGTCAAGGTGATCTAGTATTGTCGTTAATCGCCTAAACACAAGGGTCCATGATTCTACAATCTCCCCCTTTTAGGTGATTGGCGACAATACAAGCTCGAGTAGAGAATAATGAGTGAATTTTGATAAGAGAAAAACATGACTTGACATGAGATAGGCATGGGTTAGTAATAAGAAAGACAAGTACATGCCTAACCATTCAAGCCATGTCAAGCACAATAGATATGAAATGAATATAGTACTTGATTTCAAAAAGGATATGTTATAGCCAAAAGATCAAAGATTAGCGCTGAAGCAATAACATAACCAAGCGACATGATATATAAATAGGAAAGTCCACACATGTCACACAACCAACAAGTCTCAAACATCACACATATCATACAATGCAATAAGACGGTAAACGTGATGCATGATGCAATAGAGTTTGTACACAACAAAAGAACGAGTCCTACTAGCTCCCCCTAAAGCTAGCCCATCTACTCGATTCTCCCTCTCCCCCTTTGGCGTCGAAACACCTAAACTAAGCATCTGGAGGTGGAGTGGAAGCAGCCGTGGAGCGGTCGAGGACCCTGAAAGCTGCCAGATATGTCTCATCATCTGAATCCTCCCCCTGAGTGTCCGTAGCTGGTAGTGAAGCGGTCTGGGGGTCGGAAGCTGACAGGTCTGCTGCGGTCGACGACTCGGGAGCAGTAGCTGGAGAAGAAGTAGGAGCGGTAACCAGTGCTGGTGTCTCTGCTGGAGCCTCTGGAGCTGCGGTGACCGGTGGTGCCTCAGGCACTGACTCGTCTGGAGTCTGAAGAACCGGAGACGGCTGAGGCTGGACTGGAGTAGAGGAGACAACCGTAGCATCGGTAGCGACTGCAGCTGTCGGAGGGGTAGAAACGGCTGGAGCCCGACTGTCATGGGTAGCCTCTGAGGAAGCTACTGAAGAGCGGTGCTGATCAGCTGTGGGAGCGACAAGCGCGGCCTCGACCTCTGCTGCAATCTGGGGACCAGTGGGGGACGGCTGACCTGTGATATCACTGAAAGAGGCTGACAGATCTCTAGCAGTAGCACCTAGTGTAGCGGTAAGAGGAGTGAAACCTGTAGTAAGCGGGGTGAACTGCTGAGTAGGTCCAAAACTGTCCAACCACTGAGTCACCTGAGTCGCCGGTGACTGGAACGGAGTGGTCAGTCCAGCACCCTGAAGTCCACTGGACTGTACGGCTGGGGTGGGAGTGACTGTCTGACCGGCTGAGCTGACAGGGGCCACTGAGGGGCCAACTGAGGGTCCCACTGAGAACTGAGGCCCTCCAGGCTGCCCAACTGACTGAGAGGGCTGGGAAGTGCTCATCATCTGAATCTGAGGAGCTGCAGGGAACTCTAGTGGAGGAGCACCAGTCCACTTCATCACGTGAGCCATGAATGCCATGTTCTGCTGCTGCAGCTGCTGGGACTGTAACTGAAGACGCTGAGACTCTAGCTGCATAGCAAGCATCTGGCGCTGCATCTCAAAGTGGCGCTCCTCTGACTGTCGCTGCATCTCATCCTGGCGCTGCTGTATCTGAGTGACTGCAGTGACTAGAGAACTCTGCTGCTCATTCATTCTGTCAAGGATCTTGAGCATCATCGTCTCTGTGGCAGAGGCAGAACCGCCAGCCTCAGAGTCTTGCGCCCTTGGGGGCATCTGTGGAACCGGCTGGAAGTCTGCATCTGAGCTATCTGATGTATCCTCTGGAGTGACATCCGCTCCTGTATCTAGACCATGGAGCTCCTGCTGCTCAACACTCCGAATGGCCTCATCCTGAGCATCAACATCTTCCCTGTCAGCTGGTGCTGTCCTCTCTCTGACAAGTCGGAGAACCCGGTTTCCAAACCGGCTATCGAATGACCCTAGGACTCTGTACTCAGGGAAAGAAGTAGGCGCCTGATCCAAAAGAGCACGGAGTCCAGGGTGTGCTCCCTCTAGCTCAATAGCAAGCATCGAAGAAATCCAGTGTGCATAGGGAAACTGTCGTCGGGCCCTCATGCCATCTGCTATCACATCCTCTATCTCTGACACTAGAAAGTCTGCAATGTCGAATGGTGTCTGAGATACCAGAGTCTGAAGGAGAAGCTGCTGCATGTTGGTCAATCCTTCCTTGTACCCTGTGCGAGGTAGCAGAGTACGACGGAGCACCTCGTTCAATCTATGAACGGTAGGCCTGAGCTCAGCTGGAGTGCGCCTGGAGCCCTCTGAGAAAGGGGGCTTGAATAGAGGAGCCACCTCCTGAACTGACAAAGTACGGCCTCCGCGAGCTCGGCGAGGCACTGAGGCTCCTCGGTAACACTCGTAGTGTAGGTCAAACTCACCACCCTCCTGTCTGAAGAGAAAGATCTCTCTGAGTCTGGTCAAGTACAACCTGTATCTCTCGCCTCGGAAGGTGTACTGCACAAACTTGTGCTCCGGATCTACCCAAACTGATGCATAGAACTCTCTGACCCACCGCTCGATGTAGTTACCAGAACGCCCGAACAGATCGGCGAGTCCCGGCTGGTAAGTCAGATATGGACGGATCTCCTCACCTGCTAGCTCAACAATGCTCTCTAAGGAGCAAACCCTGTGCGGTCGTATCTGAATACTGGTCAACTGAGCTGCTCGATAGAAATCCTCCATGAGAGGTGTATGCCAGCCAGGTGAAGCTCTGGGGTCTCTCTGATCCGGACACCACTTCTCTAAAGCAACGAACCTGAGCTTCTTCACTTGCTTCGCTGTAAGGTTCCTCAGGTCAAGGTGAACTGAAGCTGAAGCTGCTGTGGGAGCCGCTGACTGCGGTGACTGAGCAGACTGGGAGCGGGTGGAGCGCCCCCAGGAAGAAGGTGCCAACGGTGTCCCAAGAGCCTCTGTGACAAGCTCTGGCTCCTGTGGAGTATCCTCGGTATGTGACCCAGCTGGAGGAGAAGTGGGAAGATCCCGCGGAGGGGTGCCGAGTCTCACGGTACCTCGGCGACCGCCTCGCTTTGCGCGGTCCGCTGCATCGGCCACTGCCTCAGCTTTCTCAGCCTCTGTAAGTTTGCGCTTCTTCTTCTTAGCTTTCTCAACCATTGGCTTCTTGCCCTTGTCTCTGGAAGGACGTGGAGGAGGAGGAGCATCACCACCAGACCCAGCTGCCTGAGCACGAGTACTGCGAGTCATACTGAAACAAGCGAAGTATCACTGCTCACTGACAATCACAAGATCCACTGTCCTGATCGCTGCAAGAGTCAACTGATCAAACCAAGCAACCACTGACAGAGAGGGCCTCCAAGCCACTGGACTGAACCTCGTGAGGCTTTGCCTCAATCCTTACTCGCGAGCTTTGCCCCGAGTTTAACTGTCACTGACTGCTGCTGGATAGAATAGACAGGGTATACATAAGCATATATGATATCTAGAGATAAGAAACCGTATGGAAGCAAGCATCTAGATAAGTGATAGAATGAAATGCTGACAAAATACCTGAGGTAAGAGAGCGTGACTATTCAGAGCAATCTCAAGTACCAAAGCACTCTCCGAACGGGATATACCAGCTGCGAATTACAATTGGCAATTGAATTTAGTGGATTGGATTGAATTTCGTTTTTCAAGGAATAAACCTAGGGCATAATTCAATTAACGACTCGACAAAACGCGAAATCGGAAATCGAAATCATACCCTAGAAGCCAAGAGGTGAAGTCGACGATGACGAAACGGTCGCGGACGAAGACGATGAACGGTCGAGGGCGAACGCGTCGAAACACGATTCCGTTCGAGGACGAACGTCGAAATCCTGAACCCTAGGGTTAGGGCAAACCCTAGGTCGGGAATGGAGCTCTTCTCGAACTTGGCTGTGGCAAAGCAAAGGGGGAAACCCTAGGGCTGGCAGGAGCACGGCAGGGCGGTGGGAGAGCAGAGCAGGGCGCCGGCGGCGAGGAGGTGAACGGCGGCGCGGCAGTGGTGCAGAGCGGGGGCGCAGTGGCGTGGCGAGGAGAGGTGGTGGAGTGACGGCGACGCTGCGAGGAGGAGGCTCTCCGACGGCAATGGCGGCGGCGGAGGAGGGCGGAGCTGCGGCGATGGCGGCGTGACGGTGTACTGACGACCGAATGAGAATGAAGAAGAACCGGACGAGCACGCGGGGGGTTATCCGCAAAATTTCGAAGCGTCGGACCACTCCGCTTGGTCCGGTGGCTGGTCCGACGGGTGGTCCGACGGTACCAGAGAAGGAAACACAGAGAGCAACCGACCACCGGACAACAGCACCGGACGACTCACCGGACTAGTCCGATGGGGGCACCGGACTGGTCCGACGGTGAACAGATCAGAATGACAGAGGCACCGGACAACTTGACATTGGTCCGGTGCAGCGTCGGACACTGGTCCGACGGATTCTTTGGCTGGAGTCGATTTATGCAGAGAGGGACCGACCACCGGACCATAGCGTCGGACCAATGCAGAGTGGTCCGGTGCTTAAAATTGCTCTGAAATTTTCTATTTTTCTTTCCAATCTTTTCTCTTAGCCAAGTACCAACACAAAAGAGCAGAGAGGAACACTTGTTGGACTTAACATAAGAACCATCTCTCAAACCCTCAATTTTAAAAGTAGTTTGCCATAGGCTAGAATTAGTTTTCATAAGAAAATAGTTCAATAAAGCTCCAAGGGTCACCTTAGGGGCACTAGAGGGGTATTAGCTGAAGCTAGAGCGTTGAATTGCTCCCCCTAAGTGTTGAACCTAATGATGACCAATAAACTTAACCGAAAAGAAACAAAGAAGCAACACTAATGCATATGCAATGCAAAACGGAATTTGAATCTAGGTTGCTTGCAAGTTTAAACCGCGGTTAAGCTTTGTCACACGCTTTGAGGGCGGTTATCTTAACCGCGTTAGCCAAGCCTATGTGCATTACCAAATTAAACAAGTTATATTACAAATGAATGCATGAAACACACAAGCTCATCTTTTAGTAAAGTTAGAGTGATCAAGCACATTTAACTCGCTTCTCAACCTACAAAAGGTTGATTCATCGAGTGGTTTAGTGAAGATATCCGCCAATTGATCTTCGCTCTTAACTCCAACTAGTGTGATGTCTTTCCTAGCCACATGATCTCTAAGAAAGTGATGGCGAATATCAATGTGCTTGGTGCGAGAGTGTTGAACCGGGTTGTTGGCAAGTTTTACGGCGCTTTCATTATCACACAAAAGTGGAACTTCTTTTAAAAACACGCCGTAATCAAAGAGTGTTTGGGTCATATATAAGATTTGTGCACAACTTGCTCCCATGGCAATGTATTCCGCCTCGGCGGTTGACAATGCCACACTGTTTTGCTTCTTTGAGGACCAAGAAACAAGAGATCTTCCTAGCATGTGGCACCCACCGGAGGTACTCTTCCTATCAACCTTGCACCCGGCATAATCCGAATCGGAATAGCCAACTAGTTGGAAGGGAGCTCCTTTGGGATACCAAAGACCCATGCTAGGGGTGTGCCTTAAGTACCTAAGGATTCTTTTAACCGCACAAAGATGCGACTCCTTAGGGTTTGCTTGAAACCTAGCACACATACACACACTAAACATGATATCCGGCCTAGATGTGGTGAGGTAAAGTAAACTACCGATCATAGAACGATATAGAGTTTGATCGATCGGTTTACCTCCCTCATCGAGATCGAGATGCCCATTAGTAGGCATTGGGGTCTTGATTGGCTTGCAATCCTCCATCTTGAACTTCTTAAGTAGATCATAAGTGTACTTTTCTTGAGAGATGAATGTCCCTTCTCTCATTTGCTTCACTTGAAAACCGAGGAAGAAGGTTAGCTCGCCAATCATTGACATCTCGAACTCCTTGGACATCAAGTCACCAAACTCCTTGCAATGGTCTTGATTTGTTGACCCAAATATAATGTCATCGACATATACTTGGCAAACAAAGATCTCTCCATTAAGCTTCTTGGTGAATAGTGTAGTGTCGACGATCCCGATCTTGAAGCCCTTCTTGATTAGGAAGTCCCTTAGCCTCTCATACCAAGCTCTTGGAGCTTGCTTCAAACCGTAGAGTGCCTTGGACAACCTATACACATGATTAGGCAAGTATGGGTCTTCAAACCCGGGAGGTTGTGAGACATAAACAAGTTCATTAATGAAACCATTTAAGAAGGCGCTCTTCACATCCATTTGAAAGAGTTTCATTTTGTGATGTGAAGCATACGCCAAAAGGATACGGATGGCTTCAAGTCTTGCAACCGGAGCAAAAGTCTCTCCAAAATCAAGTCCTTCTACTTGAGAGAACCCTTTGCCACCAATCTTGCTTTGTTCCTCACAACCACGCCTTGATCATCTTGCTTGTTCCTAAACACCCACTTGGTGCCAATGATTCTTGCATCCTTTGGCTTCTCTTCAAGTGTCCACACTTGGTTCCGGGTGAAGTTGTTGAGTTCTTCATGCATGGCATTCACCCAATCCGGATCCGCAAGTGCTTCTTCTACACAGGTAGGCTCAACAAAGGAAACAAACGAGTGATGTTCAACATAAGATGCAAGTCTAGAGCGAGTCATTACTCCCTTGGATGGACTCCCTATGATTTGATCATGGGGGTGAGCTTGAAGGATGGATGTTGATTTTCTATTTGTTTCTTGAGGAGGAGGATGTGGTGCTTCAACATTGCTTGCTTCGGCCTCGGCTTGATCTTGAGGAATGTGAGTGTCTTCTTGAGCTTCTCTCACTTGATCTCCTTCATCAATTTGAGGCGTGTGAGGTGAAGAGGGATCTTGATTTGCCTCATCTTCAACTTCTTCCACCTCTTGCGGGTTGATAGCACCAATTGGCATATTCTTCATTGCCTCCCTCAAGGGTTCATCACCTACATCAATATCCTCAAGCGCTCCTTGGGAGCCATTAGTTTCATCAAACTCCAAGTCATATGTTTCTTCAACTAAGCCCGTGGCTTTGTTAAATACACGGTATGCCTTGGATTTAAGTGAATAACCAACAAGGAAACCAATGTCACACCGCCGTTGGAATTTACCCAAGTGTTGGCGCTTCTTGTAGATGTACACCTTGCAACCAAACACCCGAAAGAATGAAATATCCGGCTTCTTCCCATTGACAAGCTCATAGGGGGTCTTCTTTAATAGCCTTTGGACGAAGAGACGGTTTGCCGCATAGCAAGCGGTGTTGATTGCCTCCGCCCAAAATTTCTCGGGAGTGTCGTACTCATCAAGCATAGACCTTGCTAGAGTTATGAGTGTCCGGTTCTTCCTCTCTACTACACCATTTTGTTGTGGAGTATATGTGGCGGACACCTCATGCTTGATCCCAACTTCATCACAATAATCTTCAATCTTTGTATTCACGAACTCGGTGCCATTGTCACTTCTAATCTTCTTGATCTTCACATCAAATTCATTTTGAGCTCTTGTAGCGAATTTCTTGAAGATGCCTTGTGTCTCTCCCTTGTCTTGAAGAAAGAACACCCAAGTGTACCGAGAGTAGTCATCCACTACCACTAAGCAATAGAGATTTCCTCCAAGACTAGCATAGGTGGTAGGGCCGAATAAGTCCATGTGTAGTAACTCTAGGACTCTTGAGGTTGACATGAAGGCCTTGGTTGGATGAGTGTTTGCTACTTGCTTGCCGGCTTGACATGCACTACAAAGTTTGTCCTTCTCAAACACCACATCCTTGATTCCTCTAACCATTTTCTTCTTGACTAGCTTCTTCAAGGTTGACATGCCCACATGAGCTAATCTTCTATGCCATAGCCAACCCAAAGAATTCTTGGAGAATAGACACGCTTGCAAGTTTGCTTCATTTGAGGTGAAGTCCACTAAGTAGAGGTTGTTGTGCCGGAACCCTTTGAATATCATTGATGAATCTTCAATCTTGGTCACAACCACCTCATTTGGTGTGAAGAGACAATGAAACCCGAGATCACAAAGTTGACCAACCGATAGCAAGTTGAAACTCAATGATTGTACTAGCAAGACATTTGAGATTGATTGATCTTGGGAGATAGCCACTTTGCCTAACCTTGAACTTTCCCCTTTGAATTATCCCCAAAAGTAATTTTGTCTTGATTTGCACAATCCTCATCAAGTGTGGTGAACATTCGAGGGTCGCCGGTCATGTGTTGAGTGCAACCACTATCAATTACCCAATGGCTCCCACCGGTCTTGTAGTTCACCTACACACAAGCAATCTTGGAGTTAAGCTTGTTGTTTGGGAACCCCTTAATGCGGGGCCCCATTGCCTTGTCAACCAACTCCTTTGCAATCCAAAGAACCCTAGGCTTGTTCTTCATTGGTGGTCCAAGAAACACCACAAGTGGTCTACCCTTGGAATCTTTGTTGATGACATAGTGAGCATCATGAGCAAATGGCCTAGTGTGCTTGGGCAAGGTTTTGGGAAGTGGAGTCTTGCATTGAAATGATAGATGACCAATTTGTCCACATCCAAAGCACCTCTTAGGCTTTGGCTTTGGCTTCTTTTGATTGTAGCCATTGTACTTATTCTTGTAGTAGTTCTTGGCTTCAATCTTGACTTTGGCCTTCATCACTTGATTCTCCTTGTACCCAATACCGGTCTTGTCACTCTTCATGATAGTGCTCATTAGAAGCTCACTTTGGAGGTTGTGGCCCTTGGTGAACTTTTCAAGGCCACTTGTAAGCTTGGTCTTGTCATTCTTGAGCTTGGAAATTTCTTCTTGAAGAGAGTTGATCAAGGTGATAGTATCTTTGTCTTCTTCTTGAACCGGCTTGATGGTGAAGGGCTTGTTTGCCTTGAGGTTGATGAGCTCTTCCTTGAGCTTTGAGTTCTCTTCACTCATCTTCACATAATCATCATACTTGTCGGCTTCTACAACTCTCTTGCCCTTGCACTTTGCACTTTGCTCAAGAGCCACATCATCAAGCTCAATATCACAAGAGGTAGCACTTGCACACTTAGCACACGGGTTAGTAGCAACATGTGTAAGATCTTGAGTAAGTAATTCATTTGCTACAACTAATGTGCCATGATCACTTTTCACTTGATTGTAGTCATCTTTTAGCAAGTCAAACCTTGTGAGGAGCTCTTGGGATGACCTCTCAAGCTTATCATGTTTCTCATTGGCTTGCTTAAGAGAGGCTTTGAGCTCCCTAGTGCTAGATGTGAGAGAGTTAATCTCAAGCTTCAAATCATCATTAGCATTAGACAAGTTATCAAGCTTATCATGCAAGTTTTCCTTAATTTCAAGAAGTTTGTCATTTTTACTCTTGTACTTCCTTATGATGCTAGCATATTTGTTGCAAATTTTAATTAGTTCATCATAGGAAGGTGCTTCTTCATCATCACTATCATCACTAGAGAGGTCATCACCATCATCCTCTTTTTGTACCTTCTTGTCACCTTTAGCCATAAGGCATAGGTGTGTAGAGGATGAGCCCGTCGATGAAGGAGGAGGTGGCGGTGGAATCGAAGAACCAATCACCAAAGCGGCCACCTTCTCTTCTTCACTCTCATCATCGGAGGAGTCGCTTGAATCATCAATGTCGGTGAGCCAATCACCCACAATGTAAGCCTTGCCATCCTTCTTCTTCTTGTGAAAGTTGAAGTTCTTCTTCTTCTTGTATGGCTTGTCTTGCTTTTTGTTGTCATCACTTGAGTCATCATTGCCGCCCTTGTTCTTCTTGAAGTTCTTGAACTTGTTGTTCTTGAACTTGTCTTTCTTCTCTTCGGGACATGCATGGGCTAGATGACCAAGGGTGCCGCAATTGTAGCACTTCATTTGGGAGATTGGCTTCCTTGAAGAGCTTGTGAAGAATTTCTTCTTCTTTGAGTCAAATTTGACTCCATTCTTGTTTAGCCTCTTCAACATCTTGGCGGTCTTCTTCACCATGAGAGCGATGTTGTCTTCATCATCATCATCACTTGTGCTCTCAACAACATATTGAATCTTGCACTTCTCCTTGGAAGATGCCTTGAGAGCCAAGTCCTTCTTTTCTTCCTTCTCCTTCTTCTTGGAGGATGATGAAGTTCCATCATTGATCTTCATGTACATCTCATGAGCATTGATCTTGCCCAACACTTGTGTTGGTGTAGTTGCGGAGAGATCGCCTTGATGAAGAACCGTGACGATGTGGCTATACTTGTCTATTGGAAGGACACAAAGTATCTTGCGCACCACATCGGCCGGTGTCATTTGAGAGAGTCCAAGGCCATTTAACTCTTCTACAAGCACATTCAAGCGAGAATACATTTCATTAGCATTTTCATGAGATAGCATGGTGAAAGCATTTAACTTAGCAATGATAAGGTGATAGCGCTCTTCTCTTTCACATTTAGTGCCCTCGTGAAGAGCACAAATGTTTGTCCAAATCTCATGCGCGGTTTTGCAATTCCGCACACGGTTGAACACATCCTTGCAGATGCCACGGAAAAGAATATTCTTTGCCTTGGCATTGTTCTTCTCAAAGTAAGGGTCCTCGGCGAACACCGATCCACCTTGGGTGGCGGCTTTGTGAACGCCGACATCCACGGCCTCAAGGTAGGCCTCCATCCGCACTTTCCAATACGGAAAGTCATCCCCATCGAACAAGGGTGGCGGTCCATCCCCATGGGACATCTTGCTCTAGGCGGTGAAGCCTAATTTGAAGCAACCTAGCTTTGATACCAATTGAAAGGATCAAGATGCCCAAGAGGGGGGGTGAATTGGGCTTGTTTTAAATTTCTAAAGCAAATAAAAAAAAACTATCAAATGCCAATCACCCCCTAGTGCCTACCGTCCGTGTGTCCTAACTAGAAAGCGGTAGCAGTTCATAGGAATTAAAGACAACCTAAGCAATTCTAGTAGGAAATGTAAAAACAAGACGGAAATGTAAAGAGCTAGGGAAAAGAGAATCTCATGGACACAGCGATTTTTTCCCGAGGTATCGAGGTGTCGACACACCCCCCTAGTCCTCGTTGGAGCACCTCGCAAGGTATCGCTCCCCCTCTACCCGCGCAAGGGTAGAGTGCTCTCTACGGGCTGATTCTTCGCCACTCCGGCTCGGTGAATCGCCCACAACCGATCACAAGAGCTTGGAGAAGAGCCGCCAACAATCTCCCGGCGGTCACTTCCTCCGAACACCACCAAACCGTCTAGGTGCTGTCGAACACCAAGAGTAACAAGCACAAGACCTTCACTTGACCCACTCAAGGCTAGGAAGGTGGATGGATGCACACAAGTCACTCCTAATCACTCTAGGAGGGAAGAGCAAGATGAATTCTCTCTAATCTTTCCCTCACTAGACTCTTGGCTCTCCAAAAGATTTCTCAAGGTGTCACAGGCTGAAACAATGGCCAAGAAGCCCTCTAAGGTCCAAGGGGGCAACTATAAATAGTCCCCACCTCCAAAACTAGCCGTTTTTTACTTTTTCTTCTTTCTGCGTAGCCACCGGACTAGTCCGGAGTTCACACCACCGGACCATGCACACTGGTCCGGAGCTCACTCACGTTTCAAACTCAGCCACCGTCGGACTACTCTGCTTGGTCCGACGCACTGGTCCGACGCTCTGGTCCGGAGCCTCGGTGCTCTCTGAGTGAAAACTGATCTCTCTTTTTACACACCACCGGACCACTCTCCTTGGTCCGGTGCCCTGGTCCGACGCTTTGGTCCGGAGCCAGGGTGCTCTCTGCATAGACCAAACTTCCTGTCTTGAGGCGTCGGACTAGCCGTCGGACACACCGTCGGACTAGTCCGGAGCCTTCTGACTCTCTGAACCAAGGCACCGGACCACTCTCCTATGGTCCGGTGCTGTCCAGACAGGTGGTCCGGAGCTCCTGGAGCTAAAAATCTGCCTAAGTCAGGGACCACCGGACTACTCTCCTTGGTCCGGTGCCTACTTAGCAGAGTGGTCCGGAGCCTCTTTCTCCCTCTCTATCAACCGTTTTCGCTAAGGTTTCTCAAGGGATTTTGCTCCTACCACTTCTAGGGTTTATCAAGGGCTGAAAGCAAGGTCTCTAGGACTAGTTGTGACAAGTGTGCATATACCCACTTTCCTAAACTCTCCTAGGTCAAGCTACTAACCTCATACCCCCCTTTATAGTACGGTCAAAGGAAAAACAAAAGCCCTAGCTATACTTAGTGCCCTTCTCAACCTTATGGCACTAAGAACTAGCCTAGTCTTCGTCGAGTATCTCCATCCTTTGCAACCGAAACGATTTCCATCTTGGGGGCATGAAAGTCCATTAAGCCCATTCAAAATACATCACTCATGACCTAACATATATGACTTTGTCTCTGCAAAACACACGTTAGTCAAGGTGATCTAGTATTGTCGTTAATCGCCTAAACACAAGGGTCCATGATTCTACATATATAAACATCATTTATTCCGCACTTCACTTTGAATTAATATTGTTTTTCAGTGGCATAATGGGCCATGGATCAGTCTCCTTTCATTTTCTGAATATGCCTATTGTTGGCCAGATAAAATTTTCATCTAAGCAAAAGTTTCAGCTTTATTTCAGAAAAGAAACTATTTTTCATTTAGAAACTATTTTTTGTCGACCTTTCGATTAATTGGGTTACATTCGTGTATTAGCATTAGACAGTACACATTATGAGGTTGAGCTATATGTGTTATTACTTGATCAAGTTCTTTGTTGTATGTGTCAATCCATATTGACCTCCATATACATTTGCAAATGTCTCTACGCAATGGTAGTAAATTCTTCACCTTAGACTCCTCTATCACACTAGTACAAGATTTCTTTTAGGTGACGGTGGTGTTTCTTGATTGGAGGCGGGCACATCTCTCGCTCACCTCCATTATTCTCGGCCAACGTACCTTCACCCGACATGGAATGTGCTCGCCTCTGTTAATACTTAATGGAGGCAGGCAATATATATAGTGGGACCGCCTCCGCTAATAAAGATTATCAGAGGCGATCCTTCTAATGCAACCACCTCCATTAATATATTAATATATTAATGGAGGCGGGCGCCATTAAACGGCCGCCTCCGTTAATCATTATTAACGGAGGCGGTCCCTACTATATTGCCCGCCTTCATTGTTCAACCACCTATATGTATGCTACAGCGCTACCCCTTCTTCTTTCTCTCGCGACTTCTCTTCTGATTTTTAGGGTTTTGAGATTTAAAACCCTAAAAATTAAGGAAAATCTAGGGGGAGAAGTTTTGCTCTTGATTTATTGAAGGAGTACACCACAAAAGGTAAAAACATGCTTTCTAAACGTCATTTCCCCTTCTATATTTGGGCTCTTTGAGATTGTTGGCACTAGACTTTGGATCAAGATAACAGGAGCACAAAAGAGTTGTTATTTGAAATCGGCTAAGTGTTAGCATTGGCTAGTTGTCGGAGATTGGCTATTTAGTTCAAGATCGGTTGTTTACCGTGAATCAGGTATTTTCAGGATTCGGTGGGATCTACAATTTAAGAGCTTTGTACCCGAAGGTGACTAGAAGACATGTCGAGCTCTAAGAGAAAGGAAAGTGTAGAGTCTAAGTTATCAACGGTTATGAAAAAATTAGTTATTTTTCATTATTTTTATAGGCTCTTGTATTTGGCTAAGACATGGTTTCAGCCTGGGGTATAAATATGAGATTTGGTTATTGTAAAATGACATCATTCAATCAAATACAACCCGACTTCATGCCAAAACCCTAGGAGTAGGAGTACTGTAGATCTCGGCGAGTTTCTTATCCAAGTTAGGCTGTAATGACCTTGATTGATCTCTAGCTTGCTGTAACTACCGTCATGGCTTGTATTATTGTTTTGTAAGGCTATAACGGCTTTGACTGATCTATTGCAATGCATGGTATAAGATAGTTATCATCAATCTTGTATTAAATAACTTCAATGTTTGATATGATAAAGTTGAGGCAAGTTTGGTTTGTTTCTTCTTCAGATTGATTTAGTTATCAATATTGTTATTTTTAATGTTTCATTAATCATAACAATAATTTCGACTAAGATTGAGTTAGATCGGTCTTAAATTATACTGTTTGATCGTTCGCATTGCCTCCCACGTCTATGGATCCATCTTTATAATGATTAAACATATGCAAGATCGACTGTTTTACCTCAATCTTATGTCTCACATGGTATGCATCCAAGGGTATGTTTAGCTTTAAGATTAAGATATTTTAATCTCTTCTGGAGTTTCTATTATGGCTGCAACGGCTCTGACCGATCCTCACTATTAGATCTCTCTAGATTAAGATGATGTCGGTTAATAGATCTTATTCGAGATGATGAATATACACCTTGTTTGTTTTCTATGTCAGCATCGACTGTTTTTAGCCAATCGCCCATGGTTTAATAAATATAGCACGTGTTTTATGAGCTTCCCGATTCATTTATGCATGTTATCTTAATACTTGAGTAAAAATATAAATAGATCTGTTAATCAATTCTGAAGACTTTATCATGGTTGTAACGACCCAGATCGACCCTATTTGTTAGTGTTTCTTCAGATTCAGACGGCGTCAGTTAATAGATTTTATTTGCTATGGATATAATGGTTGCTTGCCAATATGCATATATATTTTGGATAAATGATTCGTCCATGTGTTGTAATCTTTGTTTTATTTGATAGGCTGATTATGTCAGAAATCTCATTCATACTAAAGATAGCCAATTTCATAGCTCTGCATTCCGGATATTGTCTATTTAGTCAATAGCCTTCTAAACCAAATGTTTGAGCCATACATTTGGAACTGTCTGGAATACAGACATGTTTACCTTATGTTACTAACCATCTATTCCTTGTCCATTGTAGGGTCAAATTGACTGGCTCGCCTCAGGTTGAATCAAGCAAACCAGCTAGCTCAGGAGCCTTACGAGTCAACGGTTATCCCTACTTTGATCCTCTTAGGCTTGCGAGCGTGTTGCCGTGATATTTCTGCGCCAACAGAGATCTAGATCTAGATCTATAGTTATGGAGAAGAGAGAAAATTGTTATTTTCTTTATCTCTAGATCTAATATCTTCTTTGTAATACTTTATTTTTTGTTGGTCAACATGATTTTGCAGATATTGACAGATCTGAATGGATGTACCAGATGAAGAGAATGGAACCGCAGTACCTAGTTCATGTGTGGAAGTTTGTTGCAGCTGTGAAAGCTCAGCGTTAGCATCTAGATCGGATAACAACCATATGTCTGTGTTCTCAGTGTAAAAACATGAAAGCCACAAAGATAGCAAGGTGCAATCTCACTTGATCAGATATGGTTTTGTCAAGGACTACATGGCCTGGACTTTTCATGGCGAAAAGGTAGTAGATGCAACTGTGGGTGATGCATCTGGAGGGAACTTGATGTCATCGATGACGGTCATGCAGAGCTTGTAGGACGAGAACCTACCTTCTCATCGGTGCCAGCAGCAAGCGATGTCAATGCTCATGATCACATCACGATGAAGGACCTATTCAAAGACATGGGTGGTGCTAACAACAATGGTTGTGGGGTAGGTGATGAATATGTTGTTGTGAGGGGCGCGGAGGGTTAGGAGCTTATGGAGGAAATAGCTAACCACCTTGACGAAGATGACATTATGTTTGGCAACCCATGGTGCTGCATTGGACCCTCTTTATAAGGGTTGTCCAAAGCATTGGATAGTGTTGTGTTTTGACCTCATGGTGCCGATGTTGAAGGCTATAGGCATGAATGGTCTTACACTAGCTTCAATGACATCATGATTGTCCTTGCTAACACATACCCAGATGATAACAAGGTTCCTGCTAATAGCTATCCGGCGATGAAGTTGATTCGGCCAGTGATGATGATGACGACCATGGCGATGACACAACAGCAATGAGAATGAGAATGCTGATGGCTATTGACATTTCTTAACGACATACTATAAATAGAGATAAATCCCCATCTTTAGCAAGGCACCAGAAATGCAGGAGTCGCCTTCAAACATCACTTAACACTAAGTTGTCATCCCTAGCATGATATCAGAAAATGTTGAAATAATCTATACTTAATAGTTCATAAAATAATTCTATAGAATATATCCGCAAACGGACAGATAATTCTCCTATTGTAGCATTTCACCCGGTGAGATTCTCCGAGTATCGTTGATTTGTTTATGACAAAAGGAAAACTTTCAATTAATTACAGGAATTAAATAGGGATAAAAAAGGAAACCCTGCATATAATTTAGACTATAAATGTGTAGACCTAAGATTAGACCAACCTTTCTAATGCTTTAGCAGGGGTAAGTCATGTCAAGATAAATAAATATGACAATAAAGGTATAAGATAAATGGTATTCCAGAGATAGAAATAGAGACTCACTAATAATATAGTCAGGCAACTCGAGATTCGGCTAGAGTAAAAGAATCCTAAATAATTACCAAATAAAAAGGAACTAAGCACACCCTACCTACATACTCTCATCTATAGCATAACTGACTCAAAAAACATCATAAGGAGCATCAACTAGGGAGGCTATTAAGACAGAACTGTCACGTCCATTGCGACCGCGCTTTGCCAAGCCTATGTGCCAAGGGTGGACTACAGAGGAATCAATGCATCTATAAGAGTCACCTACGAGAAATACCACATGACATGGCACATCAGGAGACATCCGTAGGTACATATAATATCTAGGCACCACGCCTACATAATACATACCACCTAACCCACTCAAGAATTGAATTAGGCGCTTTACGATCTTATAAAGATAATCATCACCAATCATAACTATATCTAATATGCAAATAGAATAAACTAAACACTCAATAAGTATCAATATAATAATAAAGTATAAAGTCATAATGAGATACAAGATAAATTACCGATCTCCAAACAATTGAATATGGAATCCCGGGCGTATCGCCCAACTCCACTTGAACCTTGCTAGCTACCTAGCTAATAACTTGAAGTACTAGAGTTCTAATCTAATCTCTAGAAACCTGATCTATTCTATTCTTGAACTAGCTCTGACTTGACCAGGATCAGTTATGTTGATTGCCTCATAGGGGGTACAGGGCTCTATTTATAGCTCGGTGGGATGCGTGACAACCGTTGGATCAAACCGACTTAAGGTAGGGCTCAGATTAATCTTCAAAGGCGGTGGAGGAATCTTCCAGAAGACGGCGGCCAGTGGGCCCAGGGGGTGCCACCCGGCCCCACCCCATGCGGGTCGGCCCCACATGGTGGGGTCTGGGGCCCCGCTTCACTCTGGTGTCTGCGGGATCCTCCGTGAGTTGATTGACAACTATATCTCCGCGAGATTTGTTTGATATATTCTCTGATTTGATTCTCTTTATCGCTCTTTTCTGGAATAGTCCTTAGAAAATAATGAAACACCAAAACTTGTGGAATTTGTTAGATAAAGCCCTATATTTCTAGATTTTATATGTGATTGATCCATTTATTATGTTTATAATTGCATTAAAAGTTGACGCTAATGATCGTCAACAAGCTTCTTCAAGCTTACCCTTTGCTAGTCCCTAAGCAAAGCCCAAGTGGAATTGTTTATTTTATTCATATAACATAAATGTCTTAGTGGAAAAACACAGTCTCTTATGGAACTTATTACTTTACTCTAGTCATGAGTAGCTGCAAAATAGATAAGTTTTATTAGAACTGCTTTTCTCTTATTCCTCGATCAATTTCCTTTCTGGAGTTTTTGATATGTTTGAAAAATAAAGTCCTGCAAAAAAATTTAAAGAGAATATTCTGCTATGCCCCTTAAATCAGAATGATTAATTTGTAAAACATTATTTTTATATTTTCTGGCTTTTCTATGTCCTTCTTTCTCTCCTTGTGAGAAGTATGGACTTTCTTTCTCTCTTCTTCTTTTTTTAGAGGTACGTCCTACTTTTGTCCCTTTTTTATTCCTCCTAAGGGTGTGTCGGACTTTTGTCCCTTTTAATTCCCTTTATTTTCTCCCATGCATTTTTTGACATGGATTATTTTCTCATACTTTTTCATAGCCCATACAACTCTTCTGAAGAGAAAGATTAGAACATTTGAAACAAAATTATTTTCTTAGTATTTAAAATAATTCTGATCATAGGCACATAACAAAATTCTCAACTTTAATCTCTCAGTGGTTTTCGAATTTTGAGTACTTAAATAAATTCTCCAGAAATTAAATCTCTCTTAGAACAAGATCATAACAAATTCTTTTTATTTGCTATCTTATTTAACAGTAACTTAGATAGGAATAAAGTATTTATCCCACTAGATTCAGGTTCTCACAATGAGATGGTAATTTAAATTTATAGAGATAACTAAATTACGGACTATATATACATATGCGAGAAGCACATATATACACATAGTTATTTATTCATTATTCTAGCTAATATATTTTTATGTCTTTTTCATTTTTCTTATTTTTCTTTTGTTTTCTTAAATAGCAATAATAACAAACTTAACTAAAAAGAAAAATAAATGCGGAAATACAAATATGATAGTATACTTACCTTACGGGGGCTCTCCACCAAGGTGTCTGATGACATGGTCTACAGCTCTGGTGGTGGTGGTGGGTAGCTGAAACCCAAGCTGCGGATTAGGTATTGTAGGTCCTGGTGCTCCTCGTATTGCTGCTGCTGCATCTCTTGTAGATGATCATTCATTTGATGCTGAGTCTCTATACTCTAGTCCAAGGTGGACTGAAACATGTCCTGTCTCTACTGCATATTTACAAGATGGTGGCTAAAATCATTAGTAAAAATACTGGGAGTACCGTCATCTGTCTGTGGAGGCTCCATATGCTGCTCTGGTGGAGGATAGTAGTCATTTGCGGGAGGCTGATGGTATAGGTACGGCCTTCCAGTGCTGAAGTCCGTATGCGTCCGGGTAGAGAAAGACATGTGTCCTCTCTGGAATTTTGCTGAGGTGCCTGGATCCTGCGAATAATTAGTAAACATCCCTTGTCCCTAGCTATCCCATCCTACTAACGTTCCTTGATATATAGACTGTTCCTCCCATCCTGAGTTATGGCCCCATGGCTGTGTGGACTGGTATGATGGACCTGGCTGATCAAAACTAATGTGGTGAGTAAAAGCTGGTCCTACTGGTGTAGCGTCTTCCCCTTCATAGTTTCTTCTCTATGATCTGGTGAGACGCGCTGACTTACTTCTCCCAACTGTAGGCCCTCCTGTCTGCGTATCAAAAACAAAACTTTCTACCGTACAGAGACCAAGTGATCTATCTAGTAGTACATATTCATTCGTGTAATTCTTATAAATTATGATTATTTTATTATTCTTTCTCTTGACCAAATGATAACGAAAAAAGAAATCATATCTAATTATTCTTCTAGTAGTAGGAATATAAATAAGAGATGCATTTTCTAATAAATTCAGATTTGTGGCTAAGCGTGTAATCCAAGAAGTAAATGATACGTCACATTTCTTCATTGAAGTAATAAGTATCCAATAATGTAGCATTAATTTCATAGAGGATACTTGCCTCTTTTTAATCATAGCATAGAGTAACTTCATTTCTTCAACTCTTATAGTTCCTAGTTCTTTTTTAAGAAATAAAGTAACAGTTATCAATTTATGCAAAAAGCGTAAGGTTCGATGGTGGATTTCCTCAGTGGCTGGTTTCTGACATGTTTTTAATCTAGATATACTTTCCCAAACATGTGTTCTATCAAAATCATTTAAAACCTCATCTATGTCACATGAGCAACCACTAGAAAAGCCTAGCATAATACTAAGATTTTTCCATGAGAGAGTGTGTGATTTGTTGAACATTCTAAAACTAACCTCATGATCACTGAGCTCTAAGGTGCATAAAAATTCTATGGTGAGTAAATTGCTACCTGTTACACCCGGTTTTAAGAACAAAACCAGATATACCCTATATGTGAGCCCAGGAAGTCAAATCCCACATATAGTCACAGAACAAGGTAATATCAAAAGACAATACTTTAGTATATAACATATATGGTCAAAGGAATAACCTTAAGAGTGAGCAAACAGCGGTAAGACACTTCGAACTTCAGGTGAAGACTCCACTCCGCAGGGACCAACTGACTGGTTGATCACAAGCCTAACTCTTCCAACTCTGGCAAACTGGTACCCATCCGGGATTTTTATCCAAAGATTGAAAAGAAAGAACAAGCGTAAGTACTTTCGTACTTAACAAGCATATATGGGGTTCATGAGGCTCAAAAAGTTGACACTGGTTTACTGCGATAAGCATTTTTAATTGATTCAAAACTTTACAATTGATGTGTCATAAGTTATGCTTAAGCCCCCAAATTAAATTGCATGATCAGGTAAACAAATGAACAAGTAACATAATTCCATGACAAAGTGATTCATAAAGATAACCAATAAGTAACCAAAGAGTCTGTGAGTTTTCCAGGCCGCTCGTGTCCGTGAGCCCGGCTAATATATCAGTTTTTAACACTCTGCAGAGGTTGTACACTTTACCAACGAGTCGTGATTTACCCTTTCGCCAGAGGGGATCAGCCTCTTAACCCACTTCCAAGGAAGGCCAGCAGGGTTCACTATGAAGTCTTTCAAAGGGGCTCGCTGACAAACAACAGACACTACGCATCCACGGGCAAGGGGTATATAGGAGCCCCGGGATGGTACACACACAGCGGTCCCCACTCTAGCCGCTCCGCAACCTCTCGGCAATGGCAACTTTCGCGAACTGCCACATGCGAGAGAGTTGCCCTCATACTGAACTAAAGCCAGAGTCATTATAGCCCTCGTGGTTGTACTGTATGTCCCAGCTTTTGCTGACAGATAGGGTCCTAAATCCATGTTACTAAAAAGTCAAGTTTTACTTTATCATCTCATATAGTCATTAATCAAGATTAAAGGATCATGCTTATTTAAGAGGAGCACTAGCAATAACTACCCATATGCAAAGGTAACCCGTAGGATTTCAAGGATCAAGGTAATCAAATCTAGGTAATCCCTATGGTAACAGTATTAAACACATGCATATGATTTTATTGAAAACATCATGAATAGGACGTCAAGGAAGATCCCATATAATACTTGCCTTAAAATCTTAGATCCTTCTTCTAGTTCTAGTCTTTAAAAGATCTTCTAGAAAGCCAACTTCTTGATCTCCAACGTAACACTCACCGATTGGACAAAAACAAACACCACTCAAACACCTGACCAAACATAGCATACATACATGGCCAAATTAGAACAATACACCAATCAATGAAAAGGATTTAAAAATAGATCTACGCAACTCTACGATCACACAATCGCGAAGAACACACTAAACGGTGCTACGGAGATCGAGATACAACTAACGGAAGATTTGCTTTTACAGAAGAGAACTATGAGCTTTATCAATTTTATAACTATTTAAAAGAGTGTATAAAGTATTTCAAAGAAACACCTTGATTAGATTAGATCAAAATTGTATTTGGATCTCGAAAACAAAAGTAGAACTAATCATATTTTATATATAAAAACAAGTTGCATAGTTATTAATCAAGTTAGGAGGTAACCATAAAATTACAGAGCTATTAACATGGTATTAAAGATCACTAATAAAAAGGTTACGCTGATACGAAGCCAACGCAACTTGAACGAAACGAATCGGATCTAAAACGAAGAAGATATGAAATTAACATGATTTTCTATACAAGATTAATTCACTAAAAAGGATTAATCTAAACTTTATTTCCAAAAGACTTTAACATATATGAAAACTGTACCACTAGATAGATCATGAAATTACGAAGCTAACGCAACTGGTTTGGATAAAAACGGAGCTAGAACGTGGAAGATAGGATTTAAACAAGATTTAAAGATTAAACATGGAAATTAAAAGGCATTAAATAAATAAATATTTTCAAAGTTTGCAAAACAGATTGATTATGGTTTTAACATGTAGATAAAAACTCTACGAATCTAACGCAATTTGAATGGATGAAAACGGAGTTGAAACGAATATTTTATGAGCAAAAGAATATCGGTAGCATTTTTAAAATAAAACCGAACTGCGGATTAAAATTTACCAAAACTCGGGGGCCTTTTTGCAAGACGCGCAGCGCTGTCGGCGGGGTCCGGCCAGGTGCCACGTGTCACCGTGGAGCTGGCTACCGCAGCTCCTATTGCTGCTTGTGTTGGCGGCGTGGGAGGAGAGGGGGCTGGGGGGGATATTTATAGGGGCTGGGGCGGCTAGGGTTGGCTGGCGGATGGGCCACTGCTGGGCTGCGCGCTGGGGGGAATTGCTGGGCCGGCGGGGTTGGAGCGGCTTGGTGGCCTGCTCTGCGGGGGGAGCTAGGCCGCCGGGGGGTGGCCTGGCGGCCTGCTAGCTGTGCGGCCCAACAGCGAGGGAGGGGGAAGGGGAGAGGCTGGGCCGGCAGGGGAGAAAGGGAGATGGGCGCGGGGGGGGGGGGGGGGGGCGGGGGCAAGGAAGCTGGGGGCGGCCTGCTGCGGGCTGGGCCTGCTCGGCCGCTGGGCCTGCTGGCGCGGCTGGCGGGTGGGCTGCGGGGGAAAGAGAGAGAAGGGGAGGGAGAGAGAGGTGGGCCGGGAGGGTTTCCTATATATATTTTTTTTTCTTTTTTTTTATTCCTTTTTCTTTTACTTCAAATATATATTTCAAGACATTTGCAAAACAAGTTTTGAAACCACCAAAATAAATCCAATGCTCCAACATGAATGCACAAACATGTTTCTACTTCCAATTTTAATATTTTGGTGAAAAGTTTTATTTCCTATGTTTTCATGAGCACAAAAATTGTAATTAAATCATTTTATTACTATTTTTCCACAAAGCAAAATTTGGGGTGTTACACTACCTTCCTCAGTTATGTTGCATGCATTTTCCCAACCAACATTTCTAAATACGAGCTGGAATCCAGATTGCATACCTGTCTCGAGAAGTAGTGTACCATCGAAGGTCGGGGTATGTGTGAATTCTTTGTCCTTGTTGGCGTCGCGGATGTTACTCTCCTTCTCTAACTTCATCTTAAGATGAATATCTATAGTAAGCACATACCTCTCTTGCTCACCATGGTGAGAAGAGGATGAAGTTCTCATGGGTGATGGAGTGTCTATGTCCATCTTGGAGCCGGCTCTTGATGGTGCTCTTGATGAAGTTTGGCTCCGAGTGGTGCAGAAGGAGAGAGCCCTTCCAACACTCTTCGTGGCATTCATTAATTTTTTGCTCATTGTTGGTATTTCTTAACGCACACAGATAAATCCGCAAGCGCATGGATACTGCTGTAGATTTCACCCGTGAGTATTCCAACGGTATCGATTTCCACGGGGAATGCGAAGTGAACTTGTTAAGAACTAAGAACGTCCAAGGATAGATAAGATAGAATATTTTGGTAGTAGATAAGATAAATGGGTAGAGAATGATACATAGGTAAATAATGATAACTAGGTCAAGAGAGATTTTAGAGCTTTCTAAGGGGTTCTATCTAATCAAAGGCCCATGATACTCTACTTACTTTGGAGCAACAGTTCCTTCCCGACTCTCGACAAAGACTGGGAAAAAGGTAGTCGGGGGGAGGTTGCCAAAAGCTCTACGGAAACACCAACCCGAACGTGGTGGACTACAAAGGCCTTACAGAGCTGTCACCCCTGGGGCTACCACAAATATCCGTAGTATTGGGCGCAAACTGAGGTAAACTCTAGTCTAGACACCACGTCTACACTATCGCTTACTACTCTAATTCCAATTGTAAACTAGAGCACTCAATACGAGTAGAGATCCCATAAATAGAATAAAGTAAGAACTGAAATAAGATACTTAGAAATAATAAATGAAGAACCTGGAGATTGCTCAGAACCAGATGCTGCAAAGGTACAATGTTGACGAAGATCCAACAGATCTGGCTCCTCCTAGCTCTCTCCTCTCTCTCACCTCTAATTACAACTAGATGAACTAGAACTAGAAGAACTAGATCTAGACAACTAGAGGGACCTCTCTCCTTCTCTACTTATAATTGAAACCCTAGTTCTTTCTCTCTTGAGAAGAATAATGAGATCAGATGATCCTCAAGGGTCAGGGGTCTTGCTTATATAGCCTCCTCAAATGAACGTCGGTCGTCGGATCAAACCGACCTTAGGCGAGGGGTTTAGATTGATCCTCAAAGGCGGTGGAGCATGATCCGTGAAGATGGCGCTGATTGGCCGCCAGAGTAGGGTGGACGCCCTAGGGGCTAGGGCGGGCGCCCTGGCTCCGAGCCCGATCCGCCTCCCGTTCGTTCTCGTGTCTTCTAGAACCCTCTAGAGTACAAAAAATTGTGCGGTTGATAATTATCTCTATGTAAACATGATATGTGGGCCTTTCCTTGGTATTTCCTGATAACCCCCTGCAGAAATAGACATTCACCAAAACTTGTGGAATTTCATTAGTATAAACCCTAATTCCAGCTATTGGTTTCATTTAGATCTTTTTCCTTGTTTAGTTAACAGTTAAAATTGGTACTTAAGGACCATCAACAACTCCCCCAAGCTTACCTTTTTCTCGTCCCTGAGCAAAGATGAACTCAATGATGGATCAGGAGTTTCTACAATGCTTTCACGCCTTAAAGGTACACATGCGTTCAAACAAGAATTCTCCTCTAGATTAGAGTAAACTATTCTGACTTTCAAACTTACCCATATTACCTTTAACCATGGGGCTTATAACCATCACTTGGGTCTTGAGCAATTGAAAAGTAGAATGATCAAGCCAAGCACTATGTCTCAAGATCTTCACTTTACCTTCATCCTGGAGTTTTGCAAAGTTTTTAAAATAAAACTCAAAGTCTCTTTTGTATGACCCTCTCAAGTCTCTCAATATGTAGTATTTTTGGATCCTCACCAAGGCAATAATGGTGTTATGCCTTCTGTCTCTCACCCTATAACTAATAGGCAATATATGGAGTTCATAGGTGGGGATAAACAATGTATACATACTTGCAAAGCATATATTGTAAAGTCAAACAATAGATCAAGAGAAACAGGTCATACAATCAAATCAAGATGTGCATGTGTATGGGATATATGGTGAATGTATTGTTGACACTTCTTAGAGTCGCACCACAAATAGAGATAAATCCCTATCCCCGGTACGGCGCTAGAAATGCTTATGGGTATTTCTTATGACTATTGGATAAATCCGCAAGCGCACAGATTATACCGTTGTAGCACTTCACCTAGGAGTATTCCAAGGTATCATAATTTATTTTATCCCAAGGGAAAGCTGGGCTAGAAATGATAATTAGAGAGAGATCCTAGATAGTACCTCAACTTAGTATCGACTAGTATAGGGGGGTAAATGATAAATGTGATAGGAAGGGGATTGATGAATGAAAGAGCATAGGTAAATGATACTTAGAACGGACTAGACAAATTAGCTAGGTGGGAGGACACCGAGAGAGTACAAGGGACTCCTAAGCAATTCACTCTACTTTAATATACTTAGCTAATTAACTAGACTAAACACTATAGTTTGTCTCATCAATACAAGTATGCTAGGCGAGGGGATAGATCAGTAGGAGGACAAAACTCCTACCGGACCGCGCCCTCCTGTTGTCTTGAAGCCCTACCTTTTAATAACTTATCTGACACGCGTGGTGGAATACTAAGGCTAGATAGAGGTCACCTTCTACTAGCATCCACGAACAATCCACGCAATAAGCGGTAATCAAGGATAAGATAATATATAAGCACCACGCTTACACACAACTTATTACTTTGACTACGATCAATAATCAAAGCACCCTATGACAGACAATGATCGCATACAGGAAAGGTCACAAGGATCACAGACTATAAATGTAAAGGCTATTAAAGAGCAAAAACATATAACAATGCTATATCTAGTATAGTAATGCTCAAAGTAAATACTAAGTAAAGTAAAGGGAAAGGATAATATATTGATAGAGATAAAGTCTTACAAAGAAGAAAAGATACAAGAGCTATACCAGACTTCCCAGAAGACAACTTCGGAAATCCCGAGCAAGCTCGACTCAACTCTAACTCCCACTCTATACTAACTACTAGAACAATTCTAAGGAATGGAGATTGTAGGTTTCTTCACCATGTGTAGAGAGGGGGGGTATGGCCCTCTATTTATAGTAGAGGAGTGGAGTAGGGGCTACTCCATCACCACGTCAGCGATCTAGGGCCTCCCATCCTCCACCATTGAATCAAACCGCCTTTGTAACCGTCATTGGATGAATGGTGGTGATCCAACACGTGGGGAAGGAGTATGGCGGTTGGGAGGAGCCAACCGACCTAGGGGGGTGGTCGGCCGACCCCCCTTTGGCCAGTGAGCCCCCCTCTACCCTCCAGGGTGTGGCCCCACTGGTCAGAGACTGCTTGAAGGCCAGGTGGGCCCTTTAGATGGTCGGCCGACCCCCCTAGGGGTCACTGGCCCACCTCCTGCTTCCTGGTGCTGGTCCCACCTATCATTGAGGTTATTTGCTGGTTCTGAGGTGGTTGTCACATTTATCTCCTTGATGTCCATGGATCCTTGTGCTTTGCTTGTGAGCCGTTGAGAGAATGCACATAGTGATCCAATGGATGGATTTCACTCTAGAGTGCCTCTCTTGGATCATGGCCGAGGGGGAGAGCCAGGTCGGCCCATAGGGTGGTCGGCCGACCCCCTATGTGGGTCCCACTGGCTCTCACTTGCTTCATTTCTTCATCCCTGCACTCAAACACTCATGTACATGTGGAACTAGTTATTTGATAAACTATGTTCATGATGTGTTTGTTTTATCCCTAATCCAGAGGTTGGTGGCATAATTTTAAGTATAGAAAAGTTAATCATAACTTGTGCGAACAAGATACCCCAAGCTTAACCTTTGCTCGTCCCGAGCAAACAATCAAACTTAGCTCGATGGATCAGGAGTTGCTATTATGCTTCATATTTCAATAGTACTAGATCTATAACAATATACTTCTCTTTTGAATGGAAAAATTAGCAATAAAGACTCACCCATATTACCTTAGTCCTTCATGGGGCTTATAGCTTTATCCTTTGTCTTGAGAGGTTGAGAGATAGAACAACTTGATTGGAGCACTAGTTTTCTCATTCTTTCACAAGTTTCATATCGGAGGTTTTCAAGATTTTGTAAAAGAGAGATTTGGTGTTCCTCAAATAGCATTCTCGAGTCGCTCATATGGTGTATGATTCCTTACCAAGGCACATATAAAAGTTTGCCTTTTTTCTTCCTACTTCTAAAGCTTATGTGGGGTTGTAGGTAGGGATCAAAGATGTAGCAAACTTACCTTGCATATATTGTAAAGTCAAATCCCGGATCCAAGGAGAGAAGTGTCATACTCTTAGATCAAGATGTGCAAGTGTGTGGAAACATGGCAAAATGATCAATACTCCTATAAGATCTCTCTTTCCTAACTTATAAACTTTGAGACATAGCTATCTTTATTTATTTTTCTATGAGCTTTGAAGATGCTCATATTTATTATTATTATTATTTTTATTTTTTATTTTTAGTTTTATATTTTTCAAAAGAGCTTTGGAATGCTCATAGATTTTGGGACTTTAGAATGCCCTTGAATTTTTCATAATTTTGTATAGTCTATGTCTCATTTGCTAGCAACAAACTAGAGAGAGATTTTCTATTATAGCATGGAGTATGAACTATGTGGAAATGTAAGGCATATTTTTGCGTACTTCCAGTGTAGAAGCAGCATGTATATGTGGCGTGTACGTGATCTTGATCTTGGGAGCATGATAAGTCTCTCAACAAGGGTCACAAAACTTGACCAAACTCAACAGAAAGTAAGCAGCTTATGTAGAAAGCTTATATCATGAAAGATCATATATGACTTTCGTAGGACTTATCACTATTGAGGAACAACAAAGTGTTTTGTCATTTTAAGAAATAAAAGTCCGATAGTCATTCTTGCTTAGAACAATATCATAGCAGCTCTTTTCTCGTCATATCATGTCTCACAACAACTTAGACTTAGTTACAGCATTTGAAACCCACAAAAGTTTGAGGTTCATGATGAATTCTTTTTAAGCCAAGTAATCCATACATAGAGAAATATCAAGTTGTAAACTAAGTACTAGAGAGACGTTTAGCAGAGCAATCTATTCATTATTTCCATAGGAGATATAGATTTTTCATAAAGCATGCGAGAGTGGAGTAGAGAAAGTCTTTTTATTATTTTCATCATATACAGATTTTTTTTAGATGCAAAGCAAAGATAAGCAGGAAATGCATAAATATAAATTCTGAAATTAAAAACTTACCTTAGTGGGGGAGGGAACCTCCCCCAAGCTTGTTCTTTGCTCAGTGGTGCGGTGGTTGTGGATGGAATTGCCGCCACATGTCCCACTGCCGATGTTGTTCTGCTTGCATAGCTTGGATATCTTCGGCAGTTTGCTGGACGATGCGTGTTGTCTCATCGTGCTCAACACGCAGCTCACCAAAGGTGTTGGTGAGATGATCGAACTGTTGCCGCAATTCACGATGCTCCCTTTCTCGTGTGGACGAGAAGGATGCTCGTGCTCTTTGCGGACATGAGGATCGAGGAGGCATGCCGCTTGAAGTGTGCATGGGATCGGAAGATGTATTGTTTTACTCCTCGTCCATAGTTTCTCGGGAGGAACCACCTTGCTCAAGATGAACAAAGTATAGCCCTCCTGAGCTCTCCTGTCTGCACCTGCAAAACCTCTTTGTCCAATGCCTTGATCTAGATTAAGGGTTAGCTTACAGGTCCTATACAATTGAAGTTGCCTATTTGGAAGAGGTACCTCAATTGTATGGCCACTGTAGATCATTTTAAGATTACCATTGGCATCTCTTTTTAGCATTTGAGCAATTGTAAGATATTCTTCTGAGATCATAGCTAAAGGAGCAGAGATGTAAACAAAGGGGTATGTGTCATTTAGCAAGTTCATGGATTCAGCAAGACGAGTAATTAAAGATGTGAATTGAATAGATTCATTACTCTCAAGCGAACTTTGCCAAAATTCCACTAAGCATTTAACAGGAGAGATTTGAATTTTGTTGACTATGGCATATAGCAATTTTAATTCCATGTCATTTATCACGCTAGCATTACTTCCAGGAAACAAAGTCATTTTCATCCAAAGATGCATGAAACGAGAGTTGGATTATGAACCGCCTTAGGTTTAGGATTTGAACAATTATTAAGAGCAGAGATAGAGAACCAAAACTTTCTCTTGTTAAACTTACGCATGGCAAAGTCTACGCATGAATCATAAAAACCAAGAGCAGCACTTAGATGACTCCAAGTTAAACTAAAGCTTTGATTAAACATGTGAAAGGATATTCCAACATTAGAGGTTTGGAGAGAGCTCTATGGTGAGCAATTCAATTCCAAACTCTTCTATTTTTCAAAAGCTAGACTAACCAATCGTGGAAAATATAGTATTAAATTTGTTGGTCATACCTGCGTTGAAGAGAAGATTCGGATCCAATATCCTCGTATGCTCGAAAGATCGATCCTGGAGAGAGAGATACCTTTGATACCCTGGTTGGTCAAACCAGAGACCGCTCTATTGATCATAGGTACTTATCGGGGGTACCATGATTGCCCTGATGTGTGGTACCCCCGTCGGTACTTCCTCTTCCTCCTGAGGGAGTTCTTCGGTTTGGAGGCCCTCCCAAGTGTATCGGGCAGAACCTCCCCTTATCCTTCCTTGGGAAGTATCATCGGATTGGCGGGAGCGTGGGGATGAGCTCTGACTCATAGCTTGCTTCATTGACTTGAATGCGGATGTCAATGGGTTCTTCATCTTTGGAGAGGAAAAGAACACGGGCAAGACTAGGGAGAGTATCACTTCTTCTCTTGAAAGGAGAGAGCAAGGCAAGGAGAGGCTTGAGATAGAACTAAATTCCGGTTGAGGTGTGAGGGAAAGAACTCTCCTTGCATGGGGTTTTATAGGGGAGAGGAGATGGCACCAAGGGGGTGCCATGGGGTGGTCGGCCGACCACCCATGGGCATGCCCCTTGGGTGCCATGATCACAAGCCTTAGTGGATGTCTTTGACAAAGCAAAAGAGAGAGAGGAGGTGACCATAGGGTGGTCGACCGACCACCCCATGGTGGGGAACCCACTCATGATTTTTCTAGTGCTTGGTGAAAGATGAAAGGTGCTATGTGATGTGATCAAAGGCTGAGTTAAAGTGGTCATGATTCTCCTCTTTAAACAAAGAGTAGTGGGGGACAAAGGTATGTCATGCTTTGCTCAAAGATGATTGATGTGTTTTCGTTTTCAAAGCATGACAAAGTGAAAGTGGAAGGTGTCATGATTCCCCACTTTGGACAAGGAGTAGTGGGAGACAAAGGTGTGACATGCTTTAACCAAAAGTGATTGAAGTAAAGCATGACAAAGCAAAAGAGATGTCTCCTAAAGATAAATCTGATTTTTGAAAGCAACACTACTCAAATCATGAAATTCTTGGACAAAGGATGGTGGGGAAGAAAGAGGGATGATCACCATGCTACTAGGGTGGTCGGCCGACCCCCCTAGTGCTCCATTTTTTTGTTCTTTTTCTTTTATAAAGGTCCCTAATTATTATGTGATTAACTAAGCCAAGGTAGGGTGCATATGGGTGGTCGACCGACCACCCCTATGACCCTATCTTTTGTAAACTTTCAATGTTAAACTAACTCTTAAGTTTTATTTAAACTAACTTTGTTATTTCTAAATTTTAAGTAAGAAAGTAAAGGTGTTAACTAAATGAAAGAAGGGAAATAAAGGATAACTACCGATTTACCTTTCGGTGAAGGCTCCTTGATTTTAAGTCCTTGGAGTAGTACTCTCCTTCTTGTTCATTCTTCGGGTGCACCTAATGGCTCTGGAGACAGAGACCGCGGGGCGTGCACCTCCTTTGCTTTCCACACCTGCCTTGGATTGGCAGGTTCATCTTCCTCGAGTTTGTTGATCTTGGCCTCCGGGTATTGCTTCTTTGGGCGCGGGGCTCGAACTCTTCTTCTCGGTGGTTGCGCTTTAACCTGCTTGTTAAGTTTATAACTATTGAAAGTGTTGACACCGTTTTTCAGCACGTGTCAAATGAGCCAAGGATTGACTGGTCAACGACTGTTTTCTATCGACATCGGGAAAGCATGAGCTAACATTGTCGATGAGGGTGCTGTGGGAAGACGAAGTGCACTGCCGATGGAGGCTGGATGATCTTTGCCGACAAAGGTTAATTGGTGAAGTCTTGCCGATTGCCGATGAAGAGTCATTGCTGATTGCCGATGAAGGGTCATTGCCAATTGCCGATGAAGGGTGGTTGCCGATTGCCGATAGGGAATGATTGGTGAAGACAGTTACCAGCACAAGGTCGCTAATCGAGAAGTATTGCCGATGCCGATGTGCATGAAGTGCCGATGAGTACATCATAACTTAGCGTTTGGTGTTAGCAGAAGGCTACCGGTGGTCAAGGAAGGAAGGCGCGGATTGAAGGAATCTGCCGATGGAAAGTTTCCATCGAAGAGAAGTATGAGTAAACTGATGTTTTGTATCAGTATTATTATAGTAGTTTGAGTCCGACTCTTGCATGAGTCGTTTATTTTCCTTTAAAATAGGCGCGTTTGTTTAGGAAAATAAATGTTGTTATCCGGCTCCTGCACGAGTCAGTTTCCTTAAAATTAGGAGTTTCTTTTAGGAAGGATATGTGTCGTGTCTTTGTACAACTCTCCATGCGGGAGTATAAATACGTGCCTGAGGGCTACGGAAAAAGAATGAATCCAATCAAAAACAAACCAATTTTATTCTTATTCTACTTTTATCGCAATTTACCCTTTTACTGCATTAGTTGTAGTTTATCAACGAGTCTTCAAGCTTCGACGGGCTGCATCATCTTGATCTCATCAAATCCTTGCAAGTCGCGTGGGAGTACTCTGAGCTTTGGCATTCCGGGCGCATCGCTGTTTGCCTCGTTCAGCTCTGCTCTAGTTATCCTGATTCAAGCCTCAATCCAGCATCCGGGCGCATCGCGTTGTCTGGATTGGATCTTGTTCTAGTTATCTTTGATCAATCTGAGCTTTGACATCTGGGCGCATCACCGTTGTCTCGTTCAGTTTTGTTCTAGTTATCGTCCTTTGTCGATTAACTGGTCAAATCGACTGGCAGCCTCCGGAATACCGAGCTTTGGTAATTACGCCAGGTGTTTCGCGAGATCCTGACGTTTTTTATGTCAACAGAAAGCACACTTTACCTTATGACTTGGGAACTAGAAGTGTATCTGGCCCGATCCAACATAGATGACTGCGTTGGTGGTGTTGAGGAAGGGACGTCCCAAGATGACGGGGACTTCCACGTTAGCTCCCATGTCGAGGATGATGAAGTCGGTGGGGACGTACTCATCTTGGATGTTCACCAAGATATCCTTCGCGAGTCCCTCGGGAAACCATATGGTTTGATCGGCCATCTGTAGGCGAACACATGTGGGGACCAAAGGTCCTCCTAAGAGATTATCATACGTTACCTTTGACATGATGTTGACGCCCGATCCGAGATCGCAGAAGGCAGTGTGGAATGTTTACTGTCCTGTTGAGCACTTGATCGTCGGGACGCCTGGATCTTCCTTCTTCATGATGAAGGGAGGATCGAGAAGATAGCCCCAATAGGAGCATAGTGGAGGCTTACTGAACTTTGTTGTGACCATGTTAACATGCTCAATGGAGTCCTCTGGTTTCCCAGGGATCTTACCCTATTCTAAGGATGGCATAGCTACTGCTAACTGAGCTAATTGGGTTTCTAGCATTTTATTAAAGCTCAATTGATTTTTCATAGCAGTTGTAAAGCTATCCATTTTCTCACCAAAACTTTCAAGAACTTTATCAGTGGCAATCATTTTCTTATTTATACCATCATTAATTCTAGATTGCCCTAGAACAAGATCTTTCAATGAAGGTTGATTATTATTGTAATTGTTATAATTGTTATTACCTCCATTACCTTGGTAGAAGGGGCGTGAATTCCAGCTTCCTTGTTGTTGGGGTCGATACCCGTTGTTGTTGTTATTGTTGCTGATGAAGTTCACGTCCTCCTTTGGTGTCTCGGGGCAATTATTGCCGGAGTGATCGTTTCCGCCGCACACCTCACACCATGGGTCAGCTTCAATGGCTTGTGTGGCGGCGACGGGGTAGATGGCCTCTCGTTCCTTCTTGGAACCTTCTTCTATCTTCTTCATCAAGAGGTCCATCTTGGCAGAGAGCATGTCCACCTCACTGACGGTGTGCATGCCTCTCTTCTTTGGCTAGAGACGTTCCTCACCCCATCCTTGGTTGGTCACCATCTTCTCGATGAGGTCCTTGGCACTTCTCATAGTGTGTTGGAGAAATGCCCCTCCAGCGGCAGCATCAAGGTGACTACGGGCCATGCTGGTTAGCCCATGGTAGAACCCTTGAATCAGGAGCCAGTCGTCTATCCCATGATGAGGACAGACACGAACATACTCCTGGAGACACTCCCATGCTTCGGGAATCATCTCGTCGGATTGTTGCTGAAAGCTCGAGATCTTTCCACGAAGGGCATTGGTTTTGCCCGTCGGGAAGAACGTCTTGAGGAATGCATTAGCTCACCTCTCCCATGTAGTGGCCTCTTCCTTGTGGGCGTAGAACCATTGCTTCGCCTTCCCCAATAGCGAGAATGGGAAAAGGCGAAGACGAATGGTGTCAGACGCCACTCCCTTGATAGTGAATGTGCCACATAACTCCATGAAGTGCTGGAGATGAGCATTGGCATCCTCATGGGGCTTTCCGCAAAACGGATTGGCCTACACCATGTGGATCAAGGCGGGCTTCAGCTCGAAGGTGGCATCCCCGAAGTTGACCTCGGGACCCTGAGCTACGTGGGTAGCTGACGGGGCCGAGAATTCAGAGACTGCCTTCTGGGCCATAGCTTCCTTGAGTGGTGGTGTAGAGCCTCCTTCCTCAAACGGGTTCAGGTTCGAGATGAACCTCTGAGGTGGGACTTGACGATGTCTAGACCTCCTCAACAGCTGCTCAGGATCCTCTAGGTAGTTTCCCGGCAGTTGGAAACCGCTCATAAACTGTCTGGCTTCACAAGAAGAGAAGACACACACAAGGGGTATGCCCCTATGACTAATTGATAACTAAGTTAATGATAAGCTCTGGATTCAATCTAATTAAAATTTCTAGGCTATGCTTTCTGGGCAACGGCGCCAGAAATGCTTGTTGACACTTCTTAGCGTCGCACCACAAATAGAGATAAATCCTTATCCCCGGTACGGCGCCAGAAATGTTTATGGGTATTTCTTATGACTATTGGATAAATCCGCAAGCGCACAGATTATACCGCTATAGCACCTCACCTAGGAGTATTCCAAGGTATCGTAATTTATTTTATCCCAAGGGAAAGCTGAGCTAGAAATGATAATTAGAGAGAGATCCTAGAGAGTACCTCAACTTAGTATCGACTAGTATAGGGGGGTAAATGATAAATGTGATAGGAAGGGGATTGATTAATGAAAGAGCCTAGGTAAATGATACTTAGAACGAACTAGATAGATTAGTTAGGTGGGAGGACAACGAGAGAGTACAAGGGACTCCTAAGCAATTCACTCTACTTTAATATACTTAGCTAATTAACTAGACTAAACACTATAGTTTGCCTCCTCAATACAAGTATGCTAGGTGACGGGATAGATCAGTAGGAGGACAAAACTCCTACAAGACCGCGCCCTCCTGTTGTCTTGAAGCCCTACCTTTTAATAACTTATGTGACACGCATGGTGGAATACTAAGGCTAGATAGAGCTGTCACCTTCTACTAGCATCCACGAACAATCCACGCAATAAGCGGTAATCAAGGATAAGCTAATATATAAGCACCACGCTTACACACAACTTATTACTTTGACTACAATCAATAATCAAAGCACCCTATGACAGACAATGATCACATACAGGAAAGGTCACAAGGATCACAGACTATAAATGTAAAGGCTCTTAAAGAGCACAAACATATAACAATACTATATCTAGTATAGTAATGCTCAAAGTAAATACTAAGTAAAGTAAAGGGAAAGGATAATATATTGATAGAGATAAAGTCTTACAAAGAAGAAAAGATACAAGAGCTATACCAGACTTCCCAGAAGACAACTTTGGAAATCCCGAGCAAGCTCGACTCAACTCTAACTCCCACTCTATACTAACTACTAGAACAATTCTAAGGAATGGAGATTGTAGGCTTCTTCACCATGTGTAGAGAGGGGGGTATGGCCCTCTATTTATAGTAGAGGAGTGGAGGGGGCTACTCCATCACCACGTCAGCGATCTAGGGCCTCCCATCCTCCACCATTGGATCAAACCGCCTTTGCAACCGTCATTGGATGAATGGTGGTGATCCAACACGTGGGGAAGGAGTATGGCGGTTGGGAGGAGCCAACCGACCTAGGGGGGTGGTCGGCCGACCCCCCCCCCCTTTGGCCAGTGAGCCCCCCTCTACCCTCCAGGGTGTGGCCCCACTGGTCAGAGACTGCTTGAAGGCCAGGTGGGCCCTTTAGATGGTCGGCCGACCCCCCCTAGGGGTCACTGGCCCACCTCCTGCTTCCTGGTGCTGGTCCCACCTGTCATTGAGGTTATTTGCTGGTTCTGAGGTGGTTGTCACATTTATCTCCTTGATGTGGGCCCATGGATCCTTGTGCTTTGCTTGTGAGCCGTTGAGAGAATGCACAGAGTGATCCAATGGATGGATTTCACTCTAGAGTGCCTCTCTTGGATCATGGCCGAGGGGGAGAGCCAGGTGGGCCCACAGGGTGGTCGGCCGACCCCCTATGTGGGTCCCACTGGCTCTCACTTGCTTCATTTCTTCATCCCTGCACTCAAACACTCATGTACATGTGGAACTAGTTATTTGATAAACTATGTTCATGATGTGTTTGTTTTATCCCTAATCCAGAGGTTGGTGGCATAATTTTAAGTATAGAAAAGTTAATCATAACTTGTGCCAACATGTATGAGAGTGAATATGTGGTGGATATATGAGGGTGTATGGTGGAAACCTAATTCTACTCTGCTCCTTAAATATATATATATATATATACATCTCTCTTTTGGAACTTGGAATTTTTGAGAGAACTTGGGCTTGCTTTTTTTCTCTTCTCTTTTTTTCTTCTTTTTTTCTTTTTTCAAAGAGGCGGGCATCTAAGTACCCATTGTTTTTTTAAGACACTTGTCCCTATTTTACTCTCTTTATTTTCTCTCTCTTTTTTTTCATAACCCCAAGTCTCTTTCTATAATAAATCTTTTGAGAGATGATGACAAGGAAATCTTTGGAGTAGTTACATATTTGGTAATGGAATATATGGATAGGTGGAGAACTGGGATATTTTTAGTTGCTTACTCTCAAGGTAGGAATAGAGAATTTTTCTGGTGGATCTGAATGGCATATATGTGGATGCGTACTTCTAGGATAGAAGTAGCATATATGAGTGGAGTGTACGTGATGTTGATTTTAAAAGCATGACAAGTCTCTAAGGGTCAAAAAAGCTTGACAAAACTCAATGCAAATACAAGTAGTAAATATGATAGTGAATGTTTTCCTAATCTACCAAGAATGTATATATGGCTGTGGTAGAAATTCAAGCTCTCGTCATACATAGACTCATCATGTAATATTTTTAATTTTCAAAAGATAAATTCTCTAGAACTCTAGTATTGCTAGGAACAAGATAAATAGCAGCCTAGACTTTTTCATATCATACCTATCAACTACCTAGGCTTAGCTCAAGCATTTGCAACCCACAAGTTTCAGGTTCAGAGTAAATCTAATGTCAAAACAGTTATGTCTAAAAACTTGAGAGAATTCAAGGTTGAAAACTAGGTACTTGAAAGGAATTACGGCAAAGCAACTATTCATTATTTCCATAGAGAGATAAACATTCATGGAACATATGGGAGTAGAGAGAAGTCTTTTTGTTCTTTTTATCATATTTAGAGATTTTTTTAATCGCAAGCAAACATAAGCAAGAAAATGCATGAATGTAAATGCTGGAATTAAACACTTACCTTAGTGGGGGGAGCCTCCCCCAAGCTTATCCTTTGCTTTATAGTGTGGTGGATGATATGGATGTTGTTGCCACCACATCCTCCATCACTGGATTTCTTCTTCTTGAAGTGCTTGGAGTTGTTCGGTGTTTTGCTAGACTATACCTGCTGTCACACCATGCTCAACACGAAGCTCGCCTATGGCATTGGTGAGATTGTCCATTTGTTGCCTCTGCTCACGATGCTCCCTATCTCGTGGGGATGAGAAGGATGCTCGTGGTCTTTGAGGACCTGGTGGTCGAGGAGGCATGCCACTGGAAGTGTCCATGGCATCGGAAGTTGCGTCGTCTTCCTCCTCACCAACAACTCCTCGGGAAGGACCACCTTGCTCAAATGAGCAAACCGTGGTTCCTCATGTGCTCTCCTACTGGAACCTGCAACACCTCTTTGCCCACGTCCTTGATATAAATCAAGGGTTAGTTGGCGGGTCCTATACAACCAACATTTCTCATTTGGAAGAGGAACCTCAGTTGTATGGCCATGATAAATCATTTTGAGGCCACCTCTCGGACCTCTTTTGAACATTTGAGCATGTATAAGATATTCTTCAGAGTTCTTCATTTTATTATTAGCAACTTCTAAACATACCTATTATTATTACTAAATAGAAAACTCACTTGAGGATGAAATACCATAGATAAACAATGTCTAAGTTGTTAGTTTTGTGATTTGTAATTATTTAGGTGTGAACCTTCATGTGCTCACATTTTTTTTATTTGAATTAATTTATGTAACTAATATCTAAGTAAAAGTAAAACTAAGTGGGTAAGTGAAAACTCCTTGGTGCTTTTGGTAATTGATGAAGCCTAAGGACTAACCTAGCTCTAAATGGTTGAGTAGGTTTAGTACACTTAAGAAAGATGATGATGACAAGTGTTGGAGCTAGCAAGGAAGCTAAATGGTGCAAGAGCTCACACTTGCCGAAGAATGAAAGTGAAAAGATCCTAAGCAAATCAAGGCAAAGGTATAAGCTAGGGCTTTTCTTTTAAGTGATCAAGACACCAAGTGGGTGTGATCACATTTAGGATAGACAACCGTACTATTAAGAGGAGAAATACAAAAGTGATTGCGGTTTGTCAAGTGCTACTAGGTGTTACCTATATTGCATATGCATTTAGGACCTAGTGACATACAGTCTGCCTAATTGACAAGTAAAACATGCCAAGACCTGCTCTCTAAGGTGTATACTTAGTGGTTGGCACTTTGGAGCAAGGATGGAAAAATAAGAAACAAGCAGAGGGCATTGGACGCTGAAGAATCAGGCGACGGACGTTGTCTGTCGCATCGGATGATAGCGTCAGACACTGGGAACTCAGCCTCGCGCATCCGTCGGTCTCACAGAAGCTCTAGAGAAAATTCCAGAGTGCGACGGACGTTGTCCGTCAGATTGGAGGCAAACGCAAGGAGCGTCCGTCGGGCTTCCAGAGAGCCTGAAATCGAGCAGTTTGAAGACAAGTGCCGGACGCTCAAGAGCAAAGCGTCGGACGCTGGCGTCGGAGCGTCCGTCGCACTCGCTCTAACCCAATGGTTATTTCTGACAGGGCGTCGGACGCTGCGTTGGAGCGTCCGTTGCACCTTTGAAGAGCGTCTGTTGCCAACTTATCAGCCTAACGGCTAGTGGCTTTGAGGGAGGTCTATAAATATGTGTTGGCCGGCTTTGGGGGATATCTCTCGCACATTTGATCAACTTGAGACCCTCTAGAGCTGAGCTTTCTCCCTCTCACTCATCTTCATGCTTGGTTAGTGAAATTCCAAAAGAGATTGAGTGATCTAAGTGCATTTCGCATATAGCTTGCATCTAGTGGCACTTGGGAGGCGTTCTCGCTGCGGATTTCTTGTTACTCTTGGTGATTGCCATCACCTAGACGGTTTGGCGTAGCGGAGGTGGTTCGAGAAGCTTGGTGATTGTGCTTCATCGACTACAAGTGATTGTAAGGGGTTCTTGTGCCTTCCCCGCGGGAGATCGCAAAGGTAACTCTAGTGGATTGCTCGTGGCGTTTCAATAGCCTCATCTTGTGTTGGTTGTGCGGCACCCGGTGACGGGTTTGGCTTGTGATACCAATTAGCGCGTGAACCTTCAAGTGAGTGTCTTGCCACAACGGGGACATAGCTAGTTGGCAAACTAGTGAACCTCGGGAGAAAATCAAGTGTCAACCTTTGTTTCATATGTTTGATTGATCTCATTGGTATTCACTTGATTGGTTCATCCTCTACACTCCTCGATGGTATATCAATCATCTCCTATCTCTCTATCTCTCTCTAGTTATTGCTCATTAGAGATATTAGGTTGTGTTTTGCCTTAGTAGCTTCTGTAGGAGTTGTGTGTTTCTAGAGCTATTAGGCTAGAATTGCTTATTAGGTGGATTGGCTTCTCTAGTAGGCTAGTGCTTCATTAGCTTTGCCTCTTGGGTATCTAACTTGTTGTTGAGTTGGTTTTAGTTTTTGAAAATTAGGCTATTCACCCCCCCTCTAGCCATCGCATAGGACCTTTCAAGTGGTATCAGAGCCTAACACCGTTGATTTGAGGCTTAACAACCTATGGTGTGAAGATGGCTCATATCAACAACATGAAGAAACCACCAGTTTGATGGCACAAACTATGTGTCACACTCGGTTTTATGAACAAAACCAGATATATCCTATATGTGAGCCCAGGAAGTCAAATCTCACATATAGCCACAGAACAAGGTAATATCAAAAGACAATACTTAAATACATAACATATAAGGTCAAAGGAATAACCTTAAGAGAGCAAACAGCGGTAAGACACTCCGAACTTCAGGTGAAGACTCACTCCACAGGGACCAACTGACTGGTTGATCACAAGCCTAACTGCTCGAGACTCTTGCAATCTGGTACCCATCCGGGATTTTTATCCAAATATTGAAAAGAATAAACAAGCGTAAGTACTTTCGTACTCAACAAGTATACATGGGGTTCATGAGGCTCAAAAAGGTATGACACTGGTTTAACTACATAAGCTTTTACGTTGTCACAACTTTAGCATTATAGTAGCATCAATGTTATCAATAGCCCAATAACCATATGATCAAGTGAACGAGATGTAATGCTTATATGAACAAGTAACAATAATAAATCATAGATAACAGCTAATGAGCCATGACATAAAGACATCACACAGCAAGGAGCCCAAGCCACTCTTAACCGTGAGCACGGCTATCATGAAAGTTATCAACTCTGCGCAGAGGTGTACATCTTTACCCATAAGTCGTGAATTACCCTTTCGCCCGAGGTAGCTAGTCTCTTACCCACTTCCAAGGTAGGCCGGCAGGGTTCACTACGAGACCTTTCATAGGTTCCACTAATAGGTAACAACCCACTACAAGTTCCCTTAACAAGATCGTAAGAAACTCCCCTCCCAGAAGCCACCGCAACGCCTTCTGGCAGACCAAGCCCCCACTTTCTCAGAGCCCTTTTTGCGCCCTCTCAGGTAAGTTGCCACAAACTAGCAAAATCCTAATACTGAGTCAAGCCAGAGCCCATTAGCTTATGGTAGTACTGTTTTCTCGAGGTAATCTCTTACAGAAATATCTCTATGAGTGAGAACACAGGTGTGAGTTCCTGAGGTTCCACCTATAGTCCACGTTGCTAAAAAGTCATCTTTTATTGTCAATTCATATATCATTAATAGAGTTTACATGATCATAGTTATTCTTAAAGAGCACTAGCTTGATCTACCCAAATGCATAAATTCCCAGGGTGACAAGGTATAAGGTACAATACTAGGATAACCTTATAGGGTAACAAGGAAACACATGCATATGATTACTGAGTGATTATCATGAATAGGACAACAAGGATAATCCCATGTAATACTTGCCTTAAAAGCTTAGATCCTTTGTTCAACTGCTTCTCAACTTCAGACGACTTCTTCTTGATCACCAACGCAAAACTCACCGATTGGACAATTATTAACAAATCACCACACAAGCATCTGATCATACAAAGCATACAAACATGGCTAAATTATAACAATACACCAATCAATGGAAAAGATTTAAGAAGAGATCTACGCAGCTCTACGATCACACAGTCGCGAAGAACACACTAATCGGAGCTACGATGATCGAGATACAACGAACGGAAGATTTGTTTTTTTAAAAGAGAACTATAGGCTTTATCAAGTTTATAACTATATAAAAGAATGGATAAAGTATTCCAAAGAAACACCTTGATTAGATTAGGTCAAAATTGTATTTGGATTTCGAAAACGAAAGTAAGACTATCATTATTTTATGTGTAAAACAAGTTGCATAGTTATTAATCAAGTTAGGAGTTAACCATTAAATTACAGAGCTATTAACATAGTATTAAAGATCACTAATGAAAAGGTTACGCCGATACGAAGCCAACGCAACTTGAACGGATCGAAACGGATTCGAAACGGAGAAGATATGAAATTAACAAGTTTTTCTATACAAGATTAATTCATTAAAAAGGATTAATCTAAACTTTATTTTCAAAAGACTTTAACATATATGAAAACTGTATCATTAGATAGATCATGAAATTACGGAGCTAACGCAACTTGTTTGGGTCAAAACGGATTTAAAACAAAGAAATTATAAGCATTTGAAGGTGGATGGCATAGTTGTAAATAGAGAGAAAGCGTATTTTGAAATAACTGAGAAGCTTTTCGTTTTTAGAAAGGAGAAGCGTATTTTATCTGAAACAGACACCATTTATGTTTTGGAAAAAGGGAAAGCGTAAACCGAGAATGCGCCTAGGACTGCGGTGCGGGGTCGGCTGCTTGCCTCGTGGCGTGTTGCGGTTGGGTGAGTGCACGGGAGCAGTGTGGACGGCGTGCGGGGCTCTGGTCCACGGGTCCACCATGGACCGGTGGGCGTACCCCTTCGGTACTTCTAATCCAAGCCGTCTGGGCGGGATCGGACGGCGCAGAGAGGGCGCAGGCGGGGATGGTCACCGGGGCGGCGCTCCCGCAACGGCGCGCCATGGCCAGAGGGGTGGGAGCTCGCCGGCGTTCATGGACACTGCGATTCCAAGCTCCACTGGTCGAAAGGAAAACACCAAGAGAGGGAGGAAGGAGAGGGGAACTTGATTACGGTATTGGTTGTGACCGAGAGGGACTCAGGGGGGGCGGTCCACGTGCGATGGCGGCACGATGGCTTGGGTGATCGTGCAAAGAGGTGCAGAGAGCGAGAGAGCAGGAGAATGGCACCATGAGAGAGAGGAGGGAGAGGTGAACTCGATGAGGCTATCGGTTGAACCGATTGGAGCACGGGAACGGCGGTACGCTCGTCCGAGCGGCTCGGCATGGCCGGCGATGTCGCGGTGAACGCGAGCAACAAAATAGGGAGCCAGAGAGAGGGGTACAGGGCAACTGGGGCTTTGCTTACCACGATTCAAAGCTTGGTGAGCGGTTGGACGGAGCGGAGGGGCCTGGCAGCAGAGGGACGACGGCGGCGGCGGTCTGAGTTCGCGGCTCGCGGCGGCGGCGCTCTGGGACACTGCTGCGGTGCTCGGGAGGGCGAATTGGAGGCGGTGGGAGACAGGGCCTTGGCTTAAATAGCCCCAGGGCCACGGCAGAGAGGGGAAAGGGCAGTCACGGGCGCCAATCACGCTGCGGCAGAAAGGAAGGCGGCGGCGCGAAGAAGGAAGGGACCGAGGGGGAAGAAAGGTAAGGGTCGGGGGTGTGCGGCGCTTGGCTTGACGAACCACGGGGCCGTGTCGGCGTAGGAAAGGGGAGGGGGAAACCTGCTCGGATTTCGTGGTCGGCAGAGACGGGCGTTGTCGGCACAGAGAAAGGAAAGAAGAGGGAGGAAGAAAGGAAGGTGAGAGGAGAAGCTGACGGGTGGGGCCGGTTTGTCAGCGAGGGAAAGGGGCGGGGACGGGCTGTCAGTGGCAGAGAGTGAGAGGGCTGGGTCGTCCGCGTGGGCGAATGGGCCGGCCTGCCCAGTTGGGCCTGCGGGGGGGGGAAAGGAGAAAGGCCGAGAGAGGGAGGAACAGGCCGAGGGGGGAGGGGGCTTGGGCCTCTCGGGCCAGAAACAGGGAGGGGGATTTCTTTTCATTTTTCTTTTATTTCAAAGTAAATTTGCGCACACATTTTGAAGACAAATTTGAAACCATTTTGAAATTAAAAAGTGAAACTTCATTTAAATTTTGAAACATGACAAACAAGCAAAAATTCCAAAATGCATGGCATGAATGCTCAAACATGTTTCTACCAAAAGATAATTTTTAATTCCATAAAAAGTTTCATTTTCCTATGATTTCATGAGCACCAAAAATCACAATTAAATAAATTTAAACCTATTTTCAATAAAGGAAATTTTAGGGTGTTACACTATGGCTATTGGAAAGTCAAGATGACTGCTCATATCAAGTCAATTAGCCGGAAGGTGTGGCTTGTGGTGGACAAGAAGTTTGAAGTGGCAAATGAGGAAGCTCCCACCACGGCCGAAGAAGAGAAGTTGAAACACAATGACATTGCTCTTAGTGCTATTCATGAGGCTCTTGATGAGAAGGTGTTTGAGCAAATCAAGAATCTAGAGAGTGCTCATGAGGCTTGGAAGAAGCTTGAGGAATCATTTGAGGGCACTCAAGCCGTCAAAAGTGCAAAGGCATACATCCTCAAAGAAAAGTTTGCAAGCTTCAAGATGAAGGATGATGAAAATGTACCAGAGATGTTCCATAGGCTACAAGTGCTAGTCAATGATCTCATGGCCCTTGGTGAGAAGGTTGAGGACAAGGACTTCTCTCACAAGTTCTTGAGGTGTCTTCCTCCCTAGTTTGACACTCTTGTGACCTTGATTGTGAGAGGTGGATTCAACACCGTGACTCCTAATCAAGTCTTAGGAGATGTGATGACCGAAGATGCTTACCAGGACAACAAGGAGGCAGATGTGAAGAAAGAGGAGAAGAAGGATGAGAAGAAGAAGAGTGTGGCGTTCAAAGCCACTTCATCACACAAGAGCAAGGGCAAAGATAAGTTTGAAGAATCAAGTGAGGATGAAGACTCAAGTGCTAGTGATGTGGATGAAGAAGAAATGGCTCTCTTTGTAAAGAGATTTGGCAAGTTCATGAAGAAGAAGGGCTACCGGGCTAGAAGAAAGAAGACCTCTTCCAAGAACTATGATAAGCCAAGAAAGTGCTTCAAGTGTGGAAGCTTTGACCATCTCATTGCTCATTGTCCATACAATAGTGACAAGGATGAGGATGATCACAAGAAGAGAGACAAGAAAGAGAATAAGCCCACCTTTGACAAGAAGAAGAAGAAAGGGTATTCTCACATAGTGACCTGGGATAGTGATTCTTCTTGTGGTGAAGATGAAGACAATGAAAAGAAGACATCTACCAAGAAGAAGGCATTTGCTAGTATTGCTATGAAGGACAAGATCTCTCTATTTGACACTCCATCATCATGCTTCATGGCTAAGTCCACTAAGGTACTTTCTCATGATGAGAGTGAGAGTGAAAGTGAGAGTGAGAGTGAGGATGAGGGTCCCTCCAAGGAGGAATTCATGGACATGCTTGAACAAGCTAAGGAATACATTGACAAGAAGAGGAAGGAATGTAAGGAATTGCGCAAGGCCAATGAGGCTCTTGAGCAAAACCTTGATGAGGTCGTGGCATCTCATGAGAGGCTAATGGAAGCCCATGAGAAGCTAGTGAAGTCTCACACTAAGCTTGAAAGAGCTCATTCCTCTCTCTTAGATCAAAGTAAGAAAGGGATTGTTCAAACATGTGATATGGGAGTGACTTGTGATATTCTTGATGAATCATTCTATACTCCTATTGTTGTTGCTCCCACTAACCCCTCTTGTAGCACTTCCACTTCTACTTCATCTACTAGTGATGGTTTCACTTGTGATGCCTCACTAATGGTTGAAAATGAAACCCTCAAGAAGGAGGTTACAAAGCTCAATCACTCCTTGGCTAAGGCTTATGGAGGTGAGGACCGCTTGCTTATGTGCTTGGGTAGCTAAAGAGCATATCTCTACAAAGAGGGATTGGGCTATACCCCCAAGAAAGGAAAGGCCGCTTTTGCCCCTCACAAGACTCGCTTTGTGAAGGACACTAGTAGGTATTGCAAAAGTTGCAAGCAAGTTGGTCACCTAGAGCAACAATGCAAGAACAACAAGCCCAAGCATGATGTATCCTCTATTAGAGTTGATTCACTCTATGTCCTTTTCAAGGGTACTAATGGAGTTCATGCCAAGTTTGTTGGTGCACCATGGATGACTACTAAGAAGTCTATTTGGGTACCAAAATCCTTGGTAAATAACCTTGGAGGACCCAAGCAAGTTTGGGTACCTAAAAAGAATTGATCTCTCTTGTAGGTAAATTACAAAGCCGGAGGGAGGCATTGGGTACTTGATAGTGGGTGCACTCAACACATGACCGGTGATGGAAGAATGTTCAACTCAATCAACCAAGATGGTGCTCATGGTTTTGATAGTATCACTTTTGGTGACAATGGAAAAGGTGAAAGGGCTTGGAAAGATTGTTATCTCCAATGATCTTAGCATTAGCAATGTGCTTATAGTGGAAAGGCTTGAGTTCAATCAATTGTCTGTTGCCCAATTGTGTGATCTCGGTTTCAAGTGCATATTTGGTGTTGAAGATGTGGAAATCATTAGTGTGGATGGGTCAGACATGATCTTCAAGGGATTTCAGTATGAGAACATCTATCTAGTGGATTTCAATGCTAGTGAGACTCAACTATCAACTTGTCTCATCACCAAATCTAGCATGGGTTGGCTATGGCATAGAAGGTTTGGACATGTTGGCATGAATCAATTGAACAAGCTAGTCAAGCATGATCTAGTGAGAGGCTTAAAGGATGTCACATTTGAGAAGGACAAGCAGTGTAGCTCATGTCAAGCCGGAAAGCAAGTTGGAAACACTCATCCAAAGAAGAGCATCATGAGTACAAGCAAAGCTTTTGAGTTATTGCACATGGATCTCTTTGGACCAACAACATACACAAGTATTGGTGGAAATAAGTATGGGTTTGTGATAGTGGATGACTTCACAAGATATATATGGGTATTCTTCTTGAGTGACAAGAGTGACACATTTTATATCTTCAAGTCATTTGTCAAGAGGTGTCAAAATGAGTTTGAGACAACTATCAAGAGAGTTAGAAGTGACAATGGGAGTGAGTTCAAGAACACAATAGTTGATGAACTTTGTGATGACTTTGGAATCAACCATCAATTCTCTCCAAAGTACACTCCTCAATCCAATGGGATAGTTGAAAGGAAGAATAGAACCTTGATTGACATGGCAAGATCAATGTTGAGTGAATACAGTGTTAGTCATTCCTTTTGGGCCAAAGCTATCAACATGGCTTGCTACTCTAGCAACCGTCTCTATTGTCATGGAATGCTTGAGAAGACTCCATATGAACTATTGAATGGAAGAAAGCCAAATATTGCATATTTTAGAGTGTTTGGATGCAAGTGCTATATCTTGAAAAAGGGAACAAGACTAAGCAAGTTTGAGAAGAAATGTGATGAAGACTTTCTACTAGGTTAATCTACATCTAGCAAAGCTCATAGAGTTTGGAACTCATCTAATGGGATTCTTGAGGAAGTGCATGATGTGGAATTTTATGAAACACAAGGCTCTCAAGATGAACAAGAAAAGTTGGATGATGTGAGAGGTGATAAGTTGGTCAATACAATGAAAGATATGGATATTGGGGACATTAGACCAAGACAAGTGCAAGATGAAGATGAAGATCACATGGTCATTCCTACACATGAAGAAGCTAGTAGCTCTCCAACTCAAGATCAAGAAAGTGCTAGTGAAGCTCAAGTACAAGATCAAGCTAGTCTATCATCTCAACCGATTGTTCAAGATTCTCACATGCAAGTGCTTCAACCTACCAATGTTGCAAGAGATCATCCTCTAGATCAAGTTATTGGTGGTATTCAAAGTGGAGTTCAAATAAGATCTAGATTGGCTTCATTTTGTGAGCATTACTCTTTTGTCTCATCATTTGAGCCAACCAAGATTGATGAAGCTTTGAAGGATGTGGATTGGATAAATGCTATGCATGATGAGCTTAACAACTTCACAAGAAATCAAGTGTGGGAACTAGTGGAAAGACCAAGGTCATTGGAACCAAATGGGTATTCAAGAACAAGCAAGATCAAGATGGAATAGAGGTGAGAAACAAAGCAAGACTAGTTGCACAAGGATACACTCAAGTAGAGGGTCTTGACTTTGGTGAAACCTATGCACCGGTGGCAAGATTAGAGGCAATTAGAATCTTATTGTCCTATGCTTGTGCTCACAACATCAAGCTCTATCAAATGGATGTGAAGAGTGCTTTTCTCAATGGGTACATCAATGAGGAAGTATATGTTGAGAAACCACCCGGATTTGAAGAGATAAAGAAGCCCAACCATGTTTACAAGCTCAAGAAGGCTCTTTATGGATTGAAGCAAGCACCTAGAGCATGGTATGATAGATTGAGAAGCTTTATCCTCTCTAAGGGATTCAATATTGGTTTGGTTGACACCACCCTATTCACCAAGAAGATTGGAAGTGACTTGTTTGTCTTGCAAATCTATGTGGATGACATTATCTTTGGGTCTACAAATCAAGATTTTTGTGAAGAGTTTGGGGAAATGATGGCAAATGAATTTTAAATGTCAATGATTGGTGAACTTAGTTACTTCCTTGGACTTCAAGTCAAGCAAATGAAGAATGGTACCTTTGTGAGTCAAGGCAAGTACATCAAGGATATGATCAAGAAATTTGGATTGGAAGATGCAAAAGGCATTAGTACACCCATGGGAACAAATGGACACTTGGATAGTGACACAAGTGGAATGATGGTTGAGAAAACTCTATATCGGTCAATGATTGGTAGTCTACTCTATGTGACCGCATCAAGACCGGATATGATGTTTAGTGTATGCATGTGTGCAAGATTTCAAGCATCTCCTAGAGAGAGTCATTTGAAAGCCACAAAGAGGATATTGAGATATTTGAAGCATACACAAGATGTTGGATTGTGGTATCCCAAGGGGTCGAGATTTGAATTGGTTGGATATTCGGACTCCAACTATGCGGGATGCAAGGTTGATAGGAAGAGCACTAGTGGAACTTGTCAACTGGGAAGGTCACTAGTCTCATGGTCATCCAAGAAGCAAAATAGTGTGGCACTCTCTACCGCTGAAGCCGAATACATTAGTGTGGGGAGTTGTTGTGCACAACTATTATGGATGAAGGCCACATTGAATGATTATGGAATCACATTCAAGAAGGTTCCCTTGCTATGTGACAATGAAAGTGTGGTGAAGCTTACAAGCAATCCCATCCAACACTCTAGAACAAAGCACATAGATGTGAGACACCACTTCATAAGAGATCATCAACAAAAGGGTGATATTTACATTGACAATGTGGGCACCAATGAACAAATAGCCGACATATTCACCAAGTCACTTGATGAGAAGAGATTTTGCAAGTTAAGGAATGAGTTGAATATCTTGGATTTCTCCAACATGAGTTGATGCACCCCCACTTATATGACATGCCTCTAGTCCAAGATAGCAAGGTACAATTGGTTGACATATGTATTCATCCTTTGCTAGACTTGTGTAGAACATGTAGACATCACTCATATAGGCTCTTTCATGAAAAAAAAACAAATGTTTTGCATGTGCATATGGTATCACTATTGCTTCTATGTCTTGTTTGATCTAGTGATAACATATGACATGTTGATAAGCTTGCAACCTCACATGTTTAGTCTAGAACATTTGCTCTTGTATTTAACCAACATGGATAAGATAACCATTGCAAGATGTGTGAACAAGCTTGTCCATGGTTTAAACCGTGTTAAATATGTAGGACAAGTGGTCTAGAGTGAATCAAATTTGATAATCACACATCATTTTCTAAATTGACTTGATGGAACTTTAACAAGTAAACCCCTTGTGGTAATGTATGACAAAGGGGGAGAAGTTTGTGAGATATAAAATATGAAATTAAAGAACAAAAGGGAAGATATAAAATATGAAATGAAAGAACAAAAGGGAAGAAATTTTTTTGAAAAAGTGAAAAATTAAAAATTTGAGCACACAAGTAGGGGGAGCAAGCCTATGAACAAGTTGTTGCATTTGAATGTGCATTCACACATATGCTTGCTTGCATTGTTCTTAAATTCAAATGACATGCTTGTGTGGTACATGACTAGTTAAATCTTGATTGATGATTTGATCACTAGCATGAATAGGTGTTAGCTAGAACCCTCGAGCTTTATTTGTATTTATTTCAATTGGTATCCAGCTAACCATACTGCTAAGGGATGTTTGAATGGCGCACTCTCGTTTGGTATCACGCTTCAAAGGTCCATCTCGTACTCCTTAGCATCATATCATAGTTTGCTAGTTGTTCACCCCTCCAAAAGTTCTATCTAAGCATATGTGCAAAGCTTTGACTCATATTCATAGAAGTGCACATATGTAGGGGGAGTAAACACTATCAAACCAACTTTGAAATGGTTGTCCATTTCCTTTCAATTGGTATCTTGTTTGGACAAGCATTTCAAGTTGTAATCAAAATCATATTTCATATCTTTATATCAAGTTGTCATCAATTACCAAAAAGGGGGAGATTGAAGACTCCATGGTGATTTTGGTAATTGATGAAGCCTAAGGACTAACCTAGCTCTAAGTGGTTGAGTAGGTTTAGTACACTTAAGAAAGATGATGATGACAAGTGTTGGAGCTAGCAAGGAAGCTAAATGGTGCAAGAGCTCACACTTGCCGAAGAATGAAAGTGAAAAGATCCTAAGCAAATCAAGGCAAAGGTATAAGCTAGGGGTTTTCTTTAAGTGATCAAGACACCAAGTGGGTGTGATCACATTTAGGATAGACAATCGTACTATTAAGAGGGGAAATACAAAAGTGATTGCGGTTTGTCAAGTGCCACTAGGTGTTATCTATATTGCAAATGCATTTAGGACCTAGTGACATACACCCTGCCTAATTGACAAGTAAAACATGCCAAGACCTGCTCTCTAAGGTGTATACTTATTGCTTGGCACTTTGGAGCAAGGATGGAAAAATCAGAAACAAGCAGAGGGCGTCGGACACTGAAGAATCAGGCGACGGACGTTGTCTGTCGCGTCGAATGATGGCATCAGATGCTAGGAACTCAGCCTCGAGTGTCCGTCGGCCTCATAGAAGCTCCAAAGAAAATTCTAGAGCGCGACGGACGCTGTCCGTCGGATTGGAGGCAAATGCAAGGAGCGTCCGTCGGGCTTCCAGAGAGCCCTGAAATCGAGCAGTTTGAAGACAGGCGTCGGACGCTGGCGTCGGAGCGTCCGTCGCACTCGCTCTAACCCAACGGTTATTTCTGACAGGGCGTCGGACGCAGCGTCGGAGCGTCCGTCGCACCTTTGAAGAGCGTCCGTCGCCAACTTGCCTAACAGCTAGTGGCTTTGAGGGAGGTCTATAAATATGTGTTGGTCGGCTTTAGGGGATCTCTCTCGCACATTTGATCAACTTGAGACCCTCTAGAGCTGAGCTCTCTCCCTCTCACTCATCTCCATGCTTGGTTAGTGAAATTACAAAAGAGATTGAGTGATCCAAGTGCATTTCGCATATAGCTTGCATCTAGTGGCACTTGGGAGGCGTTCTCGCTGCGGATTTCTTGTTACTCTTGGTGATTGCCATCACCTAGACGGTTTGGAGCAGCGGAGGTGGTTCGAGAAGCTTGGTGATTGTGCTTCGTCGACTACAAGTGATTGCAAGGGGTTCTTGTGCCTTCCCCGCGGGAGATCGCAAAGGTAACTCTAGTGGATTGCTTGTGGCGTTTCAATAGCCTCATCTTGTGTTGATTGTGCGGCACCCGGTGACGGGTTTGGCGTGTGATGCCAATTAGTGCGTGAACCTCCAAGTGAGTGTCTTGCCACAACGGGGGCGTAGCTAGTTGGCAAACTAGGGAACCTCAGGAGAAAATCAAGTGTCAACCTTTGTTTCATGTGTTTGATTGATCTCATTGGTATTCACTTGATTGGTTCATCCTCTACACTCCTCGACGGTATATCAATCACCTCCTATCTCTCTATCTCTCTCTAGTTATTGCTCATTAGAGATATTAGGTTGTGTTTTGCCTTAGTAGCTTGTGTAGGAGTTGTGTGTTTCTAGAGCTATTAGGCTAGAATTGCTTATTAGGTGGCTTGGCTTCTCTAGTAGGCTAGTGCTTCATTAGCTTCGCCTCTTATGTATCTAACTTGTTGTTGAGTTGGTTTTAGTTTTTGAAAATTAGGCTATTTAAACCGACCTTAGGCGAGGGGTTTAAATTGATCCTCAAAGGCGGTGGAGCACGATCCGCGAAGTTGACGCTGATTGGACGCCAGAGTAGGGCGAGCGCCCTAGGGGCTAGGGCGGGCGCCCTGGCTCCGGGCCCGATCCGCCTCCCATTCGTTCTCGTGTCTTCTGGAACCCTCTAGATTATAGAAAATTGTGCGGTTGATAATTATCTCTATGTAAACATGACATGTGGGCCTTTCCTTGGTATTTCCTGATAACCCCTGTAGAAACAGACATTCACCAAAACTTGTGGAATTTCATTAGTATAAACCCTAATTCTAGATATTGGTTTCATTTAGATCCTTTTCCTTGTTTAGTTGACGGTTAAAATTGGTGCTTAAGGACCGTCAACACTCATCTTTCCTGCAAAAATAATCAAGAATAAACAACACTAGTGGAGAGATTAGGGGGGTTAGATGTTGCTTTCACCAAAGGAACCTTGAGCTTGACCCAAATCTCTCTCACACTTGATTTTTCTTGATTAATTGAAGGAGTTTGTGGTGTCGTAATTTTTGGAGTGGAGAACAGAGGGATAGTGTGTTCTTCGTGGGTGCAAATGAGAATGGAGTGAGTGAGAGAAGAGAGAGAGGGAGAGGAGAGCATAGGGTGTCGGGTGGCATGGTGTGGGGTCGGCCAGCACCACCTCGTGGATGCCTGAATCCTCCTCTTGCTGGTGTCCTCCAATTGATTATCTTGGTCAGATGCATGCCCCCTTGGATGCTCTTTCTGTGGGAAAGGTTGAGTGCAAAGATGGTGGTGCATGCATGAATAAATGAGTGTGGATGGTAGTGCATGGTGGTAGGTGTGAGGTGATGGTGAGGTGATGTGTGGGTCCCACATGTCTCTCGTATTTATATGGTATAAAAGTGCAAGAATGAAAAACTAAATTACTTTTATGAATCTATGAAAAATAAAAATTCTAATGACGGTATTTTTGTAATTTTCTGATACTGTAGTAAAAACTACTTACCGTGGATATTAATTAGTAGAAACTAAAACTCTACCATGCGATAAATATTTTTATTTTGTTTTAATAATGCAATGCTTAGAATAATGCTAAACGTAATGCGAATCTAAATTACCTGATAATTTACCAAGTTACCTCCCGGCGAAGGTTTGGGGGTTTTAAGTCCACCGACCGGACTTTTCCAAACTGATTATTCTTTAAGCTTGATCTCCTGTGCTGGAGATGATGACCTTGATTCTTGCTTCTCATGACACTCCAAATTCTGACAATGCTCCGGTCTTGGCTTGAATGTGAATCATAGTTCTTCTCTATTAATGATGAATTTGATTTCTCTAGGCCCGACATTAATGTGTGCATTTGCAGTGTTGAGGAATGGTCTCCTGAGGATGAGTGGTGTTTCCATCTCTTCCTGCATGTCAAGTACCACAAAATCTACAAGAATGAAAAAGTTTTGAATTTTTACCGGGATATTCTCTACAGTCCCTACAGGGTAGCGAACCGATTGGTCAGCTAATTGTAGACACATTGATGTGGGAGTGAACGTAGAGAATTTGAGCTTGTCAAAGACCTTCTTGGGCATAACGCTGACGCTTGCTCCAAGATCACATAAAGCATTCTCAAATTTTTGATTTCCGATTGAGCAATCAATAGTGGGGCACCCTGGATCCTTCTTCTTGATAGGAGAAGAGTTCAGAATTGCCGCACTACACTCCTTTGTTAGCTTGATGACTTCAATAGAAGGTAGTGGTATTTTGTTGCTGAGGATGTCTCTGATATACTTCGCGTATGTAGGTACAAAATTGTTCATCTTCTTTGGCCTTCTTATTTCTATGTGGGAATGGTAGGAGAGGGGTGTCATGGTAATCTTGGCATAATTCTCTTGGTAAATCTCGTAGTAGAACTTCTTCTTCTGGTTTGTCTACTTCTCTCTCTCTCTCTCTCTTTCTGCACTAACTGTGGTGGTCTACGTTCCCCTTCTGGATAAGGTGGATCACGAGTAGACTTCCCTTTCCTTGTAGTTATTTATTTTACTTGCTCATGGTTAGTGACAGTAGACAGAGTAGAAGCCAAATGTGCTATTTGCAATTCTATCTTCTTATTAAATATTATTTGTTCCTTTATAGCAGAAGAGAAATTATCTAACTTAGAATTTATTCCTTCTAAGATTTGGTCATTAAAAGCAAGTTTGTTATTAATACTTTCATTAATTTTAGTTTGTTCCAATATTAATGCTCTCAAGGGTGAAAGTCTTTGATTAGAGGAATTATTACCTTGGTATTTACCTTGACTGGTAGACTGAGGTTGACTCCATCCTTGCTTTTGAGGAGTTGATTTGATGATAGTATTGATATCTTCTGGGGATTAGCAAATTCAACTCTGCATTGATTCTGAGCATTGAATGGATCTTGAATGGCTTGATGATTTCTTTTGTAATTGGCTCTTTGCTCTAGCCAATTCAATAATACATCCATTTTGGTTGATAGTGCACACACCTCTTCTAGAACTACTTCACACACATCAATCTTGAGTGGTGCATGTCCAATTCTGATTTTCCGCCATCTTTTCCAATAAACTTCTAGCTCTTCCAGGGTGAGTGACATAAATGATCCTTCAGCAGCGGCATCTAGTTGTTCACATGATTTTTGAACTAATCCATGGTAGAATGTTTGCATGAGCAACCATTCTTCCATTTCATGATGTGTGCAATCTAAAATGTATTCTTGAAAATGGTCCCAAACTTCTAGAATAGGTTCACCTCTCTGCTAACAAAATTCTGAAATCTTTCCTCGTAAGGCATTGGTCTTACTTATGGGGAAAAACTTTTCTAGGAAAGCTTTTGAACATTCTTCCCATGTCTTGATTTGATCTTTATTCTGATAGAACCACTACTTCGCTCTTCCCTCCAATGAGAACGGGAACAAACGAAGTAGTATGATGTCTTGAGATATGTTCTTGATGTTGATGGTGCTGCAAATATCTAGAAAATTCTAAAGATGAACACTTGCATCTTCATCCTTCCTTCCTTTAAATGTGATAGCTTGCACCATGTTGATGAGGCTTGGCTTGAGTTCATAGTCATGATCTTCAATGTTGAGCTCTGGTCCAACGTGAATATTCTCAATGCTTTGTGCAAAGAATTCACGTAGGGTCTTTTCGGTCATGGCTTCTCCAACTGATGTTTAAGCTCCTTCTTCCGTTGTTGTATCTGATTGATATGAATTGATGCTTCACAACCAAGACTGAACTTACCCTATACAAAATGTAAACAACGTCGAAACAAGGGTAAGCCTGCTAAAGTTATAGGTTTTGGTCTATCTATAGGTATTTATGTCTAAGACATAATTCTCTTTTCTTCTAAAATATATTTTATGAAAAACTTCCCTATTAAATTATATCCTGGCTAATTAAATTGATCATCGCTTCCCCGGCAATGGCACCAGAAATGCTTGTTGACATTTCTTAGCGACATACTAAAAATAGGGATAAATGGATCTTTAGCAAGGCACCAGAAATGCAGGAGTCACCTTCTAACATCACTTAACACTATAAGTTGTCATCCCTAGCATGATATCACAAAATGTTGAAATAATCTATACTTGACAATTCATAAAATAATTCTATAGAATATATCCGCAAGCGCACAGATAATTTTCCTATTGTAGCATTTCACCCGGTGAGATTCTCCGAGTATGGTTGATTTGTTTATGTCAAAAGGAAAACTTTCAATTAATTGTAGGAATTAAATAGGGATAAAAAAGGAAACCTAAATGCATATAATTTAGAATATAAATGTGCAGACCTAAGATTAGACCAACCTTTCTAATGCTTTAGTAGGGGAAAGTCATGTCAAGATAAAAAAATATGATAATAAAGGTATAAGATAAATGGTATTCCAGAGATAGAAATAGAGACTCACTAATAATATAGTCAGGCAACTCAAGATTCGGCTAGAGTAAAAGAATCCTAAGTAATTACCAAATAAAAAGGAACTAAGCACACCCTACGTACATACTCTCATCTATAGCATAACTGACTCAGAAAACATCATAAAGAGCATAACCTCGGGAGGCTATTAAGATAGAACCGTCACCTCCGTCGCAACCGTGGTCTGCCAAGACTATGTGCCAAGGGTGGACTACACAGGAATCAACGCAGCTATAAGAGTCATCTACGCGAACTACCACACGACACGGCACATCAGGAGACATCTATAGGTACATATAATATCTAGGCACCACGCCTACATAATACATACCACCTAACCCACTCGAGAATTGAATTAGGCGCTTTACGATCTTATAAAGATAATCACCACCAATCATAACTATACCTAATATGCAAATAGAATAAACTAAACACTCAATAAGTAGCAATATAATAATGAAGTATAAAGTCATAATGAGATACAAGATAAATTACCAATCTCCAAACAATTGAATCTGGAATCCTGAGAGTATCGCCCAACTCCACTTGAACCTTGCTAGCTACCTAGCTAATAACTTGAAGCACTAGAGTTCTAATCTAATCTCTGGAAACCCCTAGATCTATTCTATTCTTGAACTAACTCTGACTTGACCTGGATCAGTTATGTTGAATGCCTCCTAGGGGTACATGGCTCTATTTATAGCATGGTGGGATGCGCGACAGCCGTTGGATCAAACCGACTTAAGGTAGGGCTCAGATTAATCTTCAAAGGCGGTGGATGAATCTTCCAGAAGACGGCGGCCAGTGGGCCCAGGGGGGTGCCGCCCGGCCCCACCCCATGCCGGCCGGCCCCACATGGTGGGGTCTAGGGCCCTGCTTCACTCCGGTATCTACGAGATCCTCTGTGAGTTGATTGGCAACTATATCTCCGCGAGATTTGTTCGATATCTTCTTTGATTTTATTCTCTTTATCGCTCTTTTCTGGAATAGTCCCTGGAAAATAATGAAACACCAAAACTCGTGGAATTTGTTAGATAAAGCCCTATATCTCTAGATTTTATATGTGATTGATCCATTTATTATGTTTATAATTGCATTAAAAGTTGACGCTAACGATCGTCAACAATGGCACAGGCAGCACTCCTCGAAATAGTGGACCTCGCAACGAGGACAGTCAACATGGAGGCATAGGGGCAGCAACTGGCAATGTGACACCACCGTCTAGAAGTGGTTCAAACAAGTACCCAACATGTCCTCCCGCGTCGAGGAAGCCTGAAGATGAAGAGGAATGTCCTCCCTCACCGAGCAATACTATGGATAAATAGGCAGGGGATGACATACCTTGGAACCACACCAAGACGAGTTGGGCGGCCTATCAAACAGCCAACAAGTACCCGTACTCAACTACGTTTGAAAGGTTTGCTACCCTCGAGCATAGTCATACTCTATAATTCAACTAGAGATGGTATATGCTTTCTCAGTCGCTAACATCTGAAGCCTCCGTACATGTTGCAGGCCGAAAACACACACCATAGATCTAGGGCCGATCAGATGATTGCCACAAAAACTATGAGCATGGAAAGTTCATGTGGACCTTGGGCGAGCTCGTTGCAGAGATGTGGAGGTAAGGAGGTTCCACATCTGGTGCATGAAAGCGACAAAAGTCGGCTTGCGTGACTTTCTCATCAAGATTCTGGCGGACCTATTCCACATGGAGAATGATGGTCAAGTCATCGTTGATTTCCATGGCATGCATAGATTATTGAGGCGAAAAGACCTCAACATACAACAAGTTACCATGTTTGCCATGTAAGTTAGTTATAGCTTTGACACCACTACATCTTTGGAAGTAGTTTAGGAAAAATATACTAATAATGCCATGAGGGGCTTCTCCTTGCAGGATGCAAGCCTACGTAAGCAAATAATTAGGCAAGGACATTATCTATCTCAATCCGATTTTAAATACTAAGAGATCCATCGTGGGTTATGATATACCTGACCATAGTGAAAACCTAGCGAAGTAGAATAAGGAGGAGAGAAAGGAATACAAGAAAGATGCGGTGATCGAGTATAAGTACCGGGCGGCAATGTACATGCTTAACTCCATGAAGAAGATCAAGGGAATTGGATGTATCTTGGCTGCCCACCAGTTCAGGTAAGTTGATTTGAGTATTCTTAATGTACATATATAGCTCATAGAATCAAGACTAGTCATATTTGAGCATGTCAATTATATATTGTATGAGTGGTGCAGCAAGGATATCATGGGCCACTAGATTGCTTTCATAATCTATCCTCGGAATGAAAAAGCCGTCATACTTGACTCTCTACGGGATACAAACAAAGCAGGCTACAAGGAATTTGAATCATGTTTGAGATAGTAAGTGATGATACCTACTACTCATTTACAGTTAACATACGTGTTCAAATTAATTGTCGTTGACACTACGACTTCATACAACGCTTATAAGAAGTACATGGAAGCTCCCAAGTGCTACGATCGGAGATCTGAGAAGAAAAAAGAGAAAGTACGGCACAAACCTGAAACTCAACTGTGGCTTTCCGGTAAGTATATGAAAAGTTGTAATTCCTAAACTACTTACTACTTAGTACTTACATCTATACTACTTACTACTTACTATTACACTACTCACTACTTACCTCTTTTATGATGGTGCTATATATCTTGTAGTGCGCCAAACAACTTATTCGATGAGTTCTATGTGGCTTCTATGTTTGTGAGTATCTGAGGACGTGCTCCAAATTTAACATGAGCCGGCGGCAAGTCAAGACCACAAAAGGTTGGTGGCGAAAGACGAATGTCGACCAAGAATTGAAATAAACAGTCGTCGACATTTGCAAGTTCGTTACAGAGTCCACGCACGAAGGGCGAGCACCGTGCTTCCACACGGAAAATGACCTAGATCCAAAGTACACGAATATAAGAAATTGGAGCAAATGAGGAATAAATCTCACCGATTACATGTTGCCAGAGGTGTTGTAGGAGCAAGTGGTAAACATTTGACATGCTTGTGTAATATTACTAACTTCGATTGATGTTGTATGCCCGCGAATAATAGATGACATCAATTAACGTGTTATGTGTTTGTTCTATGTTTCTTTAAGCCTTTCTGCTTATATTCTTATTCATATGTTTGATTTTCAAAAATATAATTTAAATTCAAATTGAAATGAAAAATGGCACCAAATTAAACTTTCTTTTTTAAATGCTAAAATTTGACAGAGGCGGACAAATAAAAATAGTCCAGCTCCATTAAGAGTACAATGAAGGCGGACGGGTTATGGAGCCCGCCTTCGTTAATCTAATTAACGGAGGTGGACAGGTTACGACGCCCGCCTCCGTTAATCTAATTAATGGAGGCGGGCAGGGCAACTGTCTCGATTAATCGTCAATTAACCGAGGTCTTGCGTTGGAGGCGGTCACACTTGCCCGCCTCGATTAAGCAAAACAACCGTCTCTATTAAGTTCTTTGTATTAGTGTCTTTTTTTTTGTGATTCAACTTCCATTCTTTCAAGGACCATCAGGGTTACAGTCCGCAATCACCAGGTTAGTGACACAGGATGGGGCATGCTGCCACTCACCCATCCTATTGTCGCCTGAAACTTGCTTTGCTAGACAGTGAGCTACTCGATTACAAGATCTGCTAGAATATAGTAGCGAGAAATCAAAGAAAGACCCACAAATATCACGAATATCCTTGATGATTAGCGCAATCCTTGAACGTTGAATGCCCCAGCCTCCCAGAGTTTGATTAGCTCTTGACTGTCTGTTTCAATACTCAGCCGTTGCACTCCCTTTTCTTTAGCAAGTGTCACGCCATCTCTGCACGCCAGCGCCTCCATGGTTAGGGCGTCAAGCCCAGGGGAGTACCATATGGCTCGGGCCCCAATAAACGACCCTGATGCATTGCGCAAAACAGCTCCAGTTGCTCCATGTCCTTGTTCCGAGTAGAAGGCTCCATCAACATTACATTTAATCCAACCTTCTCGCGGTGGTTTCCATGTTGATGCAGGATGTTTTGATTCAGTCTGTTGTATGGGTTTACAGATTTGCCAGAGATCTAGAGTAATATCAACAGACCATTGGACTGCAGTCTTGATCGGTAATTCCGTTTCTCCATGGAGTCTTCTATTTCTTTGAGTCCACAGCACATACATGCCAGTGAAGAAAATGCTTCTATTCTTTTCACTGCATACCTCAGCCGTCAACAAGTCGCTTGCCCATGTAAGGACGAAGCCAAGGTAGCTTTGCATCAGTGAGAATCCTAATCTATTGTCAGAATAATTTCGCGATCGTGCAGTCCATGAGGTTCTATGTACTAGTGTCAGTTGACAGATAAACACTACCACCACTAGTACACAACTCTTATTGGAGGCGGTCGTTTTTGCTTAATAAAGGCTGGCAAACACAACCACCTTCAATGGAAGGTATCGATAACATTACTACAGAACACACCTTTGGCTGATTTTCAAAATCGGCTTTAGCCCCGGTAGAAATTGCGCCCGGGGCTAAAGGTACCTTTAGTCAACACCAACTGGGACTAAAAATCCCCTCCCAACGGCTCAGTTGTCAGACATTGTCAGGGGGGACTTTTAGTCCCGGTTGGTGTTACCAACCGGGGTTAAACCTTTAGCCCCGGTTTAAAGCACCAACCGTAGCTATTTCTTGTCCTTTAGTCACGGTTGGTTCTATGGACCGGGACTAAAGGTCCCCCCTATTTGACCTCTCTTCCTCCCCCTGCTCGAGCCTGAGAGCTCATTTCTTCCTCTCTGTTTTTGCTTGTTCTTGGTGTGTTCTTCATTGTTCTTCATCTCCTCTTCGACCATTGCTTCATTTGATCACTTCTACGTCTCCATCGACTCGTTCAAAGGTTACTATCTTCAACCTCTCATGTTTTAGCGGGAGAATATGTTGTTTCTTGGTCTATGTGTGATTTTTCTTTATGATTTTATCTCTTTGCTATTTTAAGCTTCATTCACTTGACATTGTTTGAATATTTTAAAAAATGCAACTAAAACTAGTATTCTAAGTATACACCTTCCATTTGTACTATGTCTACCACATTTTATGATTTAATTAGTTGAAAATAGAGATTTTAGTGAATTATTTAGCTTAGTTAGAGAATTATAGATTTTTAGGATATTATTAATTTATTTAATTTATGGATTATATCAGGAATGTATGGTGGATTATTCTTGATTTATATGCCACTTGAGCTCAACATATATTCAAGATTAGTTTATCTTAGTTTGAGAAATATAGATTTTTAGGATATTATTAAATGATGAATTTATGGTGGATTGTTCTTGATTTATATATATGCCACTTGAGCTCAAAATAATTATATATTTAGATAGAGAAGGTAGCTACCTAGAATACTTTAGTTGTATACATGGCACATTTGATGATTTTAGAGAAATGTAAATTTTAGTTGTTTTATTTTCTTTGTTTTGAATATGAGGAATTTATAATATCTAGTTTGAAAAATGAGTATAGAGAGTGTAGATGACAACTGCTTCGGGGTACTCGGCCTCTGATCGGGTTCCAAAGCGACTCAGGCCAGACCTCCCTCTCATTACCTGTGGCGAGTGTATGCAAAAGACTGTGAAAGAGTACCGAGTGGCGAAGGCGAGTGTCAACAACGGTCAGATCTTCTATAGGTGTCCAGATCGCAATGTGAGTTATATATTTTGTCACATTCCATGGTTATGGTTAATTTCTACCTATTATACGTGATTGTTTTGATTAAAGTGCTTATTTTGTATTATATTTTCAGTGGGATGGCACTGGATGCCGCAGCTGGTACTGGGAGGAAGACTATGTTAAACACGTCGCGAAGGCTACGAAGGCTGATGAGGCAGTGAGCCAGCTCAAGAAGTCTGTCGATGTTGAGCAGACGAATGATGATCTGTCTGCTTTAGTTGGGATTGGTCGGAAGGTCATTATGCTACTGAAGTGCATTTTAGGTTTTCTGTGTATAGTGCTAGTGGTCTTAGCATACGCTATGTCAAGCCTTTTATAGAGCATACATTAGTATCTGTGTGACTCGGAAATGACACATGATGGTGTTCCATCTCATGTTATTTTAATGCAGATGACCTTTCGTTCGGTATTTTATAACTTCATTTTTTTACCAAAATGAGAAATTTAATTATGTTTTGAGTCATATAATGCAAAAGATGACTCGCGATTGGATGTACAATGTAGATCGCCGCTCAAAAGAGTTCATTGATGGTGTGCATGATTTCTTAAGAGCGGCTGAGGAAAACAAGCGGGATGGTAATTTCATGTGTTGTCCATGCACATTGTGCAAGAATTTGAAGGAATATTGTAACTCAAGGACTCTTTACTCACACTTGTTGAAGTCGGGTTTCATGATAAACTATATTTATTGGACCAAGCATGGAGAAACCGGAATTATGATGGAAGAAGACGAAGAAGAGCAATTGGACCCTGACGACACTATTGCTCAATACAGTGACTTCAATGATACTGCAATGGAGGAAGCAGAAGAAGAGGCAGGGGTAGAGGACACACTATCTGAAGATGATGGTCTTGATGAAGTTATTCGTGATGCACAAAGAGATTGTGAAAGTGAAAAAGAGAAAGCTAAGTTTGACCACATGCTAGAGGATCACAAGAAACTACTATACCCAAGCGCCGAAGATTGGCAAAATAAGTTGGGTACAACACTGGAGTTGCTACAATGGAAGGCAAAAATTGGTATATCCGACAAGGCATTTGGGAAATTACTCAAGATCCAAAAAAAGATGCTTCCGAAGCTTAACGAATTGTCTGTCACTACGTACGAAGCAAAACAGGTCGTGTGCCCTCTGGGATTAGAAATCCTAAAGATACATGCATGTCCTAATGACTGCATCTTGTACCGTGGCAAGGACTACGAGAATTTGGATGAATGCCCCGTATGTAAAGCGTCGCGGTATAAGATCAGGCGAGATGACCCTGGCAATGTTGAGGGCGAAGAGCGTCCTAGGAAGAAAATCTCTGCCAAAGTTATGTGGTATGCTCCTATAATACCACGCCTAAAACGTCTGTTCAGAAACAAGGACCATGCAAAGTTGTTGCGATGGCACAAAGAAGACCGTAAGGCAGACAACATGTTGAGACACCCTGTTGATGGGTCCTAGTGGAGAGCAATTGACAGAGAATTCCCAGAGTTTGCAGAATACACAATAAACTTAAGGTTCGGTTTAACCACGGATGGTATGAATCCTTTTGGGGAGCAGAGTAGTAGTCATAGCACTTGGCAAGTAGTCTTTGGAAAGGGAGAAGGGTCGTACCAGTTCCAAAAGATGCTGATGGACGCGCACCCATGTGGAAGAAGAAGTCCATATTTTGGGAGCTACCCTATTGGCATGTCCTAGAGGTCCGCCACGCGATCGACGTGATGCACTTGACAAAGAATGTTTGTGTGAACCTGCTAGGATTCATGGGTGTGTATGGGAAAGGCAAAGATACACTTGAAGCACGACAGGACTTGCAAGACATGAAAGAACGAGACAACCTGCATCTAGAGAAGACAGAAGATGGACGCCATTATTTAAAGCCTGCTAGCTACACTCTTAGCAAAGAAGAGAAGGAAAGCATGTTTGAATGTCTAAGCAGCATCAAGGTCCCATCTGGATTTTCCTCCAATATAAAGAATATAATAAATGTGTTAGAGAAGAAATTCCTAAACTTAAAGTCTCATGACTGCCACGTGCTTATGACATAATTGCTTCCGGTTGTGTTAAGAGGAATTCTACCTCCACATTTACGTCTAGCCACTGTGAAGCTATGTGCATTCCTCAATGCAATTTCTCAGAAGGAAATCGATCCAATGGAACTAGCTTCTCTACAGAACGATGTGGTTCAGTGCCTTGTCAGCTTTGAGTTGGTTTTCCCTCCATCATTCTTTAATATTATGGAACACCTCCTAGTTCACCTGGTCAAGGAGATTAGTATTCTCGGTCCTGTGTTCCTACACAACATGTTCCCCTTTGAAAGGTTCATGGGAGCCCTGAAAAATATGTTCACCAACGTGCTCGCCCAGAAGGAAGCATCGCCAAGGGCTACGGGACAGAGGAGGTCATTGAGTTCTGTGTTGACTATATTCCTGACCTTGACCCGATTGGTGTTCCTGAATCAAGACACGAGGGGAGACTTAGTGGGAAAGGAACACTAGGGAAGAAAACATATATCGGTACAGGGGATGATTATTTCAACAAAGCACACTACACAGTTCTTCAAAACTCCTCCGTGGTGGAGCCGTATGTCGAGGTACACAAGAAGTTTCTACGATCCCAGTTTTCAGGGAAGAATGAAACTTGGATTATGCGTGAACACATGAAAATTTTCGGTGATTGGTTGCGAAAAAAAATTCTTGGTGATGATAGTATTGATGACCAACTGTATTTGTTGGCTAGACAACCATCATGGCACATCCTCACGTACAAAGCCTACGAGATAAATGGAAATATATTTTACATGGTAGATCAAGATAAAAGGAGTATCAACCAAAACAGTGGTGTTCGCATAGATGTCATTGATCCAAATGGAAAAAGGCAAACATATTATGGCCGCATAGTTGAGATTTGGGAACTATACTATGCACCTAATTTTAAAGTCCCTTTGTTTAAGTGCCAATGGGTGAAGATGACCGGAGCCAGGGTGACAATTGACAAGGATTATGGGATGACAATAGTGGACCTCGACACTATTGGGTACAAAGACGAACCATTCGTCCTTGCTGCTGATTTGAATCAGGTGTTCTATGTAAAAGACATGTCTACAAAACCAAAGAAAGGAAAAAACGATGACAAATCAATCATCAATGAGCCCAAGCGTCATATAGTTCTTTCAGGGAAAAGAAATATTTTGGGAATTGAGGACAACTCAGACATGTCAGAACTTTACGAAAGGGATGACCGAATTGCGCCATTCAGTGTGACCAAAGACCCACGCATAATTCTAAATGCCGAGGACACTCCATGGCTACGACATGATCATGACCAAGGGACATATGTCAAGAAGAAGATCACTAATGTGCCCGTTTGATGTAGCTAGCTTAGCAGTGTGATGTCAATCAAGTGACATGTGTATTGGTCATTTTTGCTAAGTTTGGTCAAATAATGAAGATCTACATTTGTATTTGGACAATCTTGCATTTAGTGACTAATTAATGTTTACTAATACTTCTTTTATAGTCATTTAGTGACTAATGAAGATCTATATTTGTCAGTGAAACCTTTGTATTCAAAAGTTTTTCATATGAAACCTTTGTATTCAAAAGTTTTTCATATGAGGTCATTTAGTGTCTCATTAATAATTTTCTATTTAATGGTAAACTTATTTATCGCATAATTAGACAATTAATGGTGGAAAACAAAAGGATTAACGTTAAAATAATGCATAAACTAATTTCCTGTTGGTAACCAAGCATTTTAGTTTTTTTAATTAAACAATATACTTTTGCATTAACCAAATACTAATGGTTAGTTACATTTATATTTGATATTATACAAACGGTAAAAGATTTTATGTTATACATTTTTCTAGTGTATAATAAAGCAAAAGAAAATGCAATGGTTATTTTTAAAAAAAATTGTGTCATGTATTTAATTTATTATGCAATTAACAAGAACTATAACAATTTATACATATATTAACCTATATACAATACCTTAACATATAAAAGCCCACTGAAAATTTTGTTTAGCGCCTAAACAGGCCTTTAGCCGCGTATGGTATTACCAACCGAGGCTAAAGGACCTTTAGTTCCGGTTGGTAATACCAACCGCGGCTAAAGGGTAACACCTTTAGCCGCGGTTGGTATTACCAACCGGGACTAAAGGTCCTTTAGCCCCGGTTGGTAATACCAACCGCGGATAAAGGGTGCCTACCTATATAAGCCGCGGCTGCCCTCTCTCCTTCCATCTGTCTTCTTTGCTGCAACTGAAGTCGATCGAGCTCCATCATCCGCCGCCGCCACCTGCACCACCGACGTCGTTCGCCACCCTGCGCCACCGCCGGGCGCCACCTCCACCTCCGCACCGGCCCCTCCTCGCCTCGCCTCGGCTCGCTCCCGCACGGCCGTCCTCGGCACCGCTCCGATCAAGATCCTCCATCGCCGCCGCCGCCGCGCAACCTCGGTTCTACGCCGCCGCCGCCATCTGTCGGCCCCCGTCGCGCCGTGCGCCCTTCCCGGTCGCCGTCGTCCCCGAGCCCTGCACCGCGCCCGAGAGCCAGCCGCCGGCTTGCCATTGGAGGAGGAAAAAGAAGAAAGAAAGAAAGAAAGGGAAAAAGAAAGAAGAAAGAAGGAAGAAGGAAGAAGGAAGAAGAGGAAAGAAGGAGAAGAGGAGAAGGAAGAAGAAGCAGGAAGAAGGAAGAAGGTAGGGAGAGAGAAGAAGGAAGAAAGAAAGAAAGAAAGAAAGGAAAAAAGAAAAAAGAAAAAAAATTAGTAAATGCTTTTATAAATTTGTAAATGGATTTGTTAAAAAAATAAGAAAATTGATAATATTCTATGTTATTAATTAGTTTCTTGTTTTCTAAATGTTTTTCTAGGTGAAGAGGAGATCGAGAAGAAGATCGAAGATCAAAGAAGGAAGAAGAAGAAGGTGAATTGTGTGTAATAAAATATAAATAGATTTTAGTTTTAGAAATAGATTTTAGCACTTAGAGAAATATAGACCTTCCATTATTGTTATATATGATATATATGTATCTTAATTATATTGCTAGTTTTAGAAATATAGACCTTCCATTAGTTTTAGAAATAGATTTTAGCACTTAGCTAGAGAAAGAAGAAGGAGAAAGAAGTAAGAAGTAATATATTTTAGTTTTATTAAATTGATTTAGGAAATTGATTGATGTTAGAAATATATTCTAGTTTTATGAAATTGATTTATGTTAGTAATATATTCTAGTTTTATGAAATATAGATTTGTTAGAGAAATATAGACCTTCCATTATAGACCTTCCATTATTTCTATATATGATTTGATATATATATATATATATGTATCTTCCATTATTGCTATATAGATATACATGTAAACCCTAAGTGTCTACCCTAAACCCTAAACCCTCCACACACACACTTGTTTAGGGTTTTGCACACACACACACACATACAAACACACACACACAATAAGTGTATAAACCCTATAGATATACATCCTAAGTGTCTACCCTAAACCCTAAACCCTTTTATTACACACACACACACTAAGTGTCTACCCTAAACCCCTAAGTGTCTAAACCCTATAGATATACATCCTAAGTGTCTACCCTAAACCCTAAACCCTTTTATTACACACACACACTAAGTGTCTACCCTAAACCCTAAATGTCTAAACCCTATAGATATACATCCTAAGTGTCTACCCTAAACCCTTTTATTACACACACACACACACACTAAGTGTCTACCCTAAACCCCTAAGTGTCTAAACCCTATAGATATGCATCCTAAGTGTCTACCCTAAACCTACACACACACAATAAGTGTCTACCCTAAACCCTTTTATTAGTCACACAAAGACTAATATAAGCTAAGTGTCTACCCCAAGTGTGCCTAATAAGTGTATGTGTACCCTAAACCCTTTTATTAGTCACACAAAGACTAAGTGTCTACCCCAAGTGTCTACTCTAGAGAAATATTGACCTTCCATTATTGCTAGTAAACATGTATATATATGATTTGATAGATGGATGGCCTGAATGACAACATGGAGGCTTTCTTGTTTTCAACGATGAACGATGGCACTGATCAAGTAGTAGATGACACCAATCAAGTAGATGGCGGAAGTCGGTACCTTGCGCAAGATGTTGAGCAAGAAAATATCGCGCAAGAAAATGTTGCCGAGGTATATATATATATATATATATATATATGTCTACATACAGAGCCGTCTGCATCAACAACAACTACGGGGAAGAGTAAAAAAGTACTAGGCCCGAAGAAGCCATTGGAGGGTCGGTACATTATCACGGAATTTGACGAGGAAACAGGGGCAGTACTTGGACCACATGCACATAGATTTGCCAACAACTATGGTTACCTTGTAAGGGATAGGCTTCCGATCAGTGCTCGTGAATGGCGGCAAAGGAAAGGATGTACTGGTATTAGTTTTGTCTCTGATCGTGACAAGGAACTAATTTGGCAAGAAGTCCTTCAACATTTCTCGCTCGATATAGAAGATGAAGCTTTGAAGGGGAGAGTTAGGGACTGGGCTATGAAGAATATGGCAACACAATTCCAGGACTGGAAGAAGAAATTGCACATCGAATTTATCATGAAGAACCTTACTCCAGATTTCAACAATAAGGCCTACGTCAAGTTGAGACCGTTTTGGGATGACTTTGTAGCTTTCAAGACATCCGAAGAGGGCGAAGCACGAGCGCTACAGAACCAACAGAATGCCCGAGAAAAGCAATACCACCATCACTTGGGATCAGGTGGCTACATTACTGCCATTCCTAAGTGGGAAAAAGAAGAAGAGGATCTTCAAGCTAGGGGAATCCAACCAGAATCAGGTAACTGGTCTGAGCGCGGTAAGTGGTGGTTTTTTGGTCACGGGGGAGGCCTTGACCCTCAAACCGGGAGATTAACATATACCGAAGGACTCACAGAAGCAGCAAGGAAACTGGTTTACGCTCAATCTTTGAGGGAACAAGGAGTATGGTCACCAGATAGAGATAGGGATGAGCTGGCATATGCCCTGGGGACTGCGGAACACGGTGGGCGAACGAGAGGTCATGGCGCAGTGTCATGGAAGCATGCCTTCCCTCAAGACAAAGATACATATAGAAGCCGCCAGAGAAAGAAGAAAGAGGAGGAAGCTATCAAACTTAGAATGTCGTAAATGCTTAGTGAAGCACGCAAAGCAGCTATTCAAGCAAAATTGCGAGAAGAGAAACTTGAAACGAGAATGAGTGAGGAAATCAAAAGGCAAGTGGAGTTAGCAATGAGCCGAATGCAAAGTACTGGATTAGTACCGGAAGTCAACATCAGCCCATCAGCTCAGTTGAAAAGCAGTTCTGCTTCCACGGAAGTGCCTCAACCTGGTGATGACGCAAAGCTACGCTTCCCCGTGGATGACATTACAGAACCGAATACACCATGTGAGCTGCACATTCCAGAGGGGGCTACCACAATCATGGTGGCTACCGGTGTTGTATCTCCTATTGACCCTACGAAGACACCACTATGCAATGGGTCAAAAATACCAGCTGGATATGCTCCCGTCTTGGTGGATAGAGTTCAAAAAGGTCATCACGATGTTAAGCTTGACATTGAAGGAGGTGATGGGGAGACGACTTTAGGACAAGTGGAGAAGACATTTATTTGTTGGCGCAAGCGCTATATCATTATTCCTGGGGCATCACCTCCTATTATACCATCGCCGCCTTCTCCTCGTCATCCTAGGTGCGAATGAAAGTGAATCATATATACCTAGCTCTTTTTCACTAACTTTGTATTGGCTTAAATAGCGATACTTTATTCACACTCGTTGTTTTCACTGTAGGACCTCACCCAGAGACCTAAGTCACCATTCATCACCTGGTGGTCATAGTGTTGCGAGGGATGATGATGGTGAAATGCACGACACGGCTTCGTCCCCAGAACCTCCAAGGTGGTCTCCATCTCCGAAACCGGCCCCATCGCCTCCACAACGTCATCCAACGCCGAAACCGGCCCCATCGCCAAAGAAGAGGACCACCACAAAAGCAAAGGTGTCGGCCGCCCAACCAAAAGCAAAGAGGCAAGCTACAAGGAAAGTTAAGATTCCTCTGAAACTTTCGTATAAGAAGACTGAAGAAGAAATAGACGCTTCAGTAAAGGCCTCAGTGAAAGAACATTTCAAGAAAGTGGAAGACGGTCGTAAAGCAAGGAAAGAAGCTAAACAGCCGTTCTACTTACATCAATAAGCTCTAAGGCAAGCGGTGGAAGAAAAGAAGAGAAAGCTACGTGATGCTCAGAAGAGTTCTCCACTATCGGACTATGATCACACTCTCAAAAAGGCAATTGACGAGGAGAAGAATAAAGAGAGAAGAGCAGGGAAGGGTGTCCCACAGCTCGGGGAACAATCGAATCAATCAGTGCTCCGCTAGTTGTTGGGAATCAATATGGTTCAAACATGAGCGTGCTAGAAGACTACAGTGGCCCCAAAGTCAATTATGATGGTATGGAAGAATTCTTGTCAGGAGCTGGTCTAACAGCGACTCAATTTCTAGGAAATGCACTCATCGCAAATGCCACTATAGTCGATGAGTGGAAGAGAACTTATGTACGTGGCAGAAGTCTGTACAACTCATTCGCCCTCAGGGAACTTGGTACGCAAATGCGCAGGTTAAACTCGTGGTATATGGACGCATGTACCAAAAACCCAAATGACGACTGCATTTGCGTCAGAATTAGACAAGAACATTACTTCCGGGGCGATGACCTTATATTTGTTCCGTTTAGTGAGCTCCACCAAATATGTCATATGGACACTCTAGACAAATCTCTAATGAGCTGCTATTGTCTGTAAGTGATCATTTCTTTTAGTAATTGGACTATAGCATATGTATATGTATAGTAATTAACTATCCTCAAACATATATATGCAGATCCTTGATGTTATTGCTCAAACGCAACAGAGACACGGATATTGGTTTCATTGATCCATCAATCATATTCTCAGATCCAAACACTCCCCGCGATCAATGGATACCTCAAACGGAGAGGAATTTTCAGAGGTTCTTGGTCAACCAAAAGACCAGAGAATATATACTCTTCCCCTACAACTTTGGGTGAGTGTTGTTATCGTTTGCACAATTTATCTTACTTATTACTCAATTCAGCATAAAGATATATATGTTGACTCTATAAACAAATGCAGTTTTCACTGGATACTCATAGTCTTCGATATGACCATAAGTCAATTGATAATCTTTGACTCATTGAGAAAACCACAGGGAGATTACCAAGATATGATAGACATTATCAAGGGGTAACTTTGACCTTTAAATATGGATTCCTGCTCTTTAACTACACTGCAAGAGTTATTTAACTAATGATCCAATTATTGAGCAGGGTTTGGGCTTGGTTCGTCCCGAAACACCGTTCGGAACTGGAAGTGCCACTAAAGGGTCCTCGTCTACTAAATGTAAGTTCTACTAGCTCTCATAATCTGTTACCTTATCATGCTTTAACATATGCGTATGATGACGATAGTAATCTTTTCATATCTTACAGTGGGTTCTAAGGCAGCCACAAGGCAACAATCTGTGTGGATACTACGTTTGCGAGTACCTCACGGTATATGCAAGAAGAACTATTAATCAGACACTAAAAGTATGTGATATGTATATATAATACATCCATTTTATTTATTTGTTGCAAGAAGAACTATTAATCTTATGTATATTAACACTTGTTTCTTTATAATGCAAATTGAAGACGCTATGGTTGTAGCAACAAGTGTTGCAAGAAGTCCGCCTCAAAGGAATTCAAGAGACACTTGCTGGATTTTTTCTTGAAAAAGTGGTCAACCCACAAGGCGAGTACTATTACGACCCGGCCGAACCACTCAAGCCAAATCAAGACAAACATTTGTATGATATTTAAGTGGCGAGAGCGGTTGTGTCTTAAGTCACAATGGATAATGATGTAAATTTTATATATATATATATATATATATATATTATACTTATAGAGTTTCATAGTTTATTTGTGTTTAATGCTTGAAACTAACTTATAAGCACGTGAATACATGTATTAGCAACGAATACATGTATTAGAAGCGTAGAATACACACATTTGAATACCTAATCTAATTGAAAAACCAAAATAAGAAATACAAAAATCAGAAGAAAAAAAAGGGTCTTTAGCCTCGGTTGGTAATACCAACCGGGGCTAAAGGGTGCTGCCACGCGTGGCCCGCCTACGCCACCTGGCGCACCCTTTAGCCCCGGTTGGTATTATCAACCGGGGCCTGCGAACCGGGGCTAAAGGGGGGACATTTAGTCCCGAAACCTTAGCCCCGGTTCAGACACCGGGGCTAAAGGCCCTTACAGACAGGGGTTAAAAGTTGGTCCTGTACTGGTGTTAATAGGCGATTAACCAAGGCGGTTGCCTTTGCCCGCCTCGGTTAATATGTTTACGAAGGCGGACATCTTACAAACGCCCTCCTCCGTAAATCGATCAGAAAAAACAAAAAAAACACATGAGCCCACTGGCGAGCCCGTTACCAAGCCCACTGGTGAGCCCAATTCCTATGCGCCGCCACCGCGGATCCGGCCTCCCCCGTGTGCCTGGCCACCGATGATGGAGGAGGGAGCCGCGCCGTCGTGGATCCGGCATCTCCCGCGCGCCTGGCCATCGGAGTTGGAGGAGGGAGTGGCGCCACATCCACCGCCACAGCGGATCTGGCGTCCCCCGTGTGCCTGGCCGCCGATGATGGAGGAGGGAGCCGCGCCGCCGTGGATCCAACATCTCCCGCGCGCCTGGTCATCGGAGTTGGAGGAGGGAGTGGCGTGGTGCCACATCCACCACCGCTGTCCGGACCGCCCCACGTCGGAGAACGAGGGGTGCCACCCTACGCTGCCCGTGCCGTCGCCACCTCGCCCGCTCCTGCATCTGGCAGCGAGAGCGAGGAGCCCGGATCTGGCCTCCTCGCCACTGGATCCTGCCTCCTCGCCTACGCCGAGGGGAGGAGAGCCTACGTCGAGGGGAGGAGAGCCTACGTCGAGGGGAGGAGGGACGCCACCGCTAGAGAGGGAGGCGTCGAGTGGGAAGGAGAGAGGAAGGGACGGAGAGGACGGGCAGAGGGAGGCGAGGGAAGGAGGAGAGCAACGGCCGAAGAGAGGAAGGGAGAGAGAGGTGTCGGGGCGGGCAGAGAGGGAGGCGTCGTTAGAGAGGCGGTTGCGTGGGAGGAAATGGGAACCCTAACTCCTATTATATATGAGCCGAGTAGAGTAATGTGTGTTGACTTTGAATGGGCTAGGAGTTGGGCCACTATTTACCGAGGCGGGCCTTATAATATGACCGTCTCCGTTAATGTATTAACCGAAGCGGTTGCGTTAGAAAAAACACCTTGATTAATAAATAATTAATCGAGGCGGTCATATTAGGTTGCCCGCCTCGGTAAATTGATTTTTTGAGGCAGTTAACTGTCACCGCCTCGGTTAATAAAAAAATGACCGCCTCGGTTAATGTTAGATATTAACCGAGGTGGTTGAATAATCCGCCCGCCTCTGAGCTCAATTTCAAAACGTCTTGTAAAATCTTTTTTGTACTAGTGCGCACATAACGTTGTGGCAACCCACAGCTGTCCCTGCAACCCATCTCTACCGGTAAAATCTGAACTGGAGTGATGAGGTTAATAATCGATACAAATAGCCCAACGCATATCAATACTCCCTCCCGTAAGGCTTTTGCACTTTCAAGACCACACTCGGAGAGTACCAGAAGTTAGGAGAGCCACCATTGCCGGCCGGTGGAGCAAGACACTCCCGGCACCATCAATCCCGGATGGGCGCTGCAAATCACTCATTGACCCTCAGGCAACCAGGTCAACTAGACCGCCCAGTCAGCACTACTCCAACCAATTAGCACGCGCCACATTAGTCAAGTGGATGACCACGTCAGCTTAAATTATATCCACGTGGACAATCACGTCAGCTTCTAAGCCAAACATGTGACTTTGTAGTTTGTGGCGATATTTTAAGGACCAACCATGCAATTTACTATAAATTAAAATTAGTTCATGTAAGTATATTGTTGAAGTAACAAGTGAACCATATATTGGCATACATAGCATCCAATGGCGAAGTATATGGCCCTGGTCTTGAAAAAAGTATTGGCGGATTGTTTAAACCTTATCATAAAACTTTGGTATCTTTCAAGCTTTGAAGAGATTCCCTATTTTTGCACAAGTTGGCGTCAAGAAAATTATAAATATCGAAATATTATTCCTCCTATATCTTGCCAGACCCCACCTGAAGCTAGCTGTTCCGAACATTATCCAGAGTACGGATGTCTTCCGATCCGTTAGCAACTTTACCAAATGGACGTGGACATATGCATGTAGGACAACACTATGCGTCTCTAATGCCTGCATGTAGTTTCTGATGGTGATCACACGATGTAACAGTTTAATTATTATATGTTGGTTTTCATGTTAGGAGCTTATTAATATCCAATAAGATAAGAACTGGATTCGCATACACTATATAATATCTGAGTGATTGATCTGAGTATCTGACTTGTGAAGAGTTTCTGTTAATTATAATCTTAGTGTGAAATCTAGGTAGCTAAATTTATACTAAAATGGTCAGAATGGTTAAACAAAACTGAACACTGAGTGATAGTATGGCAGTGATTGCCAATTTGGCAGTGGTGTATCGGTATACGCTGGCATACGCTGGGTTGTTGACTTCCCTTGACGAGCGCATGTTCCAAGTGTACGACGTTGAAAGTGCTTCGTATGGATAAAAGTAGATCGGGATGTTGCATATATTGAAATGTCTATACACGTATGTTGCAAGCGCATGTTCCAAATGTTTCATATGTCTTTAGATGTATGTTGCAAGTGTATTTATTTGGATGTTGCATTGCATCTGTTTCGCACATATGTTGAAAGTGTTCTATTTGGATATTTTGGATATGTTTTACAATGGCTTTTTAAGCGTTTTAGGTGTTTTTGCAATTGTTTCAAACACATGTTTTTAAGTGTTTCATCTATCTTCATATGTATGTTGCAAGCGTTTCATTTGGATGTTTCAAAAATAGAACGAGTATTGCACGTTTCAATGGCATCGGTGGCTGGCGGACAGCAGCCTACCGTAGGGCTTCGGCTCCTACCTTGCACTTTCCTTGCATGGCCTCCTCGTCCTCTCCTCTCCCTCCCCTCCCTTCCTTCTCCTCCATCTCGCCATGGCCTTTCGAGATCGGCAGGAAATCCCTACGTGATGAGCACGCAGAACCCCATGGAAATGGTGGCCCTGTGTGGGCCGACGGCGGCGCGATGCCCGCATGGTGGCCCCGGAGCAAACTGAACTCCGTGTTGTCTGCTCGCTAGGCATGCTAAACAGGCAGTCATGGACGTCCGGACGCGAGCGTCCATCCAGACATCCGGGCGAAAGTAATGCCCCTTGACCTACTCCTATCACCCCCCATCTTGCATCCGTCGTAGCTGGAATGACCTCGTCCGCCATAGCTGGCATTGCTCAGGTGCAAAAGGCACACCAAGATCAAGGCATGAAGCTAAGGAGGGTGTATGAGTAGGTGCAGAGATGACTTGGCAAAGGATGGGCTCAAAATGATCTAGGAGGATGCAGAGGTCAAGGATGAGCCACCCAAGATCTACTTCAGGAGCAATTACAAAACCTTCTCGGCAAGCAACACAACAAGTGGGGAAAGTTCCCTGGCTCCATCATCTCTGTGGCCAAATTCACCATGGCTAGACAAAAATTCAAGAGAAAGCTGCTCCCTGGACCACCAACCACGTGCCTAAGATGGTGAGCACATTTGAAAAGGAGACCACCATGTCTAATGCGTTAATAAAGATGTCTCAAGTGCTGGGCAAAAAGAATAAAATATTTGTGCATGAGGCTAGCAAGGAGACAATTGCCAATACAACTATCATAGGTGAGTCCATCCCAAGAAAAACCATGGTGACCACAACTTGGAAGACCACAATTCAGTAGACGTACTTGCCCAATTGCCCTGAGAATATGTACATGGCATGAGATTCCTACCTAACTGGTCCCTCGAAGCAAACAAAAACAGGTTGATGTAGCGAATTCAAAAATAGTACTTATAGGCAAGCAAGTTAGAGTTGAAGGAACTCACAGTGGCATATATACTCGAGTCAGTTGGTATATAACACTAGCTTGGATAAGCAGTATTTGGTTGTAGATTTGACATACATGCATAGATTACTCCGCTAATTGAGACTCGGTGAGAATCATGTTTTCTTGTGGTGTCTGTAAGTAGTGTATTTGTATGATATGTGCATGTATGTGTTTGCGCAAACATATGTAACCACACAGAGATTCTACTTTTCTGTACAATTATTGATTCATGCAAGATATATCGGAAGGTCATATGTACATTGACCCTCAATTCATTACCGAGATCCAACACAAAGGACCACTTATGATGTAGATGGATCCAAGAAACAGAAAACAAAATTAAGAGTAAATTAAACTATCAAAGAAGAAAAGCATGATTCAGCTTAGTACATAGCAGACGTAATATAGTGAAACATATGAAAACTTTGACACTATATTTGACTCATACCTCTTCAAGTAACTAGATTACCCACTATTACCATATTTTTTTATTTTTTTAATAATATGCAAGCATGAGAGGCCCTCAAACTTGTCATAGGGTGTCACTTGGAGTCTGAAATTTGAAACTATATTTTTGGGCTCCTAAACTTGTTAACTGATTCACCGGAGATTCATACCCTATTGTTTTATGTTTATATTTGTTGAGACCCTGCTATATTCATTTTTCTTTCAGGGGTGGGCTAGGCAGACTAGTCAAAGGTGATATCTACTTGAGAGTCTCTCGTCTACTTGATGTACAAGGAACAAATCAGTATGTATGTAACCAATTAGCCAAATCTTGTTGTACTCCCTCCGTCCTGGTATAGATCACCCTGGGCATTCGGTACTACCGAACCGATCGGTTCGGTTCCTCGGTACCCACACTAGTTCGGTTCCTGCTGAACACGGTACCGTTCGGTTCCTCAAAATCCTCGGTACCGAAGGTACCGAACACAGTACAGCAGCATGTAACACCAAATTGCTCTGTAAAATCAAGCATACACTCAATGACTCAAATCAGACTTACATCAGAGTCGCAGGAAGCAATGGATTTAGCCAGCTGCCTCTCCTAAGACTGACGGCGTGGCCGCCGCGTGGGAGACGAAGGACGAGCAGGAGACCAAGGCGGTGCGGGCGGATCGTCGGCGACGGCGACGAAGGACGAGCAGGCCGAACGCTGAGCAGGCACGCGGCCGTCGCGGACTCGCGGTGCGGGCAGATCGATGGCGACCGCGGCGTAGGACGAAGTTGCAGGCGAGCCGGCGAGGGGCGACTCCGGGCGGCGGGCGTTCACCGCGAGCGTGCGTGGCGGCGTGCGGAGCTGGGTGGCGGCGTGCGGAGCTGGGTGGCGGCGGCGGCCGGCGGGTGCGGTCGTGCAGCTGCCGAGTTCAGGGGAGGCTCGGGAGTCGCCGAGTCGGGGCTCGGCCGCGGGGTGTCGGCCTGTCGGAGTCGGGGTCGGGGGAAGTGACCTAGGGTTTGGATGTTTAGATGGGCTGTTGACATGTTGTTGGGCTATTTCGGTACTTTCGGTTTACCGAGGTACATAACCGAAAATACCTCGGTAAATTCGGTACCTGAGAACTGGGAACCGAACCTGGAACCGAATTTTTCGGCATCGGTAAATTCGGTTCGGTTCTCGGTTTTCGGTATTTCGTGCCAGGGGGAGGTATAGAAGGTGTAACCGTTTTTTCAAAGCGTCCTATAATATTGGGCGTCTTGCATGCAGCATGCAGTGAATGACACTAGCTAGACTCATGGGCTCCCTTGCATGTGGCTACTGCTCCATCCACGGACGAATACTAGTGCAGCATATTGGCTTGCGTTCTCTTTCTTATAGCATGCAACTACTTTTGTCACGAGAAACAATGAGCTTATACTCAGATTAAATGGGCTCCTTGGTCTCTATGTTACGGGAGTTGCACCTTCTAATGCCAGTCTCAGTGGGGTTTTATGGGTTGTTTCATGCACATTTAATAGGGCATCACATTAACTTTTTACATGAAACGATGAGGAAAGAGAAGATATTCGTTCCATCCCCACGAAACTACTGGGGCGGCGTTTCCAACGCAGATGAAACGGGATGAAACCCGCGTTGAGGCTCTCGGGCTTTTCATCCCGAGCAGGAAGCCCGGCGAGGCCGAGGCGAGCTCCTCCGCCGCTGCACTGGCGAGGCCGCCACGCGCGCTCGCCTACGCCGAGGCCGCGCGGGCGAGGGCGAGGCGAGCTCCTCCGCCGCCGGGCGGGCGAGGGCGAGGGCGAGGCAAGCTCCTCCTCCACCGCGAGCTTCTCCGCCGCCGGGCGGGCGAGGCCGCCGAGCGCTCGCCGAGGCCGCGCGGGCAAGGGAGAGGGTGAGGCGAGCTCCTCCTCCACCGCGAGCTCCTCCACTGCCGGGCGGGCGTGGCCGCCGCGCGCGCTCTCCGACGCCGCCGCGGGCGAGGGCGAGGCGAGCTCCTCCACCACCGCGAGCACGCTCCTCCGCCGCGCGGGCCAGGCCGCCGTGAGCGCGCTCCTCTGCCGCGCGGGTGAGGCCGCCGCGAGCGCATTCCTCCGCTGCGCCGCGTCACGAGCTCCTCCGCCCCTGCTCGGCCTCCTCCATGGGAGCTCCTCTACCCCTGCTCTTCCTTCTCTGGATGCTGCGCACAGGAAAGAAGAAAGGGAAGAGAGAGAGAGAGCGCTCCTGTGTCCGGCGGGGAAGATATAACAGAGAGAGATAGTGGGACCCATGACAGGTAAAATAGCAATTGAAACCGTGCATCAAACAATGCATTGAGAGAGATACTTATTTCAACCTATAGTTTTATGTTTTTGGAAACCAGGAGATGAAACATTGCATTGAGACTGGCCTAAACCCAGACGGAGGGCATATATGAATAGGAAACATATCTATAAGTCAAGCATGAAAGGATCTCCATGTAACCCTACCCTCCGGGACACTAGTGCAGAACAGGGTTCCAATCCCGGTTGGGAACCCCTTTATTCCGGGTTTCCCAACTAGGATTGTCAATCCGAGACTAAAAGCCCCCCTTTAGTCCAAAGGCATCGCTAGCCCTTACCCTGGGACAGGCACCTTTAGTCCTGGTTGGTTTTTCCAACCGGGACTAAAGGTGTTTCCTCTTATGTTCTTTTAAAACATCTCTTTTCAATTCAATTTATTGTAGTTTCAATTTACTTATTCATATATAAATTGTACACTACTAATATGTACATTAGTTCAAGCATATGTTACGTAGATATCACATATTGAAATATAATGTATGAGAATTCAAACTATATATACATAAATCCTAATTTACATATCTTAATTTACATGCATGGAATAATAAAATGACAAAAGCTTGTATTCATATCTTCTATGAACCTCTCAAAGGGAAACATCTTATGTAGGAACACGAGACCAAGAATACTAATCTCTTTGACCAGGTGAACTAGGAGGTACGTCATGATATTTAAGAAGGATGGGGAGAACACACTACTACAAAAAACCCTTAACAGAGACGGTCATAAATGATTAACTGAGACGGGCAAACACAACCGCCTCCAATGAAAGGTCACGGTTAATGTGGCCTTTACGGAGGCGGTTGTCCAACACTATTAACTGAGGCAGTTACTCTAACACACCCGTCTCGGTTAACTCGAAGTGGTCACCCTAACACGACCACCTCGGTTAATCGTTGGAGAAAATTCTCAAATTCGGCCCAAAAAAATAGCAAAACAAATTAATTCCAGGAGCACATCTGTCTCGGTTAACTCGAGGTGGTCACCCTAACATGACCGTTGGTTAATCATTGGAAAAAATTCCCAAATCCGACCCAAAAAATAGAAAAAAAAATTAATCCCAGGAGGCCCCCACTAGTCAGCCACACGGTGGCGCTTTGAAGCTCCAAGTCATGTTTTTTTCTTGTGAAAATCGCTTAATTCATAGCGGTGGGGGTTTACACCCTCGACCTTACCTTCGCCCATAACTCCCTCTACCACTCTATCTCTTTGTCACTTGTGTCAATAATAAATATGTGCTCCCCTCATATTGTACTTAACCGAATTTAAATTGAGTGTTTGAGACTTTTAATGAACTCGAATCAAAAGGTTGTCAACTACAAAGTTCTTTAATTTTTTGAGATCTACGACTTTTATTTATGTCACTTTTTCATCCGAGGTCATTCGCAAAATTTAAATTTCAAAATACCAACTTTACACATAATTATCCTTACCTAGATGCTTTCAAATGAAAAAATTGTCAACTACAAAGTTGTTTAACTTTTTAAGATATATAATTTTTGTTTAGGTTGTTTCTCCATTTGAGGTCATTTGAAAAAATTAAATTTCAAATATGAAGAATTCAAACGCAGTTTTACTTCACAAAATGATTTTGAATGAAAAAGTTGTCAACTACGAAGTGTTTAATATTTTGAGATCTACCACTTTAATTTTAGCCATTTCTTCATTCATGAATGTTTGGAAATTTTAAATTTTAGTATTTAATTTATTCTAAGCTTAATAGAGGCGGACATTATAAGGCAACCGCCTTAGTTAATCGCATGTTAACCGAGGCGGTTGCATTATAATGACCACCTCCGTTAATCCATTTACTGAGACGGTTACATTAGGATGACCGCCTCGGTTAATCGCATGTTAATCAAGGCGGTTGCGTTATAATGATCGCATATGTTAATCCATTTACTGAGACGGTTGTGTTAGGATGACCGCCTCAGATATTAGACATTGACTGAAGCGGTTATGTTATAAATATCCGCCTCGGTTAATGGATTTACTAGGACGGGTTTTTTGTAATTGCCTCGGTTAATGGCAGGCATTAACCAAGGCGGTTAATGTTTGTGCCCGCCTTGGAGAGGATTTAGGAAATGTTGCGGTTAAGATTTTTTTTTAGTATTGACACGAACTCAAAGCTGACAAGACATTGTACCACGTCCTTCTGTAGCTTAACTAGATTCACTGGATTGATTGCCTTTTAAGAAATTTTGTTGAGGAATGCACGTAGCTTCATGGTGGCTAAGAGTATATTTTTAGGCAGAATCCCTCTCAATACAACTAGAAGCAGTTGTGTCATAATCACATGGCAATCACGAGACTTTAAGTTTAGGAAACTCTTCTCAGGCACATTTATCAACCTTTTATAATCGATGAGAATTGAGAATTCAGATGGGACCTTGATGTTGCTTAGGAAATCAAACATGGTTTCCTTCTCTTATTTTCTAAGAGTGTAGCTGGCAGGACTTAAGTAATGACGTCCATCATCTAACTTCTCTAGATACAAGTTGTCATGTTCTTTCAAACGCTGCAAGTCTTGTCGTACTTCTCACTACTACAATAAACATAATGGAGACGGGCGTTTTTCATTAACCGAGGCAGGCAAACACAACCGCCTCCAAGCAAAGGTCACAGTAAATTCGTGGTATATGGAGACGGTTTCCTCGCCCACCTCAGTTAATGGAAATAAAAAACAAAAAAACATGGATAAGCCCGGCGAACCCATCCATGGGCCTGCTGAGCCCATCCACGCACCGTTGTGCCCGTAGCTCGCCGGATCTACGCGCCGTTGTAGCCACCGGATCCGGTGACCTACTCACGGGAGAGGAAGGGGGAGGGCGGATCCATGCCACCACCCACTGCTGCTGCTCCACGCCAGGGCCAGATACGTTGCGCCGCCACCCGCTGCCGGCGCTAGGGGAGGGAGAGGGAGCCGCTATCGGGAGGGAGGAGAGGGAGCCGCCACACCGGAGTCGCGCTACCGGGAGGAAGGAGAGGGAGCCGTGCCGCCGGGAGGGAGAGGAGGGAGCCATGCCGTTGAAGGGAGAGGAGGGAGCCACGTCGTGGGAGAGAGAATGAGACAGAGAGAGGGAGGGGGTAGCGAGTCACCGTGAGGAGGAACGGGAGGGAGCCTCACGGTGGGTGCGGTTATTGGGGAGGGAGTGAGATCTAGGGTTTTGGGATATATATATATATATATACACATGATGAACAGTCATTGAGCCTCGTCTGGGCCTATTGGGCCTCGAGAATATTTACCGAGGCGGGCCTTATAAGTGTCCCTCCTCTGAAAATAGAGGTATTTTTGGAGGCGGTGGTTGTTATGGCACCCGCCTCCATAAATCGATTTTACGAGGCGGGCATATGTGATCGCCTCTGTAAATAAAAATGACCGCCTTCGTTAATAACCTAAGTTTTTGGAGGCAGATGAATTTTATGCCCGCCTCGGTTAAGTGTTGGGTGGTGTCTCATAAAATCAATTTTGTAGTAGTGTCTAGTGTGTCCTTAGCATTCTCATACATACACATAAAGCCTAGTAGCCCCACACAAACATTCTATGTCAAGTGCATAAGATTGATCGCACTACAGACCTCTAGGATTTGCCAATACAGTAGCTCCCAAAATATAGACTTCTTCGTGTGTCCGTTACCATCATTCGGGACAAGTTGGCTGCCAGGTCCCTTCCCAAAGACTAGTTTACATCTTTGGCCATATTGAATACATCCTCACTATTGCGGTTGTTAGGCTTTGTGTGATGATCTGCCTTATCTTTAAAATGCTTGCCTTCCTTTCTTAGTGCATGATTTAGTGGAAGATATTGATGATGACCCATGTGTATGACCTTTCGACATTTTTTCAAGAATATACCTTTCATGTCATCGAAATAATGTGTGCATGCATTACATCCCTTGTTTGACTATCCTAAAAGATTAGTAAGAGCAGGCCAATCATTGATTGTTACGAACAACAAGGCTCGCATGTCAAAGTGTTCATGCTTGTATTCATCCCACACTTGTACTCCTGCACTGTTCTACAAAAGTAGAAGTTCATCAACTAATGGCCTTAGGTACACATCAATGTCATTGTTAGGTTGCTTTGGGCCTTGAATTATCACTGGCATCATAATGAACTTCCACCCTTCATGCACAGCCATGGAGGCAGGTTGTAGATACACAAAGTAACGGGCCAAGTGCTATGACTGCTACTCTGCTCCCCAAAAGTATTCATGTCGTCCGCACTTAAAGCAATCCTTAAGTTTCTTGCGTCATCTGCAAGCTCAGGGAATTCTCTGTGATTGCTCTCCACTTGGACTCATCAGCGGGGTGTCTCAACATATCGTCTACCTTACAATGTTCTTCGTGTTATCACAACAACTTTGCATGATCTTTGTTTTTGAACAACCATTATTATAGGAGCATACCACATTATCTTAGCAGGGATTATCTTCCTGGGACTTTGTTCGTCACCCTCAACATCACCAGGGTCATCTCTCTTGATCTTGTATCGTGATGCATGGCATACCAAGCATTCATCCAAATTCTTGTACTCCTCATCGCGATAGAGGATGTAGTCATTAAGACATGCATGCATCTTTTGGATTTGTAATCCAAGAGGGCAAACGACCTATTTTTCTTTGTATGTACTAGCGGGCAATTTGTTCACCTTCGGAAGCATCTTCTTTGTGATAGTTAGTAAATCCCCAAATCCCTTATCGGATACACCATTCTTTGTCTTCCAGTGCAGCAATTTCAGTGTTGTATCCAACTTTTTCTTCCCCTCTTAACAAGTCGGGTATAGCAGTTTCTTGTGCTCCTCTAGCATGCAATCGAACATGATCTTCTCCTTTCCACTTTCTGCTACCTCTTCTTCAGCTTCCCCATTGCAGTATCATCAAATGTGTCGTATTTAGCAAAATTGCATATAATATTGTTGTCAACATCCCCTTTCTTCTTCATCATCTTCTTCCATTATAACACTGATGTCTCTGTGTTTAGTCTAACAAATATAGTTTGGCATGAAACCCAACCTAAATAGGTGCTCATGAATCATCCTTGATGTATAATAATCCTTCTCATTCTTGCATAGTACACACGGACAACACATGAAACAATTCGGTGTGTTTGCCTTGGCCACAATTATGAAATCATGCACGCCCATAATGAACTCTGCGGAGCGGCGGTCAACATTATACATTTAGTATCGGTTCATCTGCATTACATGCCATCCGCAACATCAAAACTTTTAATAACCCAAATTACACAACATGTATGATTAGTACTTAACTAAAAAAGCCAAAATATTTATCAAACAACATGCATCATATGTCGCACAATTTATTTAGTCTAAAATATTAATTTATCCAAAACTACATACAATATACACAATCCAAAGTAACACTAAACAAACTAAACCTACAATGCACTTTAGCAAAAAAAAAAGATTTTGCAACCAGTTCATCTAAAAGTGACAAATCATTCGTCAGTTCAACGTCTACAGGCTTCTTCTGTTGGCTTGCTGCCTCATGATCCATCTTTGCAAGCGGTTGTTGTACATGCTCAACTACTCATCCTCCTAGTACCAGTCTTCTCATCAATTTCCATCCCACTGAGATTAAAACAATAAATTAAGAACTTTAAGCAAAATTGTCAAGAAAATGACTAGAAACCATAAAAAAATAAACGTGACAAAACAACTCACATTGCAATCCGGGCACATGTAAAAGATATGACCTTTGTTAGGACCCTCCTTCCTCACTCGTTACTCCATTACAATCTTCTGCTTACACTTGTTGCACTCAATGAGAGAGAGGTCTGGCCTGAGATGCTTTTGAATCCGATAAGAGGCCAAAGACCTTTGTTAGGACCCTTCTTCCTCACTCGGTACTCCCATCACAATTTTCTTCTTACACGTGCCAATACTCTCTATACTCATTTTTGTAAACTAGTATAAATTCCTAATTTATCTAAACTATATTGAAGTTAAATTGAGCTTTATAAAAACCCGAAATATCTCTATTTCTCTAAACCATGAAATGAGCATGTTTACAATCATCCAAATGAATACAAGTTTTGAATACAAGCTAGTTTTGATCCATGAAAGGTGAATACGAGTTTTGATGAATACTATGAAAGGTGAATACTAGTTTTTATTAATACTATAAGCTTACTTCATCCAAATATGAAAACTATCAAGTGATTTTTAGCTTAAATGACATAAAATCAAGAAAAATCAACCATTAACCACATTCTAAAAAACCACAAAATTTTTCTATTCTAGACCATGAAATAAGAGAAAGGCTAGTGATGAAACATAAGAGGATAAAGTTGGTAACCTTTAGAGCCAAAGAATGAATGGAGTCAAAGAAATCTTGATCAGATGGTCGAAGTCAAGGAAGGAAGAACAGAGTTGGTTGGCAACAAACAAGAACAGAGAGCTTTGAAATGGCTTGAGCTGGGAGAGGAAGAAGTGTATAAATATAAAGTGGTATATATATTTGATCTTGGTTTGTGTTCCAACCGAGACTACAGATCCACTAATAGTCCCGGTTGGAGCCATGAATCAGGATTAAAAAATCTAGTCCCCGATTGGTTGCTAGAATGGGACTAAAGGTTCTCAGTTGGTGGGTGTAACTAGGACTAAAGCTTGACCTTTAGTCCTGGTTTGAGCCACCAACCGGGAATAAAGCCCCCTCCTACAAAAATTGTTGTCGTAACCATTGGACAGGGGATTTTAGTCCCAGTTGGTGAATCCAACCGAGACTTATACTATCTTTAGTCCTGGGTAAAAAAAATGGCCGGGACTAAAGCTCTAAACAATCTTGAAGCAATCGACGACCAAGATAGCCGTTGTGGCCAAAGGGATCAAAAAATGCACTCTCGAGTCTTGGTAGGTGGTGCTACTTGTCTCTCCATTTATGGTCCATGTAAAATTGTAAATACAGTTTAAACAATGTATAAATTATGTGTTTAATATTTCAATTTTGATTTATGTATAATTTTTAGCAACAGAAATGCTAATATAGGTCAATGCAGGGAGTATTAGTTTGGTATATTGAAATAGCATACCTGTCTAACTGTGTCTTATTGAAACGCGTCTGTGTTTTTCTAAGAGCTTAGGAGTGTGGGTGGGTGTTGTAACAGCTCTTGGTCCCTTTTCTTCTTAATACGAAGATATGTAGATCTTGTGTGTATTTGAGAACAAAAATGACATACCTAAATCATCTTGATCACCTGATTTGTAACTCCTATCTCCACTTTGAACACACTTTGGACGCTTGCAAAAGCAAGCTAGCCAGTTATTACTTATGGGAAGGAGATGGATGAGAGAGTAGTTAGGATTCAGACCTGACCCACCACAAGAATACAAAAAAAAATAATGAAAAAAAGGAGCATTTCTTCTTCTAAAGAAAAGAAAAGAAAAGAAGCTAAACGACAGGGATATGTTATGCGCTATAGTTTTTTTTTTTTTTGCACTGCTCATTTTGAGCGTGCAATCCACACGTCGAAGATTCTTTATGCCCATTTCCCACAATGCAGCATCTCTCTCTCTCTATCGATCTCTATCTCCGACGAATCTCTGTCCTCCCTATCGATACATATCTCATACAAGCACCCACTGTTTTCCTCTTCCTCTAGCTATTGGATCAACACTATAAAAAGGGCATCGATCCTACCCTGCACTCGCAACAACAAAGCACACAGCTAGCTATAGCCCACAAACACTTCAGCTAGCTTAGCTTATAGCTAGAGATAGCCAGCCAGCTCGACTGACCGGGAAGCTAGCTAGTGATGGCGGAGACGGTGACGAGACTGTCGACGGAGAAGGCGGTGGTGATCTTCGCCACGAGCCAGTGCTCGATGTGCCACACGGTGTCGAGCCTCTTCTCCGAGCTCGGCGTGTGCGCGGCCGTGCACGAGCTCGACAGGGACCCGCGCGGCCGCGAGATGGAGCGGGAGCTCGCCCGCCGCCTCGGGCGCGCGCCGCCCGTACCCGCCGTCTTCATCGGCGGCAGGCTCGTCGGCTCCACCGACAAGATCATGTCGCTGCACCTCGCCGGCAAGCTCGTGCCCATGCTCAAGGGTGCCGGCGCCATATGGCTCTGAATTTTGCTACCATGCATATGCAGCTGGAACGTAGTAACGAGTAACCCCCGAATTTTGCACCTCATTTCCATGCATGCAACTAATCACGAAAATCTCCTACTGGGGCGTATTAAATTAATATCTAACTAAGTATATAGTGCGTTCACAAATCGTAAGGTATGAGAGGACCTATCTGGACCGTCCGATCACAAAAGGTGGTTAGCTAAGTTGAGAGAACTTTTCCTTTTTTTTATGAGATCCTGTGAGTAGGGATGAAAACTGTTGAACTCGGTCGAAAAACTTCTCAATCGTTTTCTACTTTTACATTTTAAATACGAAAACGAAACTGAAAATGGTAATGACGAACGCGAAAACGAACGGGACTTACCAAATATTGTGAATTTCGAAAACGACCCAATTCGAACGAAATTCTATCGAACACGGTCGGTATACGAAAATTCAATTTGAAATACTAACCTACCATTCATAACAATTAACAAGTATCATTGTGGTAAATTTTGAGTGCAAGAGAGCATATTTATCAATTTTGTTTCTTTTGCAAGAGAAAAAATAAAGAAGAGAAAAATTAAGATGTCATGAATATCAGTGTTTCACATTTACCTTTGCTTAGTTGCCTAAACAATAGTGATTGGCAACCAAATTCGGTTTAAATCATATTTTGAATTCGGAATATTCTACATTACAAGTAGAAAAGTAGAAAACGGACGAACTTGGTCAAAAAACGGTTTTCTATTCGGGATTCGGGACATTTGAAATACGAAAACGAAAGCGACTACAGTAAAGTCGAACAAGAAAATATGGATTTGATCGGATTAAATATAGAAAACGGTGCGATTCGGTTTGGGATATTTCCGTTCCGTTTTCATCCTTACCTGTGAGAAGTTGAAAAGGGTGTAAACAAAGGGACCTGTAACCTCCCCTTTCCAGTTTTTCAATGAGATATGAATTTTGAAGTACCTCTCTCTTGCTATTCTTGGATTGTTCTTGCATATATAATCATGGGTGGACATGGGAGAGAAATTTTTGGTGCTTTTCTGTTACATATAAGGATTCAACACTTCATACTTCTCTCTTCTCTGCACTTAAAAAAACCTCTAAAGTCACTATCTACCTGGTGATACTAAATCGCGATCCTACGTGTATTTGTGTCCGATATAAATTATCCTTAACTTGGAGCTCGCATGTCTGCATCCTACCTAGTTCTCGAAGACCGGATATACGTGTCCACGTCTAATACTAAGTCCTTAGAGCTCACGCATCTGCATCTTCAGTCAAAAAAAATATTATCCTGGCCGGTACAATACACTGCCATATATCTGGTACTCCTGATTAAAGATGAAAGGCAAAGCGTCCATCTTCTTTTGTTTGACAGCCGACCCAACTATGTAGAGTCGAATTAAATGCATACCGCTTCTTTTCTCATCGATCCGGTCGTGCTCTACATCTTTATCATATTTGCAAAGTATTCATGCCATTTTAGATTAAATTAAATTGTCCTAAGTCAAAATATTTTAACTTAGACTAACTTAAGAAAAGAGCCTAATATTTTGACACCAAACTATTATCACCAGATAGATTATGAAATAAATTTCCACAATATACTTATTTAGCGGCATATTAGATATTGTTACCCCTAATTAACTTACGGTAATTTCACCTGAGATGATTCTAAGAATTTATTTGTTTTAGGATAGAAGTAGTATACATTTGTCTTCAAGAGAAGTAGAACTAAGAATTAACTCTAAGGAATACTAACTAGAAAAAATTGTCATTTCGGCAATAAAAGAACATGCTAAAATAGGATGGTGAGAATATTTATTTTGATTGAATGGTCATGATCATCTATTACCTAGGAGATGAAATGTATATTTATTTAAATTTGTATTTTATAAAATAGAATAAATAAATAGAGTTTAAGATATGAGTTTTGTCACAGTGCTTGGAAATAATGAGTCATCCATTTAGTTAGATCCGATGGTTTAGAAATAGGAGGAACCAGATGAAAGGAACTTAAGTTGTGGACCGGAACTAAAAAATATGTGAGTTCGGAACTAGTTTATAATTAAATTTGAAAGCTATAACGGTATTTTTACATGTCAGAAGCCTAAATTAAAAGGAGTTGCTTCTCTGGATTAAAAGAAAGAGTTGCTTTTGTGAATCAAAATCCAAATGTTCATCCCCAAATCCTAGAAACAGGGCACGACGGCCGGCCGATGGGAGCTCGGCGGCGGATAAGACCGTGCGCTAGGGCAAAGGCTTCCCGCACTCGATGTTGCAGCGGCCAGCCATGGGAAGTGCCAGGGCGAGCCAGCAATAGACGGTGGCGGCTACGGCGTGCTGGAGTAGGCGGTGGCGAGCGACGGAAAATGTGGTGGCACGGCGGGATGCGCGGGGCTTGCTAGGCAATTGTGGTGCGCGACGCTGAGGCGATCTCAGGGTCCGCGGCGACTCGCCGTTGGTGGCTGCGGCGGAGGCGGAGGCGGAGGCGGATGCGCCGTTGCCCGCGATGCGGCCCGACGGAGCGTAGGCGTGGCGGTCCTCGGCGGACCTGACGCCGCGGGGGCGGATCGAACGCTCGGCCCGCTTGTACTGCGCGGGCGCCGGGATCACAGCGGCCACTCGTTCAGAGCCCCGAGGAGCTTGACGCAGGAGCCGCCGGCACTGGAGGCCTCCGTGGACGGGGGCGGCCCGGCCTCAGCGAAGCGCGCGGCAATGGCTACCGCCAGTAGCTGCTTCTGCTGCTCCTGCCCCGCGCCGCAGCCCGAGCGCCGGCGGCCACCAACGCCGCCGGCGGCCCCGGTCCACCTTCCCGCCGCAACAGCCACCATCGTCAGGAACTCGCAGCAGTGGCTCCTTGCAATCTGCTCCTGCGAGGTACTCGTACCTGGAGACGATCAGGTCCCACACCAGCTTCGGCCTGCCTCAAGCCATCTCGCCATCGCGCAGCTCAGCAGTGGCAATGGCGCGCTGACTCCCCACTGCCCACCACCGTGATCTCCTTCGTGCTCAGCCGCAGCCGCTGCTCCTTCGCCTCCACCAGCAGCTGGGGGCCTGGGAGACGACGACGCAGGCTCACGTCGTGCCCGCGCTGACGGAATCGTCTGGAGCAGTTTGTGGATTCAGCGAGGGGTGAATTTGGGTTAGAGCCAAGAAGCTAAACGCCTGTACTAAACTACCCTTAATTATGATTAAGGAGTGGAACTGGCTGAAAAACAAACTAACGGGAGGCTCCCAAGCACCGTAAAAATTCTCTTAAGATATAAAAAAGTTATAAATTTGATTGATGTATTCTTTTTATTTATAACTTTATACTTGATATACGTGACTAGTGTGTACTGTACGTGGTATCAGTATATATATACTTACTCAGCGTCATAAGTATTAGTATTTACCTGTATAATTTTGGTCAAGTTTGGATTTATTTGACTCCACAAAAAGTGACATTTTTTTTTTGACCGAGGAGTAACCACTTCTATATGGAGTCAAAAAGTGACAATTTTTTTTCTTGACCGAGGGAGTATCTTAAATCTGAGCGGATGTTTCTCCCTGATTAGGGGAATCTGAGTGGATCCTGCTCGACACCGTCTGTTTCTCCTCTCCCGTGACTACGGCCTTAGCGAAATCCGAGTGGATGTTGAATGATTTTTTTTCTCCCGTAATTAGACAAATTGCCAGGTTTTGTTTTTGGTTTCCTGGATTTTTTTTATTTACTAAGTAATTTATAGAATCTGAAAAATCAATGGCTCAAATTGATTTAAGATACAACCTCCTCGCAGGTAAAGCCCTTTTTCTATTGTGTCTCAGTATATCTCATGGTTTTCTTTTGAAATTTAAAATACTTTTCTAGTGAGTCCTATTAATGTTGAGCTGGAAGTACGGGGAAATGAAACAAGATATAAGAGCATCTCCAAGAGCATCCAAGAGACTCTCTATATTCTTGTTAAATAATAGAAATAGAGATTTTTTTTGAAAAAACACACTCCAATAGCTTTTCTAAATGGTTATGCAAATATAGCTATCTTCTATTCCAGGTTTTTCGTTAGCCAAATATAGAAGACGAGAATGACTCTCTAGACTGCGCATGGGATATAGAAAAAGACTGTTAGAAAGTATAAAAATATAAAAAAACGATTTTTACTCAAATGACTCTCTAAATACTGATTTAGAGAGTATATTTTACAAAATCTCTTGGAGATGCTCTAACCGGCAGAGCAATAGCAAATGACACAAGATATGGTTCCTTAATTCAGAGGAGAGCAGTTGTCCTTCGAGTGTACACAATACACGGAAGACACGCAGTCAGTGCTTATAAAATGAAAAAAAAAATTGGGCCGCTATACGTTGACGACCTCTCATTTGGGTTGGCCAAGTATATTATTATAGATTCATTCTTCTGATGTCTTTTTCCAAAGGCCTGATATACGTACAAGCCCAGTAGGCTGGCCCAAGTGAGCAGAATTCGTCCAGTAAAGCGATGGCGGCCCAAAGGAGAGCGCTGAATACCAATTTTGTGCAACAGGTAGGTAGCCGCAGTTTTTCCATGCAGTTTGTCTTGTATGTTTGGGTAAAGAAACCAGCATGATGCTGTTTCTTTTAATTTATTTGTCCTCTATCTTTGATATCACTAAACATAGAGATAATTTGTAATCACAAGCAATCAATTCCATATGAACCAGATGGTCCTAATATAAGATGGATTTTCCTAAATAAATGCATTCGTCGACTGAGAAAAAAAATTGAGCCTTTCATTAAGTTGTGAACCATCACACTCCATGCCAACCTGTCAATCATCTCCATCCATGTTCCATGCACCAGTGTGCAGTTGGCAATGTGGCTGAATCAGAACCTTCTACCCCAGCAGCAGCTAGCAAGCAAGTGGTCCAAAGAAACATGAAGAAAACAAGTGAGGCAGCTCACTACAGTCTCAAGTAACATGCAGCCAAACCAACCACCCAAACTTGGCGGCAGCCATCCATGTCCATGTGAGTTGTATGCATTGCAAACGACGCACACAATCCAGTCCGGAGAGTGAAGGCGAAGTGAGTCAGAATCACAGATTTTTTTTTTAGCCCATACATGTTCAGATCAGATCCCAAACATAAGGCCAACAGACCTAAATTCAGACGGTGCAAGCTAGCCTAGCTAGCACCACTCACTGCACACAAGTATGCATATATACGCATGGGCCTATGCATGGACCATATGCGTGGTCCATCAATGCACTAATTTAGAATAAATCATCCGACAGGCCGGCTCAAGTAGGCCGCACGATCATGTGCTGCAGTGTGAGAGGGCGATGCATGGGCAGTACGCACCGTCTGATCATAGTTAACTGGCTGGTACCGAATGGTACATACAGTGTTACTGTGCTATGGTCAGCCGTATCGTCTCTGGACCATATGTGCATGCAAATCATGTGCCATGGTTTCTTCTTGGCATTGAATTAGTAGGCTGGCGACCCTCACCATCATTTACAATATACTCCCTCTGTTACTAATTGCTAGGAGTAATAATGATAGTAACAATATACGTATATAGGAGTTACCAATTGCTAGTACTCCCTCTGTTCACATAAGAATGGGATTGTGGAATTTGTGTCCGTCAAACTGCTAGCTTAACTTTAACCGAGTTTATAGTGAATATATTTCATATTAATTTAATAGTACTTATCTTGTATCATAAATATAGTATTTTGTTATATAATTCTGGTCAAATTTTAAATTGTTTGACTCCTCGAAAACTGATAAGTGCATTCTGTGGTGGACGGAGGGAGCACGTACTTATTTATTTGATGATCTACTCTACACGTGCATGCATGCTTTGTGATGATTTATGCATAGTTGGGCAAAATGGGTAATGGTGTGATGGATAGAAGCGTCCTTGCCAAAGCTTGTAGAATAGGTTTGGTTTCTATATATATGGCGACTATAAATGTGTTATTGGTGCATGGATGTTAATTCAGTTAGGACTTAGTGTATGGTGTTATGACTCATGATGTATTGATGCGTAGGTCCACATCAATCGCTAAAAGTAGATAATTACCAATACCAATAAATCCTTAGTCGGTAAAGAGTTTAACCTTGATGATTGTTAGTTTTTTTTGGTAAAAACAAACGGGAACGCTCAAGCCAAATGAAGTCACTGTTGATCCACACAATACACATATGGGTGTATAATAGACATGGAAACTTGAATAACATGATGATGGTGTTGAAGTCAAAAGCAGTTTGCAAGCGGAAAGGCAACCCAAGAGCGGAGAGCATGGTTGTTGCCCACATAGACTACACGCTTCAGTATTGAGAGGGCTTACTTAGGGTGGAAGTAAGAATGAAGACAAGATTTAACAAGCATCACAAAATGGTTGGGAAATTTTGTCTTAAAACTACAGATGTGTGGATGGTCATCTTTCCAATGGTAGTCTAACTTTGCTTGAAGTGTAAATGCACTTGTCTAGCTATCATGTGTCCTTTGGTGCGATGCTCGATCATTCTCACTTACTTCCATGTTTTTGTGTGGCACTTTTGTAGCATTTTTTGGGGTTCATTCAAGATTCCTAATCGCCCATAAGGTTGTTGCTAGATGCTACACAAGTTGAATTGTGTGACATAGCAGTTAGAATAGTGGTGCATTGTGAGTTGTGTTGAGATCCTATGCACTTTTCTTTAAACCATCCTATGACTATGTTGTTTAAGAAATGCATAAATCGGTAGAATAAACTTGAAAAAGGTATTACTTGCCCATATATATATATATATATATATATATATATATATATATATATATATATATATATATATATATATATATATATATATGTGAGAGAGAACTTTATGTTTCTTAGAGGGGGTGAACATGTAATTCCTACTAGAAAAGGATAGCATAATTACACACTAGACAATCCATCGCCTTGTTGGCTGCTTCGAAGGCAGAGTATTATCAAGTTCGTGGACAATCCCATAGAAAATGCAAACATGCAAGAACTAAAAGAATATGGAGTTTTAACTAAACCCCACTTGAACCAAAAGTTGTATTTTTTACCTTAGAGAACTTTTGAGCTAATTACTTGAATGGATTTTACACATGGTGCAGATTAGGTGAAATCCAAACAACACATGAGTAAGCACATAGTGATTTGTTGCTGGAGTTCATCCCCTCCACAACAGAGTACCTAAACCTCCATTGAGGTGCTAACAAAGAGTTAGGTATCTTTCAACCTTTATCCTCCCTCAATCAACCATAAAGATCAAGGCTTGGGTCACTTACTCAAATTCCTCTAAACATGTGGATAATACAAACTTCCTGAAGCTACACCACATAGCTTGGGAGTCTCAAGGGTGATGCTTAGCCATCTAGAATTCCAAACCTCCAAGAGTAATAAAGATGAACCACTATCTTAACAAAAGTCTTCAAAGCTTAAAGGGGAAAGTGAAACTTAATTACGCTTCCAAATCTTATCCCTCTCACGAACCCTAACCAAGTCTTACAAAGAACCACTGTAAAGGGTTTGATCAAACTAGGTGATAATGGTGTCAATGGGGAGACTATGTGACTCATGACACTGTCTTTGGTTGGGTGAGTCCATCAATGAGTTCAGAATAATCACGGGCATATGGAGACACTATATGGTTCCATTTCCTTTAGTCGATAGCAAACATCATGATCAGAAGATACATGGTGTCCAAGAGTCTTAGTAGAGCTCCAACTTGGAGTAGGGTTTTGTTTTGGCAACCAATGCCATGTAATAAGTCTATGCTTACTATAGGGCTAAATTTTTCAACAAAGGACTATATCTTAGTGTGCCCTTTGCTAAAGACATGTTTAGTGTGATTGCCCTAATATAAGGACTTAGTGTTATTGTTAATCTTTTAGTCGTTAGGCAAGAACTGGAAGTGGGAAATATAGGCTAAGTATTGTCACGGTAATGTTTTGGAGTCCCAAATCAACATTCGCTCTTGGGGCGATTTTGTCCTTATAATTTGTATGAGATCATTGCTCATTCCTATTATGCACTAGTAAGAGCAATGGTTCTCTTGAGGGGAGTGCGTCAAAAGTTGTGTGACTAGGCTATAGGACAAAGACCGGGCATGGCAAGTGTTTCCTACAAGCATCGACTAAGACGACCGTCATGGGGAAATGGTGTTAGAATGTGCACACGTGTTGGATACCATGGCATGCAAGCCACCCTCTTCCTTAATGCCCAATTGTTGGTTTCTCCGTTTATGGACTTCAACCCAACATATTTTCTCATGTGAGAAACGATTTCTTGTGTTTTGCTTCTCTTTCTTAATGTACTCTCCTCCTTCCATGTCATGGAGAGGTAACAAATACCAATGGAAACATGTGTTGGGAGTTGCCTAATTGCTCTTTCAATTATTCATCTTACATTTTGTTTACTGACCACCACCCCATAAACTCATCCCTCAACAGACTCCATATCCAACCAATCTTCTTCAACTCCTACATCTTTTAAGGTGATTAGTAATAAGATATGATTTGGCCATCGAACAAGTAGCATTAATCGTAGTAGTTTCTTTTTAAAAAAAACACAATATTAATGGAGGTTGTTGAGGTCATTTTCATAAATACTACTCCCTTTATTATCTTGTATAAGGCGCACACACATATCAAAGAGTCAAACTTTTAAATCTTTGACCAATAATTTGGTTGATAATTTTTAATTATTATAACATAAACTTGATATGGTTGGATTTATAATTAAATGTACTATCCGATTATTATAAATTTATAAGTATAAACAATATAATATAAAATAAATAAATGATCAAAGTATAATTTAGAAGATCGTGGCATATGTAGCCATGCCTTATAAAAGATAACGGAGGGCCCTCCGTTGAAAAAGCATAATTCTTGTTTTTAAAAGAGTGAACCTAATTAAATTTTGATCAAATCTAAAGAAAATGCCAACATTTATGATACTGAATTAGAATCGTTAGATTAATCATGGAATATATTTTCTATAACTCTAGTTAAATCTAAAAAGTTTGACTCGTTCCAAATCTGAAAGTGCATTTCTAGGGTAGTACTAATTTGTGTGAACTGAAGTTGTTTTTTAGTACTCCCTTCGTCCATGAAAAAATCAATTCTTAGAATTCGTGTCAGTCAAACTTTTTTAACTTTGACTAATTTTATAGAAAAATATAACAACATTTATGACTTAAAATGAGCACCATGTTAAAATATATTCTTAGCTAAATTTAATGATACTAGTTTGATATCATACTTTTTAATATTTTATTTTAAAATTTTGGTTAAAATTAAAAAAAATTGACTTAGGACAAACCCAGAAATTCATTCTTTTATGTAATAATCTTTCCAGAGGTAATGGTCCCCGGCAGAAGATCCGGAAGCGTGCGCATACGGTTGGCATGGCTGAGTGTGCGTGTAGTCATTTAGTGTGGCCGCTGCCTGGCTGGCCCGCTACGGTCCAAGATGCTCACTGAAAACCCCTTCGTTCCCCACTCCCGTCTCCATCGCAGACAACCGACTGACAACCACACAGGGGAGCCCAAAAGGGTCCAGATAAACAAGATTATCGCGTGCAAAATATGCTTAAAACGACTGAGAAATGGACGATTAACTTGTACTGTACTAGTACTTACTAGGATTAGGACCTAGACCTAAGCCTACAAGTGTCAACAAGATGATAAGGTAAACTAACTTGCATTGGACCACAGCATATACTTGCATACATATGGAAATGTAGGAAGTTCGCTGAAATTTCAGAGGAAATAATAGAATTTATATTGAAGTTGTTGACGGCATCCGAAATGGGGACCAAAAATGATATGTGTATATATATTGAACTTCTGGTGAAACATTTTTTAATTATAAAAATGATATGTGTATATATATTATCATTTATATATATAAGAATAATTTATTGGTGACACTAGTGCAACCGATATCAATAAACGATAGGAGTTGAAAGTGCATTGATTCCTCCATGGTCCATATATTGGACGATGACTGGAGTAAAACAGTAGTCAGCAGCAGAGAGAGAGAGAAGCAGAAACCAACAAGCACCGGCTGACAAGCTTGTTGAATCATCCGTCCCCGGGCCAAAGAGGACGAAAAGCCTGCTGCCTGCTGCCGCCGCCGCTGTTGCAGTTGCAGATCACATGACGACCTTTCTGGTCTCTGCATCCACCCTCCTCTGTCCTCTGTCCTCTACTCCTCTCTCTCTCAATCCCACGCACACAGCTGGAGAGCAGGTGCTTCTCTCCTCTCACACCTCGGACCACGCCGCCGTTGCCAGTCAAGAGCGTCGCGGGGCAGCGCCGAATCCTTCCTGATAGGTGAAAGAGGGGGTGGCATCCATCGTTTTCGCTGCAGATTCCTGGCTGCGGCTTATTATCTGCCACCGTGCCGTGCTCCTGCTCCATACCACCAACCCACCCCGAGACTCCAAGAGGTAGGAGTGAGTGCTGCTCCTCTTCCTCGCAGGCAGGATCGTTCTTGGTTTCTTTTCTAGTTTCTCTCGGCGTGCGTTTCTGATGGCCGCCGGTTGCGCGATCCGTAAGCGAATTTCTTGGGAACCGTTTTGTAAGCAAGGGGGAAAAGAGCCACCATTTTCTCTGAATTCTTTCTACTGCACGCCTGGGATTTTGTCTTGTTGGGAATGCTGCTTCTTGGAATCCGAAAACAACGCAAACAATGAGTCCCTTCGTCTCATACAAGATCTTCGTTTTTTTTTCCTCGATTGTTTTAGGCCATGTCCTCATGATTGAGCTTTTCTTCGCCTTTGTGCCTTCCTCCAAAGTCGAAGCCACTAGATGGCGGTGGCATTTGGGGACGGAATTTTGTCCCTGGATTTGTCTGCGCTTCTTGGTCTCTCTCAGTCCCCTGTTTTCCGCCATGATTCCATCTCTCCACCAACCCCCTCTGTACCTTCTTCCCAACTGATGGTTGCATTGACTTGACTCGTTTGCAGCTGACATAATAAGGCTCATGTCCTGCCCACCGGTTCCCTTCTCGGTTCTGAGCTGAACGCAACCAGAGAGCAGTCCTGAATATGTTTGGTTTCTCGCGGCGCCGGGGGAAACTTGGAAGGTGAATTATGCACAGTTCCTTGATTTCTTTATGTCATGTTTTTCCTCGCCTTTTTTTTTAAAAAAAAAATGGTACCTGCTGTGTAATGATGACAAGGATAACGTGACATTTGGTTTCTTGTGTACTCGAGTATCATCACTGCATCATTTGAGTTTTGGCAGTTAAATTAGCACTTTCACAAGTATGAGTTGATTCATCAGCAGGTGCTCTAGTACATGTCAGACTTCGAGATTTTTTTCAGAGATTTTTTTTTCCTTTTACTGACTACCAAACTTCTATAGTCACAGTAGTACTGTTGATAAAAATTGATGGGATACATTGTAAACTGATGAACTCATACGGCTTCATCAAGCTCAGTTAAAATTACATTGCATTCAATTAAAACCACATTTCCTGGTTACATTTTGATACCAATCAATGGTATTTTCACATTTGCTTTGGCTGCTTTATACTTTATCTTGAGTTTTTTGCTTTTCTTTTTCAGGTCGAAGGGTGACCCAAGTGATCCTTTGAACACCTCTAGGAGTCCTGTTGGCCCTAGTAAACACCTCAGTCTGCCCAATGTGAGCCTGTGACTGAACAGATTGCATCTAGTATTGACCTTGTTGTATTTTGGCCACAACTGGATGGTTAGCTCTTGGATTTTTTTTCCTTTTCAGGGTTATGACGCAGTTACGACATCAGTGAGTGGCCGTGCAGATGATCTCTCCTACCGCTGCTCATCCGATACCTTTGATCCTGAGGGACGCACTTTCAATATTTCTGAAAATTGGACTGTGCTGTCCACAGAGGGAAATAAACCTATTCCTCGTTTCTATGTAAGCCACTGAAAATAATATAATAACTAAAACTAAGTTCATATATCTTGAAAAAAAATAGGTATTTACTTAACACATATTCGACTTTGATCGAACAGCATGCAGCAGCCATTGTAAGTAGCAAGATGGTAGTGTTTGGTGGTGATTCTGGTCATCGCTTATTAGATGACACAAAGGTATGGGATCTTCTTTTTCCTAATGTATATGTTCTTTGGATGTGTGAACTCTGCATTGAGTGGTACCATGTTATTATCAAATAATCTTATGACTTCACTTATTATATTAATTAGATACTGAATTTAGAGAAGCTTACTTGGGATTCTGCGCCTCCTAAAGTTTGCCCATCACCAAGCGGACGTTCAATGAAGGTACCAGCCTGCAAAGGTCATTGTCTGGTATAGCTCTTGTAAATCACTGCTATCTAATGGTTCTCAAAACCTAAGTTACTGATATGATCATTTTTTCAATAAGAAATATTACGGCTACACCTTTTTTCAGTTACATTGCTACTTGTCCTTGGATGTTTTTGTATGTGTTTCACATTATCGGTCAATGTTTTCTTACTTGAAGCTGGTTATGTTATGCTTTTGTGGAAAATTGTATGCTGGACACTATGTTTAATCTCTGAAACTCAAAGTATTATAAGTCAATGATGTATTATTCAAAGAAAACAAGGATTGTTCTCAATGACACCTTTTTATATGCACTCCTTTAATACTGGAAAAAATATTTATACATGTGTGTACAGGTTCCATGGGGAAATAGTGTCATTCTTGTCGGAGGTAAAACTGAGCCTGCTTCTGATCGTTTATCAGGTTTGCAGATGCTACATGATTCTCCAAAACCTTTGCAAAGTAGGTCATGTCTTCCTCAGCCGGATAATGATTAACCGTTCCATTTATGGTGCAGTATGGACTTTCAATACAGAAACGGAGTTTTGGTCACCTATTGATGCCAAGGGTGATATCCCTGTAAGCTATCTGATATAAAGAGTTATACTTTGGCAAATATTCATGTGAATATTGTCTAAATTATCTTCTGGTGCGGAGTTAAGGCAGCTCGAAGCGGCCACACTGTGATTAGAGCTGGTGCTACATTGATACTTTTTGGTGGTGAGGACACAAAAGGAAAGAAATGGCATGACCTTCACATGTTTGATCTGAAGTCATCAACATGGCTTCCATTGAACTATAAGTAAGTCATAATTGATTTTTGGATACTACAATTTTATACTGATCTATGGTTGTCCCAACTTCTTAACATTTCTCATATAAGTGCATCAGGTTTTTTTTTATTTGTGTTCTTTTGTTACTGATTAAAGCTCATTGTTGTAGAGGCACTGGACCTTCTCCAAGATCCAATCATGTTGCTACACTATATGATGATAGGATCCTTCTAATTTTTGGAGGCCACTCAAAATCTAAGACGCTTAATGACCTGTATTCTTTAGATTTTGATACAGTAAGTTTGTGAGCATCCTTGGTTCAGTATGCCTCAGCACGTTATTGCATTTAGCAGGCTACTTATTAATGTTATCTTCCTGACAGATGGTATGGTCAAGAGTGAAGACTCATGGTCCTCACCCATCACCTCGAGCTGGTTGTAGCGGAACTCTGTGTGGAACTAAGTGGTACATAGCTGGCGGTGCAAGCAAGAAAAAACGTATGTCTCGAGCTCTAAATTTGGAAGATGAGTTGGTGGTTTTATTTCTTAATTAAGAATACATGTATTTCTAATGATGACCAACTATCTTCTTTCACAATTTCTAACAAGAAATCAAATTCTCAGGACATGTGGAAACCTGGGGTTTTGATGTTTTACAATCTAAGTGGTCTGTTTGTGTAGTACCCCCTAGTTCATCAATTACTACAAAAAAAGTAAGTAATTTTCTTTCTGATTCTCTTATTTACTTTTGATAGTATCTCGCACTCACTACTTTCCATTTTACATCACTCATCTAATTAACCAGAAAACTAAAACAATGCAGGGTTTCAGCATGGTTCCTTTCTACCACAGGGACAAGATTGCTCTTATTGCATTTGGAGGGAACAAAAAAGAGCCGTCCAACAAGGTGAAGCAATTGGTTTCTACTAAAGAGCATATTTTTTTTAGTGACTGTTGAAGAACTGGTTGTCATTTTGATCCAAAAACATAATGTGTGGCTTTCATGATCTTAAGGCTCTTAAAACACAATTTGTCATCATTGTCTGGCACCTTTATGATACGTTTTCCCACTTACTACCTCATGTGGAATCAACTAAAAATGGTTTTGAAGTTTGAAGCTTTCATATCAACTTGGATTGTATCATTGACCATATAACCTTGTGCAGGTTGAAGTATTAGTGATACTGCAAAATGAGCATTCTTTTAGTTGGCGTTCAGCCCCAGAAGTGGACCGCGTGCTGTATGAGTACTCTCCAAGCAATAAGGAGCTTGCTGATCATCTCAACAAATGTGCCCCCTTGTACTCTAACAGTTCCATTGCAAGGCATAGTCTCACTTCTGTGATAGAACACCCTCCTAGAAGGGAACCCCTCTCTGAGTCATTGTTGAAGCAGTCCAGTTTGGGCACTTCACTCCATGAGCAGTTGGATCAAGTAGAAAACTGCAGCCTAGGTCAGAAACTGCAGAAACCAATCGATGATGACAGATACGATGACATCGATGACTCTTCTTCATGTCAAGATAGCACTGTGAGTATTGCGCCTACAAGTCTTATTCTTCATTTAGTGAACAACTACGAGCAAATGGACATATTATTTGTTTATCTGCATAATAGATTGTTTCTTACAGCCGAAAGGGCAGCGGAGCAAAAGGAATGGGCCTGGTATTCAGAATAGCATAGCAGAAAATATGGTGACTGGAGGATCAAATGTGAGAAGGATAGCTAGATGCTCTTCAGATGTTAGCCAGAGCCACTTATACAACATAAAAATAGCAGACTTAATCAGAAGAAACACTACGCTCGAAGATCAGCTTACGACCGCGCTGGCAAGCAAAGGCCAGCTAGAGAAGAGCTTATCATCGGTCATTCACAGCAGAGAACAGCTGGAGAAGATGCTTGCCAACAAAGATAAGGAGGCTGAGATGCTGAAAGAGAAGATAGCATGCTTAGAGCTGGCGCAGGAAGAGTCAAATGGCCTCTCAAACACGGTGCACGCAGATAATGTGCGCCTTGAGCGTGAAGTGGCCTTCCTGAAGGCCGTCACAGATGAAACCCAAAAGGCAAGTAAACTTGATGTTTGCTAGTAATGTTTGGTGATCCTGATGTGTTCTTTACTGTTCGTTTTGTCCTTGCAGGAGCTGCATTCCACTCGTAGGGTTTTAGCAGGAGAACAGTCGCGCGCGTTCCAGCTCCAGGTACTACATTTGAGACATATTTGACTCATACATTGAGAAGTTAAACTGTGCCAAAATATTTTGTCACGCAACACAACAAAAAACAAATTTACCTATCATATCAGTAGCTCACCATGGCTTTTTTCCAGGTTGAAGTGTTCCATCTCAAGCAGAGGCTGCAAATACTAGAGGGAAGATCAGGAACACCCACCAAACAACCCCAATAGCTTGTAGTGATCACATTACATTTCTGGACAGCAGTTGTTGCAAGTTTGTAACACAGCCATGTAAATGATTCCGTGAGCGTTTATGTGACCAACAACAGGTTTTGATTTGCTACCATGAAAGGTCTAATTTGTGGGACATATAAAACTACAAATAGATAACGGATTGAACCGATATTGATCTGTAATTTGCGGGGACATGGTTATATTTACCTGAAAGGTGGCATCTTCCTTTCTCCAAGTTTCAATTAACATTGATTTTGACACCAAAATGGCAAACTGTCATTTTTAATTTCCTACTGCATCCGTCTCAAATTATAACTCATTCCAACTTTCTTAGAGAGAAATCATCATTTTAAGTTTGATCAAATTTATATAATAAAATAATTATTATTATGATATCAAATAAGTATTATTAGATTCTTTATTAATTATATTTTCATAGTATACTTATTTGATCATAAATCTTCATAATTCTCTCTATAATTTTGGTCAAACCTAAGATACTTTACTCTCTAAAAAAAATTAGAATAACTCATAATTTGAGACATACTCCCTCCGTCCCAAAATATCTGTCTTTCTCACTTCCCGAGAAAAAACTTAGATTAATTTTATATAAAAAATTATTAATAATTATGATACATAATTGATATCATTAGATAGATCTTTTGATCTAATTTTTTAATAAATTTATTTGAAGACATAAATGTTACATGTGTTTTATATAAATCTAATCAAAGTTGTGACACGAAAACCCAGAACGACAGTTCATTTGGGACGGAGGGAGTAGGAAACACTATCTAAAAAGTTTAGTAGATCTACAAAGTTGAAAAGAATGTTGCATTGTTAAGTGCTTATTTTACACACAAAACTGTACTAAAAAAGTAGTTATAATATAAATTAAGTTAAATATCAAAGGTAATATAAAATTTTATTCGGAGAATCAAATTCAACAAGAGCGCGAGTCAGCTATTTAGTTCCATTCTCCACAAATAACTTAAAAAATTGGAATGGTGCCTTTGTCTACACATTATCCTTTGTACATTTGCCAATTGCCATCACAACATCATGACCCAACATGAGGACGGATTACACCAGCAGACCTAAAGGGTTACATAAACATATCACTCTTCTTCGTCTTCATCTTCATCGTCATCATCCGGAATGGCAGTGTCATCGCCAATACCTTGCAGAAGGGTATCCACATCTTCGCCGAGCTCTGCCAACCTTGTGCTCAGCTTCTCAACCTTAGTTTGTTCCTGGCCGAGGCAAACAAGTAGATCATTCAGTTCTGCCTCACTGTCCTTCTCAGCCTCTTCCTTGGCTTGCGCTTTTATTGCTTCCACGTCAGGATACGGCACGCTGCCTCCCTGCCGCAAGGTTTTTACCTCGGCATCCAAGCGGTAGTTGGCCTGCTCTATACTATTGTAAGCTTCTGACAAACTCTTGAGATCAGACTCCAGTTTTACTGAAAGGTTTCTTTGATTGTTAGCTTCAGCTTCAATCCGGGACTTTTCAGTTTTGAGTGCCTCTATCTGTCGTTTCGCTCCATCCAGTTCTTGTCTGAGGGCTTCAATCTGGACCCTTTCTCGGCCACTGCTCGGTTTCTGTGAAGTATCTGCGGTGGTACCACCACCAGTTCTCACTAAATCTTCTGCTAACATTGCATTTCGAGCCAGTAAGTCCTGACAGATGCCATTATAAATATCAGTGTCAGCTTCTTATACTTTCAGGAACAGCAGTGTCTGAAAAACACTAGCAACAACAGATCTAGAAACAATTATGTATGGCCACTTGCACAACAATTCACAAGTTAACTTTTAAGAGAACCATGTTATCTAAAATATTTTCTCAAGGAACTTTTCAAATGTCTGATTTTGCATGAATCAGCTTGTTTTTGTTTTGGGTAATAAAACATAGGGTCCTCTAGTACCAGAGTATTTGACAACCTAACCTCAGTGCTGCCCAGAAGACTGGTTGGTCATGCCAAGAGACCCTTCATTCAAGAATGCGGTGTCTTAAGGAGCAAGCTCCAACTAATGAGAAATATATAAAGTTTTATTAACACTAAGTCATAGAACATAGTGAATAACCTAATTTAAGAATCACTTTCTGACAAGATCATGCCAAGCGACCCTTCATGTTTGCTAACTGCTTGGTATTTTGGATTAAAAAAGATGGTGTTTGAAATTTAAACTATTGTCAGGTGTCTCAAAATAGTACTGTCATTTCTTTTTTCATGGCAATGCACAAAACATCATTTTTTAGCTTTAAATTTTTGAAGTAATTCAACAGGAAATTCTCTGAAGGCAACAAATAGAAACCAACCTGCATCTCACTGCACTGTTTCTCTACAAATGACTTTAGTCGCTTGATATACTCTCCATCAACCTCCCCGTTCTTCTGCTCCAATTCAGTAGGAAGGACTGCAGTTGCAGTTTTTGTCCGACTAAATATATCCATTATGTTTTCTCTAATATCAGCCTCAAGCTTAGTAAGGAAACTATTAAACTGTGAATCAAATATTTCTGAGAGGACAGGGTGTTGATCGTCTTTATTTGGTTCATCCTCTTCAATCTCTTGGAAATCTGACATGCTATTTGCACTTGATCGGGAAAGCTCCTTGCGGTGATGCTGCTCTGACAACGGATGTGCCAAGCTTTTCCTCAATTCATCAAACCTCAAAAAGTATGTTGTGAGGCCAATCTTTTGACTTATAGCATCGGCAACAGAAAAGGCATCACGACCCTTCTCACGGCTAGCATTGTACAGGATGCAAGCACCTAGAACAACAGCAGCCAGTCCACGAACACAAGCAGTGTAACGTTTACTTGAAGCAAGCTCTATTATGTAGTTCAGATGCACTGCTGATTCCAAAAGGCAGATGACAGCATTTGAACAATCAACAAGCCATATGATGAGTAGCCGAAGAATAACAGGTTGAATGTACGGTTCTTCTGGTTGGTTGTTTTGGTCGTTTTCTCCATCTGTTGAAGCTGCAATGGACAAACATGTGACAATACGATGCAATACCGGCTCAGTGCGCCCCAAGGACGGTGTAGGTGTCTCAAGCTGAATTTGCAATACCTGAAAAAAACATCAGTTGTGACTTGTGAGACACCCTTCTTCTGTCTTAAGTTGTACAAGGGGTATTAAAAAAATATTCATATGAGACATGCTACTGAATCATGCCTTGTAGTAATCAAAGAATTGGCGTAAACAGGCACTGAAGCCACCAAATAGTTTAAGGGTATAAGAAAAATAACATGACTAAATATTAATTACTTTAGAATCAAGAAGAATCATAACATAATAACCAGACAAGCTCAGATACTCCCATCACAAGCGAGGAAGCATATAATTAGTTCTACCAACAACACTAAGTAAAAAAAAAAGGTCATGTTTCAACGCAGCTCAATATCCATTTTATTTTATTTTCAAAATAGAATAGTGAAGTCGGTTAATAGTTAGATGTACACCACTTAATATTCCGGCCATGTTATCAATGGTGAATGGTGATGTAAGGCATGTATTAGGATTAATTATGTTCTATCATGTGCTCCAAAAATTGTAATAATTATTGGTCATATGCATCCTGGATAGGTTGGAATAATATTTTGTTCAATCATCTAAAATAGTCAAACCTTAGCAGTAGGGTACTTTGTTTCCTACTTAAGTTTATAATACAGGTAGAATAATGAAAGGTTGAAGGGTGCATACACGATCCTTGCTTTGCAAGTTGTCCTTGATAATGTGAGAAAGAACGCTAGATGCTCTGCAACATGCCTGTGTAATTTTGGTTGAAATGTCAGAACAATTTATTAAACACAGCTACACAGAGACACTTAAATGTCATGTAAACTGGAGCTTAAGGTTTTCAAGACTTCACCTCCATATCTCCATTGACATCACTTGAAACCAGAGCTTGCAGAAGTACGCTGTCATTAAAAGGCAATGTATGTCAATGGTTCATGATGAAATTGATACAACAACAAATCACATGGGTTTGGCAGAACAGAAGCAACAAAAGAAATGCCAGAGTGGGCTGGCCAAAATTATATAATGGTGAAGATGCATGTTATTTTGGCCTTGGCTCAAGCAGTAGCTTATAAACATAGCAAAGGCAGCGAAGGTTAATGCCCTTTTTAATGTAAGATACAACTTATGTACAACCAACAAACCAACCTCCCAAAAGGCATGTCACTGGCAGGTCCATGTGTATCTCCTTGGTTCGGATGTGGAGCAATAGTTGATGCTAATAATGCCTGGCCATTAGGATTTCTCTGTTTCACAGATGGCAAACCAAAGAATGTTATGTGCTTTGTTAAGGAAAAAGCATGAAAGTGTAATAGTTTAAAACAAATACTAACCAGCAATTACAAGTGAAAACTTTAGAAGCACAAATTATTAGAACATTGAACAAGTATTCTTGGATTACTAGAAACCAAAAGTTTTCCATTTGAGCAGTGAAGTTAATTCTATTTCAGTTTGTATCATTGTTGTAATGTTACATAATTTTATGCCAGGCCTTCCGTTCCTCTTTTTCATTTTTATTTTCAGAGTACATATTTGCTAAAGAAATATGACTCTGTGTGATCCAGATGATAATACACAAATATAAGCATATTTTTTAGGGACACAAATATAAGCATTTACTACAATGACTCCTTGCCTTCTTAGTGCTTACTAGTTTAGACATAATTAAAGAAGAGAGCACAACAGTAGAATAACCACCTCGCAGAAACACTTGAACACATAATCAGCAGCAACAAATTCCTGTGATATAGAGGTCCGCAAGATTATAGAGAAGATGGCATTCAGTGCAGGTTGAACATGAGGCTCTTCTCCAACTTGCTTTCTTGCAAGAGAATCAAGATTCTGAGGATTCCTTAACACCAAATTGCCAATACATCGTAGTGCCTGGAAAAAAAAATTATGGCCAGTGCCAAACAAGGTAGTATCATTCACTAGTTGAAAAGGGAAAAACGCAGGAGACAAGGAAGCAGACAGTCCTAAGGGAATTACCATACAGCGGAGAGCAACAGGGGCCCACTGACTCTCAACGCCCAACAAAAGAAGATGGTCCAGAATGTTTTTCTATCAATAAGGGGAAGACATATGAATCTCAGTTCCATGTCATATGGATGTCACTTAAAGAGTTTGAAGGAAGAAAGGGATACCTGAGCCAATGCAGTTTGATTCGCGTTCTTGTTAGTATCTTTACCTGCTTCACCGGATGGGTCCCCCGTCAAAAGCAATTCCACAGTATTTAAAGCACCGAGGAGATTTACTGTCTAAAGAAGACACAGTTTATAGTTTGAGTAAAATGTTGCTAATCCAAACTAATGACAGATATTCCAAGAATTTATCATCAAGAACAGAAGCTGAACTGATAAACATAATACCTTCTGTTGGGTAAAATTAAATGCACTGCCTCTCCTAATCTTTAGTATTGATATCAATGGGTCAAAGCCCATTGTCTCTTTCAAAAGCATCTGATTGATGGAACAAAGTAAAAAAAAAAAAAGTGGCATCAATGAAAACACTGACAAACTAAAACTTTCAGAAAGGTTTTGGAAGAATTATGAACCTGATTTGATGCACTGTGTCGAATTAAATTATTTAACAGTTCAAGGCAATCCTGCTCAAATAAGGAACATATTAGCACCAACTAAATTTTATATACCTAAAATTTTTATATGGAAACTGAAAAAAATAAGTTAGCAGCCAATTTCAGATAAAGAATACCAAAAAGCAATTTTTCACCTGAACAACTACACCTCCATCAGAATAGCCCTCCTCTCTGATAATGCTAAATATCTTCTCAAACACACCCTCAAATACAACAATTTTTTGAATTTCCTGGAACGATGAGAATTAAACTCAAATAAGTTGTAAAAAGGAGTGTTGAAAAAATGCCAGTAACAGAACAAATCAACATCAACAGGTTTAACCTCTGCATCCCGAGTCAAATAAGTAAGAAGTAACAGTGCTTCATTCCTTATGACCTGCAAGGTATAACAAAAATAGGCAACTAAATGAGTAATAAGATACCATAAGGACTGGTCGTGAACTCATGATATATCATTTCAAAAAACTTGAATCAAAATGTGAAACAAAAAATGCACCCATCACCAGAAAGTAATGTGTTTAGCATTTACAAGAGGACTGCATCTTTGAAAATACTGTAATAGAGTCTATGGTAGAATAAGGTGTTCAGTATAAATGGAATGTCTGAGTAGGCATGTAATGAATCCATCAGAAAAGGATATATAACAACCCAGACTAAATTGATTGTATAACATTGATTTCGGAAACCATTCTAATCTGAGAACACAAGTGATGTTCATATAAACTAGCATACAAGCTTCCCACAAACATTAGACTGTCCTCACACATACAAGGGAAAACAATAAATAACAGCATAAAATGATTAGAATGTCATGAGCCATGAGTGGCATGTGTTCTTCCTAGGAGAGTGAGGAAACAGGCAGAGAATGTTGAGACCTCACGATCCATAAGCATGTCCATTAGAACTGTTATACCACGAGGAATCAATAGAATTGCTTCCTGTAACCTGAAAAAACAAAATAAAAGGCATTTACATGTGATTCTGATGTAGTCATGGCATCTCAACAGGACAAAAATGACTTACTGGGCACCTTTTCAGCGAGTTTGTAAGTAGAGCTGTTAGAAGCTGGATTGTGTAGTATCTCACATAAAAGTCTTCCTCTGACTTCAAACCAAACAGGAGCGATAAACCAGGACTCAGGACACGTGAAGCAGTGGATGCAAGTTACGTGCTGTTAAGGCAAAAGATGAGTACTCACCAATAAGCTCAAAAGAAGAGAAATATTCTCGGTATCTCGAGACAGCAGATCGGAGTTCAGCGACGCCGGTTGAACCTCAGTCTTTGGCCCTTGTGACGTCTCAATAGGAGTCAATGCGCTCACAAAGGTCTCCAGGGCACCTCTCACAAGCTCTACATCCTCGCGGTCTTCTTTCAAAATATTGAGGAGGATAGGAAAACCTATTTTGCAAATTTGAAAGGATGCAAATGTAAATATGCACCCAGTCAGCAGCTAGATAACAAATATCAGGGTACAGGGAGAAAGGAGATACCCATTGCTCCAAACGACATTTGTGCCGAGCGGCTTTCTGCCACGAGAGACTGCAGCTCGGTCATGGCAGACCTCCGGTCATCAGGTATCGTGCCATTGCTTATCCGGTCAAGATATCTCTCAACATAGCTGCATCCAAGGGGTACAATGGTAGGGTTAACTGATATAGGTGATACACATAAATCAATTGCTACTTTTGCTTGGTAGGAGCAGACAGCATTGCGGAGAGTCTGCGAGTAAAGTAAAAGCCGAACTTGAAATTTGCAACTGGGCCTACCTATCTTCCTTTGATTCGATCCCCTCGTTGCCGAAAACGAATTTCCCCATCCCCTGCAAGACACGACAATACGAACCGGAGGTGAGTAAGGCAGTAAGCATGAAACCGACTTACCAGCCACTAGCATCTCAAGCTTGATTTCCACTAGGGCATAACGCCCGTGCAAGAACTCAAAATTAGTGATGCTCATCAGGGTAGCAACTCGCCACCGCGGGGGGCAGTCGTACCCCTGGGCGGGGTTTCGATAAGGAGCGCGAGGGAGTCTGGCGCACGAACCTGCATGATGTTGCCGGCGCTCCCGGCGATGCCGCGGAAGTTGATCGATCGGTCCATGGATCGCGCCTTCCGATGCAGTGACGCCCTGAGGGCTGCGGCGATGGGGAGAGCGGCGAGGGAAGGAAGGAACCGCTCGGGTGGCGTATCAACTGCAGCGGTGAAGGGGCGCTCGCGGGAGGGGGAGTCGCCGCCGCCGCCGCGGCGGAGGAGATCGGAGCGGGGTTGGGTCGGATGCGGCGGAGGCGAGTCGGGGGCTTGGCTCGGTGGAGACGAGACGAGTCGAGTCGGGACTCGGGAGTCACGGAAGGTTGCTGGATTTGCTCAGTGAGGTGACGTGGCGGCCCAGGTTCCTGTTTCTTTTTTTAAAAAAAAAAGATGATTGATGAAAATTTTGAATTGGCTCCTTCTTGTTTCCTAATAAGGTGTCATGAGTTAAAAAAAAAAAGGTGTCATGGAGAAAGTGATTTCATCCTTAGCTCTTGCCGTTGTTAGAGGTGAAGATAAGGAGAATATGAATCTCCAATATCAGAAATTTTGACATGAAAAGACTCTGCCCCTAAACACTCGATGTATTAAAAAACTTTAAAAAAAATGATAGATCATCGCTCCCTCCCGCCTCCAATGAGATGTTAGAGGGGAAGGGAGGGGGTCAGAGATGGTGGGCGGCGACGCTTATGGCGAAGGCATACGACGAGTCGAGGAGATAAGCTCCATTTCTTTAGTTATTGGAAAAAAGAAGAAAAGATCAAGGGAAATCTTCAACAACAACACTACATCAACTTGCGACACTTTCTATGCTCAACAAGATATGTGGTAATCCAATCCTGACCTTAAACTTAGGGCCTGTTTGGAACAAAGGAATACAAAACATAAAAATAAGAAAAAAAACATATGAATAAGAAAAACACAAGAATTGAATGAATGGGTGAAACAAAGGATTGGAAAACACAGGAATTCATAGGAGTTGGTGTTTGGAACACGAATTGAAGTATCTCAGGAATTTGAAATCTAGGTGCTTAGACTAATGCACCATTGCACCTAAACTCTAGAAGAACCTATTCAAATTCAAGTCTTGGTAGATTAGCCATGGATGTGGTGGAGTTTCACTAGGATATATCAACCCAATATACCTTATTAGATGTAAACCTTCTTAGCAACTTCTAGAAACAAACTTGTTAGCAAACCATGGCTCGATCTACTCTGAGAAAGTTTGGAGCGAACCTCGATATGTTCACCTAGACATGATCATCATCAAGTCAACTAAATCCCTTATAAAAACATGATTCTCATATTGAGTCATAGACACACATATCATTCTTAGATGAATATACAATGTATCCGCTCATACAACAAACTAAACAGCTTCAAAGTCATTTCATCAATTTATCGGCACATAGACAAACAAATAAAATACGCTTCTTTTCAGACTGCATACACTAAGCTTGTCTCTAGTCATCCAAGATATACGATACAACTTTATGAAATCCCAATCGAGCAACGAAACACACGTGTAGCAGCTCATAGGAGCATAATGCAGTTACATGTTGCATGTACTCACATAATTCGTGGATGTTGTCGTGTGTCTTTGGCACGAAAGAAAATGAGATACTATACCCTTTGAAGATCGGTGAAAGATCTTTACAGTTTAGAAAAAGGATTATGGATTTGCTTGAGTTCTCCTTTTGCCTCTCAATGCTCTTTTTTTATGAATAAAGGGAAAACAATTTTTTTCCTAATCTGATACAATTAGTCTAAACGATTGAACGTGTAGTGTGTTTGAAATCGGACGATTGGGTACCCGCTTCCTGAATCCGACAAAATTTTCATTCATCAAACCAAACAAGAACATGTTAAGGCAAAAGTTTAGTTCGGTTCATGTTATTCTTAAATTAACTTCCAAATGGGTAAGTCTAGGCAAAATTAACCGGAACAAAAAAATAAACCGAAAGAACCAGAATCGAAACCGAAAGAACCGAAACAAAAAACTCAATTCCTGATATTGATGAACCGAATAACCGAAGAAAATTTGGTTCCTACTGTTAGTTAACCGAATTAATCGAAAAAAACCAGATTATATGGATTATACTTCACTTACTTATATTTTATAAGAATTATATTTGTTTTTTGTGTGGTGTTTCATATTTAAAGTGCTATATATTTGTGTTACTATATTGCTATTGTTCCTTATTAAATTATCATTATTAAAAATAGATATAGTGTTGCATAATTTGCTTTAGAACATATATATTTATTATTGTTTTTCTAAAAACTTCTGTTAGCCAGAACCAGAACAACCAAAACCGAAATGGTCGGTTCTCATAATTTTTTTAGAACTGATCGGTTAATGAGAACCAAATTTGTTGACAAACCGAAAATCGAATGCACAGGCAGACCAACGGGCCGAAAACCCAACACGTCGCGCCCAAAACCGCCGACCAAGGCTCGCACACGCGGCGGCCGCCTCGCGCGCTCGCCCGCCGCGTCCTCCCTGTCTGTCCCTGATCCATCCCAAGTACCTCCCGCCCGCCGCCGCCGGTGGCCGGAGGCCCGGGGTCCATGGGCCAGGCTCTGCGCCGCGCCTCGGGGCGCGTGAGGCCCCCTCCTCCCGCGCCCTCGCCCTCGCCCTCGCCGCCCGCGAGGCAGCCCCACCCTCCCCCGCCTCCGCCGCGGGCGTCGCCGGCGCCCGCTGGCGGCTCGACGCAGGACCGGCTCGACGCGCCCTCCGGCGACGGTATGGTCTGCTGCCGCTGCTTCTCCTGGATTCTCCACTCACTCTAGGATTTATAGCTTGCTCGCTTCGCTGTACGCAGCGCCCTCACTACTGGAGGCCGCTGGTCTCGCCTAGGCTCATGGTCCGCTGATGCTTGCATTTCCGTAGTCTAGTAAGTCTTCACGGGGTGACGTGGTTGTGGATTAAGTTCTACCAAAAGGTTGAGGACCGAAAGTAGCATGCTTGATAAAACTTGGGTTGGTTAGGACTTAAAAGCTAGCTCTTGATTCTGGGCCTTGTGTTGTGTCTTCTTGTGCTAAGGTATTTAATGAGATGGGTGGAATTCTGGAATGTATGCCAACGATTACAACTGTTCAGTAGAAATGTATGTAGTATCACCACTTTACTGTGCCTGTCATGCCTCAGTTAACCCAAATAATATTGAATTTACTACAGTGGATTTCTACTGGTTACATGTACCAAATTGGGCTTTTGCATACAGTGCGCCCTTCACACTAGTCACACTAGCATATGGAAAAGTATGATAATATATTGTCGATTTTTTACTGTACAGTGGATAGTGGACGCTGTGTGTGGGTGGGTAGGTGGTGGGGGGGGGGGGGCAGTGGCTAGTGTTCCATCGAATTTGATGCAGCTGTCTATTCATCACCATATTGATCCAAGATTTTGGCAATTTGTTTTGCTTGATGCCTCTTTTTGTTCAGCACTCATTCTTCTAGCCAACTTCTACGATAGCAATAATCACCTTCTACCTTCTAAATTAGTAAAACATTTATCTGTAAGGGGCACAGCACCTCTTCGTGGATCAAGATGTACATCAGTTTACAACATTGGCCCATTGGGTTCAATTCAGTAATGGCACAACATGGAAATGCTCTAAAGCTTTCAAGAAATAATTGTTTAATGAGGTAGGGTGTGAAACTGTGAATCCTACATATGAAGTTCCCATTGGGAAATATGAGCTCTCACTCTTTGGTAAAGGACTAAAGGTCATTGCTCCTCTCTGTGAACTGTAATTCGTTTCAAAACCTTGGATCTACTTATTCAAAAAAAAAACTCTGGTACTTAAAGCCCCACAATTATAAGTCCTTTCTTATTTGGTTTTCTGAGCACTAAACTCTGGTACTTAAAGTCCCACATACACCCTATATTACAAGGTTTAATATCCACACCTACAATAAAGGCAAGCCTGTCCTCTCCAACATGACAGTGATGTGTGTTGTACCATACAATATGAATTTTGACATCATTTCATTGAGTTTAGTGCTCAATTCTGCTAGGTATGGAATGATGTCACCATATGAATTGTGGCATCATTGAAAGAAGAGCACTAAGGAGTTCAGAGTAGGAAAGAACCACGCTTATCTGATTCACATGCATTAAACACCTTCAATGCTCATAGACATGTCCACCGATGCCAAACTAGCTAATAGTAAGAACATGAACTTTGAGATTTGAGGTGGTGTTTGGTCGGCTTCTTATGCTGCATGACATTTGTGTTTTTGGGTGTTGACGCTTTGAAAAAAAAACTAATTGGATTTTCAGGACCAAAATCAACAGCGTGCATTTGTGTGGGTGGGTATGGATTTTAGGGCCTTGTTTGTTTCTGCCTATAGTAGACTTGATTATAATCTCACCGTTCTTCCGGGTATTTTTCGATTCTCTATTGTCGTTTTGCTAATTTAAAGTTCTTAAGTAGCGGTCAGCAGAATCAGAAATAATTGAAGCGTTTGGTTAGGATTCTCATTTTTTTCACCGAGAATCCGATTATAAGCGGAAACAAACAGGGCCTAACTAATCCCGATTGAGTCTTCTTTGGATAATTCTTCTTTTAGTAGTTCAATGGTCATATGCCAAAAATTGTTTTTCAGTATGTTCTAAATGCATATTCTTTGCTTGTCCAGGAATCTAGGGTCTAGAGTGTCTGTACATAGCATGACACACTTCCATTTTAGTTAACTGCAAACTTTAGCATGTTTACTGGTTTCAGAAGTCAGAAGCTGTGATCAGTTTATTAGTTCACCAGCCTGTAATTTTTAAAAGTATAATGCAGATGTCACGACACCAATGAAAAACGTCCATGGTGTACTTGAGGAACGTGATCCAAGTTATGACGAGATGCTCAAGCACATGGTTGGGAGAATCACTACTAAGCCTGGAGGAAAACCAGAAATGGGTGAAGTAAGTCCGCTAGAACTAAGGAATACTTCCCACATTATTGGTCTGAATCATTGAAGTTGTGGCAACATATTGCCTTGGCCTACAAACTTTGAATTGAACAACACCATGCTTGTATGGAAAAAAAGTAGTACTGTCTTTGGTTATCCACTTGCACAGAGTGGCCACTGCAAACGAAACTAACACAGATCCAATTTGGCAGGCTTCTGTTGTACAGAGGTACAACAGACCGCTCCCAAAGGTCAGAACATCAAAGGCTGAACCTGGGCAAAGTGGGAGCAGGCAGCTACCATCAGGTGCCCTGAACGTGCAGCACATTCAGGAGATAATCCAACTGTACCAAGGAAAGTCTGCTAACCACCATGGTCCAATGAGTGTGGACGACATTGCCTCAAGGTTCAGAGTCGAAGCCTCTGTCGTCCAAAATATTGTGCAGTTCGTTTCACTGCCCCAGGACGAGACCGTCAAGAAGAAAGATGAGCACTGAGGGTCCACATGGTCTTGTAGCTAACTCTGCGTCTTGTTCTTGTTCCCAGGCTCATAGAGAACTGCTTGAATGTCATTTTGTAGTTGTTTTCTTAGGTTTCTCCTGCTCCTGCTGCTGATATATGAGGAGATTGTGGAAATTGAGAAAAACATGGGCGTGTTTCCTTACCTGAATAAAGATGACAGCGTTTTTCCCCTGTCATGCTTACAATGAATACGGACACTGGTCTATTCTTGGTGTTGTGAAAGCATCACCTACTGTGAGAACAGTGTCTGAGTGTTAACAGTAAAAGGCAAAGAGATGTGCGGATGAATTAATGTATCATTGATCCCTTTTTCTTTGTGATGAGACGGTGCCTTGTAGTAGCTTTTATGTAGATTAATGTATCATTGATCCCTTTTTCTTTGTGATGAGACGGTGCCTTGTAGTAGCTTTTATGTAGCTGTATTGGTGGATCAAATCATATGGCAATGCAACTGCAAGCCGTCGTGGCGTTCGTCCTAATCTTTATTTGCAATGCTGCCAGAATAATTTGGCTAGCAAACGTCCACTACTGTGGTTGCTCGTTGAAGTTGAGTGCAAACGACGTTTGGGCGAATATTGCTTTGCTCTTGTATTCATGAAAATTTCAAGAGGCGCTTAATTCAGTTTTAGCCACTTTAATAAATAGCCTATATGAGTTTCAGTTTTGTAGCCTTATATCGGAAATGGGCCGGAGGCATTGCACTTCAAATATCTTGAAAACCCTTATACCGGGTGTCTGGTCCCTAACTAAATTAGTCTATGAATAGATTTGTATTGCGAATTAGCCACGGCTTCTACAATTAGTTTCATCATTAACTTATATTTAGTCCTAATTAGCATCAAACATAAAGACTAAACTTTTTTGGATTTAAACATCCCTTGAAATCTATGTACATTCATTAATTTGAAAATATGAATATATTTTGTTTGTACATTTGTATATATCCTACCTTTTCAGAGATACAACTATATACGTTCGATTTGGAACATTAAGGGCAGCACCAACGCAGGCAGATAGACATGTTACCCTTGGCAAAAAGTATCATTCCACCTGTGCAACTAAGAGCTTCAGAACTATCACCTATCAACCACCAACGCAGACAGATAGACATGTTAGCCTTGGCAAAAAGTATCATTCCACCTATGCAACCAATAGCTTCAGAACTATCACCTACCAACCACTATTGATGTCTAAACACAACTTTTGCAGTACCAAAAGAGAACATCATATAACTACTTTTGCCTCCCTCCAACTCTCTCTCTCTCTCTTCACAAAAAACAGGTGCTCTGTTTCTAAAGACTCGCTTCACCGTTGGCTTTTGTAAAAGTGTCAGTTGAGGTTGTGCTTCTTCTGTTGGAGACGACGACCCTCTACGAGGCTACTGATCCATTTAACATGGCAGCTGTTGCTCATTTGGAGATTGGGGTAGGGTTTGCGTGCGTGTGTTCGTAGAGGCGAGTGTGCGTACGTGTTGAGTGTCTGCGTTGTACTGTGTACTTAAAAAAAACAGGGTGACGCGTTGGGGGTGGCATAAGGGCTTCACCAACGCTACAGCATGACGTACTGCTCCGTCCTCCACGTCTTCACGCGAGGTACATGTCAAATTTGTTAGTGGTTTCGCAGCACAGACTAGTCGTCTACAGAAGTTGCGAAGGCCTCATCTGACAAAAGTTCTAGGCAGCATGACAAGCAAGCGTTGTAGAGGGTGGGCAGCAACCGAGCAGTGGGACTAGTGTCAGCTTTTTTTAGAGTTCAAGAGAAACGAAAAATATGCCTATGACAAAAAGCTGAATGATAAAGTGACATTTTTACTGTAGCTGTTCGCTTGGGTTGTAGAATCCACAGTCACCTGTGTACTTTGTCTACGTGTCCTGTATTTTTTGGCTGAGGCATACGCGACTGACCGCCTATGTTGGGGCTGGCCTAACGACAGCAGCAACGCAGGCTAACAGCCTCGTTAGCCTCAACCAAAAAGTATTATACATGTGGACAAGGATGAGTATGAGGTTGTTCATATCCCAATGCAAGCATACAATCGAATGAGCAGAGTGAAGAATCTTTTAACAGTTTTCTCTCGGTCACGAGCTTTTCCACGAAGTGGATTGAAGTGCTATTTCAACTTTTTGCAGACTTTTTCTCCCCAACGTACATTCCAATTGCTGCTTCAAGTTTTCGTCAGATAGGACACTCGACTCTTATGCAGGAGGTACTGACAATCTGCGAGGCCATCGATAACTCTTATGTGTACATGGGCTGCTGGGCAGTAGCTAACTTGGAGCCTTGGGGAAGCCCTAAGGGCTCGGTTGTGCTGGCTGCAGCAGCGCTTTCTCAAGTGTACTGTTTCATGCACTGAAAATAAAAAGCTGCAGCCGCTGTAAATAGAAAAAAAGCAGAAACGAACAGGCTGCACGAATCTCATGGCACACCGCTCGAAGTCGCCGCCCATTTCGCGGGTCACCGCAGCGTCAAGCGAGCGCTTCCCGCACGACGCCAGATCTCGAGCCCTTCTAGAATCCTCCGCCCCGGCCATCCCGAGGCTCCGCCGGATCCAGAACCTTCTAGAACCCCTGCACTGCGCGGTGCGCGCCCTCCTCGGCTCCTCCCCTCCATCCGGATCTCGACAGCCCTCCCTCCAGCGGCCCAGACCTCTCCGGTCCTGGGCGTGGCGCCGGGCGGCGAGATGGCGGTGAGTGAACCCGTCCTCTTCGTGTGCTGCCGCTTCTTTTATCGACTTCTTATCTGTGCTTCTCGCGTTGCGGCTGCCGCCCAAGGTTTAGCGACGCAGTCATTACTACTTGGCATAGTGCCCGTTGCACAAAGTAGATCTTTTTCAGTTTCTTGCATAGTTGCATTACATCTCGTCATCCTGCGGCCATATTTCCCTTTTATGGACATTTTCTGTCCCATGATTCATGATTGTGGTAGGCTCTGGCAGTTTGATACACTGATTATTAGGAGTTTAGGACCACCAGGATATGTGATCATGACTGCTTTCCAACGTAATAGTATGACCTCTGATCGCGTGGACTTGTTTCCTTAATCTTGTTATTAGGCTGCAAAAGTACCAGTGGCCATTGGATCCGCTATCCCCAACAGCATTGCCTCTGAGGAGCCTAAAGTCGTCATGCCGGAGAACGGGGAGATGGCTGATATCCAGGACAAGGAAGTCAGTATGGAAGGTCTCTGCTCCATAAGCACCTATGATCAGTGGACGCCACTTTCTGTTTCTGGCCAGCTCCCGAAACCACGCTATAAGGTCTAATTTGGTTTTCTTGATCCCCTAGTTTCACTTTTGCTCATTTATTGACCTGCTGTCTATAATGGTTGCAGCATGGAGCTGCGGTGGTTCAGCAGAAGATGTATGTCTTTGGTGGAAATCACAATGGCCGCTACCTTGGCGACATCCAGGTACATTGTTCCTCTAGATGTTGTTATGGGTGGGAATTCTCACGACCATCTTGAATTGAGATGTTGTACTGAGCTAGCACCTTCAATCTTACTGATAACACCATGTGTCTTAACATTGGGAATCCTTTTCTGATCAAAGGTTCTGGACTTCAAAACTTTGTCATGGTCAAAGCTGGAAGCTAAATCACAAACAGAACCATCAGAATCACCTGGAGCAGTTCCATTTTCTGCATGTGCTGGTCATTCAGTGGTAATCACCAAAAGCTCTTTTCACTCGAGTCTTAGGGAATTGGCCAATTTTATCCCAATTGGTTAGCTTATAACTGTATAGTGTATTTGCATCTGGCTTTAATATCTTCCAGATTCAATGGGGAAATAAGATCCTATGTCTTGCAGGACATACTAGAGAACCGGCAGAAAGTCTCAGTGGTTAGGCTCGTATTTCACACGTCTTTTCCTATTCATTTCTCAGTGTCTTAGTTCTTATATCTTATGCTCATTTGTGACAGTTAAGGAGTTTGATCCACAAACCTGCACTTGGTCTACCTTGCGTACTTATGGAAGGTCACCGGTATGACTGTCTTTGTCTGTGTCTATCGCCAGAAAGTTTGTATAGTATTAATACAAATTAGCTTACTACCTAAAACTTGCTTTGTTTTTCGTTGTTTTTCCCCTCAAATCTGTGATGATTTTTCCTATTTCCTTTAGAGCTCACGTGGTGGTCAGTCAGTGACTCTTGTTGGAGACACTCTAGTTGTGTTCGGCGGTGAAGGTCATGGGAGATCTCTTCTGAATGATTTGCACATTCTCGATCTTGAGACCATGACTTGGGATGAATTTGAAACCACGTAAGTTCTATGAAGTAAATTTAGTTTCAATTGGTTAACTTACATTAGAGATGGTTTAGGTAAAACTCTAAGTGTGGATGTGTTTTTATGCAACGGTCCCTATTGGATAGAATTCTTAGGTTTCCTCTTTATGTTGAACTGGTTTCTTATATAATTGTGGACAACCCAAACTTGAAGTGATGTGGTTATGCTACTTCGTAATTTGCTTGCAGTTGCAGCTGGTAATACATTTGGTCTAGGACATGGAATGAAACCTGTATTCTTCTTGCTCTGCTTTGAGGGGCAGGATTAATATCTGACTGTTTTCAAATTATGCTGTTGCTCTCCAGAGGCACTCCCCCTTCTCCAAGGTCAGAGCATGCTGCTGCTTGCTTTGCAGAGCGGTATCTTCTGGTATTTGGTGGGGGATCTCATTCTACGTGTTTCAGTGACCTGCACCTCCTTGACACTCAGACAGTGAGTATTCTTTTCTCTAAAGCTGGTATGTAGTTCTTTTGGGAGTCCCAATGAATCATTTGGTCGTTACAGATGGAATGGTCAAGACCAAAGCAGCAAGGTGTTACTCCAGAACCAAGAGCAGGGCATGCAGGTGTAACTATTGGAGAATATTGGTTTATTACTGGGGGTGGAAATAGTAGGAAAGGTAAGGTCGAGATATTTGACAGTTTTTAGTACATCACGATTTATGAGTTATATTACTCAAAATCAATTTTCTATGGTGTAGACATCAGGAATATCCTGATAAATATAACTGCTTACTTATCTTTGTTGTGTCAATCATTTTCTTCTCTTGGGGTTGGTCTTCGAGTTTGAGTTATATCATTTCACTTTCTAAAAAATATCATAAAATTAATTCCAGCTTACGTGCACCCGATCCACTGCAGGTGTCTCAGATACTCTTGTACTCAACATGTCTACTTATGAATGGTCAGTTCTCACTGATCTTGAGGCCCGTGCACCCCCTACGAGTGAGGTGAGCTCATTGATATTCTCATACTCTATTCAGTCGACAATTTTAGTATTTTCAACTGAGGAAAAAACTTTTGTTTTAATGTTCAAATTCCAACTCAAACAGGGTCACTATTTGTGGATTTAAGTATCTCACAATGGTGAAGCTCGTCTGATCTAATAAACTGCCTTTTTCATAAACTTGTATACTCATAATTATTCATTGATTGTACTAATTTGTTATGTACTCTTGCTGTTAGCCTGTTACTGATATTCAGAGGCATATTTATGACAGGGATCAAGTTTAGTAATGTACACAATTAATGGAGAGAATTTTCTGGTGTCATTTGGAGGATATAGTGGGCGTTATAGTAATCAGGCATGGTTCTCTATGAGCACTCTTTTCACATGCCCTTATATTCAGCTGAGCAATTCTTTTTGTTTAGGCTTATGCTCTCAAGGCAAGTCTCAAACCAAGTGTCCCGTCTCAACAAATAAATGAAGCAGAGACAAATGGCTTTGCCCCCATATCTGTAGCAGAAAATTCTAGCAGGAAAGTCATATTTGAAATTGAGGAACTTAAAGATGTAAAGGTAATGTAATGTTTGGATGCAACAACACAGTTTCTGTTCTTTTTCACACAATAATTTTGTGCACAAGCACAAATGCTGGATGGTTCCTCTGGTCTGTTCATTAAAACATTTGCGACTTTTTTCACTCAGCCTGGCAATAGGGCAGATAACAGCAAAACCATGGGACAAGTAGCTACAAATGAACAAAATCAAATAGAAGACAGACTTAATCAAGAGCACTTGCAGAGTCTCCACCTGAAGCAGGAACTAGCTAATGTGGAGAACAGAAATGCAGAACTTACTGAGGCAAGCTATACCTCACTTACCAAATTATGCAGAACTGTAGAGAATGCCAATAATATTTACTTACAGTGCTACTAATAATGCCTAAGTGATGCTGTACTTACATGTTGATATCTTTGTCCATGACCTCTAGAAATATCTTGTGATTGCCCATTTAAGTCACAACATAAGGTTGAACACGATAGAAAGTCTATTTTGAATCAATGAACCTCAATGAAGTTATAGGTTGTTACTGCTGTGTATTGTGTCAAATCATGAATCGAGAACATATACACATTAAAATAGACATGCTTTTCAGCTCAGTGATCAACTTCCATTTCTTTGCTCGGCTCTCTTGTATGCAGGAACTCCACTTAGTTCGAGATCAGCTTTCTATTGAACAAACCAGGGCTTCCAAACTCGAGGTAGTCAATAACTTGGAAGGATCTGAGCTCATGCTCTGTCACTTCGATTATTTATCATTTCAATACCTTATGCCATGCTATGAATGGTTTCAGTGAGCTTAGGTTTCCTTTTAGAATATATCTTTTCCCTGAACAACGTTGTTTTATGCTCCCTCTGTTCCAAATTGTAAGTCGATTTGGCTTTTCTAGGTACATAATTTTTGCTATGCACCTAGATGCAAACTATGTCCGAATACATATGTATCTAGAAAAGCCAAACAATTTGGAATGGAGGGAGTAGAAATTTATAAAAGGAAACATGTTCGGAGCAGGCTATGATGCACATATACTTCTAGAGGGTAGCGTATCCCATATCTGATATGTATCGGATACCGCTACACGTTGGATACGTCGTATATACGTATCCCATGCGTGTCCTAAAATTGAGATACGTATCAGCTTGGATACACGTATCCAACACCCCACTGGGCTGCCTTGGATACAGACGGAACATGTCAAATGGATTCCTAGACCCAGGCGGCCAGGCCCATTCCTTCGGCGTGACTAGGCGTACAGCACAGTCCGAAGCCTTTATCCCATCCCTGTGCATGCGCTGACACACTACTCCCTCACATGTGCAGGGATCAGGAATAGCTTGTTTTTTTTTTGTTTATTACTGACCTACATCTTCTTAATTTGATTTCTTACCTCTTGCATAGTTAATTTAAGTTGAACCTCCTAAATACCATTGATTGAACTTGCTAAATTAGTAGTTAGATTGTTATTTAGTTATTAAATATAATATTAAATATGTTTATTCACCGTATCCACGTGTCATTGATTTTTCGAGAATGGTGTATCTGCGTATCCGATACGTATCGTATCTGATACTCGTATCCGTATCTGGGTAACATAGGGAGCAGGGATAGGTTAAATTTGAGACCAAGTCCAATAACAGCAGAATCTCTAATAAACAAACTCTTTATTCACAGATAATGATTGAGCTGTGCTCTTTGCCTCTTTGCCACCTTGCTTATATTGCCAGTATATACCATTCTAAAAAGTAGTAACCATTATGTCTCTATGGCTTTGTACAAAAAACTAAATTTGGCTAATTCAAACAAATTAGTGAAGTAACTCATACAATACACTGTGGTTAGTACTGGTTATCAGTTAGCACTCCTTTAACTATGATGGTACTTGTATAAAAAACTCTGGATGGTGCAGTTTATTTGTGTTGCCTTTCATTTGCTGGTACTTGATTTTGAACTGTATTTGTCCCTTTTTTTAATAAAAAAAAGAACCATTTGGCTAATTGAAACAAACTAACCAACTGACTTGTGCAATACATTGTGGTGAGTACAGGTTATCAGTTAGCACTCGCCCTTTTAATTCTGAATGATTCAGTTTATTCATGTTGCCTTTCATTTGCTGGTACTAGATATTGAAATAACAATGACATGCTCCCCACTGCCGAATGGACAGAATGAAATTTCAGATATTCAACAACGACTACAGAAGATGGATGCCCTAGAAAAGGAGTTTGAATCACTACGCAGTGAACTAGACAGCACTGTATCGGAAGAGGCTTCAATTGGCAACCAGACGAACCGCAGTCGGGGCTTCTGGAGGTGGAATGGGTGAACTCACGTAGAGTATTGAAGAGAATACACTTCCAAAGAGCTGTCATTCTTTTAAATTTTATTATGTCTTTCACAAAATTTTGAAGGAACATCATATATGAATTCTGGATGATATACAGGAAACAGGATCTAAGCAAACTGCAGCTCCACGGACTGTGAAAAGCATCTTATAGAAAGTAAAATGAATGTCACGTGTTTCTGCATTTCCTGTGTTATAGAACAATTTCTTATCTGATAATGGCAACGACCATGATAACAATAAGCTATTTGCTTTTTAAAATCCTCAACATGAATTGCCAATGAGAAAACGACGGCATAGGCAAGCTGGTTCACAAATGAATGAGGCCATCGTGTCATTTTAGGAGGGGAAAAGAGTTTTTTAAGTGGCAAGAGCTGTCTTTCAATTGAGAGGAGTTTAAACATGGAGATGGAAGTTTAAAAATAGAGAGAGGAGTAAACACGTATGGAGTGTTTGGTTTGAAAATCAATCTATTTTGAACGAGATGATACGCTATAATGCTATCTCTCAAATTTGGTGCAATAACTCCACTCGTCGTACTGGTAGTAATTATTAGCTTAGCTTATTATAAAAATAAGATGGTGTTGCAACAACTCATTCGGTTTCACAAACCAAACAAAAAAAAATTGAGTGAGATGATAATAGACTACCTCTTAAACACCCCAGCTCGCTGACAGGGCGCCAAATCCCACTCGCTCACATACAAGTAGCAAAGAAACAAATGAGAAACTAACTACAACGAATCAAAAGCCCTTTTCTGTTTATCAATGTCTTCTTTTACCCTCAATGCCACTCGCTGAAACAAGTTAATTTCTCTATATTTTTCGTTCTAGTAATTGTTCATCGAAATTCAAACAGTGGTTTTTGACTTAAACAAAAATATCATCCGTTTATACCTAAAAAATGAGGTACTCGATATTACAATGACATGTGTATGCTTCAAAAAAACTATCTGAATTGATACCATATCATGTATGAGTTTACAAAATCTACCACAGCCACCACATGGGATGTTTGACCAGGTTCACATAAATCCAAAAGTAAAACACAGGAGATACTTATGATGATACCATAATTCTAAAGACCCTTAAATTTCCCAGATAATAAAAAATGTTCGTTCCAAGTTGTTGACGTTATGCTCAGCCAAACATATTCGGAAGCGGCCTCACTGCCATGAATGCATCAACCATCTGCACAAAACAGAATCGTTAAAGTGTTGCAGCCGATTATAGTTCCATTCTATGCATATCTATGTGCAAATACTACACAAGCAATGCCAGCCTGGGTATAAGTGAGAATTGCATACGTATGTGCAAATACTACACAAGAAATGCCATGCATGTGCGTGCGCAAGATCAATAAATTTGGAAACAAGGTGCAAGAAACCAATCATACTGGGTCATACATTTGGTAATGAAAAATGACACGTAGCTCTCCTATTTCGATAAAAAGAAACCAATATGCAAGATAGCAGATCCAATGAATCATGTACCTCTTCGGTCACTTGAGCTCTAGCTCTTTGATGTCTAGCAACAATCTCAGACAAAACTGCAATAAGATGTTGCTTCACTTCACCCGTCAACATCCTTCCTTCCTTGTACTCCTGGTGTTTGTGTTTGAAAATGTAAGTACAACTTAAGTATTTTCACAATGATGAATTATGTATATATGAAGCATAAATCTGTAGTAATACCTTCTTTATGTGCGCAAGCTCATCATCATCTTCAAGGAAAAAGTTCAAGTATTTGATTGGGACATCCACCTTCATCGCAACAAAGATCCAGTCATTTACAAACTAGTTTTGTGTTACTTAAGAAGAGTATGGTAATTAACCAGAATATCAAGCAGATTATGGAAACAGAAAAATTCTTTTTTCTCGAACACCCAGGAGAGCTGCGCATCATTATCATTATATTAAGAAGAAAGGAGTCTAAGAAGAAATATATCAAAACCTTCAGCATGTTAGCACTGAAGTATGACATGAAAGACTTCAAGAAACAGAAGGCCTTTAGAGTTATATGAATTTTAGAACTGGAAGCTTCCAGTGATATATTTATTCATATTAAAAATCTAACTTTTGAGTTCAAAGCAAAAGGTCGGGTGCATAATGCAGGAACACAATTTGGAAACAGGAAAAGGCTTACATCAAGGTTAGCTCCAAGTTTTCTATGGAGCTCTATTGAGTCCTGGCCACCTGAGAAGGCATATTTATTCACCTGGAACATTGGAAACAAATTATAAGAGAGAGATGCAGGAGATCTGCTAATTCTTCTTTGTTTTTTTGAATGAAAAATACAGCAGGGGAGGGATCTGCTAATTCTTGGTTCAGTCTAATAACCACTTTGACCATAACTTAAATGGGAAAACTAAAATGGATAGTCAGGTAAATATTTTTTACAGCTAAAACAAACTTCAGAGCAAGGGCAGACCTTTGTCTTTATTTCTTTAGCACTATCTGTCACATAAATCGCCGAATTTGCGTCACTGGCTGACATTTTGTGTTCTCCCCCTGTGAAAAAGAAAGAAACAACACACAAAATCAATGCCCTTGAAATCATAACCATTTATATAATAAAAAGGTCAAGAAATCACAAGCAAGCTAAAACTCAAAGTTAACTAGAAACAGTCAAGGTCAACAAACCTGAAGAGCAGGGAAAAATCTAGATTCAATCAGTGATGGTTTCTGATAACCAATTCTAGGAGCAACATCTCGAGTCATCCTAAAATAAGGATCCTGCAGAAAAAAGTCTACTCTCAAAATTTGAAGAGAAAGACACACAAAGATATACCAAAATGTAATGGTATGGGTCAAACTTTTATCAAAAAACAAAAGACATAAATTAAGGATCCTGCAGAAAAAAGTCTACTCTCAAAATTTGAAGAGAAAGACACACAAAGATATACCAAAATGTAATGGTATGGGTCAAACTTTTATCAAAAAACAAAAGACAAAAACATGTGCCAAATTTTCAGCATCTTTAAATGAAAACACTAAGATACATTTTATTGATAATTGCTAGAAGAATGATTTACTCTTAATATGCATATTGGAGGGCACAATCAAATTTAGTGCTACAAATAACAAAGATAAAGGCACCAATTCAAATTGTCAAATTTACCCCTACTTTGCATATGTGGGGCTCAGTTCAAATTTAGGACGGAAATAACTAGGAACTTAAAAGTCATTAGTTCAGAAATTTACGCTAACAGAAATATTACAAGTATGCTAGCAAGTTGATATACAAACCACTTATGCTAGTAAAGACCATTATACCAAAGATGTTTGTACCTGATCTATTGCACATGGGATAAGACACCGCAGTTGGTCCTTGCCAGCGAAGAGATGGGGAAATGAGGAAGGGAATGATGGGACTGCCTGCACTGGAGGAAAGCTAACCTTTCCTATGTGATCCTCAAGATTGAACCCAAATATTCCTATAGCCTATTGTTCAAGAGTAAAACATATTAGCCAACCATGATGCTTAAATGTAAGCTCTGTAGTGTTTGAACATTTTTCTTAAATGAACAGCTCTCACCTTATTCATAGTTACACATCTGGCAACTTGTATCATGTTTTCATAAAAAGCACTACAAGACAAGGCCACAGGGTTTATTAGTTTGCATATAACAAGCAAAGCCAAGATTTACAGCATGGTATTCACTTGCTTAGGGATGGACCAAAAATATCAGTCAAAAGTTAAAATATCAATCAGAATTAGGAAGAGTGATCTTACCCTCCAACGAAAGAAAAATCTGAGAAAATGAATGTTCTTTCGATGTCAAAACCACATGCTATAATGTCTTTAGCATTTTCAAGGGCAAGCCTTTTGCTTTCCTGAATAGTCAAGTTCTTCCACAAGAACTTCTCATCGTCAGTCAGTTGTATAACTAGGGGCACCTTAAAAGCCTCTTGCAAGTATCTGAAGAAAGATTCTGACAGTTAATGAAACATTACTTGCAAAACCAGAACTAAGAAAGCGACATGCAAGTTATCAAACGAAACTTGAGTGTTGTTTAGATTTCCTCAAAATAAAATAAAATAAAAACCTTTTACTTCAAGGAACATGTTTATGAATATTCCTAATGATCTTCAACTACGAAAACTTGCAGCACATATTCTGCCATATCCTGTCGCCAACCATCAGATTGATTAGCCATGTGAAAAACAATCTACCACAAGAAACATTTCAAATAGGAGAACTCAATTTTGCAGCACAAATCCTGCCTTAGAACAACTCCAACAGACTAGGTAAATGTATTCATGAAGCCATTTTTAGCTATTGTGCTCCAAAAAAGCATCCCAACAGCTTGTCTATACTGTTTTCCATTTTTTCCAGCTGGGTATCCCACCATTCTCGCTGGTCATATTTCCCTAGTGAGTCCTGCTTGCTATATGTGTTTTCCAATTTAGCTAGGCTGTTGTAAAACTCTACATTTTAGATGGACTTTTCATTTTACATAATGACGAAATCTCACAATTTAGCATCTAATTTTACCAAGTCTCTTGGAGTTGCTTATCTCGTTCCCGACCATTAGTTCATTAGCCATGTGAACTAACAATCTACCACGAGGAACAGTTCAAATTGGAGAACTCAATTTGGTTATATTTGCAACTCAAGAGTAGTTTGCATTAATACTTTGTCAAAAAAGGAGAAGAGTTTCCATGTGTGATTAACATATCCAAAGTGGGTTCTTGTATGTACTGAAAAAACACCACTTGCTACTCCCTCTCAGACACAGCATTCCTCAATTATGCAACTCAAATTCATAAACCAGAGCATAACTAAGGAGCTGTGGCCCAAATTTCAGGGTACGGAGACAAAATGCTTACTTTGTGAACATGAAGGGGATGAGGTGGCCGAGGTGCAGGGCCTCCGACGAGGGTCCCCTCCCCGTGTAGAGGTAGAACTTCTCCCCTTCTCATACAAATCCAGTAGTTCGCTCAAATCACTATAACACAACAATTCGTCAGCACCTCCTACTCCGGGGATTAAAAAGAAATACTTTTTTTTCTTCTTCTTGCGGGTGGTTCGGTACCGGTGGGCGAAGAAGAGGCCTCGTCGGAGGAAGCAGTGCGGCGGTCGGCCGGTGAGGCGTGCGATGCGGTCGACGAGCGCGTCATCGATGCGCTGGCAGCCGAACTGGTCCACGAGCTTGTCGTAGTCGATGCCGCCCTTCCCCGCCGACACCTCCCACGGATTCACCACCTGTTCCTCCTCCTCCTCCTCCTCTTTCCTCGCGGCGTCACCAACCCCTTGCTCCGCTGCCGCCGCCATGGCCGACGCCCGCGCAGATCTCTCTCCCTTGCTTCCTCCCCGGCGGCGCGAGGGGATTAGCCGCAGGGTAAAGACCAGGGAGAGCTAATCCTCGGCCTCCTTCGCTGACGTGTGGAGCCCGCAGGAAAGCGAGAGGCGATGGGCTCCGCGGGTCTCGGGTTTCGGGTTTTCTAATAAAAAATACAAAACCACCGCCCGAACCGACTCCGACACCCCTCCAACTACCCCTATCCGGCAATCCCCAGTCCCCACCGGGCGGCCACCGCGAACCGCCGGAGGAATCTCTGGCGATGGCGCCGCCAGCCGCTGCGGTTGCCGCCGTCCGCCACCACAGCCCGCACCTGCTCATCCGCCGCGGCGCCGGGGGTCTCCTCCCATCGCCTCCGGGCCCCGCCACGCTCCCCTTCGCCTCGCGGGGAGCGGCCTCGGCGCCCGCGCGCCTGCGCCTGCCGCCGCCACGGTTCTCGCTCTCCCCCGTCCCAAAGAGCATCTCCTCCTCCCACGTACCCGTACGCTCTCTCTTCACCGGCATCGTTGAGGAGGTCGGCCGCGTGCGCCGCCTCGGCCCGCCGCTCGCGCCGTCTAGCGGCGGCGGCGGCGAGGCTCCCGGCCTTGACTTGGAGGTCGAGACCAGGGACCTCCTCGCGGGGACGCAGCTCGGCGACAGCGTGGCGGTCGACGGCACCTGCCTCACCGTGGCGGCGATCGACCCAACCGCGTCCACGCTCACCTTCGGCGTGGCCCCGGAGACGCTCCGCCGGACGTCCCTGGGCGGGCGCGCCCCGGGCGACGGCGTCAACCTCGAGCGCGCGCTCACGCCGTCGTCCCGCATGGGAGGGCACTTCGTGCAGGGCCACGTCGACGGGACCGGGGAGATCGCGGCGTTCCGGCCGGACGGGGACTCGCTCTGGGTCACCGTGCGCGCGCCGCCGGAGATCCTCCGCCTGCTCGTGCCCAAGGGCTTCGTCGCCGTCGACGGCACTAGCCTCACCGTTGTCAGCGTCGATGACGACGGCGGCTGGTTTGACTTCATGCTCGTCAGGTACACGCAGGACAACATCGTGCTGCCCACCAAGAAGGTCGGAGACAAGGTGAACCTGGAGGCGGATATACTGGGGAAGTACGTCGAGAAGCTCCTCGCCGGGAGGGTTGAGGCCATGGCGAAGGTTGATTCGTGAGCTGCTGGTTGCTCGTCATTCTATAGGTATTACAGCAAGGTCATTATGTTCATCAATAATACCACATACCAGTTCATTCCATTTTGTGCAATTGGGTTGCAGCCTTCTTTATTTGGGTGAAACAGTAATAAAGCATCAAGTTATCCAGGGAATGATTCATCATTTCTTTTCATCCGTTGAGATAAATGTACAATTATCCATATACTAATATGCAGCCAAATGTATAAGTTTGTTTCGTTGTTAATGAATAATAACAAGAGGTGAACGAGAGCAGCATAGCAGCATCGAGAAACTAAGTGACTAATGATAACAACAACAACAACAACAACATAGCCTGTTAGTCCCAAGCAAGTTGGGGTAGGCTAGAGTTGAAACCCAACAAGATACCCAAGTCACGGTTCCGGCACTTCGATAGCTTCTTTCCAGGCAATCCTATCCAAACATAGATCTCTAGATATATCCCAAGCTTTTAAATCCCTTTTCACCGCCTCCGCCCATGTCAACTTCGGCCTTCCTCTATCTCTCCTTGTATTATTAACTTGGCTTGGAACTCCACAACGCACTGGTGCATCCGGCGGTCTCCTCTGGACATGGTCAAACCATCTCAACCGATGTTGGACAAGCTTTTCTTCGATTGGTGCTACCCCTAGGCGATCAAGTATATCATCATTCCGAACTCGGTCCATTCTTGTGTGACCACAAATCCAACGCAACATGCGCATTTCTGCAACACTCATTTGTTGAACATGTCGAGCCTTTGTAGGCCAACATCCGGCTCCATACAACATTGCCGGTCTAATAGCCGTCCTATAGAACTTGCCTTTTAGCTTTTGGGGTACCCTCTTGTCACATAGAACGCCAGAAGCTTGTCTCCACTTGATCCACCCTGCTTTGATTCTATGGCTAACGTCTACATCAATATCTCCATCCTTCTGTAGTTCTGTAGCATCGATCCCAGATATCGGAAGGTGTCCTTTTTAGGCACGACTTGACTTTCCAAACTCACATCTCCCTCATCCTGTGCAGTTGTGCCAAAATCGCATTTCATATATTCGGTTTTAGTCCGGCTTAGTCTAAAACCTATGATGCTGCCAAATAAACAATGAGCCCCTCTAGAACAATTATATCCAAAGAACATAACATACAAACCTTAACATGCTTCTGGAGGCACATTGCACCGTACTGAACGTATTGTCTAGTAGGAGGATCATGCAGCCATGACCCATATGTTCTTTATTTTCTCAAACAAGAAAATTAAGATTGATCAAAAACAATTGCGTCTACGCATTCCCCTGCCTTCACTGCAAGCATGGTGCCGGACCAGCCACTGACAGCTTCCTGCCCCTAAAAGAATTGTGATGTGACAAAATAAACTCTTCTATAACTGTAGAGGAACAGTGGGAAACAATTTTTGTTTTTATCTCAATGTAACAGAAGTCTATTTTAGATACTCCCTCCGCCCCTAAATAGATGTTATTCTCGCTTCCCGAGAAGTCAACGGTTTCAAAATGCTGGCAATTATATATTAAAATATATAAATAGTTATGCTAAGTAATTAGTATCATCGGAAAGATCTTTAAGTCTAGTTTTTTAACAAATTTATTTAGAGATATAAATGTTGCATGTATTTTTTACAAACTTAGTCAAAGTAGTTAAGAAAGTTTGACCAGCACGCATCTCATAGCGTCATTCTTTTTGGGACGGAGGGAGTATATACTTACTCCATCCCAAATTCCATCAAAGAGTATACTTGACTGATCAGTGTATTTTCTGTTGCTGTAATGTCGCTAAATTTTCGAAGTGCTTATTATGATATGCAGGGGTGAAGAAAGGCTTGGATTCAATGCCTATGCCCAGCTCAGCTAGGGTCTTGTGATGGCGATGTCACTTAACGAAATTTATGCATGAGGTTTTTGTTATGGCGTTTGGGAGTTGTAAAACCTTTTTCTTGACTGCACAAAATAAGTCGGTGTTGATAGTAGTCACAGCTCCTTTTGGGGATAAGATCGAATTGACTGGCACTGGATTGGACATCGCTGGGTAAAATCTTGTATTTAGGTTACTTCAAATCTTACAGTAAATGGTTTCTGCTGAATTCTGAAAACTCTGGTGATTGATGAATCGTTAGCCTAAGAAGTAACAATATCTGGATTCCAGACTTTAGCATAGAAAAGCACACCTCTGGTTCCTTCTTTGTGCTGATGATGTTATTGGCGATGCACTGTTTCTGCATCTTTCTTTCCAAAGTTTAAAGATACCATTCTCATTCTCAATGTTGCCCCTAGATATAGTAAATTACAATGGTATTACTGTGCATCTTACTGGATCCTCATCCATTTTTTTTATCACATCAGATGAGATACTATCCACCAGTGTGCTGTAGAAATCAAGAGCATATTTTGATCACAACATACCATAGGTTGATCTACTTCAGTTGCAGTGACATCATCGTTGACGCTCAGTCTTAAATAAATTCTCATGGAATGATGAATGATCTGCATGTGGGGGTGATATGACAACAAAGGTTTGCATTTTCCAACCCCTCTGTCATCATACCATTCGTTTTGCGGTTGAGGGAAACAAAAAAAAATGACATACATGTTTTGAAATTCAAGCACAAAATAGCTGTGATGATGTTGGTGTTTTCACCCACATCCACTTAGGTAGCGTTTGGTTGGGAGTCAAAGGAGAATGAGACGGTTTTTGTCTCTGATTCGTGGGACGGAATGACTATTTTCTGTTTGGTCCAGAGACATCAAAATTTGGATGTCCCACTGATAGTGGCGGAGCTAGGGCATTCCTACGTCGACATCACAAAAGAAGTTGAAATTACAGGGTTAAAATATAATTTAACGTAGTATGTTACCGATAATTAAAGTCACATAATAATAAAATGATAATTTTTTAGCTACTAATCAATTCTAAGCTCCAGCACCAATTTGAGAAGCCTTTACAACTTCATGTCTTTAATATTTATTTGTTGCTGCAAGCTTAATGGAAAGCTGATCGAACAGATGGAATGAAACAGTATAATATCTAAAAAAATAAATTAACTGTTTGTTTATTAGTTTTTTTTTATTATGCAAACTCTAGGATCTAAAAAAAACTCAAAACATGTTTCCATCACTATTAACTAAAAAGTTGTGCATTCAAGTTTTTTTTTTTTTGAGAAAAGTTGTGCATTCAAGTTTAGTTGTCCCTTAGCAACACACGGAGACGAAAATCCTAAATCAAGACAATAGAATTTAGAAAAAATGTGCTTACCCCAATCACCCATGCTAACTGTGTGCGGCATTGCAGCTGACTGGTTACCCACTACAATTCTTGGCACCCATGCTTACTGTGTTGCTGGCTCGGCCATGTTCGCAGCGTTGCTGGCTAGCTGGCCATGTTTGCAGCGGATGGCCCTTGCTTCACTCCACCGTAAAAGTTATGGGGTGGATGTCTGCACACTGCACTGCAATGTCGTGGACTGACCTATGTATGAGCAAAGCGAATGGGAGTAGCTTTGGACTGCGTTTTTTAGTTGAAAAACATACTATCAAATCCACTATTTTTTTTTGAAAGATCTGATTTCCCAGCTTTGATTTATAATAAGAAGAAAGAGCAACAGTCACTACATGCGCGAGGAACGCTACTCCTCACAGCCTAAGCTATGAGGAGTTTAAAAAACACAGGAGAGCTATTACATAATAGGGAGATTCACGACAAATAGGGTCTTCAAGAAAACCCCTTCCACAAACAACCATAATAGACGTGTAACGACCATTACCCCCATAAAAACATCATCCTCCACTTTCCTACAGTTCTTCACCTTCCTCTGGTTGGGTATGCTTCAGGAAGTCAAAACAGCCAGACTTGGTTTCATAAATTCTCGGGCTCTTGTGATCCATTTCAAGAACCATGTAGCAATAGAATACACATAGTCATTAGGCCCAGGATCACCTGTGCACCAAACTGAAGACACTATCGTAGCTCCCTTGCAGCTTACTCTTTTTGGATAGCAACAATCCAAGACATAGAAAAGGGAAAAATCATTCATCAGACCTCCTTCTCAACTGCATTAGTATCAAATCCACTATAACCTAGACATATGTGTATAATTGAGACATAAGTGTTTTCTTATCACAAAATTTGAGTATTCATAGGAATACCAAGGCAGCTACATAGATCCGCCCATGCCCACTGATTGTTGGAACCCATAAGTTAGCTTTTTATTATATTTTTCTTCATTATCTCTTCCATCCCTGACCCTCCTGATCACTTTTTCATCTGTCATTACATCTCCTTCCTCGGCTTACTCCCACGCGAGGCGACGAGCCAGCGGTACTCCATGCGCGCTTACCTGCTTCGCGGCGGGCCAGAGGTTGCACGTGTGGCGGCGATGACGGCGCTTGCCCACGTGATCGGTCGCGTGGCGACCGGCCAGAGGTCACCCGCATATTGACTTCTCTGACTTTTATTTTGGAACGAAGTGAGCAGAAGCAAAGTCTGAACCCTTTTACCCTACACCGAGTTAGAGTCACCCCCTTCCATTCTTACAACAGGCAAAATGTCAGCCAACCTACATCGTCCTAGAGAAAGAGTTACTCTGCTGTGCTATGATGTTTGGACATTTGGGAGATACAAACCATTCGGCAGGTTAGTATTAGTAAAATTGTACTCCCTCCGTCCTAAAAAAAATGTAATTCTATCTTTGAATCTGGACACATGTTTCTATCTTTAAATCTAGACACACATGTGTCCAGATTCAAAGCTAGAATTGCATTTTTTTTGGGGACGGAGGGAGTAAGCTACATAAGTGCATCTGGTGTAGTGGTATCATAATACCCTCCCACGGTACTGATCAGGTTTAGATTCCCTGGATGCGCAATGTATTTTTACCATTTTATTTACTTTTATTATTTTATTCATTTTGTTTCTCTCGTGGATTGAATCTTGCAACCCAGTGTAACTTACCTGGCAAACCATTTTCAATTATAATAAAAAAGCCCTTTTGCAACTTTGAAGTGCTTGCATTGGTTCAAGCTCTTGTATACGTACGTAGTTCTTGGTTTAGTTTGCTCAATTCAAAGAGGCATGAGCACATGCTAGCTAGATAGCTCTTCTATAGTGTATAGTCCTTTGAGTATATTACTACAACGGCAGCATCTAAACCATTATGTTATTCTTCTTCATGTCCCTCAAACTATGAAATTATAGATATACTAGCTCCCTATACTCGATATATATAAGTACTATAATCATGCTCCAAAATAGGCACACCATAGTGCATTATCTAACGTGACGGTCTAAGCATATAAAACTTTATATATATATATATATATATATATATATATATATATATATATATATATATATATATATATATATATATATATATATATATATATATATCAACAACTCATAACTACATGGACGGTCTATAATAAACTATTAAATGATTCTTATAAGATCTCTGAACTGAGTCCCTAATTATTTAAGTACCTTGGATCCTAGTCCAAAAGCAACCCATCCATGCTCCATTCAGCATCCACCTGGCTCACTGTACAAGCTTGAAGCCTTTGCTCATTCCTGTCCTCCTTCGTCATGGTAGTAGAGCAGAGTTTTTTATGTTTCTTGTGGTGGAGCTGGCTCACCTAGATTTAAGTCTTTGTCTTTACATATATGCTCGTATTTTTTAGCTTTAATTAATTTATCGATCTAGCTCAGTTTTTCCTATATACTCATAGGAATAAAGTGTGTGTTTTATGTTCAAACAGATAAATGTACGCTTTGTATGAGCGTGTATCTCTTTACTGTTCTCGCAAGAATAGAAAAAAATGATCTTATATTGATAAAAGAAAAAGAAAACGACACTAGACAACTGTGCTCGTGAGATTCCCGTGGCACATGCTCCTGCCGGAGTCACCAAACCGGTTTCACTGGGTGATCTCGTTGACGTTTCAACGCTCGGTTTATTTTGTTGTTTCCAGTGGAGATAGCACTTTGTTAACGTGTTAACCACCAACGCGTTTCTTTGACCACCTTTTGGTAGAACTTTAGCATGGTAACCCGTTCTTCTTTGACAAATGACATTTGATGACGGCTTGGATAAATGCATGCAAGCGTTACTGATTAGCTCAGGCTAGCTGCTCCGGTACTCCGACACTCTTGTAAAATCTAAGGGTCAACGCATGAATTTCACAGAAATTATGCAGGAATTTTACAAAAATCAGTTCATTTCCACAGGAAAAAGTACAGGAATAGAAAAAATCCCGCGTTCCAAACATGCCCTAAGCTGATTTGCTTTAATTTTTGTTCAAAGTCACTACTACACTGAATAACTGTAGGGGCGGCTGGCAACCATTTCTAGGGACGGTTTTGTCAGCCGCCCCTGTCATACCGCCTCTACAAATCAAATATTTGTAGGGGCGGTTCCCATAGCCGCTCCTAGAAATATATTTATAGGGGTGACTGAATCGTCCCTACACATCTATTTGTAAGAGCGGTTTGAATAGCAGCCGCCCCTACAACTGTAGTAACATTAAACCGCTTCTATTATTTGGATTTGTAGGAGCGACAAAAAAAATAATAAAATCGAAAATCAAATTTTGACAGCACACAAGTACATATATAATTCAAATTTAAATCTGGACAGCACTCAGAAGCACATAATAATATGGCAAAATTAGCTTAGGACACCGTTCAACTGTGACTTTTGCCACAGAACACTGAAAAAAGAGAACTTTGCCAAAACACACTCTTCAATTGTATCAATATGCTGCTGGCCACTACATATCTTATTTTATTCAATTAAATTGGAAAGACAACTAAATGACGATTTTACCCCTTATATCTTCAGGTGGACTCACGCACGGAAGCATTCATCCCGTAGTAGCAAGCAGCAGCAGCCCAGAGCTGCTCTCTCTCTCTCAACTTCCAGGCGACGATGGAATCACAAGCAAGCAGCAGCCCCTTCCGTGCAGCTCGTGCCCAGAGCCCACCCGCAACGCGCGGCTCCGCCTACGCACGGCGACGCCCGGGGCAAGGCCCCTCGGCGCGCGGCTCTGCTTGCGCACGGCCATGCCCGGAGCAAAGCCCCCCTCGGCGCGTGGCGCGACGGCTAGGGAGTAGCCTGTGCTGGCCCCCAAGCGTTCCCTCCAATGGCGCACCGTGCCCCAGTGATTGATAGAAGATGGAAGCCCCATGGTTCCTCAATGAGATTTCCCCCAAAATTAGGTAGATCTTTCATGGGTTTCTGAGGGGTAATTTTTCTCCCAATTTTTCTAGGGTTAGTGCTAGCATGAGCTCATATTTGCAAAGTAAAGCGTAATATGTATTGATTCTGCTTCGATTTGTGTCAATGTCTGTGTACGATGGATCTCAATTTATGCTACAGGCTTGCTGTGCTTGTGGTAAGGGTATTCTTGTTTAGAAATCATGTTTGCATACCTGTTTGATTGATAAACATTATTATAAGAACTATAATGTCCACCAGCATATTGCCATGGTTGAAGAATGTGTTGTGGCAAAGCCACACTTTTTTAGTGGCTTGTAGCAAAAGCCATGGTTAAAGAATGTCCAAGAGCAAATTTTCCCTAATAATATAGTAAGGGCCCAATTCACAAGAACATTACATTTTAATCCACAGAGACATCATTCATCCAAGTCGAAACCACATTCCACAAGTCCAAACCATCCACAAACTAAAACAAATTTCACATTCACATACATATTATTATCACCGACCTAGACCAAGCCTTTCCGTCTCTCGAAGATGTTGGTATTGTGGATTTCTTCCTAAATCGGATTTTGGATCATGATAAGCACCTCTTACATATATAATCTGATCCAATATGAAGTTGCAGAGGTCACCGACGACCTCCAAGAGGTTGTTATTGTCTGTGGGCTAGCTCTCTTTCCTTTCTCTTCTTGCCACATACTACAATAAAACATATTTGCATATATGAACATGCATAGAGCTGGTTTTGAAGTTAACATGACTTTAATCACAAATTGAAGAGGTTCAAACTTACCCTACAGTACAGGGGTGTCTCCTGTAAGACATTGTGTTACTCATGAGGCTGCAGATGTAGGATCCGCAGTGTACACTCCCAGGCTTCTGCTTGCCGCACATATGAAAATATTAGGTAATGCTTTTGACATAAACATAATGGAGTACTAAAGTAAATGACACTTACCGCACATAGTGTTTTCACGGTCAGTTTATTACACCCCTTATTTGGAGTAGATTAAAGTGAAAGTTAATTTAATTATACTCTAATCCATTTCAACATATCGGTTTGAGGAAGATATATGTGCATCTAAATTTAAGTTAACTAGACATTCATATTTCAGCAACAAAACGGGGGCACACATGCCCGGTTTCCGATCCCAGTCCCCAATCTTTATATTGTATTGTATTGTATTGTATGTATGGCTAGCTACCTAGGCAGGACGACACTGAAAGTCACTGAACGAACCTCAACAACTTGTTATCAAATTAAAAGAAGAAAACACTCAACAACCGTGGCATATATATACTGGCATGCATGCCACTTGCACGTAGATACGAGTAGGTACTTCGGGTAGCCCATGTGGTTAACCGTGGTGTGATAACGACCACGTTGGTTGTAGTAGACACTTTAGGAGGAATGTTTACAGAACAACTTTTACATTTTTGAAATAAGCAAATAAGGCTGGGCCGCCGGCCGGGGATTTTGCTTTATTTGTCGTCGGCTGATCGATCACCATGTTAGTTCATGCCAACCAGACAACGTAGACCGTCCCGAAAGTCTGGTCGTCGTCGTTCTGGTTCATCTGGGATAAAATAAGGAACAATTTAGCCTAATAATAGCAATAAGTATCTCTAACAACTTGGAAAAATTGACTTGTCAAATCTTATGATTTGGCAAGTTGCTAAATTATTTGGCAAAGTGAAAAAAAATTCTCTCTCCAACAATTTGCTATTCCAATTTCCTAAACTTAAAAAAAGAAGGCCCACCAGGTAGTAATTCATCTCAGCGTGACGGCGAGGCAGGCCCATGACGGGGAGCACGATCGGCTCATGACGACGAAGAGCGGAGGAGGTATACAAAATAACGTACGTTCGTCCAAATGAAAAATGTACGAAAGAAAAAAAATAAAAATAAAAAGGAGAAAAAGCAGCACCGAAAAACGAAAAGGAAAAGAAAAGGAAAAAAACCGAAACGAACGGCGATAAAGCTAGTTACGCCCGAGAAAAAAAAAAGAAAAGGAAAAAAAGAAAAGAAAATGAAAGCTACGTGCGGAGAAAAAGCAGCACCGAAAAAGATCGCGGGAGTGAAAAAAAGAGGCCCCTTGGGAGAAAATCGCCGATAGCAAGTCTTTTCCGCGCGCGGAGATTTACGCGCACGAGACCGGTGAATAGTAACTTGGGATAAATAGTAAGTTGGTTTAAAGAGTTTGTTGGAGAGAGATTTTTTATGTTTTTATTAAATTAATAAGAATAGCAACCTCATTTGAAGAGTTGTTGGAGATGCACTACCCTATATATATATATATATGTATTACTTAAAAAAAAACTCCTATGTGCAGGGAAAGAAAAAAGACAGGAAGGAAGAACGTGCACTGCAGTACCGACGCTGCCGAATGCTCGCTGGCTCCTAGAACCAGCGGCAGAGAGTTTTATATATATATAATACTCTACTGGTGACGCCCATGGTTCACTGGTTTGGTTTCCACGGCACCGGCAGTCGTCTCGGCAGGACCCGGACCGGACACGGCTGCCGGATTTGGATTTGCAGCGCTAACCATGGGGCCGCCCCCCTGTATTAGCTTGCTTGGCGGCAGTTCATCATCACCGCTCGCACCTCGCAGCTGGACCTGGACCGCTGCACTGCACAGCACAGCTACCAAATCCATTTCCTGCTCCTACTGCTAACCAACTCATCTAGCTCCTGTGCCTTCCCCGTGTGTGCGTGCGTGCCTACTGCATTGCACTGTCTATATATCCTCCACATTCCATCCACGTCTCCCAGCAGTCAGATCAGAGCTACTACTAGCTACGTAGCACACAGCATTCTCCTTCAGTTGAATTCATTCCACTGCCTTCAGACTTGCTTCGACCACGTCTCAGATCCTACTGCGCTGCGCAAGGTGAGTCGTTAGTGGCTGCTCGTTCCGGTCCATCCCCTTTCCCTGCTGCATTCATGCAGATTTTCTAGAGTGTTTCAGTTAAGGATGCAAGGTGGGGCGGGCCGCCGCGTTAACCCGCTGGGCTAGCTGCGCCACCAACCCACATAAGCTCGCAACCTAGCTCATTTAGATAGAGTGGGTTGAAGTATTCGACCCGCGTATTCCCAGCTGCAACCCGCATCCGTCGCATATTGCGGCATCATGGTCGACGACACGAGCTGCGTCCGACGGAGTTGTCGTGCTCCTGCTCATCCTCGTCATCGTCCCTCCGCCTTGCACCCACCCCTCAGATACGGCAGCAGCTTGAGCATGGCAGCAACAAAGACGTCCCTGCTGCTAAACACTCATGAGCCATGGTGAGCAGCGCGCGTGCTCTGGCGGTGCTGTCGCCTCCACCGAGCTCCAGCACCTCCGCAGCTTGTCTGACTGGAGTAGCCTGCGATAGATGAATAGAGGAGCTTGTGCGCACGACGGCCACCGGGAACACAAGCAGTGACAAGGCCATACCTCCCGGCAGCAACGCGGCGAGCAGCAGAGGGTAGGGCGCTAGAGAGTAGAGCCGCGTCCCGGCCGGCCGCCTCCACTCGTCGTCGCTTCTCGCTGCAAGGCCCGACTTCTGCTGGATGCTCGCTTGTTGTTGTACACGCGGTGCTGGCAATGGCCTGTGGCTGGAGCTAGAAGGATGGGGTGGCAGGACTGCACGCGGCCGGAGCAGCAGCGAGCTCGTCATCGTCGCCACCATCCTTTGTTGCTTGCCACTCCTAGTACTGGACAGTGGATAGGAAGAGGAAAGGGGATGTGGGGGGAGCGTGGCGTGGAGACAGCCTGGCCAAGTGAAAGTGAGGTGAGCACACGCGCATGCACGAACGCAACAGCGGCGCGCAATGCTTCCGGCTTTGTGGCCTGCCGCACCAACCCACAATTAACCCGCAAAAACATAGCGGCTAAATGTGGGCTGCCGCATTGACTCTTGTACAAGTTGCGGCTCTAGCAGATGTGGGGCGGGCTGCCCATCGCCGCCCCATTTGCATCCTGAGTTTCAGTCCAATTTGGACGATTGGGATTGGGAATTTGGGAGAGGGGCCAACCAACCAAAGGCCGGGGTGTGTGTGTGTGTTTTTTGTCACTTGGTGCTGCTCGTTTCAGCTTCCACAAAACTGTTCCGACCCTCCATTCATGTTGTTGGAAAGGAGTACAGTACTACCAAATCCCCAGAGAATGCGATGCCAATTTCTCCCTCCTCTTGAGTCTTGACAGTAACATCAACATCATAGATTATTTTCATGTGTACATAGTAGTACACATACTACAGTACACTACTTCAACATCTGATGAAAGCATGAGCAGCAACTTGATGATGCAAACGTGCTCTTCTTTTGTGTTTAATTTCCCTTTCCCTACTACTACTACCCTATAATCTTCATGTCGAGTTCTTGGCTAACCGCTCACTGACATTTAGTTTCTCGCCGCCGCAATGCCTTGCAGGAATTTGCATTCATTAGCTCGTCGGCTTTGCCATGTCGTCGTCGCCGCCGCCGCCGCAGACGGCGTTCAAGAGCCCGTCCACGGACTGCAGCCGCCGAAGCACGCGGTTCAAGGACGACTACGTCGAGGTCACGCTCGACGTCCGGGACTACGGAGGCGGCGGCGGCGGCGGCGACACGCAGGACGCCGCGGCGCTCTTGGACGGCCCGGCGCCCGGCTCCGGCTCCGGCTCCGCCTCGGGGGGCCTGTCGTCCAAGCTCAGAGCCGCGCGGGCGCACCTCGGCCGCATCGCGTCGGGGAAGCGCGCCGCGGTGCCGCTCTCGGCGCTGCTCCGCCGCGACACCGACCGCCCCAGGCTCGACAGGAACGTCGGCGTCACGGGCGCCGCGGCCGTCGGCGTCGCGCTGCACGCCGTCACGCACCTCACCTGCGACTTCCCAAGGCTGCTGCACGCAAGCGACGCCGCGTACCAGCCCATGAAGGCCTACTTCGGCCCGCGCCGGATCCCCGACTACTGGTGGTTCGTCAAGGGCGTCGAGGGCGTCACGGGCGTCGTCATGGTCGTCCTCATGGCCGTCGCTTACACGATCGCGCACCCGTGGTTCCGACGGGGGAAGCTCAGCGACGGTAACCCGCTAAGGCGGCTTAGCGGATTCAATATGTTTTGGTACTCCCACCACCTCTTCGTCGTCGTCTATGTTGCCTTCGTCGTCCATGGCGTCTGCCTCTACATCAACCGGACCCGGTACAAGCAAACGGTGAGGATTGCTTTGAGACCGGATTTCAGTTCGATGCACATGCACAGTTGGATTTCTTTGACATCAAGTTCGTGCTTGAAATAATGCAATTTTTTCAGACATGGATGTACCTCGCCATTCCCGTCCTGCTCTACGCCGGTGAGCGGCTTCTCCGGGCGCTGAGGTCCCATGGGCTCACCACCGTGAGGATCGAGAAGGTGGCCTTGTACCCTGGAAATGTCATCGCCATTCACATGAGCAAGCCGCACGGGTTCAGCTACAAGAGTGGGCAGTACATCTACGTCAACTGCGGCGAGGTCTCGCCGTTCGAGTGGTAAGCTAGCCCTAGCCGTCGGCGGCGACCGAGATGGATAGACGTTGATCTATCTGTTGCTTAGTCTGCACTGCAACTGCAACTGCAGGCACCCGTTCACCATCACCTCGGCGCCCGGCGACGACTACCTGAGCATGCACATCCGCTGCCGCGGCGACTGGACGACCAGCTTCAGGGCGCTGTTCGCGCAGGTGTGCCGGCCGCCCGCCGCCGGTCAGAGCGGCCTACTTCGGGCCGACTTCACGTCCTCCACGGCCGCCGGCGGCGGCGGGACGAAGAAACTCCCGAAACTGCTGATCGACGGTCCCTACGGCGCCCCCGCGCAGGACTACCGCAACTACGACGTGCTCCTCCTCATCGGTCTCGGCATCGGCGCCACCCCACTCATCAGCATCGTCAAGGACGTGCTCAACAACATCTCCGGCGACGAAGAGCAGCAGCCGCCATCGTCGGAGTTCATGACGCGGAAGGTGTACTTCTACTGGTGCACGAGGGAGGAAGGGTCGTTCGAGTGGTTCCGCGGCGTGATGGAGGAGGTGGCGGAGCGCGACGCCAGGGGCGACGTGGTGGAGCTCCACAACCACTGTACCAGCGTGTACGAGGAAGGCGACGCGCGGTCGGCGCTGCTGCTGATGCTGCAGGCGCTGCACCACGCCAAGAGCGGCGGCGTCGACGTCGTGTCCGGGACAAGGGTGCGCACCCACTTCGCCCGCCCCAACTGGCGGGACGTCTTCAAGCGCGTTGCCTGTAACCACCAGGGCCAGCGCGTCGGCGTCTTCTACTGCGGTGACCAGAAGGTCACGCCGGAGCTTAGACGCCTGTCGCAGGACTTCTCCCACAAGACCACCACCAAGTTCGTCTTCCACAAGGAGAACTTCTGATCGATGCATGAAAGCAGCTGGTTCATTCATCAGTCGTCACGCAGCTAGCTGCTGGCGTCACCATCCCGGCCATGAGTTCCACCATTATTCGTGAAATGGAACAAGTATATTATTGCTGATGTGTTAATTTTAGGAATAGGACAAAAGTGCTTCTAACATAAAGATGAGTAATTAAGCAGACATAAAGATGAGTAATTAAGCAGCTTTTTTTTTCTTTTGCATTTTGGAAATGGATAGGAGTATACGCACAGTATAGCATTGTTCGTTTGTGATGTTCTAAGTATATTGCCTACTACATGTACAAAATTGGGAAAAAAATGACTCAATTTGTTGAACTTGTTTGATTTTCTACGCAACAAACTTAGCGAACAATTGGATCGTCTGTTACTACACAAGTCGCATATTCAACGCCTCAAATCATTATTTTGCAAGTTAGACGCTTGATTTCCTCTCAGCGAACATCAATAATGAAGTCGACAACCTTGAGTTAATATCCTTGCAGGAAGTGACCATGACCATCTCTCTTTCTTGCCTCCTGTAACATCGTCGTTGGAGAGGAAGAAGAAGTACCCCTTGTCAGCAGATATGAGATAACCTAAGGCTCTGTCGTTTGGATGTAGACATTGAAGCCTGGAATTAGGAATTGGTATTAAGTGTCTTCAATACCTGTTGTTTGGATGTTCTTGACATTGGAATTGAAAATGTCCCCCAATGCCTAGAGGTATTGGGCCTTCAGCCGCACCCCCCTCTCAATTCAGACCCCTTCCCCTCCGTATTCATCCGCATTCGCACTCGTCTCTCGCATCCCCCACGCCTCCGTCTCCCTCTCGGCTCTCGCGACTCCACCACGTCGGCGCCCCTTCCCCTTCCCCTTCAACTCCGGCAGCACCCCTCTCTCCATCGGCACGCCACGCCACGCTGCCCCCGTCCCCCGTCCTTCCTCCACCGGTAAGGCATGCCGGTCCCCGTCGTCCTCTGCCGGTCCCCATGCATCCTCCCTCCTCTCCGCTGTCACCATCCTCCCTCCGTCGGCGAGCCAAGCCGCCCCCTCCTCTCTCCGTTGGCGAGCCATGGCGCTCCCTCGCCTCGCACCGCTTCAGTGCCCATTTGGCGAGGGATGGGCGGCGCAGGGGAGCTCCGCCCCAGACCGGCGAGCCATGTGCGGCATGGGGGAGCTTCACCAAGGACCACCATCTACCAATTTCATATGCATCCAAACAATGGCTTTGGTATTGTAACTCAATACCAATTCTACTATGATTTGGTATTGAAGCCAATTCAATGCTAAGGCCTTCAATATGGACATCTAAACGGAGCATAAGGGCAGTTCTGTTAACATCGACAGTGCAAAATCGATCTTCGGGATGGTTTGTTCTTTCCGGTGTGAGCATCGGTTACTGGATCCCTGAAACAATAAAAAAATATGTACTTTCCTTACTTGAGCTGCATATGCAAGAGACTTGGAAGTTATACTTCATTTTTCTATTGCCTATGGTGCGTACCGAAATGAAGAGTCGCTTTTGCTCTGACATCCCATGATTTGAACTCTCCAATGTAATATGTTCGGTAATCGAACTTCTAGCTCAGCCTATGGTTCGATTTGAACACATATAGGAGCTGCTTTAAATGGCAAACCGATATACTACTATTAGAGATATGATATATTCGTTTTTTGGTACGGTACATTGACTAGTAGTATCTATTAAAAACATATTACCTCAAATTCAAATATTTATATGCTGTCAATATAGTTCATATAGGGAATCTAGTACTAGTTATTGATTATAGTCTTACGTTCGCAAATTTATACTGGAAAAGATACTAGATGAACGTTTTGGATCTGAGTAAGCAAAATATAACCTATTTTAGTTACTATGAGACTGTCTCCAACAGAGCACCTAAACGGTGACCCAAATACATTTTGGGTAGCGCACAGTGTTTTTGGGTAAAAAATCAGCCTCCAACGGCCTATGCAAATGGAAGACTCATTTTGCGTATGAGCTCAACCACGACGCAAACATGCATCGCGTATCCCACGAAATGCAATCCTGTTGCGCCGGTAGTGGTGGGCCCAGGTGTTGGGGTGGAGCCGTCGGCGGCGACGTGCTTCCGCGGACGACGACGGCGAGCCCCTCCTGTGCCTCCCCATGGCGGAGCACTCAAGGCAGCGGGCCTGCTCCCCCCAAGCGCGCTCGCCTGTTCGGCGGCGGGCCGGAGGTTGGCCGCGCAGGAGCGGTGCCGATGCTCCCCCATGCGCTTGCTCGCGCGGCGGCCGGTCGGAGTGACCCGCGGATGGAGGGAAGCGGGGAGAGAGACGGACGGAGCTCGGCCGGGAGGGAGGCGAGTGGATCTGGGCAGGGAGGGAGATGGATGGACCTTGGCCAGGGAGCACGCGAACCGCACCCGTACGCATCCGCGGCAGCGAATCCATTGGAGGAGCTCGTCGGCGTCGGGGTGGAGCAGGTCCGCCGCCGCTGCGGAGAGGACGCGCGACGTGTGGATGCGTCTCATCCTCTTTTGCGCTGGCCTGGCTGTTGGAGACGGAAGCATATGGGTGTGTGACCCAAATGGTCAAATAGGTGCCGTATTTGCATATCCACCGTTGGAGATAGTCTGAATATAAGAGCACCTTTAGTGTTCCATAGAACCAAACAAAACTTCGACAGCTACGGAATCCACTGGTTATTAAAAAAACGTGGCCAAAGGAAGATCATCTTTCCTATTCTTTCTCCCACGTGTGTACGGGGTGAGTTATTTTAACGCCATTGATTCGGATTATCTGCGGAGTCCGATTTTTTGTCTGACACCCAAGGTGCGAACACTCCAGTGTCCACGGTTCGGTTTGGAGCAACACTAGAGATGCTCTAAGTAATTTTAGAGTAGGGAAACGCATCTGGTCTTCCATCCTTCCTTCTTTCTAATAAAAAAAAAGTAAATACGAGCCAGTACAGTATTTTTGTGCTGAACATGCCTGTATGGCCGCTGTATGCCGTGGTGAACTGGTGTGATAGACTAAAATGATGTCGTGACGATTCGGACGGCCCAGACCGAGAGGCTCCGTTCCGTTCTCCCGAGCAGTTCCCGTTCCCTCGACTCCTCTCCTCAAGCACCGTGTAGCGTCAATCGGTGGGTGCCCCCATTTCAATTTCAAATCTCTCCCCCTTCCCCTCTCTCTGTCTCTCACGCGCACGCCACGCCGCTCGCTCTCCTCCGCCGCCGCTCCACCAGTGCGCAGCCAAACCCTAACCCTACCTGCGGCCGCCTCGTCGCCGCCCTCCCGATGTCCGACTCCGAGGCGTCTCCGCAGCCCGCTCCGGCCGCCGCTACGCCCGCGGCGCCGGCGGAGGCCTCCCCGTCCTCGGCGGTGAGCATCTCGCACGTCCCCTGCTCCTCTCATCTCTGCTGCGCTAAATCTGACTTGTGTTTTTTTCTGTTCGCCTTGGGGTTTGTGTTTGGATTTGCTGCAGAGGAAGGAAGAGCTGCTGCCCGTGGAGGAAAAGATCTCGGTAAACTCTCCAACCATTCCCGTCTCCCCCTAGATTCCACTCTACTGTTGTTCCTCGTGTTTCGCTCGGTTGTCACGGCGCCAAAATGATGCTGTGCGTGGTTGGCTGGACCAATTTGCTATGTTCCATTTGGCCGTTATTTGGTTGGTGTCATGCTGTCTGGTGCGCTAGGTGGGCAACTAAATGACTGGAACTTACTGAAGGTCACACATCAGCATTCCTATTATTCTTCTTGTATGTAGAAAAAAAACCCCCTTCACTTTTCCGGAACCAGTTAGGATATTCTCCAAATCCAATGAACTGTGGTCTTTTACTCTTGTCTGAAAAAATCTTAAAAGATTGGAACATCTCAGAGCCCAGATCCCGTGCCACAACCAAAATCCTCATCGTGCACGCTCACCAATTTGGTTATGGGATTGAACTGACACAATGTTTTTATATTTCTATTGAAGCCATTCAAAATTTTAGAGGTATTTAGCTGATACAAAATTACCAATCAAGAAGATCCAAGATAAGCTTAAATATATATATATATATATATACCTATTGTAGTTGAAAGACCCTACTCAATAGAATTTCAGCAGAAATAGACAAGCGACACAACATTCAAACTGAGACCATTTGCGCGAATATTATTACCAATTTTGACACAATATTCCTGTACCGTCCTTGGTGTGATGAAACTGATGCATACTACTAACATTCTGAATATAGGTGTTTAGTAACCTTTTTTAACTCCCTACTCAATCACAATATCGCTAGTCCATGCAGTAATTATGAAGCTATATCTGATTATCTTTGTTTTTGTCTGGAATAGTTTTCTCTTCTCTGAGGCTATTATTTGCAGTAAATTCTTTTGGAAGTAACCTTTAGATCTCTAGAGTGATAAAACTAACTTCTTCATTGTTTCGTTTCTTTTGAGCAGGAATTAAGTGAATCGCAGTCGGAGCTTCTAGGGAGACTCCGTGGGCTTAAGGAGGTGTGTTCTGATTTGCCTAACTTATTATATTCACTCTGTTTAATGTACGAGTACTGTGGTTTTGGGAATAAATCCAATCTTCATGAATTTTGGTGGCATGCTTGAGATATTTTCTACATTGGTATCAATATTTCAATTCAAAATTTCTGAAATTATCACAGCAGAAATGTTGATATATTATTTCTTGTTTTTCTGATGTTTTAGGATCTGCTGAGTTGGAGGAGTAATCTAGACTCCCAAGTGACGAAATACAAAGTGGTGAGTTTCTTTGTACTTCACGTTTATCATTTGATATACTGATCTATACTTTCTTTTTAGATATTATTAGTTGCATTTTAACAGTTATAGTGAGATCTTACCTTCTTGTTTAGTTTGTGTAAATATTTCTTTTTCTAGAGTAAAATTTTCTTTTGCGAATTATTGAGTAATTCCTGAAAACTTTTTACTAGGGATCTTTTACGGTTGTAAAAGCATGCCGTGTGCATTTGATGATTCCTTTAAGTGTTTGTAAAGTGTAAACGAAAAGTGATGCGTACCTCGGGGCTTGATCAAAGCCACACTCTTAAGCTAGCAGCATTCTTGCAGGTTGCATGGCAGTTTTATTTACCACTTCATCTATCTTGCAGGAACTCTCTGACATTAAGAGTGCACTCAATAACGAAATAGAGCAGCTTCGTTCAGTAAGCATAACTTCTGCATCCTGTAAAAAGTTTGTAACTTCCATCTTCAGATTAAGTTACTTTGTAAAATACCTCGTCCAGGATTTCCAAGAGCTGAGGACCACCCTTAAGAAGCAGCAGGAAGATGTGTCACTTAGCTTAAAGAATTTGGGGGTAAATGCCTTTGTGCATTATATTTTGTAATTTCTGTTGCATGTAAACTTACTGTACAATATATTTAAATCTGTTCATTTCAGCTTGAAGATGCTACTGAAAATGATGTGAACAAAGGAAATGGAGAGGACACAAAGGAGGTCTTGTCAGCTAACTTAGGGAACTTGAAAGTAAGTAGTAGCTCTATAGTGAAATACTTAAAATTTACCTACTTGCATAATGTCTGACCTACATAGTATGATAGGTGACTTTTGCTTATGCTTTTCATTGACTCGACTGCCCTTTTCCATACATTTTTTCCTAAGTTGTTTATTTTTCTTTTCCAGCTGGATGGTTCTTCGGAAAACTATGATGAAAGCAGAGGCTCAAAGGAGGAAAAGGTGGTACGTAATTAGTACTAGTTACATGGATGACTAGAAAATAAGTAGGAACATGCACTATTGTTTTTTATGTTAGCTTTCAGAAGCTGGTTGTTGAACTGGCGAATACTTCCACAGTTCCCTGAAAACTGCGTGTGACAACATTTCTGAAATTCAGAATGATATTTATATCCATTGCCTAAATGCCGACATGGATAGTGCCTGGTAATATGAGAGTGGAACCATTGTGGTCACATATTTGTATTATTTAGATGATAGCATGAAGAATTGAGGGACCAAACATGCCCTGGATTTAGAACATCTGCAATGTTAGGATCTCATTCTTTCCTTCTGAGATAAAAAACTCATATAAACACCAATAATAGAAATCAAATGTTATTTTAGAAATCGAGGTCTTTTCATCCTTTTCCAAGATGATACACTTAGCTGGTTTTGTGGGTGGAGTTCAGAAGGAAAGGTTTCACTGTCTTTTCCCTGATTGCTGAGTGTGTAGAATCATGAACAAAGAGTTATGGTAGAACTTTATATGCGCTGATGATAGTTTAATTTGCTGCAGCCTCATCACAGTTTCTTAGTGAAAAATTCTCCCTGACCTTTTCCTTTTCTGATGGCAACAGGAAAGCACTGACACTGCTGACGATGGCATTGCTGACAAAGCTACTAAGGAGACGAACTCAACTGATGAATAATTCTAACGCAGGAAACTGAAATGGAGTCCATGCTATATTGTTCGCATCTCTGCTGTAGAAATTCTAAGAACAGCGATAAGTTAGTTCATGTATAAGAGAATGAGTCCATGCTTTGCGATGGCTCAGTCAGGCTGGTTATGGAACACTGTTGGAACCTGTGAGGCCTAAGGATACAAATCCCCTCTCTCTGGAGTAGTTGCGACAATTGTTTAAACAGTTGAAAGTTATGATATGGTATCATGTGCATTTGCTCCTTGAATGCATTTCAGCTGGTTTGTCGATTGTAATATCCAAGCCTCCAAGTTCATGATTTTATGCCTACTTGGAACGGAGGTGGGTAATGTGGATTTTGTATGAGGAATGGTGGAATAATGCATTTTGGTGGGTATGTGATTGACCTCTCCTAACAGGAGACCCGCATATAGGGTTCAAGGGTTGCCTGATTGCCTCTCCTGCATACCTCCTGCATACCAGTAATGTATTTTTTTCCTAGAATGTTAAATTTTTCGCTATCCATCTAATAAGAGATGGCCAGCCAGGAGCTGGCTTGCCCATTAGTTATGCCTCTGAAGAGCTATCCTGGCTGCTTTAACATCACGAGGAGACTGATAAACAAGCAATTCGGTTGAAGCTGACAGTTCAGTTTGTGCTACAGAAATTAGAGGTAAAGAGGAGGTTAGCTCTTCCATAGAAGCTGCACAAGTCTCGAGGAAGCTGCTCATCTCTGGGCAGCTGAGGATGGTAGTGAAGATTTGAGCGCCGTGTCTGAAGTAGCAACTGAGAAGAGATGTTGCAGCCCCTGCATTCTCTGATTGGATCTGAGAATTTGTAGTTCTGTTGCAGATGCTGATGAGGACCGAACTGTTGGATCTGAAAGCTCACCTAGAATTGGTTTTGAACTGTCCTACAATTCCAACGGGGCCCCAGATAGCACTAGCAGTAGCACGGTGGAGAAAGAACAGCTGCTATCGCCGAGGGCTCCACCTGCCTCGAGTGAGAACAAGCAAGCACAAAAGCACCACTACAGGTCGGTAGTAATAATTTGTAAAATTTGTCAGATTTATTAATTTGTTGTACAGTGTGCTTGTGAAACATAATTCTCCTAACTTGTTTATTGAAGTGGTGACAATTAAGGGTGGTAATAAAGTCTTGTATCTTGAGTTTTCATTGCATTTTCCTAAGCAAAAGTTCACCCCATATTGCTCTTTGTTACCGAACCATTGCTGGGACAGCACAAGAAAGATCGATTTTGATGGTCTTCTCTGCACTTAATCAACCGCTAATTCTCCTGCCCTTATCAAGCAATTGCGACACAGCTGGAGCAGGCATGGTGAACGCAAAAATGTTCTTGCAGAGAAACAGAGGGTGATATTGAGAAAGAGCAAGAATTCCTACGAAAGAAAGAGCTGGTACCTGCTGAGACAAGATCACAGGAGGCATGATGAACTGCAAAAAAGTTCTGCTATAGCCCGCTGTAGCTCCGCTATTAGCTGTTTTAGAGATGTACCGCTAAACACCTTAGAAAGAGCTGGTAGCTGCTGAAACAAAAGGGGTGAAATGGTTCTTTCATACTACATGACAGGAAGTTAATTGTGAAACTGACTTTGTTTCCCGACCGATGTGATGTTCTCTATCGATCTTGCCATGCAAGTTGCTGCTTGCCGTCAAGTACAGTATATCTCTATAGTTGACGTCCATGGGTTGGGGAGGTTGTCAATAAAGAGGCAAAGCTGGGATGCAGATGGAGGACCTTTTTGTCAAAGTCTGAGCAGATCCTTGCTATGATTGTCGAAGCACGTGTATAGAAGATTCTCGGAGAATTTGCATTGTTCCAAGTTTGAACATACATTAATCAAGAATCAAGAATGGCAAGGTCAGAGTAACCGAGTGGGTGAAGCAACCCATTGCTATCGAGAGACTTATACACTGAAAGTCAAAGACATCAGAAAATGACGCTGATCACTGAAGGATGTCCATTAACCATTGCAGATTTACATGATAAAACTGCGCATTTGACCATGTATTCTGGGGAGGGAAAGAACAAACTTATGCTGCATTTTCTCTTGCCAAAGGCAGCCTGCCTCATGGGGGCACTGACGACTAATGTTACAATATGATTTACAAAGGCTCCACGGTATCCCTAAGATTTACATGCTACAAACAGGATGTATGTTTCTGAGCAGAGAGCCAGAGACCTTATCTGTCTCAATATGCTCATGTGAGTTACAGCCTTACAGGAGCCACTTCGTCAAGTGCAGTTCAATAAATCAGCATGTTCTCTTGTTTTGTTGCTGTTAGATGGTCGAGCCCATCAGTCCAACTCCAACAGCAACTCGCGGAGAAGGTTGCCCACCAAGCGACACCGAAGCTAGAGATGCCCAGATCCTACCGTTCTTAGATCCACCCATGAGCCTCAACTTGCTCCACACCTTCCTCACATCCACAACATGGGGCACACATTCAAGCAGCTGGGTCAATTTGGCGAGTATTCCAAGGTTGATTTGCCCATAGTATTCGGTCCAGTAGTCTTGGATGAGAGCAAAGAACTTTGGGAAGAAGAAAAAGAATATCCTCAGGCAAATAAACAGGATACTGAATGATAGGTAGGGTTCTCGCTTCACTGTTTCACTAATAGAGTTGTTCCAAATCTTAGCATAGTCTGTGCTTTGCGCTGTGCTCAACTTCCAACTACCAATATATGCGACTGGCTCTTGACCTGCATCAAACCAACTCTCATTTAATAAGTAAAGTGACTATTTTTTTCCTCTTCCACCAATAATATTCTAAGTTTCAATTTGTGAGTAACCAAAAACAGTTGAGCACGTATAACAAAGATAATGATATACTTAGCACAGAAAACCTCCCATCTTTTGGAATTACTAGAATCAGTGAGCTCACATGCTATCTGTAGAAGGCAGTTCTGTACAAGTCAAAAGGAGCAGCCCTGGGTAACTGGCTCTAATAATCCTAGACCATAGTATAGACATACAGTAGAACAATACAGTTTGGTAAAGCTAGTGTTTGATACTTCAACAACACATATTGACTTAAGCTTATCTCATCATAAACATCATAAGATTGTAACAACATAGGAGTAACATACATACCCGTAGCAGCAGTGTAAAGGTTGACCAGAGAGTCAAGATCTTTCGAACCAAGAGGCCAGAATACGTATGAGCTGCGAGCTATTATTATGGAAGGTAGTGCACGGACATGATATCTCGATAAAATGCTGAAAATCATAGAAGGAAAGAGATTTCAGTTACAGGCATTAGATATTTTAATGCCCATGAAAGGTAATAACTACGTTACAGCATGTTCAGGTCTTACGCTTTCATGACGTTCGACTCTTCGACAGCCACGTGCTTAATCCGTGGAAACATTGAGCTCAGATCATCAAAGACTGGTCTGATTCTTTGTGAGAAAGGGCACCATGATGCATAGAAAAGAACAGCTGTGTGCTCTTCCTTACCATCCAACATCCTGAGAAGTTCCTCTCCATTAACAACCTGCCAAAACTATCGAAGTGAGCTTCATACCATATTTATTAGACACCAAACCTCCAAACTGACCCACGAAAAGCTAGGCTACGATACACAATAAAACTCCAGGCCAATCCAGTAAAAGTTAACCGATGGTATTGTTTTCTCCTTTGCAAATAATGAAATAATCATACATACTTGATACTCCCTTATTACATTTAAGCCTCTTGCCAGAATTAAAGAACACAGCAACATTTATCAGTCTGGATCTAACTTTTAGCCGATACATCTCTCCAGGTCCCTGATCGTACCGAGTAGGACTACTGGACTCTAAAGTAGTCCTGAGCGTTCCCATTAGTGCTGGTGCTACACTGATATTCACTACTGAATGAACTTTTGAGTCATTCCAACCAGGACCATGTGCATCGAACGCATAAACAACTAAGAAATACACAAATAACATAAGGGAAACAGTTCATTCGTTGGAAAGTTGGCACCTTAACCTATATAAAAGTTGCAAACCACAAGCAATTCTTCAAAGGCAATAATTCAACAAACCAGGAGTTCAGGGACGTATAGTCACAAATGCAGATTTCACAAGTAAAAGGAAGGACCAAGAACATAGTTCACCCGTCGTATTGTTCTTGGTACTCTTGCGTTGACTAGTTGAATTGTATTTATACTTGAAAAACACACAAGAACATGTAAATTCCGTCAACAACAAGGGAAGGGGACCAAGAAAGCGATCCTATCTATCTAAAAAGCAAAAAGAATGAAAACCAATCTAAGCACAGCTTGATTTAGACGCCTCTAATCACCCCGTAAAAACTTCGAAAGCAAATTATCTGCCCATGGCTCCCCAGCAGAATCCACGCTAATCAGTGAAGTAAACAAGGCGAACTAATCTTCTGAGATGGAAACAGAAATACAGCGTCGATCAAGAAGTATGAACAGCACAAGAATTTCTCGACATGAGCATCAGTACGCGCGCGCAAGTGTGAGATCTGCCAGAACCGTACGCCTCACCGCCCGATTCGGCTTCGCCCTCCCCGAGAAAGAACTAATCTTGCGGCCAACTAGCTAGACAACCAGACGGCCGGAGTTAGGGCTCGGAGAGACGCACCTCCTCGGGGGGCGAGTACCCCTCCGTCGAGACGGGGCAGCTTGCCCGGAGCGCGGCGGCGAACGGCGGCAGCCCGTACTCCAGCACCGGACACTGTCCCAAATCCTGCCGCGCCGGGCGTGCAGACGCACCAGGCTGCGCCAGGGAGGGGAGCAGCGCCAGCAGCAGGAGCAGGGGGAGGAGGCGGCGGGCCATGGCGACGGAGGCGAGGGGAAAGAGAGAGAGGGGAGAGGGGAGGGAGTGAGATTTATTGGTTTTCTGGAGGGTTAGCTTTGGGAATCTTTCGAGGTTTGGTGTGCTCTTCTTGGAATCAGGGTTGGATTAGACTAACCGTACTTTGGATAGGTGTATACCGCATACCCAGGTGTATTTTGTACTATTTATGGAGTGTGGATATATTTTAGGGTTTGTGGCTTGTTTACTGCTCATTGATATTTCTGTTCGATGAAATAATATGGATACGGCTAATGCACGCACACACGTCGTCCTCCAAGCCGAAAGAATAGCTCCTTCTTCCTAGACTCTGGCGTCATTGCCCTCGCCACCGCTCACCGCCCTACCACGGCGAGCTAGGTTTCATCGAAGCTCCACGACCGCGGAGCTCCGGCAAAATCTTAGCTCGCCTGCGACGCCACCTTCTTCCCCTTTCCCGCAGACGCCATGGCACCCCCGTCCCAACCTGGCCTAGCCGTCATCCACCGCCGCTAAAGACCCCTAAACCGCTCGTCGGTATCCCTGTGCCTGGCTAGCCTTTCTCCCTAAACCCCCTTTCCTTCTAAGGCCACCGGAATTCGGGAATAAGGGAGAGAGAGCTCGCGTGGAACCCTAACGTGGGAGGAGGAGGCCTACCTCGGCGAAGCCTCCATGGATGGAGCCGGATCCGCCATGGTCGGCGAGCTCGACACTGGTAGGGTGGGGGCACGGGAATAAGGCGATGGGGCGCGGGCTCGGGGAGGATGTTACAGGTCGTTGGTGAGAGAGGGAGAGACGGGAGGTAGAAGATGAGCGTGTGTGCTGTGCGGGCTGGAGATAAGGCGTGTGCGTCGTGGTGGGCTGGCGGCCGTGCAATCGCTCTTAATAGTGGCCGTCCATTATTAAGTCTTACCAAATAATATTGGTAGCTTTCTCCTCAGACCATGGACTATGAGAAAGTGAAAGAAATCTATTTTAGCTGATTGGGTTGAAATGAAACCTAGATGACTAGTTACATTAACCACTGAGTGAAGTTAAGATTTAGTGATGGCTAAGCGGTGGACATAGACGGAGAGCTAGATCGAAGTATGGAGCAAGTTTATGAGTGACATTGGAATTACTGTTTAAGTAGGCAATGTTGGTAATTGTGGGGAACAATATGGGAAGGTGCTCGGAGAAGGGCGTTGGTTGAGGGAGTTACGTACGTCGAATGAGTAAGGATTAATTAGTAGCCATGCAAAAAGAAGCCAGCCATGCAAAGAGCGCTAGACGTCAAACAACATGATATCATAGCCGTTAGATCCCCGTCCAACGACAAAAAATGTATTGATTCACTTTTAGTTACTTATTAGGAGGCCCTACTTAGGAAATGTATCAAGTGGTTAATAAGGGTACCATTCAAAATCTTTCAACTATAACCTAAGATATAATTTATTTGACAAATGTACAATTGAAAACTTAGGGTCCTTTTGTAGAGCTCCACTTCTTGCTACTTATGCTAATTCGTGAAAAGCCTTACCAATATGGTGAAAAATGACATGCTCATAGAGCAAGAGAATTTGGATCAATTTTTGTAGTATGGAGGTTGAACAAAAGGAAGACTTCACACTACTCCAACCCCTTGCATCCCTTGTGCCTTCCGGGTATTTAAGTCCAATCACATGTGACTCTCCATTTCACCCTTAGTTTTCACCACCACCTCTCTTTCGTGACAGCAGCTACCTGTTTATCCTTGCCTATCACCACCCTCCACCTCCTCAACCTACACCTTGTTGCAAATCTAGCCACCCTTGACCTCCTCTACCTCCACCACATGAGCTCCATGTAGGATTGAGATGGTCGACTAGAGGGGTGGTGGTGAATAGTTGTTTCTATAACTTAATTTCTATGGCTACCCAATATAAAAGTAGTCGGATAAACTAATCGTCTAGCCATGACTCCACTCACTATCTAATTTCACAAGAACCTTATAAAGCTCCTACACAAGATATCAACTAGGTGCCGAGCTAGTGACTACACAAGTATAGTCTAGTTTTCAAGATCACACAAACCTAAGCAACTAGAACTCAACCAAACACAAGAAAGCTCTGACACAAGTATAGTCTAGTTTTCAAGGTCACCCAAACCTAAGCATCTAGAGCTAAACAAAGCACAAGAGAGATCCTACACATACTAGTGAGCAAAGGCAAACACTAAGAACTATCCACACAAGTGAGCTCTATTAGAGACAAAAACTCAACTAGTCAAGTTGCATAAGCACAACTACTAGAGCTACACAAACACATAACTAGTGTTAGGGAGTTGCAAACCAAGCCAGAGACACTATATGACATGATTTTTCTCCCAAGGTTTGGTGGATTGCCAACCCACCTACTCCCCATTGAGGCAAATCCAAGGATGCTGCTCTTCCCTGCTAGACACCAAGCCCACAAGCTTGAATCACCCCCTCAAGGTGACCTATGATGAGCACTAGCCTCTTGAGCTAGATAATCAACTTGGTACTCTTCACACCTCCTTTTTTTAATAGAGTTCCTCTTCGCCAATCTTTGCCGAGGATGAGAACAAGAGCCAAGAAAAATTGCATCTAGAGCCACACACAATCACCTTCGGACTGCAATAGAGTCTCTTGCCAACAAGCCATCTAGGAGCTGGCAACATCCAAAAGTAACAAGCATCACCCGACACGATCACCTAGTGTCTCTCAAATGCAATTTCTCAATGCACCACACTAGAATCACTCCACTCTCACCATAGATATGAATCAAATAATCATATGTGAGAGGAGGGATAAAACGTGGTATAACATTTGTACACTAAGTACCCAATGTGTCAAGCATGACCCAAGAGCCGACAACCCCTCTATTTTTAGAGGGAGGGAACCAACTAATTGTTAAGGGGTTAAAACCCGTGCCTCTATTTAGTGGCGGTATGGCTGCACCAGGGTGGCAATATGACTACCATGGCCCCAATAGATACTAACATGCATGGTTTAAAACAATTAGTTTATGCCCTTTTTGTTTGGTGGTCCGTCTCCGTTGACCACCAGGCAAACCTGGTGCAATATCTCTGCTCTTTGGAAAACTAAAGGGAATTTCCCTATTCTCTGGTGGTCCACTTGGGACACTAGTGAAGAAAGTGGCACCTGATGATCTAAACACCAGCAGTTTCCGAGCGTTGTCATCGTATTGTGCTAGACAATTTGGAGGGCCAGAAATTACTTGATATTTAATGGAGTTAGTCCAAAGATTCATGCTGTAAGGACAACTTCAATGAAGAAATGTCTTTGACCAATCTCACAGTAAAAGAAAGATCAAGACAATCCTTTTCATCATAGATTCAAAATTGGCTTTAGAACGCGTTGACAACCGTTTTTTCGGCATGTGTCAAATGAGCTAAGGCTTGCATTGATCGGTAGCCGTTTTCTATCGGCATCGGAAGGTCATCGGTCGAATTTACCGATGAGAGAGTGCTGCAAGTGAGATGAGTTTGTTGCCGATGGAAGCTGGACGATTCTTGCCGATAAGAATTGATTGGTAAAAACAGGTTACCAGTGGGAGTGAAGAGTTGCCGATTGGAGGGTATTACCGATAAGGAGATACTGCCAATGGGTGCAGGGTGACAAGATAGTTGACGTTAGCATAAAGATGCCGATGGTGTTGGAGGAAGAATCTGCCGATGGAAAGTTTCATCGAAGAGAAGATAGATAAAGAAACTGGTGTCATTATACTAGTATTATTATAGAAGTTTGAGTCCGACTTTTGCACGAGTCGTTTATTTCCTTAAAAATAGAGGTGTTTGTTTAGGAAAGGTATGAGTCGTGTCTATCTACAACTCGTATTGCCGGAGTATAAATATGTACCTAGGGGTCGTGAGAAAGAGATACAATCATACATATCAAACAAATCTATTATTCTTATTTACTTTTTCCAGCAATTTACCCTTTTATTGCATTAGTTTTAATTTACCTATGAGTTCTTCAAGTCTCGACGGGCTGCATCTCCTCAATCTCCGTCAACCCTTGCAAGTTCCGCGTCTGAGCAACCTGAGTCTTGACGTCCGGGCGCATCACTGTCGTCTTGTTCAGCTCTACTCTAGTTATCCTGATCAAGTTTGAGCCTTGACATCCGGGCGTATCGCCGTTGTCTCGTTCAGATCTTGTTCTAGTTATCGTCCTTGTCGATTAACTGGTCAAATCGACTGGCACACCTTTGGACATCAAATTCGGGTATAAGCCCGAGGTGTTCGCAGATCCTGACGCTTTTTGTGTCAACACCTCTTTTGGCACGCCCAGTGGGACCAATTATACATCTGCTATGGGTGATCATACCGACGTCAATCCGAGGAACGTCATCGAAGTCTCCGAGTCCGATCTGAAAGATGATAAAAAACAGGCTATGGAGCGGGCTATGGAGGAGTACAAGCAATTATATCTGAAGTCCTTCAGCCTAAGCAGGAGCGGCGAAGCCATCCAGAAGCAAGATCCGCCGTTGCCGCGGCAGGTCACGTTCGATGCCAATCCTGGTAAGTTACAAGAGATGATTAATTCTGCATTAAATCATGCATTAGTTAGCCACTCCAATGTGCTGTCCAATACCGTATACAATGCTGTTATGCAATCTTTCAAAGAAGGGCATGCACCTCAGTATGTTGGTCCAGCGTATCATCAACCTGGATCGGCATCTATAAACCCATCGACAGCTCCAATGGCGTCTTCCACTCCTGTGGATCCGTCTGCCGATGTGGCTACACCACCAAGATCAAGTCCTGAAAGCGTCACCAAGTTTAGTACAGATCCAGTGGCGTCGATAATGTCGGGACCCGCTATCCAGAATCAACTAGCTTCCGCCAATTTGTGGGGATATGGTATGCCTCCAAATCCATCTGCTGGTTCCAGTCTGGTGCAAGGAGATAGTTCAGCTTGGAAGGGCTCCATGGCATCGGCAATGCAATCACAGCCGATGATCCCTATGATGCATTACTCCACGTCTTCTCCAACTGTGCAAATGCCATCCGAAGATCTCCAGGTGATGATTCCTAAAGTACCTCTAATGCCACCATCGGCAAATTCTGTGCCGATGCAACACAATATAGCAACTGAGAGTCAACCTATGGTGGTAAATCCTCAAGCTGGAGTGCTAGCACATCAAGGTAACCAATTTGTTGATTACTCCAAGGTACAGGAGCAACATGCGCCAGTTAGCTATCAGCCATCGGTAAGTCACGTGCCGATGATTTATAATCCTGGATAGACCAATCAGCCGCCGGTTCAACAGCCTGTCGTGCTAATGTATCATTATGGAGGCCCAGCAAACACTTAGAGTGGAGCATCGGTACAACAACCGATCAGTATGATGCCACAACATAACCCAGTGAGTGCAAAGTTATCCGTTGGTAAGTCAGCCGATGCATAATGTCCAGATGACTGGTTGAAAGGATCAAGATGCCCAAGAGGGGGGGGGGTGAATTGGGCTCTTTTTAATTTCTAAACAAGAATTAAACCTATAAAGAGCCAATTAACCCCCTAGTGCCTACCTCTTGTGTGTCCTAGCTAGAAAGCGGTAGCAAGTCAATGGAAAGCAAAAACTTCCTACACAATTCTAGTATGAATTGAAAGACAAGTGTGGAAAGTAATGCGGTAAGTAAGAGCTAGGGAAAGAGATGCTTGACACGGCGATGTTTTGCCGAGGTATCGAGGAGTCGACACTCCCCCCTAGTCCTCGTTGGAGCACCTCGCAAGGTATAGCTCCCCCTCAATCCCGCGCAAGGGATGAGTGCTCTCTACGAGCTGATTCTTCGCCACTCCGGCTCGGTGAATCGCCCACAACCGATCACAACGTCGATGGAGAAGGGCCGCCGACAATCCTCCGGCGATCACCTTCCTCCGAGCACCACCAAACCGTCTAGGTGATGTCGATCACCAAGAGTAACAAGCCTCGATCTTCGCTTGACTCACTCAAGCTTCACAACTAGAGGATGCACACTTGAACTCTTGGATGAACTAGAGAGAGGATGGATGGATTCACGAATCACTCTCTCTCTCTCTCTAGGGCTCTTGCTCTCTTCCCAACCTTCTCAACAAACTCAGCAACTCAAATGAGCAAAGGCCAGGTGGAGAGAAGTGGGAGGGGCTATAAATAGACCCTCTGAAAACTACCTCGGGCTGGCAATTTAAGTTGGCGACGGACGCTGTGTCGACTAGGCGACGGACGGTCCGTCGCATGCCCAACGGCTAGTTTCTGTTCATAGTTTGGGCGACGGACGCTCCGACGCCTAGGCGACGGACGCTCCGACGCCTAGGCGACAGACGCTCCGACGCTCTGCCCAACGGCTGGTTCTGACACACTTTTCCCAGCGACGGACGCTACGTCATTGGGTGACGGACGCTCATCCTAGCGTCCGACGCTTCACTCTGGCTCGGGTTGAAAAACACCCTCTCTGGAAGGTCGACGGACGCTCTTCCCAGCGTCCGACGCCTGGCCGACGGACAGCGTCCGACGGACCCTGAAAAACTTAGCCAGAAAACATCTCCACTGGAAGGTCGACGGACGCTGTGGACTCAACCACCCAGCGTCCGACGCCTCTGTCCGACGCGACGGACAGCGTCCGGCGCCTCTGCCAGGAGCGTCCGACGCCTAGAAAACGATTTTGACAACTCCGTTTTTCGTCACGATGAAAATGGAAGTTGTTCTAGGTTATCTTACGGTCACCATAGGCTTGCTTAGAGCTAAGGAAGTCAAGTGTGCACCACACCTAAACATGAAGCTTTCCTAAGTCAAGCTACTAAAATCAACCCCTCTTAATAGTACGGTCAAAGGTAAAAAGAGAAGCCCTATCTAATTTTAAGTGCCCTTCATCACCTTATGGCACTTAGCCTATCATTCTAGGGTCTTCAACATGTCTCTTTGAAATCCGAAACGATATCCATCTTGGGGGCTAAGTGATGACCATTAGTGCCCATTCTTCTTGATCACTATGGCTAAGCTACGCATAGCCTCTGCAAAACACACGTTAGCCATAATAATCTCTAATTGTCGTTAATCGCCGAAACAAATTAGGGCAAGGATTCTTCAATCTCCCCCTTTTTGGTGATTGACGACAATAGAACCTCGAGTATGGATGAGAGTTATGATTTAAACTTTATGGTGACTTGGAATGGTTGAGCAAGGGTTAGTGAATTTGTAATGAAGCATACTTGCTCACCCAAGCCAAATCACAAAACATGGTACTTATAGATATGAATGTAAAAGAAGTACCTCATGATATTCTCAAAGGATGTATCGGAGTATAGCGCGGAAGCTCAATTCACGTTTAAGCATAGAGATATATCATGAAACATGAGACAACTCACAGGATGTATTAGTGATAATTAAGAGTTTGTCACATGCAACCATATAAACATCAACCAACGTAAACATCACATCACACATATAAACAAATGCATAAAAGAGACATGATGAAAGAGTACGGGGAAATTAAGCATACAAAGATCCAAATCCCTCCCCATATCTCTATACTCGACCCTCTCTCCCCCTTTGGCGTCTAGCACCAAAAACTAAGCATCTGGGGCTGGAGAAGAAGGTGGTGGAGCTGTAGCCTTGCGGTCGAGCATGATGAAGTCCTGAAGGTCTGACTCGTTTGACTCATCATCTGCCTCGGTCTCTGCTGCTGGAAGCTCTGGAGCTGGTGTCTCAACTAACTCCCCTTGAGGCTCAGCTGGTGCCTCTGATGGTCCTGCCTCAGTAGTAGCGGGTCTGGGAACCCGACGAGTGAATACTCGAGGCGAGGGGGACGGTGTCACTGCTAGTGCCACTAGTGACACTGCTGCTGCAACCTCTGCAGGTTGAGTCTGAGCTGGAGAAGACACTGCCACTGTAACTGCCTCATCTGCTAGTGATATAGCATCTGTCTGAACTGCAGCTGGAGGGGTAGTGACTGTCTGTGCTGACTGCTCAGGAGCGATCTCCGACGAGGCAACTGAAGACAGGTGGGTGCCCGTCGCCGGAGGATCGACTGCAACTGCTGGAGCTGGTGAGACTAACTGAGCTGCTCCTGGGGAGTCTTCTCCCTTGATCTCTAGGTAAGAAGCTGAGAGGTCTCGCGAGGCCTCTGCTATGGTAGTTCCCCGGGTAGGAGTGAATCCTGTCTGAAACTCTCTGGGTGAAGCTAACCAAGAGGACACCTGGTTCCTCGGAGACTGATACACGGAGAGACTGGTGCCTGGAAGGGAGGGGTAGCTGGTGCCTGACTCTGCTGTCCTCCGGACGGTAACGCTAGAGTTGGAACCACAACTACTGGAGGCTGCTGTGGAGGTGAGGTGAACTGCTGCTGCTGTGAGATGCTGGGCAGCTGAAACTGTGGCGTGGAAGTCTGCCCAGAGCTAGAGGCCAGAAGATGCTCAAGTAGCAATGTCTGGGTCTTCTGAATCTCTGCCTGTTGCAGCTGATAGGCCAAGAACTGACACTGGAACTCGTCCTGTCTGGCCTGTGTCTGGGCCTGAGCTGCCAGCTGCTGCTCAGTAAGCCTCCGTAGATCGGCAGCCTGTCGCCTTTGCTCCTCTACCTGAGGTGACTGCTTCTCTCGCATCCTCGACAGAATAGTGAGCAAAGTAGCCTTAGAGGAGCTAGAACCTAGAGCTGGAGCTGCTGCGGCTGTGCCTGACCCTCCTGCCTCGTGGTCATGAGGCATCGGTGTATACTCACGCACGGGCTGGTAGTCCTCGTCAGAGCTGTCGGAGTCGAGGTCCTCTCTATAGACTGTCTCAGCAGCTGTGTCAATCTCTGCATCTAAGTCTGCCAGCTCTGCCTGAGCAATCTGCTCAACTGTAGCATCCGTGACCTCTGCCGACTGTGGTGGCACACCGGCCTGCCTAGTGCCTGGTCTGTAAGCTCGGCTGGGGTGAGGCAGGTTTCCATGGATCACAAGCTGACTCATCGAGTAAACTGGAAACTCTGTTGCTGACCTCGTAAGAGTGACTCTCATGACACCTGACCTGGTCTTGGCAACTATCAAGAAATCCAATGCGCAAACTACAGCTGCCAGTGACCCCTGAACCCAGCGGCGATGATATCCTCAAGCTCGCTCACTATCAAATCCCAGAGGTCGAACTTCTCCTTCCGGACAATATGAGCCAGGAGCCAAAGCTGTAGACGAGTGATCGCATCTCGGGCTCCAATCCGAGGGAGGATAGTGCGTTTGAGTACCTCGTGGAGGATCCCAGCTAGTGGAGTGAGGTCACGTGGTGTACGGCTCGAACCCTCAGTGAACGACTGCTGAAAGCACGACCTCACGAAGTCCGTAGATGGCACTATACCATCGTGAGGTCGGCGAGCGGCCTCCTAATCCCCATAGCAAAGACTGTGGATCCTCGTAGGAGAGGACTCTAGGTGAAAGAGCTCTCTGAATCGTGCTGCTGTAACCCTGAAATCACGTCCCTGGAATCCAAAGTGAAGGAACTCGTGATCAGGTGAGATCCACAGAGAGGCGTAAAACTGATATACCCAATCCTTCTGATATGCCCCTGAACGTCCCATTAGATCTGTCAGACTCTGAATGTACTGGAGGTGCTGCAGGATCTCTGGACCACCGATCCCCTCTATATGAGTAGATGGGCACACCCTATGGGACCTAAGAGGAGCATCCATGTCGATATATGCTCTGTAGAAGTCCTCGTGCACTGTAGTGTAGAAATCTCGTCCGACACGGGGTCCCTCTGAGGTGGGAACCAGGACTGGAAGTCGATGAATCGAAGAAGCTGGACTTGCTTCGCTGTAAGCACTCTGACCTGGTGCCTCACTGGGTCTGGGAGCCGAGGTCCTGGAGGACTAGGTGGTGCACCTGAGCCTCTGGATCGGGTAACACGGCGGCTCATCAACTCACCGATGGAAGAGTGGCCCGCGGCCTCTGTCGGCTCAGTCTCTGGGACTGGCTCTGTCTCCTCTGCCTCTGTAGCCTCGATGGGCTCTGTCTCAGGACATGGAGGGGACTCACGACGCGCTCCACGGCGAGGCAAGAGCCTCAAACCGGCGCGACGTCCACCTCTCTCCGCTAACTCAGTTGCCTCGGCCACTGCTAGCGCTGCTGCCGAATCAGGATCCATCAAAGGCCTCTTGCGCTTCCGAGAGATGACCTTTTGCTTTCCCTTTCCCCGGTTAGTGGGTGGACGCGGTGGAGGTGGAGGGTCACCACCACTACCGGGAACGGGACCTGCATTCTTCGTTCTAGCCATTTTCAGACTTTGCTAACTGATCTCTGACAAACCAAGCCTCAAAAGTCACAAGCTCAAGAACCACTGACCACTGACATTGAAACCCTGACAATCCGCGGACTCACAAGCTGCAAGAGTGGCACGCCGGCCCTGGACTATCCTTGCGAGGCTTTGCCTCAATCCGTACTCGCGAGCTTTGCCCTGAGTTCACTGTCACTGCTCTGACCCTCTGATTCTCAGATCAATTGACCCTGCTCGTGAGAAATAGATAGGAATATAACCATAAGCATACAAGCTAGAGAAGGGAGTGACTATAGAAGCATGAAATCTAGATAAGAAAAATCATGATAACAACTGCCATTTCATACCTCGAACCCTGATCGAAAAGAGAGAAGGGGAAAGAGCCTCGATCGATCAACCGCAATCCGCAATCTGCAAACTAATCAAGGCAAGGTAGGGTTTAGGGTGATGATAGGGAATGGTGAGGTGAATTGCAATCTAGAAAGGAAAATCACAGGATTTGAGTTTCACCTTGACGCGCGACTGTGATCGATCAACCCCCTTGCTAAAGAGAGTCCTGCACGGCGGCTTGGGTGGCAGTGGAAAGAGCCTGGTACGGCGGCGGTGCAGGGCACGGCGACAGTGGGAACAGGAGGCGGTTAGGGTTTGGAGTAACAGCACGGCGGCAGAAAGGGGAAATGGCGGCGCAGGGATGTGGAGCTGGCGGCGCAGGAAGGTGGTGGCGGCGCTGGGTGAAGTACTCCGGCGATGGGCAGCACAGGGACCCAGCGGCGGTGAAGTAGCGGCGGTTAGGGTTAGAGAACGGCGCGGCGGCGGATAGACCGGATCGAGCGAGAAGAACAGAGGAAGCGGGGATTTTAAAAAAAAATTCGCTGTTAAGTTCGCGACGGACGCTCCGACGCGGAGCGATGGACGCTCCATCGGACTGCGATGGACACTTGGAGAGCGTCCGACAGCATCGTCCGTCGGGCTTCGAGAACATATTTGAAACGCCCAATCGCATTGACCGCGACAGACGCTCCACGACGGACGCTGGGGGGAGCGTCCATCGCCCTGTTAGCGGGCAACTTTAATCTCGACGGACGCTGAGGCAATTGACACTGAGCGCTCGTCGGCAGCGTCCGACGCCTTTTAAATAGAATTTTTCAAATTTTGTTTTTGCGTCTTTCTCCCAACCAAGTTCCAATCGCAATAAGATCCAAATAACACCTGATTGGACTTGATATGAGAACCATCTCTCAAACACTCATTTTCAAATAGTTTGCCATAGGCTTAATTTTAGTTTTTAGCTCAAGATATTCGAATGGAAGCACCAAGGAGTCATCATGTGACCACAAGAGAGGTATAGAAGTGTCTTGAGCTTGGAATGCTCCCCCTAAGTGGACGAACACAGAGGATGCTCAAAAAACTTAACCAAAAAGGGAACGACAAACAACACACATGCATATGCTATGCAATACAAAATTTGAATCTAGGTTGCTTGCAAGTTTAAACCGCAGTTAAACTTTGTCACACACTTTGAGGGCGGTTATCTTAACCGCGTTAGCCAAGCCTATGTGCATTACCAAATTAAACATGTTATATTACATATGAATGCATGGTTCACACAAACTCATCTTTTAGTGAAGTTAGAGTGATCAAGCACATTTAACTCGCTTCTCAACCTACAAAAGGTTGTTTCATCAAGTGGTTTAGTGAAGATATCCACCAATTGATCTTCGCTCTTAACTCCAACTAGTGTTATGTCTTTCCTAGCCACATGATCTCTAAGAAAGTGATGGCGAATATCTATGTGCTTGGTGCGAGAGTGTTGAACCGGGTTATTTGCAAGTTTTACGACGCTTTCATTATCACACAAAAGTGGAACTTCTTTTAAAAACACGCTGTAATCAAAGAGGTGTTTGGGTCATGTATAAGATTTGTGCACAACTTGCTCCCATGGCAATGTATTCCGCCTCGGCGGTTGACAATATCACACTATTTTGCTTCTTTGAGGACCAAGAAACAAGTGATCTTCCTAGCATGTGGCACCCGCCGGAGGTACTCTTCCTATCAACCTTACACCCGGCGTAATCCGAATCGGAATAGCCAACTAGCTGGAAGGGAGCTCCTTTGGGATACCAAAGACCCATGCTAGGGGTGTGCCTTAAGTACCTAAGGATTCTTTTAACCGCACAAAGATGCGACTCCTTAGGGTTTTCTTGAAAGCTAGCACACATACACACACTAAACATGATATCCGACCTAGAAGCGGTGAGGTAAAGTAAACTACCGATCATAGAACGATAGAGAGTTTGGTCAATCGGTTTACCTCCCTCATCGAGATCGAGATGCCCATTAGTAGGCATTGGGGTCTTGATTGGCTTGCAATCCTCCATCTTGAATTTCTTGAGCACATCATAAGTGTACTTCTCTTGAGATATGAAGGTGCCCTCCCTCAATTGCTTCACTTGGAAGCCAAGGAAGAAGGTTAGCTCGCCAATCATCGACATCTCGAACTCCTTGGACATCAATGCACCAAATTCCTTGCTATGATCTTGGTTTGTTGACCCAAATATAATGTCATCGACATATACTTGGCAAACAAAGATTTCTCCATCTAGCACCTTGGTGAAGAGTGTGGTATCCACTTTCCCGATCTTGAAGCCCTTCTTGAGTAGGAAGTCCCTTAGCCTCTCGTACCAAGCTCTTGGAGCTTGCTTCAATCCATAGAGTGCCTTGGACAACCTATACACATGATTAGGACAATTTGGGTCTTCAAACCCGAGAGGTTGTGAGACAAAAACAAGTTCATTGATGAAACCATTTAGAAAGGCACTCTTCACATCCATTTGAAAAAGTTTCATTTTATGATGTGAAGAATATGCCAAAAGGATACAAATGGCTTCTAGTCTTGCAACCGGTGCAAAGGTCTCCCCAAAATCTAAGCCTTCAACTTGGGAGAACCCCTTTGCCACCAATCTTGCCTTGTTTCTCACAACCACGCCTTGATCATCTTGCTTGTTCCTAAACACCCACTTGGTGCCAATGATTCTTGCTCCTTTGGGCTTTTCTACTAGTGTCCACACTTCGTTCCGAGTGAAGTTGTTCAACTCTTCGTGCATGGAGTTCACCCAATCCGGATTCGCAAGTGCATCCTCCACACTAGAAGGCTCAACAAAGGAAACAAAGGAGTGATGTTCAACATAAGAAGCAAGTTTAGATCGAGTTGTTACCCCCCCTGATGGACTCCCTATGATGAGGTCTTGTGGATGAGCTTGAAGCATAGGTGTGGATCTTCTATTTATCACTTGAGGAGGAGGTTGTGGTGCTTCAACATTGCTTGCTTCGGCCTCGGCTTGATCTTGAGGAATGTGAGTGTCTTCTTGAGCCTCCCTCACTTGATTTCCTTCATCAACTTGAGGCGTTTGGGGTGGAGAAGGATCTTGATTTGCTTCATCTTCAACTTCTTCCACCTCTTGCGGGTTGATAGCACCAATTAGCATATTCTTCATTGCCTCCCTCAAGGGTTCATCACCTACATCATCAAGATTTTCATGCTCTTCTTGAGAGCCATTAGTTTTATCAAACTCCAAGTCATACGTTTCTTCAACTAAGCCGGTGGCTTTGTTAAATACACGGTATGCCTTGGATTTAAGAGAATATCCAACAAGGAAACCAATGTCACATCTCCTTTGGAACTTGCCCAAGTGTTGGCGCTTCTTGTAGATGTACACTTTGCAACCAAACACTCGGAAAAAGGATATATCCGGTTTCTTCCCATTCACAAGCTCATAGGGGGTCTTCTTGAGAAGCCTTTGGACAAATAGTCGGTTGGCCGCATAGCTGTGGTGTTGATTGCTTCGGCCCAAAACTTCTCGGGGGTGTTGTATTCATCAAGCATTGATCTTGCAAGAGTGATAAGTGTCCGGTTCTTCCTCTCTACTACACCATTTTGTTGAGGGGTATAGGTGGCGGACACCTCATGCTTGATCCCAACTTCATCACAATAGTCTTCAATCTTGGTGTTCACAAACTCGGTCCCATTGTCACTTCTTATCTTCTTGATCTTCACATCAAACTCATTTTGGGCTCTAGTTGCAAACTTCTTGAATATTGATTGAGTCTCTCCCTTGTCTTGAAGAAAGAACACCCAAGTGTACCTAGAGTAGTCATCAACTACCACCAAGCAAAAGAGATTGCCACCAAGGCTAGCATAGGTGGTAGGTCCAAATAGATCCATGTGAAGTAGCTCTAGGACTCTTGAGGTTGACATGAAAGCTTTGGTTGGATGAGTGTTTGCCACTTGCTTGCCGGCTTGACATGCACTACAAAGTTTGTCCTTCTCAAACACAACATCCTTCACATCTCTAACCAACTCCTTCTTGACAAGCTTCTTCAAAGTTGACATTCCCACATGTGCTAATCTTCTATGCCATAGCCAACCCAAAGAACTCTTGGAGAATAGACATGTTTGCAAACTAGCTTCATTTGAGGTGAAGTCCACTAGGTAGAGATTGTTGTGCCGAAACCCTTTGAATATCAATGATGAATCTTCATTCTTGGACACAACTACCTCATTTGGAGTGAAGAGACATTGGAAACCAAGATCACATAGTTGTCCCACCGATAACAAGTTGAAGCTCAAAGATTGTACTAACAAGACATTTGATATTGATTGATCATTTGAGATTGCCACTTTGCCTAGGCCTTGCACTTTGCCTTTTGAATTGTCCCCAAAGGTAATCTTGTCTTGCCCTTCACAATCTTCCTCAAGTGTGGTGAACATCCGGGAGTCACCGGTCATATGTTGAGTGCATCCACTATCAATCACCCAATGACTTCCACCGGTCTTGTAGTTCACCTACACACAAGCAACTTGAAGTTAAGCTTGTTGTTTGGAAACCCACACTTGGCGAGGTCCCATAGCCTTGTCCACCAACTCCTTAGCAACCCATAGCACTTTGGGCTTGTTCTTCATCTTAGGACTGAGGAACACAACTTGAGGTCTACCATTGGAGTCCTTGTTGATGATGAAGTGTGCATCATGAGAGAAAGGCCTTATGTGCTTGGGCAAGGTCTTGGGGGTGGAGTCTTGCATTGGGATTCAAAGTGACCCTCTTGACCACATCCATAGCACTTCTTGGGCTTGGGCTTTGGTGTGTCATAGTTGCTTCTCGTGGCCTTGTTCTTGTAGTAGTTCTTGGCTTCTATCTTGACCTTGGCATTCATGATTTGGTTCTCCTTGAACCCAATGCCGGACTTGTCGGTCTTCATGATAGTGTTCATCAAGAGCTCACTTTGGAGATTGTGGCCCTTGGTGAACTTCTCCAATCCACTTGTAAGCTTGATCTTCTCAACCTTGAGCTTTGCATTTTCCTCTTTGAGAGAGTTGATCAAGGTCATTGCATCTTTGTCGTCTTGCTTGGCCGACTTGATAGTGAATGGTTTGCTTGCCTTGAGGTTGATTAGCTCTTCCTTGAGCTTGGAGTTTTCTTGCCTCATCTTCACATAGTCATCATGCTTGTTGGCCTCAACTACCTTCTTGCCCTTGCACTTAGCATTTTGCTCACTAGCAACTTCATCAAGCAAGTCCTCACAAGAAGTAGCTATATCACACTTAACAACCGGGTTAATAGCAACATGTGTAGCAAGATCATTTGAAAGCAATTCATTAGCTATCACAAGTGTACCATGTTCATTCTTAACTTGGTTGTAGTCATCTTTTAGCAAGTTGTATCTTGTATGGAGCTCTTGTGTTGACCTCTCAAGCTTATCATGTTTCTCATTAGCTTGCTTGAGTGAGGCTTTGAGCTCCCTAGTGCTAGATGAGAGAGTTTTGTTCTCAAGCTTCAATTCATCATTAGCACTAGACAAGTCATTAAGCTTAGCATGCAAGTTATCGTTGGCTTTCTCTAGTGATTCACTTCTACCTTTATACTTCCTAATGAGCTTAGTATATTTGTTGCAAATTAAAATTAGCTCATCATAGGAAGGTGCCTCAAACTCATCATCACTATCATCACTAGAGCTAGCCTCATCATCACTATCCTCTTTTTGTACCTTTTTGTCACCTTTAGCCATGAGGCATAGGTGTGTAGAGGATGAGCCTGGAGATGATGGAGGGGGTGGCGGTGGAGTAGATGAACCAATCACCAAGGCGGCCACCTTCTCTTCTTCACTTTCATCTTCGGATGAGTCACTTGAGTCTTCAATGTCGGTGAGCCAATCACCAACAATGTAGGCTTTGCCATTCTTCTTCTTCTTCTTGTGGAAGTTGAAGTTCTTCTTCTTCTTGAATGGCTTGTCATCCTTCTTCTCCTCATCACTTGACTCAACTTTGTTGCCCTTGTTGTACTTGAACTTGTTGTTTGCTTTCTTGTTCTTGTACTTGTCTTTCTTCTCTTCGGGGCAAGCATGAGCCAAGTGTCCAAGTTTCCCACAATTGTAACAAACCATCTTGGAGAGAGGCTTTCTTGAAGAGCTTGTGAAGAATTTATTCTTCTTTGAGTCAAACTTGACTCCATTCTTGCTTAGCTTCTTCAACATCTTGGTTGTTTTCTTCACCATGAGAGCGAGATCATCATCATCGTCATCATCATCGCTTGTACTCTCATACATGACTTGCATCTTGTACTTCTCCGAGGAGGATGCCTTGAGTGCCAAGTCCTTCTCCTCCTTCTCTTTTTCTTTCTTCTTGGAGGAGGAAGAAGAGCCACCATCACCAATCTTACATCTCATGGGCATTGATCTTGCCCAAAATTTGTGTTGGTGTAGCGGCGGAGAGATCTCCTTGGTGAAGAACCGTGACGATGTGGCCATACTTGTCAATGGGCAAGACACAAAGGATCTTGCGTACCACATCGGCTGGCTCCATTTGGTTGAGACCGAGCCCATTCAATTCCTCTACAATAATGTTAAGTCGTGAGTACATTTCATTTGCATTTTCATTTGTATGCATGGAAAAAGAATTGAGCTTAGCCATAACCAAGTGATAGCGTTCTTCACGCTCACTTTTTGTGCCTTCATGAAGAGCACAAATAGTGGTCCACAACTCAAATGCGTCTTTGGCATTACGCACTCGGTTGAAGACATCCTTGCTAATGCCACGAAAGATAATGTTCTTCGCCTTGGCATTGTGCTTATCAAAGTTGAGGTCCTCCGTGAAGAGGGTGCCTCCCTTTGTGGCGGCTTTGAGCACGCCCATGTCAACGGCCTCCAGATAGGCCTCCATACGAACTTTCCAATAAGGAAAATCGTCTCCATCGAACATGGGAGGTGGTCCATCCCCATGGGACATCTTGCTCTAGGCGGTGAAGTCTAATTTAGAGCAAACCTTGCTTTGATACCAATTGAAAGGATCAAGATGCCCAAGATGGGGGGGTGAATTGGGCTCTTTTTAATTTCTAAACAAGAATGAAACCTATAAAGAGCCAATTAACCCCCTAGTGCCTACTGCTTGTGTGTCCTAGCTAGAAAGCGGTAGCAAGTCAATGGAAAGCGAAAACTTCCTACACAATTCTAGTATGAATTGAAAGACAAGTGCGAAAAGTAATGCGGTAAGTAAGAGCTAGGGAAAGAGATGCTTGACACGGCGATGTTTTGCCGAGGTATCGAGGAGTCGACACTCCCCCCTAGTCCTCGTTGGAGCACCTCGCAAGGTATAGCCCCCCCTCAATCCCGCGCAAGGGATGAGTGCTCTCTATGAGCTGATTCTTCGCCACTCCGGCTCGGTGAATCGCCCACAACCGATCACAACGTCGATGGAGAAGGGCCGCCGACAATCCTCCAGCGATCACCTTCCTCCGAGCACCACCAAACCGTCTAGGTGATGTCGATCACCAAGAGTAACAAGCCTCGATCTTCGCTTGACTCACTCAAGCTTCACAACTAGAGGATGCACACTTGAACTCTTGGATGAACTAGAGAGAGGATGGATGGATTCGCGAATCACTGTCTCTCTCTAGGGCTCTTGCTCTCTTCCCAACCTTCTCAACAAACTCAGCAACTCAAATGAGCAAAGGCCAGGTGGGAGAGAAGTGGGAGGGGCTATAAATAGACCCTCTGAAAATTGCCTCGGGCTGGCAATTTAAGTTGGCGACGGACGCTCTGTCGACTAGGCGATGGACGGTCCGTCGCATGCCCAACGGCTAGTTTCTGTTCATAGTTTGGGCGACGGACGCTCCGACGCCCTGCCCAATGGCTAGTTCTGACACACTGTTCCCAGCAACGGACGCTACGTCACTGGGCGACGGACGCTCATCCCAGCATCGGCGCTTCACTCTGGCTCGGGCTGAAAAACACCCTCTCTAGAAGGTCGACGGACGCTCTTTCCAGCGTTCGACGCCTGGCCGACGGACAGCGTCCGACGGACCCTGAAAAACTTAGCCAGAAAACATCTCCACTGGAAGGTCGACGGACGCTGTGGACTCAACCACCCAGCGTCCGACGCCTCTGTCCGATGCGACGGACAGCGTCCGGCGCCCCTGTCAGGAGCGTCCGACGCCCAGAAAACAACTCTAACAACTCCGTTTTTCGTCGCGATGAATAGGGAAGTTGTTCTAGGCTATCTTACGGTCACCATAGGCTTGCTTAGAGCTAAGGAAGTCAAGTGTGCACCACACCTAAGTCATGAAGCTTTCCTAAGTCAAGCTACTAGTCTCAACCCCTCTTAATAGTACGGTCAAAGATAAAAAAGAGAAGCCCTATCTATTTCTAAGTGCCCTTCATCACCTTATGGCACTTAGCCTATCATTCTAGGGTCTTCAACATGTCTCTTTGAAATCCGAAATGATATCCATCTTGGGGGCTAAGTGATGACCATTAGTGCCCATTCTTCTTGATCACTATGGCTAAGCTACGCATAGCCTCTGCAAAACACAGGTTAGCCATAATAATCTCTAATTGTCATTAATCGCCGAAACCAATTAGGGCAAGGATTCTTCACTGGTGCTACGCCCATGCCAACTGCTCCGAATCATCTTCCACCAAGTCCTGAAGGGACGCATCAACCGGCTCCACCAGTCAACAATCAGCCAATGAGTCGGCAAGAACAGGATGCGTATTGGGCCGATAAGATTGCCGAAGTGATGAAAGAGGAATTTGGCATTAAACCCAAGGTTAATACATATTCTTATCGGACGGCATATCCTCCGGCATATGACTTAATTCCTCTCCCAAATCGGTACAAGGTGCCTGATTTCACGAAGTTTTCTGGCCAAGATGACACTTCAACGATGGAGCATATCAACCGCTTCATCATTCAATGTGGGGAAGCAGCTAGCCGAGATGAACTAAGGGTGAGATTATTCTCGTCATCATTGTCTAGATCGGCATTCACATGGTTCATTTCACTGCCTCCAAACTCTGTGATTACTTGGGCCAATTTGGAGAGACAGTTTCATAAATACTTCTTCGCCGGCGTACATGAGAAGAAGATTACCGATTTGGTTAAGCTGAGGCAGCGTAATGATGAATCGGTAGAAAACTTCGTCCAAAGGCTGCGAGATGTGAAGAATAAGTGCTACAGCTTGGTGCTTGATGATCGGCAATTGGCAGATTTGGGCTTCCAAGGATTGCTGCCGCACATCAAAGATAAATATGCATCTCAGGAGTTTGAAAGTTTAAGTCATCTTGTGCAGAGAATTGCCGATCAAGACATTAAACCTTTCGAGCCTAGGAAGACTTGGAACAAGAAGGTGTCCTTTATTGGACAAGAAGAAGGTTCTGAGTCAGATGAAGAACTAAGTATTGGCGCTGCTGAATGGGTGAAAGATAAGAAGCCGGTATCTTGTCCGTTCGGCCAAAAAGAAGCCGAGAGGTTCTCCTTTGATATCACCAAGGCCGATAGGATGTTTGACCTATTGCTTCAAGAAGGGCGGATCAAGTTGGCGCCTAACCAGGTAATTCCATCAGCCGAAGAGCTCAGAAAGATCAGGTATTGCAAGTGGCACAATGCAACTTCGCACAGTACCAATGATTGCAAAGTATTTAGGCAGCAGTTGCAGTCAGAAATCGAATCTGGGCGAATTAAGTTTGAAAATTCTAAAGCCTAGAAGCCGATGAAGATCGATCAGCACCCGTTTCCAAATAACATGGTGGAAACCAGTGGAAAAACTAAGGTGTTGACATCGGAAGCTGCCAAGAAAAGCGTATCGGTAGACCCTGGACATCAAATAGCTGCGCATGAAGTAACAGGGAGGAAGTTTGCCGATGATAGAAAAGGCAAGAGAGTTGCCAATGATAGCAGTAGCGCCGGGAGATTTTATGGCGTCGTGATCACGCATAGGCGGCCACAACAAGATTATCGGCAATCGCAGGAGGAGCGATATCGGCGACAGGAAGAAAGGCACCAAGAGTGGCTTCGACATAAAGATCATTGGATTTGTGCCTTCTTTGTTCATTGCTGGGAAGAAGGCATCAAGCTACCTACTGTCGATAATTGTCCTGATTGCAATGGGTACCACCCTGCCGATCGGACAGAAAAGAAACCTTGTTTTGACGATCGGACATCAAGCTATGGCAGGCCAATCAGAAGAAAAGAATCAACACATGATCGGCTGGGGGGCAAGCTCAGCGTACATGACAGGCTTGGCAAGCGTATTTGTCAAGAAGAGCTTGAGGAGATGGCTGATGCAAGAGTGCCCGATGAAGAGATATTCTCCAGAGATACAAACATAAGGGGTGGTGCAGATACAAGCAATGAGAAACAGTACCAGCCTGTTTGGAAAACTAAGCTTCCTCAATGGTACCTTAAAGGTCTGACAAAGACTCAGAAAAGGAGGATCCAACGCGGACGCCAAGGAGATTTATATGACAGTGAAAATCCTTCAAGGGAAAAGTCTCCAGTTAAGTGGTGGAGGCCAAAGCGCAAGGATAGGGATCCATCGGCAGAAATCAATATGGTTGTCATATTACCGATGGAATTCATGGCACCTGTCGATGCTGAGGAAGAAGCTACTGAGATGGCACAGTTGGTGTTAGATCCGATGACAGCTATCTTTGAGAAGCCTGCCGATGATGAAAGACAGCACTTAAGAGCTCTGTTCGTCAAAGGCAAAGTAGATGGGCAGCCTGTGACAAAGATGCTGGTGGACGGTGGAGCATCAATTAATATAATGCCATATGTCATGTTCAGGAAGCTTGGGAAAGGTGACCAAGACTTAGTCAAGACGGACATGAAGCTTAAAGATTTTGAAGTCAATGTGTCGCCAGCTATGGGAGCCGTATGTGTTGAATTAATCATCGGCAGTAAAACTTTGCCGACAACATTTTTCGTGATCAGTGGAAAGACACCTACAACTTGCTCCTGGGAAGGGATTGTATCCATGCTAATTGCTGCATTCCTTCTACAATGCACCAAAGCCTTGTGCAATGGGTTGAAGACAAGATTGAAGCCGTCCGGAGTGAAACTCCGTCAACTGTTGCATCGGCAGAATCGGAAACTTATAAGCAAACCAGGTGCATATCAGGTGAAGCTTGGGACACAGAGTTCCTCAAAGTTGCCGATTACCGCATTACACCGATCCAAGCAGTCGGTCCTGAAGAAGAGTTTTAATGGATCGATTCGCCGATGATGGAAAACTGGGGCAGGGGTTCACGTCCGCCGATGATTTACTAGAGATAGATATCGGCGATGGCAGTAGGCCCAGGCCAACTTTCATTAGTGTTAAGTTAGATTCCCAATGTAAACAACAGTTGAGTGATTTGTTAAAGGAATACAAAGATTGTTTTGCTTGGGATTATACAATTTTACCCGACATTAAAGCTGAGATTACAAAGTTAATTGAAGCTGGATTTATTCGGCAATGCAGATACGCCGAATGGATTTCTAATGTGGTTCCTGTGTATAAGAAAAATGGAAAACTACGTGTTTGCATTGATTTCAGAAATCTCAATGAGGCTACGCCGATGGATGGTTATCCGATGCCCGTTGCTGATCTGCTGGTTGATGCTGCTGCTGGACATCAAATCATTAGTTTCATGGATGGTAATGCTGGATATAATCAAATATTCATGGCTGAAGAAGACATATCCAAGATTGCTTTTAGATGTCCAGGTCATGTCGGTTTATTTGAGTGGGTTGTAATGACTTTTGGCTTGAAGAATGCCGGTGCTACTTATCAGAGAGCAATGAATTTTATTTTTCATAAGTACATCGACACGATAGTTGAAATCTATATTGATGATGTGGTGGTTAAGTCTGGAAATTTTAAGATCCTGGAATGCACAAGGAAACATGGGTTAAAAATGAATCCTAATAAGTGTGCGTTTGGAGTATCGGCAGGTCAATTTCTGGGTTTCATGGTACATCAGAGAGGTATAGAGATCGGCAGGAAATCTATTGATGCAATAAACAAAGTAGTTGCTCCTACCAATAAGACTGACTGCAATCTTTGATCGGCAAAATTAATTTTATTAGGAAATTCATATCCAACTTGTCTGGTAAGATTCAGTCATTTAGTCTGTTGTTAAAACTGAAAGCTGATCAAGAGTTTACATGGAAAGAGGAACAACGGTTAGCCTTGGAAGAGATCAAGGAATATTTGGTAAACCCTCCGCTCTTAGTTCCACCTCAACACGGGAAGCCTTTCAGGTTGTATTTGTCTGCCGATGACGGCGTTATCGGATCAGCCTTAATCCAAGAATTTGAAGGGAAAGAACGTGTGATTTATTATTTGAGCAGAAGGCTGGTAGATGCTGAAACCAGGTATTCGGTCATAGAAAGATTATGTTTATGCTTATATTTCTCTTGCATAAAATTAAGGCATTATTTATTGTCGGCCGAATGCACTGTTATCTGTAAAGATGATGTGGTTAAGTATATGCTGTCGATGCCGATATTAAGTGGGAGAATCGGCAAATGGATTCTAGCACTTTCAGAATTTGATCTAAGGTATGAATCGGCTAAGGCAGTTAAGGGTCAAGTGATGACCGATTTTGTCACTCAGCATTGCGACACAATAAGTTCCGTGGAGATTGCTCCTTGGACGTTGTTCTTTGATGGGTCTACGTGTAAGGAAGGAGCAGGTATCGACATTGTCTTAATTTCGCCCCGTGGACGGAAATATGAAATTTCACTGCCGATTGTTGCTACCTCAACAAACAATCAGGCTGAATACCAGGCTCTGCTAAAGGGGTTAGAATTACTCAGGGAGGTGCGTGCCAATGCTGTTGAAATCTTTGGTGATTCCATGTTAGTAATTAATCAATTGATTGGAACATATGAATGCCGAAGTGAAGTTTTAATTGCAGCCCATGAAAAGTGTTTACGATTATTGAAAGAATTTAAAGATTACCGCCTTGAGCATATTCCTAGGTTGCATAACGAGGAGGCTAATCGGTTAGCACAGAACGCTTCGGGGTATCAGCCGATTCAAGAGGTCATGTCATCGGTGATGGCTACTGATGACTGGAGAAGAGAGATTGCCGATTACTTAAGAGATCCGTCTAGGAAGGTTGAAAGGCATCTAAGGTTTCAGGCTACTAAGTATGTACTCCTTGATGGTGAGTTATATTATCGGACGATCGATGGAGTTTTGCTCAGATGCCTTGGTAAAGAAGAATCAAAGGAGTTGATGGGTGAAATCCATGAGGGAGTATGTGGAGCGCATCAATCGGCGTATAAGATGAAATGGATGATTAGAAGGAATGGATATTATTGGCCGATGATTCTTGAAGATTGTTTCAATTATTTTAAAGGGTGCCAAGATTGTCAGAAGTTTGGTAATGTACAGAGGGCACCTGCATCGACAATAAATCCTATAATCAAGCCTTGGCCGTTTAGAGCATGGGCTATTGATCTCATCGGCCAAATTTATCCGCCATCAAGCAAGGGGCATAAGTTTATACTTGTAGCTACCGATTACTTTACAAAGTGGGTTGAAGCAATTCCTTTGAAGACGGTTACGTCGGCGAATATGATAAATTTTGTAAAAGAGCATATCATTTACCGATTTGGTATTCCTCAAACTATTACGACTGATCAAGGAACCATGTTTATGTCGGGAGAGTTTGAAGATTTTGCGATCGGTATGGGGTTCAAAGTTTTAAACTCTTCTCCTTATTATGCTCAAGCTAATGGTCAGACCGAGGCAACTAATAAGGGAATCATCAAGCTTATCAAGCGCAAGATTGAAGAAAACCCTAGGAGGTGGCATATAGTGTTGAATGAAGCTTTGTGGTCATATCGGATGGCTTGTCATGGTGCAACTAAGGTTTCACCATATCAATTGGTCTATGGGCATGATGCTGTCTTGCCTTGGGAAATTAAAACTGGTTCTAAGCGATTATCTTCTCAGGACCAATTGACAACCGATGATTATGGTACTCTTATGAAGGATGAGTTAGAAGATCTAGCGAGTCATCGGTTAAGGGCTTTGATCAGCATTGAAGAAAACAAGAAGAGGGTCGCCAGGTGGTATGACAAGAAAGTAAAGTTGAAGGAATTTGTCGATGGTGATCTGGTATGGAAATTGATTTTACCGATTGGGACTAAGAGTTTTAAGTTTGGAAAATGGTCTCCTAATTGGAAAGGTCCGTTTCGGATAAGTCAATCAGTTCCTGGTAATGCCTATCTTTTGGAAACCCTCGAAGGGGTTGCGTTTCCCAGAGCAATCAACGGTAAATATTTAAAGAAGTATTATCCTAGTATCTGGGTAGATGCATGAAAAAATACAAAGTAAAAGTGCTGATAGAACGTCGGCAGAAAGCGTGCTAATGTTATATTACAAGCAAAAACCGGACGTTAAGTTTACAGCTGCCGATACGCTAGACTGAAATTACAACAAGGATTGAATAGCTGATATTGCACGTAGACGAATTTGCTCTATTTCTTCTATCTCCTTGGCATCGTCGTCGGTGGATCCTTCTATTGGTTTGATCTTTTTCTTCATCCGGAGGGCTTGACGTGCATCGACATCTCTTTCTTGTTGTAAAGCTTGGATGGCACTTGGAAGTTCAGTCTTCTGTTGATTGGCTACGATCAAGGCTTCGTCAACTTGTTTCAGCTCTGCTAATAGCTTTTCCTTCCTTGCCGATAGATGGGCAATGTCTTGATCAAGCTCAACGCCAGAAGCTTCTAGGCGACCTATGTCCTTGTGTTTTTCATCGGCAGATTGCTTGAATTGAAGCATTTTCTCTTCAAGTTCTGATTGAGCAATCCTATCGGCTATGCGGCGAGAGAGCCTTTGATACTGAAGTTGCTTGCTCTCAAGAAACGCTGTCTGGAAGAGTGTTTCTTCTATATCGGCAGATAGATGGCCTTGAATGTCTTTAAAAGCTATCTTTACTGCAGTGGAGTCTTGGACGAGATGAGATGTGTCTTGTTGCAGTAAAGATAGCAATGCTTCGAGCTTGAGTTTAACATCTGCCAATAAAGCTAGGGCAGAACTTTCTTCCTCTTCGTCTTCGTCAGTGAGATTGACGGCGAAGGAAAATAAACTATTCGGAGAATCTTGGGCCTGAAGAAGGAGAAGATTAGAGCTTGCCGATCATAAGTTTGTGTTGCAAGTGTTATGACAGTCGGCTTACCATCTTGAAGCGGATCTCTTGCCTGGGACTTGGAAAGTCAGCTGGCATAGCGCGGTCTTGAGGATCGGCAATGGTTGCCGATGAACTTGCCTCTGTTGGAGGAACAGTTGGTGCTGGTGATGTTTCCGCTATTAGGACTGGCCCTTGTGGCGATAGTACCGACCTCTAGCTGGGAATTTCGTCTGGTACTGATGCCGATGCTGTTTCTGTTGTTTCATCCAACTCATGTGGTGATGGTACTGTTCCCTGGTCGGGAATCTCAACCGATGGTTGATCGGGGATGGACGCCGATGCTGGCTCTGGTGTTGGTGTATTGATAGGAGTTGGTGATATGAATGGAGTGGCTAGCCTCAAGTGCTTTTTCTTGTTTGGGGCAGCAGTTGGTGAACCGAGGCGTTTCGATTGTGAAGCTCGGGGGGCATCGACAGCGTGAGTCGGAGAAGCTTGTACATTTGGAGCAACTGTCGATGAGCCCGTTGCCTGTAAAATATATTTGGTGCAAGTTAAATAAAATAAACATTACCGATAAGAGTTTGTAATCTGTATGAATCAGAAAGATTATTACTGCGAAGGCTTGCGCCAAGGCGGCAGCGGCCGATGGAGTAGCGATGGTCCTAGTCGGCGTCGGTTTAGGTTTGAGAGTAACCTTAGGTACCTTTTGAGGTGTGAAGGCGGCCAACGAAGGAGCCTTGCTGCCGATTACCGATGTAGGGTTCATTATTCGCATGTTGAAATGTTTGCCACTCTTACTCTTTTTAGGGATTGGATCATCAACCTGTTAGTAAAAAGAGGTTAGATGCTGATAACGGAAATAAATTATAGAGTACATCAGAGTGAAAAGTGAACTTACTGCGTCATCAGGAATAATGTGATCGGCGTCGATCAAATGCCGATAGTAATGCGATGACTTGGCGAACAGTTGATTTTTTCACTCTTGCCACCAGGATTTGTATGACTCAGTGATGAAGGATGTTGGTGCGTAAGAGGATAAATCAATGTTTGATGCATCGGCGTGAGTAGGAAGAGTGACGATCCTGTTCCAATCCATGGCGTTAGAGATGATCTCTCTTGGTTTTATCACGTTGGCATAGCTGAACTTGATCGGCAATTGACCAAATGCCAACTGTCTTGCTACTGTCGATGGATAGTAAAACTCATAAGTTGGAGAAGTATTCTTCCCGGTCCCAAAGATGTTAACTGGGATGGCCCGAGGAATGATGGTGGCCTTCATGATCAACTCATTTTGTGGTATATTTCCATCGGTAAGATTGAAGGAAAGTGGGAATCGGTTGTCCTGATCAATATAAGGCCACCAGACCCGTTCTGCAGCTGGAATCCCGTAGTAAAGTCTTTGAAAGAACATGCCGAAATGACCCTCATTGGCATCGGTTCCTGGCAATACGATGATGGCCTCCCCAAAGTTGAGTGGGAAACGGGTTACCTTTTCATCATCATTAAATTCATAGTCCTCCGATTGTCCCTTGGAAATTGTTGATTGAATAAGTCGAACTGGAGGGCTTTATGCATGTGTGCGTTTAACCACATGTTGATGAACCACCATGGACCGCCAAGGTTGTCGATGGGCTCGCCTAGCAATAGCTTTCTGGATACCTGATGAAGGAGGTGATATACCGAACCAAGGAGGTATCGGCCAAGAGGAAGTCTTGCTCCATCGGCCAAAAGCTCTGCTGCAGGAAGGTACATAGTGGTAGATCCAACTGTTCTGCCGTAGAAAATGAACTTTTCCAACCACATGTTCAGGAAGATGGCGTGTTCCCTCTGACCTACCGATCCAGTCTTCTGGTTTTCTCGAATATATCCAGTCCAACCGCCGATGTTGCGTGTGATTACCCGATGTTCGGGTTTCCTACCGAAAAGATTGGAGGGATCGACAGAGAAGACGTCGAGGCCGGTAAGCATGTGCACATCGGCAAGAGTGGGGGTGGCTGGTCCATGTCTGAATAAGAATGCGTTCATGGTGTTGGACCAGAAGTAAGAAGCAACCATCATCATGTTCTCGTTCTTCGCCATATCGGCAATAGAAATCTTAATGCATTGGTCCAGGTTGCGCTCTGCCCAGTAAACTTGCTGTGTTCTAGCCATCCTGAGATACCAATTCTTCCAACCTTTGGTAGGTTTGGGCCATGAGCGGAAAGCATCCCTCCACAACCCTAGATTGAAACACTCAGATCTAAAAGGGATGCGATTGGTCTCTGCATTGATGAGCGCAGTAGGATCGGTATTCCCCATTGGGCCCAGGCAGTGAAAATGTGATTGATCGAGAGGGATCACTATTTTGTTGCGCAGTTCCTAGATTCAGAAAATGGAAGGAAAGCAAAAGAGAAATTATGGAACAATGCGAAAAAGGAAATAGAGAGATGCAAAGCGAAGGAAGGAGGAATCACCTCAGGAACGTTGAAGTTGATCGCCATTGAAGCAGGAGGGATTCTTGTGGTTCGCGCTTTGATGGGGGAAGGAGACGCCGCTGCTTGAGGATCACCGGAGTGTTCTTCGGAAGCGCTGGTGAAATGAGGGAGTAAAAGTAAATGCGAGCTCGGGATGAAGAACAGATTGGATGGTGGTAACTTTTATAAGCCTGGTCAGGGGTATTTTGGAATTGTCTTTGCACTGAGCAAGAATATGGAAGGGTATGGTAGTGGATTTGTGCGCTGATCGAGGAGATATGATTGGGTTTGCAACTGTTCGCGCTGCAGTCACCGGGTTTTGTTGGTAACTCACGGTTTTGCGCGCGGTAATCGAGGAGGTCATGCAGGTATCTTGGAGGGAAAGATTACAGTAGAGAAAATTTCGGCGCGTAAATATTTTTCACTTCGAAATTGGGGGGCATGTGTTGACACCGATTTTCGCATGTGTCAAATGAGCTAAGACTTGCATTGATCGGTAGCCGTTTTCTATCGGCATCGGAAGGTCATCGGTTGAATTTACCGATGAGAGAATGCTGCAAGTGAGATGAGTTTGTTGCCGATGGAAGCTGGACGATTCTTGCCGATAAGAATTGATTGGTAAAAACAGGTTACCAGTGGGAGTGAAGAGTTGCTGATTGGAGGGTATTACCGATAAGGAGATACTGCCGATAGGTGCTGGGTGACAAGATAGTTGACGTCAGGATAAAGATGCCGATGGCGTTGGAGGAAGAATCTGCCGATGGAAAGTTTCATCGAAGAGAAGATAGATAAAGAAACTGGTGTCATTATACTAGTATTATTATAGAAGTTTGAGTCTGACTCTTGCACGAGTCGTTTATTTTCTTAAAAATAGAGGTGTTTGTTTAGGAAAGGTACGAGTCGTGTCTATCTACAACTCGTATTGCCGGAGTATAAATATGTACCTAGGGGTCGTGAGAAAGAGATACAATCATACATATCAAACAAATCTATTATTCTTATTTACTTTTTCCAGCAATTTACCCTTTTATTGCATTAGTTTTAATTTACCTACGAGTTCTTCAAGTCTCGACGGGCTGCATCTCCTCAATCTCCGTCAACCCTTGCAAGTTCCGTGTTTGAGCAACCTGAGCCTTGACGTCCGGGCGCATCGCTGTCGTCTCGTTCAGCTCTACTCTAGTTATCCTGATCAAGTTTGAGCCTTGACATTCGGGCGTATCGCCGTTGTCTCGTTCAGATCTTGTTCTAGTTATCGTCCTTGTCGATTAACTGGTCAAATCGACTGGCACACCTTTGTACATCAAATTAGGGTATAAGCCCGAGGTGTTCGCAGATCCTGACGCTTTTTGTGTCAATAGATCGTTCACTAGAAGCATCATTTTTGTTTCTTGAACATTATTGTAATCTCTTTTGTTTTTTAATAAATTTTTTCGCACTAGGGGCTGCGCTCCCTCTAGATTCTTCAAAAAAAGAATAATTGGTCATGGTCTGCCTCCTTGGGTGGCACTCAATAGTTTGACTACCGGTATATGTGGGCATGTAGCCCATGGCACGGTGACCTGGCCCGAAGCACAATTTTTTGACCCGGTCCAAGCACAACACGACCCAGTAGTGTGCGGGCCCGGGCCGACATGGTCCGATGCAGAGGGTCGTGCCTGGGCCGCACCTCAGGCACGCAGGCTGGCACGGCACGACCCAATAAATAAATAAGGCCTGGTGTCATAGTAAAGAGGTCCTATTTTTCATTCCAACCTTCCCTCCTTGGCTGCTGGTGTTGGATACTCTCCTGAGGCCGGGATGCCCCCTCTCCTCCTGTTCCCTTCCCGAGGCCGCGATGGCCCCTCCGCTCCCGAGGCCGCGACACCCCTTCCCCTCCCGTTCCCTTCCCGAGGCCGCGACACCCTCTCCCCTCCCGTTCCTAGCAGCATCGTCGGGTGAGTTGATGCAGGGCCGGTCCTAGGGGTGGGCTAGGTGTGTAGCCGACGTAGGCCTTACTCCATGTAATATATTAATACTAGTATTAGTATATATAAACCCAAGTAGTTTATTATACATCTATCTATTTTATGATCTATGAGATATTCTATATAAGATTTTTGTAGTGAATCCAATATTATCTACTAAAATGATGTATATTTATGAGACTATATATATATATAAATATTTTTAGAAAGTGTACTATAGACCTCTATATAGAGCAACTCCAAAAGGTTAGTTAAAAATAGATTCCCAAATCCATAATTTATCCATCTTCTAAAATGAAATCTTCTAAAAAATATGTGTACTCCAATAGCCTCGGTAAACATGTGTGCGTGTAGGAAGCTGCGTGTAGGAAGCAGGACTAGCAGAAGGTGTCTGGGAAGGAAGGCGCCTGGTGCACGAAGGAGACGCAGAAAATGTGGTATTTTCTAATAGAGATCAGCGAGACTGCTTAAGTACCTATCTATTTTTAGCTAGCGATCTTTACGGAATTGACAACGAGTAAATCTACAAATGGATTTAGAGTGTATGTTGCAGATTATTTTTGATCCATATTAGTTATATATAGTTTCGCGTATCTTTTTTAACTTGTGTGTTAGAGTTGCTCTTAGTTGTCGACCTAGGCCTAGAAAAACTTAGACCGATGCTGAGTCGATGCCTCCTCCCGCGAGCGCCCTCCCCTTCCCTCGCGGCACGTGCCGGCAAGGCCGAGCGCCTCCTCCCTCTCCTTTCTTCTGGCCCAACACTAGATCTGGTCGGAAGCGAGGGGCCAAGCTCATCGACGGCCTCCACTGCCACCATCTGCGAGCGGTGCGGCTCGCGGCACACTCCTGCGATGCTGCGGTGGCGCTCCCCCACGGTGACACGGGCCATGGGCTAACCTGTTGCCCATCTAACTACTCGTTATACTTTTAGAGCCGCTTCAATGTTACCTAGAATCGAACCGTGGGAACAAAAAAGTGAACCAAACACACTAAAACTTGGATGCCACACCACCTCTGGCCTGCTCAGCTGCTCTTGCCGGCACCCACTTGGATCGACGCAATTATTTAATTTCATTCAGGTTGCACAAGTCGACACATATACACTGGAGGCAGCCAGCTATGTTTGTGTTTGGCTTCGTCAAAACGGTTCGTCGCGACTCTGGAGCTGCCCTTAGATCATCTTCAATGGGAGTTTCATTATACTATTTCCAACACAGTCATATTTTAGAAACAGTGCAGGATGAAACTCCCTCTACTCCCATGAAACTGTTATCATCTCTCTTCATTAATAGAGTGTCACATTAACATATTTAATGCCTATAAAATTTTGATGAAACTCCATTGAGACTGGCTTAGGCCTGGTTCGGTCTGGTAGATATGGAAGGGGCAGGAGGCCGGGATTAAATCTCGTTCAAGTCAAAATCCCTCGTTGGATCCCCTCCAATCCTTTCCTGCTTTAAAGCATTATATGTTCGTGTCACGTTTGGATTATTAGGATTTAGATTTGTGAATGTAAATGTAATAATTATCTTATTGTTTGTTATCCATTCACTTATAATGTACTATTAGTAGGTTTGAGATTGATTGAAGTGTTCAAATAATCCATTGGTCTGAAATGTTTGGATCACCTAAAGATTATTCTATTTGCTTAATTAATATAGTCCAAAGTTAATCCAAATAGGCTAATCCTTCGCGAAGAAGGAATTATACCACTTTATTATGGAAAGTTGCAACCTCGATCTACTCAAATGAAATCCACGACTCACACAAAGTTTTTAAATCAAAACTCAATTTTCTAGTGGGCTTTCCGTGATTGGTTTTGTGGGCTCGATTCCAGAAATGGGCTTTGCACGACATTCGATCGGCGGCAATGACGCAAAGGTTTTGTTTTGGTCGCTGCTGCTGCCGACCAAAGTTGTTTAGTGGTTCTGAAAGTTAAGGATGCATCATATTGTATTGTCTGTGTCTGCCTGCCCTTTCATCCGGCCAGTAGAGTACTTTCACATGGACACGGTGAGACCGATCGAAAAACACACGGTGTGATGCATGCACTGATGCCGAATGGAGTCATTTACTTTTTTTTTTCCTCTGTCATGCGTTTACATTCGTTGGTACGGTGCAGGTGCGCGCGCTGAGAACCTGAAACTTTTGGCTTTAGCTGAGGCTTGAGGGTTGAGGCCATTAGATTTAGAGGACGACAAAGCCAACATTACCAATGATCGATGTATCACACCGATCGAGCAGGCCTGTACGTCATGCCAAACAGAAGAGCTAGCCTTGCATCTGCACCCCCATCATTGCGCCAACATGTAGTACAGCCACCACACCACGACAGCAAACACCACCGGCTGCCATGCATGCATCACCTTTGCACCTCACACAATCATGCATGCATGATCCCACACACACTATAGCCAAGCAACACACCTATGAGACTATACTATATGACGATTATTGGCAACTGCGTTTAATAATGCTGCGCGCTGCCTACCGCAACGCAACGATGCTGTGACGACGTACTGTACGTGAAGCCTCAGCACCGTACCATATATATATATATCAAAACTGCCTCCGTGTGCCATGATATGCACCCACCGCTGTCCGTCGCGCGCACCGCAACGTCCTCCACACCGCCAACGGCCAATTAAGGGGCCCTTGGCCGTCTCAACCCCCATCGCCTCGCCTCCTCAGCGACCCTTGCTTGCGCAGCAGCCGCTGTGATGTGCAACCGAGCCCGGGATGATGATGCATGGTGGGAGTATTTATTTATTAGAGTGAAAGATAAATTGAGGTTGTTAGTTACATTTTATTAACTTGCTAAAGTCATTATTAATTTAGCAAGTAAATTGTACAGAGCTTCGTTCTGAATATGTTCTTATTAGTCGCCAATTTGTCTCACCTTAGTTATTATACAAGTTGGACCACAGAACCACCCTCAGTGATTTGAGAAAGAGTATAAAGTTCCATTCACCCCTAAGCTGAAGTCACTGAATTTGGAAACCCTCTCCAACTTCAATATCAGATAACAAACACACATTAACTTTCAAACCGGACGAAATATATATCCCCCTTGATGATCATTTGAAAGTTGTTTTGCAAACGTTGCAATGAAGCCCATACCTATCAGATGCATGGTCTGTCTAATAATATAAAAAAAATCATAACCTTTTCATTTCATATGAAAAGCTGAACCAATACACAATTTTATATCAACATTATATTGTAGACATTTTACATGATCTATATCCTTTTTATGAATACAAACTTTAATATAAAAAATGTAGAAATCATCAATCTCTATTTTTTATACAATATATAATTCTTTCCATTTAAGATAATAGAGAATAATGTATTTTTATGGATATACCACTATAGTAAATATATTAGGCCCGCAGCAATGTCCTAATCAATCACTAGTAGAGAACAGACCTTTGAACGATATGTCAATTTGGCTTTAGTCTCGGCATTTTTTTGTGGCCGGGACTAAAGAGTACCAACCGGGACTAAAGGGTGTTGCCCAACGGCTAGTACCAACCGGGACTAAAGGGTGTTGCCCAACGGCTAGTACGCCAGACGTGCAGAGTTACCAACCGGGACTAAAGGCTCATCTTTAGTCCCGGTTGGTAACTCCAGCCGGGTCTAAAGGTTCAATCCCGATGTGAGGTACCAGCCGGGACTAGAGATGAGCCTTTAGTCCCAGTTGGTAACTCCAACCGGGACTAAAACCCCCTTTATAAATAAATAGCCTTCTTCCTCCCCTGCCCGAGCCAGAGAGGATACATCAGTGTTCTTGAGAAAACAGAGAGTGTTCTTGAGCAAGAGAGGAGGAAGAAAGGTGTCTTGGTGATTTTGCTTCTTCTGGCCTATACACAAGATTTTCTTCACTCGTACTTCACTCCTAAGCAAGGTTACCAATCTCATCCTCTCTTGTTTCATCACAATTTCATTTCATGCTTACAAATTGTTGTTTTTATTGTGTATTTTGAATTTTGCATGTCATTTTCTCTCTTATTGGCCTACAAATAACTTCATAGTTTTAATTGTTGTTGTATTTGCATTGAGATGGCAGTGATTTAGAGGAATAGTTACTTAGCAATTATTTATAGTTTTAATTGTCGTTGTAATTTCAATGAGACGCTAGTGACTTAGAGAAATGTATAATGAGTTTATTTTAGAGGTATAGTAGTATTTGATAGCTCATTTTAATTGAGTTTGTTTAGAAAATAAGATTTTTAATTTAGTTTAAATAAATTAATCTTGCTAGTAAGTAGATGGCAACTACTTATGGTTTTAATTGTCCTTTGTAATTTCAATGAGACGATAGTGATTTAGAGAAATATATAGAGAGTTTATTTTAGAGTTATAGTACTTGATAGCTCATTTTAATTGAGTTTGTTTAGAAAATAATCTAGCTAGTGAGTAGATGGCGACGACTTATGGTTTCTCGACCTCTCATGGGGTTGGAAATGGACCACTGAGACCAGAGCTCCCTCTCATTCCATGCGGCAAGTGTGAGCAGAAGATTGTGATGGAGTACCGAGTGTCCAAGGCGGGTCCCAATAAGGGTCGTATCTTCTACAAGTGTCCGGATCGCAATGTGAGCTATTTTGTCGCGTTTGACGATTTTTTTAGTTTGTGTTAACACTGGATTTTGGTATGATTAGGAAGACGACAGGTGGGCCAGTGCAGAACTCAGAGCATTCGACAAGCGTCTGTGCGGTCGGCCAGTTTCCAAAGAAGTCGGCAAATGTCCGTGCGGTCGGCTGATCGTCGAAGGTTCGACTAAATGATCATGCGGTCGGTTATTCTAAGGAGGAGCGGTTTTCCGTTGAAGAAGCGACAAAGACGGCAAGCAAAGGGCCGATCGGGCAACCAAGACCGCGACAATTAAGGCAATGAAGGTTCCGGAGGAAATTAAAGTCAAAGATACCATGTTTTTCCTTTAATATTTTGTAACCGTGTCCTTTTAGGACTCATGTCACGACTAGGGTATAAATATAAACCCTTGGCCATTGTAAAAGAGGTTCACAACCAATACAATATAACCGGCCTCGTGCCAATTTCGAGTCCTTTGTCGTGTCGTCGAGTTCTTCGAGAGGAAACATCGATCCGTCGACCTCCGTAAGTCCCGACAACCTTGTTATCATATCTAGTATCATGCGGTGGATTTAGATATTGATACAAGTAGTCTTGTTTGTTTTCAATGATCATGCGGCGGATCCTTGCTTGACAATCAAGAAGTCTTCGCTTATGTTTTGTGTATGAGTAGATACCGTGCGGCAGGTGCTTGCTCAATATGCCTAGCAAAAGCAAGATAGTTACCGGCTCTATTAGATTTGGCAAGATCTAGTAGATTCATTAAGTTACTACGTGTTGCACGTTTATATATATATATATATATATATATATATATATATATATATATTATATTTGTAACACTTTTTTGCCCAATCTAGATTGATACGGTTCGGCTTCATCTTTTCTCATAGATTTATCTATGCTTTTGTAATTGCTTATATCCACAAATAGATCATATATTCATGATAGCCGAATTGGTTTCATCTAGATTGTTACGTGTTGCGGGTTCACGCATGTCAACTATGTTTGAGCTTTTATAAAGTTAGGTGTCGTGCGGCGGATACAAGCTTTAGATTAGTTCAATCATGTTTGCTTACGTGTTCCTTCATCATGGACCCCAATTCGGTTGGATAGCCGAGTTGGTTATGCCTTAATTCATAATTAATGATGATTCGTTCATACGTACTTTCTCGTGCATGCATGTTCGACAATCAACTCTTTACGTACTCATTGTTTCTTTTTTAGCCGAATGATCTATAAAACTTATGGCAGATAGCTTCTATAGTTGTATGTCATCGTAAGTGGCTTCAGGGTCGTATATATGCAACTGTCTGGTCTCGCTCGGCATGTTCCAGTTTTATATCTAATGATTTTCATCCCTTGTTAGCTTCAGGTCAAACTGATTGGCACGTTTTCGGATTTCGAAACACCCGGGCACCCGATTGAAGCTACTCTTTCCGGCTTGCTGTGTGTTAGGCACAGTGCGTCATATTTTGTGTCAACACACTTTTTGGCACACCTAGTGGGACGTTACATCTCAAGATGGTTGAAATTGACAATAGCCAGGTTCTGGACGTGACTGTGGACGAGTTGCCAGAAGACCTGAGGAATATTGTCCGGCAAGCATGTGATGAGTTTCAACGTAAATGCTTGATGTCTTTTTCAAAGAACAAAAACAACAAGGTTTTTCAGAAACAGTCACTCCCAAGGACTCTCCTTCATCATCAAACTGATTACAATGAAGAAGAAGATGCTCGAAAGATGACTGAGATGGTTTACAAAGCAATGAGCGAAACTACGAGGAATCATCATACAACTTTGCTGAATACTTTTCGCTCGATAATGGTCAGTACCTTCGGTCCATCTGCCAATAAATGCTTTGAGGAAACCATTGGTTCAATGCAAGGGCCGACATTGTTCAATATGCCAAGACGCCAGGCAAAAATTGCTGAAGATGGCGAGACGTCTGGCATGAACCAAGGTGGGATGACTCCTCACCAGAAACAACAACACCCCATGACTTATGGCCAGCTCACGTTCGGTGCAACGGGGAACGTCCCACAATCGGCTTTTAAGGTGTCTCCAGCTACGAACAGGTTGCAGAAAAATATGTATGGAGACGGATATCAAGAATTTTCCGATTACAATGCTATTGACTCTTTCCCGAATCCAGGGTATAAGAACTCTGTAGGTTTGTCTTTCGAAGGGCAGACACATGGAGCTCCCAACTCGAATATTGACCTTATCATGAACAGGATGACGGATACGATGCAGAATCAGTTTGGCCTAAAGCCAAAGAGTCAGTCCTATGCATAAAAGTCCCCTTATCTATAGTGGTATAACCGAGTTGCACTCTCTTCGAGAGTAAAACCTCCCACAGACCTGACCATGTTTTCTGGTCAGGATGATACTAGCACCATAGAACACATCAGCCGATACTTAATGCAGCTTGGAGAGGCGTCCGCTGATGAAGCTTGGAGGATTCGGTATTTCCCGTTGTCTCTGACAGGGCCGGCTTTCACGTGGTTCACGTCTCTGCCGGCTAATTCCATTGGTACATGGGCAGAATTGGAGCAGAAGTTTCATTCATATTTCTTTACATGCACTAATGAGAAGAAAGTAGTTGACCTTATGAGCTTGAAGCAGAGAACCCCAGGAGTATCTCTGCAGGTTCAGGGAGACAAAAAAACCTCTGCTATTCCTTAAACCTGCCAGATGACCAGTTGCCAGGGATGGCAATAGCGGACATGCAACCGAATGTCAGAGAGAAGCTGTTCGGCATGGACTTCGACGACCTTGGTCAGCTGTCACAACGATTGGCCATGATGAGCAATCAGGCTCAAGGGTTCAGGAGAGACAACCGTTTCCAGAAAGGTGATGTGGCTAATGAGATGTATCAAAGTTTCTGAAAGAAGCAGCAGAGTACGATGATGAAGATGAAATAGCCGTAGTCGAATTGGTCTAGGGGAAAGAACCAACTCAGGTCAGTCAACGCTGGTTGAGGCAGCAGAAGGGCACGTATGACTTTGATGTCTCCAAGTCAGACAAGCTGTTTGAGATGTTGCTCAAAGAAGGACGTATCAAGTTGCCGGAAGGGCACCCCATGCTACGCACTGAAGGGGTGAGAGATAAAAAGTTTTGCGGTTACCACAATACCAATTCTCATTCCATCAATGATTGCCGAGTATTCATAATGGGGATTCAGAAAGCTATTCAGGAGGGGCATCTGAAATTTGATGGTAAGATGAAAATTGATGCTAATCCTTTTGCACAGAACATAGTATCTTTCTCCGTGAACATGATTGCTATGGAAAACTCCAAAGATAAGGGCAAGGTGAAAGTGTTAACCTCAGACAGAGCTAAGAAAACTGGTGCTGTCGACCCTGATCGGCAAATTACAAATGAAGAGTTTCGACAATAGGCTCGGTTCCAAAATGGCCGAACCGAGAGAGGGGAAGCTTCCAAGCCTAGAGTCACGACACGGATTCTTTTGAACAAATGGTAACAGGAGCAAGAACAGTATCGAAAGTGAAGGTATTACGAGGAACAAGAGTTCATGGAGGAACATCAGAGGTACGAGGAAGAGATGTACCAGAGGGAGCAAGAGTACATGAGAGAGCAGGAACAATCTCATTGGGGATGCTCATTCTTTAAACATTGTTGGAATGAAGGCTTGAAGCTGCCTACTAAAAATAATTGCCCTGAATGCAGTGATCAATATTCAGAGTACAGGCAGTCTCGGGCCAACCGCCGTCCGGTCCATGAAAGGCTTAGAGCACATTTTACTGAGGACGATCGGCGTGTAAAAATGGACAGCTCTGGAAATCGGCGAAGCAAGTGATTTGCCGATCAAGGGTGGATCCATTATGAAGAAGGCGCTGAGGAAGAAGAACACTGTGAGTACGTGTGGCAGAAAGGACAATGGTGTCCACCAGGGCTGAGGAAGAGCCAAAAAAGAAGGGTACAACGCTTGAGGAACAAAGAGTTGGCACAGACATTTGCCGAAAAGAAACAAATGTGGCGTCCTAAGGAAAAGCCTGACAAGCAAGACCAGTCGGCTGATGCGTGTATGGCTTTCTTTATTCCATCAGAGTTCTTAGCTCCAGAAAACCAGGATATCCAAGAAGAAGTTTACTCAGATTTCGATGAGAGTGAGTGTCATGATCTGATGGCCCAACTTGTCCTAACTGAACGGGCAGTTTTCGATAAGCCGGCCAAACATCGACATTTGAAGCCACTTTATGTGAAGGGGTACGTCAATGGCAAGCCTTTGACCAAGATGTTTGTTGATGGAGGAGCTGCCATCAATATTATGCCTTATACCACCTTTAGGAAGCTCGGGATAACCAATGAGGTACTGCTAAAAACTGACATGGTGCTCAGGGACTTTGCTGGCAATCCTTCTGACACCCGAGGAGTTGTGCACGTTGAGTTGATGATTGGATCAAAAACCTTGATTACTACTTTCTTTGTCATCGATGGAAAGGGGGCATACAGTCTGCTCTTAGGGAGAGAATGGATCCATGCTAACTGCTACATACCTTCAACCATGCATCAGGTTCTTATTCAGTAGATTGGAGATGATGTTGAAGTTGTCCATGCTGATGATTCGGTAAGTGTTGCTGCTGCAGAGCCTACTTACTGGGAATATGATGGTTTCGATTGTTTCTCTAGAAGAGTATGGGAAGAAGGTCCTGTGAATGTCTTCAACAAGGATCAACAACCGATCCAAGCAGTCGGCTCTCAAAGCAATTTTTAATGGGGAACCTGATCGATGGCAACAAAGGAAAGTTGGGACGTGGCTTTATGTCGGCCGATAAGCTAGAAGAAATAAATGTTGGTGATGATGTCAAGCCAAGGCCGATGTATATCAGTGCAAATTTAGACCCAGAGTATAGATTGAAATTGATAAACCTTCTGAAAGAGTTCAAGGATTGTTTTGCTTGGGATTACACAGAGATGCCCGGCTGGATCGTTCTATTGTTGAGCATCGATTGCCGATCAAGCCTGGGTATCGTCCTTACAAACAACCTCCTCGGAAAATTTTCAAAGAGGAGGTGCTGGCCGATGTGAAAAAGGAAGTTGAAAGATTATTAGAAGCAAATTTCATTCGGCCATGTAGATATGCAGAGTGGATTTCGAGCATAGTTCCGGTAGACAAAAAGAATGGAAAAATGAGGGTCTGCATTGACTTTAGGAATCTCAATAAATCTACGCCAATGGATGGTTACCCAATGCCGGTTGCCGATTTGCTTGTCGATGCAGCAGCTGGTTATGAAGTCATCAGCTTTATGGATGGTAATGCTGGCTATAACCAAATCTTTATGGCAATAGAGGATATTTCAAAAACAACTTTCAGATGTCCTGGTCATATTGGATTATTTGAGTGGGCTGTCATGACTTTTGATTTAAAGAATGCTGGTGCAACTTATTAGAGAGCCATGAACTATATTTTTCACGAGTTGATCGGCAAAATCGTGGAGATCTATATTGATGATGTGGTGGTTAAGTCTATAAATCACGGTGGACATTTAGCCGATTTAAAGAAGACTTTGGAGTGCACTAGGAAGCATGGTTTGAAGATGAACCCGAACAAGTGTGCCTTTGGGGTCTCGACTGGTGAGTTTTTTGGGATTTCTAGTCCATAAAGGAGGGATCGAAGTCGGTAAGAAAAGCATGGAAGCAATAGACAAGGTTGTGCCTCCAACTAATCTCACAGAGTTGCAGTCATTGCTCGGAAAGATTAATTTTGTAAGGAGATTCATATCTAATTTATCAGAAAAAGTTTTGCCTTTCTCTCCACTGTTAAAGCTTAAAAAGGATCAAGAATTTGTATGGGGTGACGTACAACAAAAGGCTTTTGATGAGATCAAAGAATACATGAAGGCGCCACGCATCGCGGTACAAGATCAGACGAGATGACCCTGGTGATGTTGATGGCGAACGTCCGAGGAAGAGAATACCTGCTAAGGTTATGTGGTATGCTCCAATAATACCATGCCTGAAGCGTCTCTTTCGAAACAAAGACCATGCCAAGTTGTTGCGATGGCACAGTGAATACCGGAAGGTAGACAATATTTTGAGACACCCTGCCGATGGGTCCCAATGGCGAACAATCAATAGAGAATTCCCAGAGTTTGCGGAGGACGCAAGAAACTTAAGGTTCACTTTAAGTAGAGATGGCATGAACCCTTTTGGGGAGCAGAGCAGTAGTCATAGCACATGGCCCATTACTCTATGTATCTACAATCTTCCTCCATGGTTGTGCATGAAGCGAAAGTTCATAATGATGCCAGTGCTCATCCAAGGATCCAAGCAGTCTGGCAACGACATCGATGTGTACCTGAGGCCCTTAGTTGACGAACTTATGCTTTTGTGGAATAAACCGGGTGTACGTGTGTGGGATGAGTTCAAATAGGAATACTTTGACCTGTGAGCAATGTTGTTCGTAACAATCAATGATTGGCCGGCTCTTAGTAATATTTCAGGACAAACAAATAAGGGATATAATGCCTGCACACACTGTTTTGAGGACATTGAAAGTATATATTTGAAAAAATGTCGAAAGGTCATGTACCTCGGGCATCGTCGGTTCCTTCCTGCGAATCACCCCCTTAGAAAGAAAGGGAAGCATTTTAAAGGTAAGACAGAACATTGGACCAAGCCTCTCAACCGAACTGGTGAGGATGTATTTGATATGGTGAAGGATGTGAAAGTAGTCTTCGGAAAGGGACCAGGGAGCGAACCTGTTCTGAAGGATACTAACGGACGTGCACCTATGTGTAAGAAGACGTCCATATTTTGGGAGCTACCTTATTGGCAAGTGCTAGAGGTCCGCAGTGCGATTGACATAATGCACCTAACGAAGAATCTGTGTGTAAACCTACTAGGATTCATGGGTGTGTATGGGAAGACTAAGGACACAATTGAAGCCCGACAAGACCTACGATGTTTAAATGAACGAGAAAAACTGCATCCAGAGAAGACAGATGATGGACGCCAATACTTAAGACCAGCAAGCTACACACTTAGCAAGGAAGAGAAGGAAAGCATGTTCGAATGTCTAGATAGCATTAAGGTCCCATCTGGATTCTCCTCGAACATAAAGGGTATACTAAGTATGTCAGAGAAGAAATTTCTAAACTTAAAGTCTCATGACTGCCACGTGCTTATGACACAATTGCTTCTAGTTGCATTAAGAGGAATTCTACCTCCAAATGTACGTTTAGCCACTGTGAAGCTATGTGCATTCCTCAATGCAATTTCTCAGAAGGCAATAAATCCAGGAGATCTGGCAAAGCTACAAAATGATGTGGTTTAGTGTCTTGTCATCTTTGAGTTGGTGGTCCCCGCATCCTTCTATAATATCATGACGCACCTCCTAGTTCACCTAGTCAAGGAGATTAGTATTCTTGGTCCCGTGTTTCTACACAATATGTTTCCCTTTGAGAGGTTCATGGGAGTCCTCAAGAAATATGTTCAAAATCGTGCTTGTTCAGAAGGAAGCATTGCCAAGGGGTACGGGACAGAGGAGGTTATTGAGTTTTATGTTGATTTTATTCCAGACCTTGAACCGATTGGGGTTCCTAAATCGCGATACGAGGGGAGACTAAGTGGAAAGGGAACACTAGGGAAAAAAGCATATGTCGGTGCAGAGGACGATTGTTTCAATAAAGCACACTACACCGTTCTACAAAACTCCTCCTTGGTGGATCCCTATATCGAGGAACACAAGGGCATCCTAAGATCCCAGTTTCCAGGGAGAACTGAACATTGGATTACTCGTGAGCACCTGCAAACTTTTGGTGGTTGGCTATGGAAAAAATGTCAAGGTGATGAGAGTCTTGATGAGCAATTGTACTTGTTGGCCAGGGAACCATCGTGGCATATCGTCACATACAAAGGGTACGAGATAAATGGGAATACATTTTATATAGTAACTCAAGATAAAAAGAGCACCAACCAAAACAGTGGTGTCCGCATTGATGCCACAGACCCGAATGGGAATAAGCAAACATATTATGGCCGCATAATAGAGATATGGGAACTAGACTACGGACCCACTTTTAAGGTCGCTTTGTTTCGGTGCCAATGGGTGAAGGTGACTGGAGGCGGGGTAACAGTTGACAATGACTATGGAATGACAACTGTGGATCTCAACAATCTTGGGTACAGAGACGAACCATTTGTCTTAGCCAAGGATGTGAATCAGGTGTTCTACGTAAAGGATATGTGTACGAAACCAAAGAGAGGGAGAAACGACAACTCAAAAAGTGAGCCAAAACGCCACATTGTTCTTTCAGGGAAAAGAAACATCGTGGGAATCGAGGACAGGTCATACTTGTCAGAGGATTATGAAAAGGACGACCAACTCCAACCGTTTGTAGTAAAAAAAGACCCAAGCATCATGCTAAATAATGAAGACACTCCATGGTTACGCAGTGATCATGACCAAGGGACATACATTAGGAACAAGCTTGTTGCTGTTGCCATCACTTAATATATTGTATGATTGCTCAATATATGGCTCAATATGTGTAATTTTAGCATCATGCTATTGTAAGATTGCTTAATATATGGCTCTATCATGTTTTACATTCCCTCGTGCGTTTTTGGAAATAATTTGGTGAAAAACCAAAATTTTAACGCTACGATACTGCGAAAACTAATATCCTGTCCAAAACATATAGTTTAAAGGATTTACATTGAAAAAACATTTTTGCATTAAGCAATTAGTGATTAATGGTTATATTACGATGACCAAAATAAAAGGAAAACAAAATAATTTTAAAGTTTAAGGCTTTTCCTTCAAAGAATAAAGCAAAAACCAAATAATGGTGCTTTTAAAACAATATTATGCCTAATAATTGATTGATTGTTTAATTAACAAGTGTAAAAAGTAAATTACAATGAAATATATCCAAAAAACCAAAATTTCCTTTAAAAGCCGGCGGGAAGTGAACAGAAAGGGACCTTTTGTCCCGGCTGGTAACACCAACCGTGACTAAAGGTCTCTGCGAGTCCCGATTGGTGTTACCAGCCAGGACTAAAGGTAGTCCTGGCTTGTAACACTAGCCGAGACTAAAGGTCTTTTAGTCCAGGTTAGGGTTAGGAGCCGGGAGTAAAGGTCTCGGGCTATAAAGGCCCAGTCCTGCGCCCCCCGCTCGATCCGCTAAGTCCTCAGCTCACACTACGTCGCGCCCCCTCTCCGCCGCCATCATCGTCTCGTCTGCCGGCGGCGCCCCCGCGCGCCCTCCTCCGTCCTCCGCCTCCCGGAACGCCCGCCCGATTGAGCAAGCTCCGCGCGGACCGCCGCCGCCGTGCCGTATACCACCACCGCCGCCCAACATGTCCGCGGCGGCCGCCGCCGCCTCTCTACGTCGTCTGTGTGCCGCTGCCACCACACCCGGCCCCGTACGGCGGCGCCCCAACATCACGCGCGTCGTCCACCGCGCGCCCGACTGCCTCAGCCGCCCCGGCCTCCGGCGTCGTCCCCGATTCGGCCGCGCCGGCCCTCCACGACGCGCGTGCCCCTCCGCGAGCCGGCCACCGTGTACGTCTCCCGCGCGCCGGCCATCCGTCTGCCGGTGGCGCCACGCCGCGCCACCAGCGTCTCCGCGCGCGGCCTCCGCGTCGTCCCCGATCTGGCCGCCCCTCGCGCGCAGCCGTGTCAGCCCCGGCCTTCCTCGATCCTTGCCGCCGGGCTCGATCTCTGGTGGGTGTGGGTGTGTGCGCGTAGTATGTGTGTGTGTGTATATATATATATATATTAATATATCTAAATGTTTAACTATATAAATGGAGAGTTATATCTAAATGTATATCTAAATGTTTAATTATATTTAAATGTCATATATAAATGGAAAGAATCTTTATTAGGTAAATGCCTTCATTTTTAAGTTAATGCCTCTCTTCATGTTTTTGTTAATGCCTTCAATGTTTTTGTTAATGGCTTATATATAAATGTAAATGTCTTCATTTTTAAGAAATGTGAATGCCTTCATGTAAATGTTAACATTTCTTGTATATTAGATATCCCCTTCATTATTAGAATTTAAATTTCTCCATGTAAATATGCCTTCATTTCAATTCACTGTTGGCATTTAAATGTATATATGTATATCTAAATACTTTCCCTTTTCCTTTGATATACACAATTCTATAGTGGTACTTTAGATATAGCCGACCCCAATGATGACACGATGGAGGATGCCATGATGGATCTTATCAACTCCGCCGCCGTGGACGATGATAATGCTGAGGCGGATGACGGGAGTCAATACTTAAATCTTGGAAATGAACCAAAAAATGTCTTGCAAGATGACATCACTGGGGAGGTATATATATACTTGATTAACTAATTAATCCATCTTCTCTCTAGCTTATATATTGATGTATATGTGATGTGCATTGTGTGTGTAGCCCTCTGGATCGACGACGAGAAGAAATGTACGAGGCCCGGCAAAGCCGGTGGAGGGCCATTACGTCATAACACAGTTCAATGCAACTACGGGAGAACCACTTGGATCACATGCGAAGAAATTTGTTAATCACTGTGGTTACCTAGTAAGGGACAGACTCTCGATCAATGCCCAGGAATGGAAAGAGAAGACAAATGCTCCTCATATTAGTTTTGTCTCTGATTTAGACAAGACCCTTATCTGGGATGATATTCTCCAACATTTCATGTTTGAAACAGATGATGCTGATATGAAGGAGTTAGTTAAGAAGTGGGCTATGAAGAAGATGGCCACCCAGTTCCAGTCTTGGAAGAAAAAGCTATACAATGATTATGTTAAGAAGAATGCGACACCAAATTTCAACACTAGGGGTCCGCTATCAAAGTTGAGGCCTTATTGGGATGAATTTGTGCAATACAAGACATCATAAGAGGGTACAGAGCGGATACGAAGGAACCGACAGAACGCCCAACAAAAGGAATACCACCATCACTTGGGGTCAGGTGGCTACAAGACTGCCAAGGTAAAGTGGGAAAAGGTAGAATCAATGCTAATTGAAAAGCAGATCATACTAGCTTCACTTGATTGACCCGAACGCTGTAAGAATTGGTTCTTTGCGCATGGTGGATCACTTGACCTAGAAACCGGGGGGTTAGTGTATGGTGAAAGGATTCGAGAGGCAGCAGAAAGACTTTGTCAGGCTATAATGGTTTCTGCTAGTGGTGTGTTCAAGCCCAACAGATAAAAGGATGAACTAACATATGCCCTCCAAACAGCTGAACACGATGGAAGAACAAGAGGCAAATGGGCCATCTCTTGGCAGCATGGCTTTCCTGAGGACACAACCACATACAGAAGCCGCCAGAGAAAGAAGGATGAGGAGAACGAGCGGTTGCGAAGGTTGGAGATGGTGGTCCTTGAATCTCAAGACCGAGAAAAAGCTAATGAGTTGAGGATGCAGGAAGAAATTAAACGACAAGTGCAAATAGCATTGAGTACCCAACGACAGTCAGCATCACAGCCGGGAGGTAGCCCTACTAACTAGCTTCTAAGTAGTTGTGCTTCCACAGAGCTACTAGATGATGTAGGCTTGCGCTTCCCTGTGGATGACATTACTGTACCTCTTACCGCATGTGAGCTGCACATTCCAAAGGATAATGGCAACATCATGGTTGCTGCCGGTGTTGTTTCCCCTATTGAACCTACTAGAACACCAAGAATGCATTGTCAAATAATACCACCTGGATATGCTAGCATCTCTGTGGATAGAGTTCTTAAAGGATTCAACAGAGTGGCTCTTGACATTCTAGGAGGTGATGGGGAGAAGACTCTCGGAGAAGCGGAGCATGCATTTATTCTATGGCGCAAGAGATACATTGTTATTCCAGGGGCATCGCCTCCTAAACTACCTCACCATAGGTATGTATGATAGTGTTGTGAGCAATTTTATATACTGACTAAACAAGTATACACTCATGTACTCTAATTTTATTTTGTCATATATAGCAGTAGGTCCTCGGATCAGCATAGTGCTCCGAGGAGGTCTCCAACGCCGCCGCCACAACAGCTGTCTCCAAGGAGGTCTCCAACGCCACAACAGCCGTCTCCAAGGCAATGATCTCCAACACCATCAAGGAGGTCTCTAACGCCACCGCCGCAGCAGCCGTCTCCAAGGAGGTCTCCAACCCCTCCGCCACCTCAGCCTGAGTTGACAAAGAAGTCTTCCGCTAAGAGGTCTGCCCCATCACAATCGACGAAGTCTTCATCCCAATCGGCGAAGAGGGTAGCCTCCGGGAGTAAAACAAAGCCTATTCCCCAAACACTAGTACAAAATTTCTTATGCGAGACGGTGGGATTTTTTGATCGGAGGCGGTCACATCGTCCGCCCGCCTCCATTAAGCGAGGCCCGGCTGCCTCCATCCGTGGAAGGCGGTCGTCCAAATTGTCCGCCTCCGTTAATGCTTAACCGAGGCGGTCATTGTAATGCGCCCGCCTCCGTTTATCGATTAATGGAGGCGGGCGGCGTAACGCGACCGCCTCTGTTAATGTTTATTAACCAAGGCGGTTTAGTTATGTTTGCCCGCCTCCATTAAGCTTTGCCTATTTAATGCAACAACGCCGCCCCCTTCTTCCTCCTCTCGATGGCTCCTTCCATTTTTTAGGGTTTTAAATCTTAAAACCCTAGAAATTAAGGAAACTTAGGGGGGAGAAGTTTTGCTCTTGATTTGTTGGAGGAGGACATCCCAAAAGGTACACATGCTCTCCAAACATCATTCACCCTTCTATTTGGGCTCTTTGAGATCTTGTCTAGATCTAAATTCATGGAGGAGAGAGAAAACTACTATTTTCTTTACCTCTAGATCTAATATCTTCTTTCTAATCATTTGTTCTTTGGTGGTGACATGATTTGTTGAAGATTGGACCCCAAAAATTAAGGAAAACTTAGGGGGGGGGGAGTTTTGCTCTTGATTTGGGAGAAGACATCACAAAAGGTGAACACATGCTCTCTAAACTTCATTTTACCCTTCTATTTGGTCTCTTTGAGATCTAGATCTAGATCTACTACACTTTATTTGTTTATCTATCTTCTTTGTAATGCTTTGTTCTTTGACTGTGTGGTCATATATGATTTGTAGGGGGCAATATGGAGAGGTCTGAATGGATGTACCAGATAAAGAGAATGGAACCACAATACCTCCTTCATGTCCGGAAGTTTATTGCAGTTGTGAAAGCTCACCGTGAGCGTCTGGATAGGACGACAACTACTTGTTCGTGTTCTCACTGTAAGAACATGAAAGCCCACAAAGATAGCGAGGTGCAATCTCATTTGATCAGATTTGGTTTTGTTAAGGATTACACGGTTTGGACTTTTCATGGTGAAAAGGTAGTAGATTCAATTGTGGAAGATGCATCTGGAGGCACATCGGTCAATAATATAATGCAGAGTTCGTAGGACGAGTTGAACCATCTGCCTCCTTGTCGGTGCCAGCAAGCGATGACAATGCTCGTGATTACATCACGATGGATGACCTTTTCGAAGATATGGGTGGTGCTGACGACGATGGAGGTGATGAAGACGCTGTTGTGAGAGACATAGAGGGTGCGGAGCTAATGGAGGAAATAGCTAACTGCCTTGATGAAGATGACCTTATGTTTGGCAACCCTCGATGGCTTGAGAATTTTAGGGAGATGACGCAAGATGCATTGGACCCTCTTTATAATGGTTGTCCAAAGCTTTGGACGGCGCTGTGTTTTAACCTCACGATGTTGATGTTGAAGGCTAGGCATGGCTGGTCCAACACTGGCTTCAATGACCTCATGACTGTCCTTGCTGACACATATCCAGAGGAAAACAAGGTCCCTACAAATACATATCGAGTGAAGAAGTTGATCCGACCATTGGCGATGAAGCTTAGAAAATTCGATGCCTGCCCTAACCACTGCATCCTTTATCGAGGAGAGAAGCATGAGAAGTTGGATCGTTGTCCAAACTGTGCCGCGAGTCGATATAAGAGGAATGCTGGTTGTCGGGTGGATGAGAACGACGAAGGACCTATGGGTGGGTCGAAGAAGAAGAAGGTGGCGAAGAACAACCAATTATTGGCTCAACTAGACGAGGAAGAATTGGGTTACATGCAGAGAAAAAGTCCTGCACTATTGATGTGGCACCTGCCTATTATTGATCATCTACAAGCTATATTCAGGAACCCTGAAGATGCTAAGATGATGTCCTGGCACGCCTCTAAAGATCGCACGAGAGATGATGACAAGCTGCGTCACCCTTTCGATGGCAAGCAGTGGAAGGCTTTCAATGCCATGTTCCCAGAGTTTGGCAAAGAGGCACAAAACGTTAGGTTTGCGCTGAGTACTGACGGAATGAATCCATTCGGTGACCTTAGTAGCTCGGACAACACTTGGCCGGTCATCCGGACCATGTACAACCTACCCCCTTCGATATGTCAGAAACGTAGGTACCTTTTGCTGACCATGTTGATTTCTGGACCGAGACAACCCGATAATGACATAGATGTGTTCCTAGAGCCGCCCATGGAAGATATGCAGAAACTGTGGAACAAGGTGTTGAGATCTTCGATGTGTCCGTAAAGAAGAAGTTCACTCTAAAAGCCATAATCTTTGTGTCCATCACTGATTACCCTGGTCTCTTTTCATTGTCGGGGCAGATAAAAGGGAAGACTGGTTGTACTGTTTGCATCGACGATACTTGCTACACTTACCTCAAGGGATCTACCAAGATGGTGTATATGCGTCACAGACGGTTCCTTATCAAGAAGCATAGGTATCGAAAGGATACAATGATTAAATACTTTGACAAAAAGACAGAGCCGCAACTTGATGAACATAAACGAGCAAGTTATGGGGAAAAGGTATTTAGCATGGTCAAGGATATGGATCAGGTTGATTTTAGAAAGAAGAAGAAAGATGCAACGGGGACAAAAACAAGGAACAGAAAGCGGGGTGATGAGAACGAAGAAACATCTCCCATCATTCTGTTCAAGAAGAAGTCAATTTTCTTCAAGTACCTGTCGTATTGGAAAACACTTCATACACCTCATGCGATCGATTGCATGCACTTGGAGAAGAATGTATTCGATACCACGATCGGCTTCTTGCTAGACATGAAGAAAAAGTCAAAGGATGGTCTAAAGTCACGGATGGATCTTGTCAACCTAGGTATCAGGGATGACCTTCATCCTAAACCATCCACGCAGAATGGGAAAGTTGATCTTCCTTGTGCGGGCTACAACCTGACAATAGACGAGAGAAGGGATATGTGTCAGTGGCTTAAGTGTGTCAAAGTGCCAACAGGTTTCTCTTCCAACATCAAGAGCCTAGTCTCGATGAAAGACCTCACATTGTCCAACTACAACTCACATGACTGTCATGTCATGTTGATAGTGTTTCTTCCGATTGTGATCAGGGGCATCAGTCCAGAGTACATGAAAATGGTGATCACATGGATGTCCTACTTCTTTAATTGTATTACCCAGAAGGTCATCGATGCTCGCGAGTTTGCCTGCCCTAAAACAGTTCATCGCGGAGACTATTTGCCAGCTCGAGATGTGCTTCCCACCGTCTTACTTTGATATGATGCCACACCTGATGATGCACATGGTTCATCAAATAGAACAGCTGGGGCCTGTCTACCTACATCAGATGTGGACCTATGAGCAGTTCATGTCAACACTCAGCAGATACATCCTGAACCGTGCTCACCCAGAGGGCTCTATGATCGAAGCCTATACAACCGAGGAGGCCATGAACTGCTACACTAGATACATTCGAGATTGGAGGGTGATCGGGCTACCCGTCCATCAACACGAAGGCAGAACATCTAGGAAGGGGTGCACAGGTCGAAAAGTTCGCACTGATGTACCATACGAGACCATTCAACAAGTTCATCACAACATCCTTCATCAGTTAGTGGTCATGGAACCCTATATTGAGAAACACCTGGAAAAGATTCGTGGTGCACATGACGGGCAGCGCACGGAGGCATGGGTCCAAAAACAACAAAAGTGTAGTTTTGCAGCATGGCTCAAAAAGCTTGATATAAGAGATGGAGAAGACGATCAATCAGCGGAGAACGTTAAGAGGCTTGCATCCGGTCCATCCACCCAAATCACCACATGGCAAGGGTATGACATCAATGGATACAGGTTCCACACAAAAGAGAAGGACAAGAAAAGTGCAGCACAGAACAACGTGTCAGATATGAGGGCATCGACGAGTCAAACGGGACATAGGAGACAATGTTATGGGGTTATTGGAGATATATGGGAACTAGACTACTACGGTGGTGACCTCCAATTAACAACGTTTCAATGCCAGTGGGTCAAACCAAAGGGGGTTGTTGTGGACGACTATGGTCTCACCACTATGGAGCTCAAAAGTGTTGGCTACAAAGATGATGAGTGGGTACTAGCATCCGAGGTCGCGCAAGTGGCTTACTATGCCATGCCAAAGGACAACAAGAGGCATGTGGTTGTTTCAGGGAAGCAAAGGATTGTGGGAGCTGATGGATCGAGAGCCCCAAAGAATACAACAACTACGCAGAACTCAAACTTTTTACCGATCATCCATCGAAGATAAAAAACGTCGAGGACCGCTGCAACAAGTCCAAGATAATGCCATGGGCCCGCACCAACGGTGAAAAGAGGACCGTCATAGGATCACTAGCAACAAAATGATATGTATATTGCACTTTATTTTGCAGACAAGTCTCTTGTGTATCTCATTAATGTAATGGAACCACATATTTGTGTTAAGTTGTTTGCATGTAGTATGTTTGTGCAACATGTATGTGTGGATACATGCCTTTACATATATTTCTATTGAATGTCTCACTTTAATTCCTACTACTACTCTCCTTACTATTACTACTACTCTAAAAACTACTGCTACTCTCATTGTACTACTACTAATGTTTTCCTTCTCCTACTCTCCTACTACTACATACTACTACTATCCTCCTCATAGATACTACATACAACAATCCCTCTGTCTCTATGTGTCTGTTTTGATTTTCTGGGAAAACAACAACCGAGGCGGGCAACGTTACGCGCCCACCTCGGTTAATATTAACTAAGGCGGGCATCGTAACCCACCCCCTCGGTTAATATTAACCGAGGCGGCCAACCTTATTTGCCCGCCTCCATTAATGTTGCCCTATATAAGGCAATGTGCACCATCGTCTTCCTCAGATTTCCTCTGTGCGCCATCTCGACCCCGAAGGGCTGTCCAAATTTCCCGCCATCGCCGCCGCCGCGCAAATCCGCGCGCCGCCATCTTCCCCCGCGCCGGAACCAGCACGCCACGTGGGCTGCCGTCTTCCCCGCGTGCGCCGTGGAACCCTAGCTCCCCGCGCGCCGCCGTCTTCCCCGCGCCAGAGCTCCATGCCGCGTGCGCCGCCGTCTTCCCAGCGTGCGCCGTGGAACACTAGCTCCCCGCGCGCCGTCGTCTTCCCCGCGCCGGAGCTCCACGCCGCGTGCGCCACCGTCTTCCCCGCGTGCGCCGTGGAACCCTAGATCCCCATGTGCCGCCGTCTTCCCCGCGCCGGAGCTCCACGCCGCGTGCGCCGCACTGAGCTCCCTGCGTGCCTCCGGCTTCCCCGGGCCGGAGCTCCACGCCGTGCGCCGCGCCAAGCTCCCCTAGAACCTCACCGTCGTTGTGGTTGTAGCTCAGTTTGTCTCCCCAATTCCCTCTTCCTTACTCTTAATTTTTCTCTTTTTTGTGCCTATGATGCCAAATTAAGATGGACATAGCAGCATGCCACTGTCAGTGATGCAAATTTTCTGCCTATGATGCCAAAGTGATGCAAATTTGGAAATTAATCAGTGAGCATATGTTTTGTTTTTTCACTGTCAGTGATGCAAATTTGGAAATTTGGAAATTTTCCTCCTCCTCCTACTTAGTACTTTCCTCCTACTACTACTCTCCCTACTATTGTCAGTGAGCATATGTGTTTTTTGGTTTTTCTCCTACTACTACTTCTCTCCTCCTCCTCCTCCTACTACTCTCCCTACTACTTTTAGTGAGCATATATGTATTTTTTTGTTTTTCTCCTCCTCCTCCTCCTACTACTCTCCCTACTACTGTTAGTGAGCATATGTCTTTTTTTTTGTTTTTCTCCTACTACTACTTCTCTCCTCCTCCTCCTACTACTCTCCCTACTACTGTTAGTGAGCATATGTCTTTATTTGTTTTTATCCTCCTCCTACTACTCTCCTTAGTACTACTCTCCTCCTTACTACTTTCCTTACTACTCTTCTTACTCTCCTCCTAATACTCTCCTCCTCCTACTACTCTCCTTACTATACTACTACTACTTTCCTCCCTCTACTCTCCTCCTTACTACTTTCCCTACTACTATTCTTGCAAGGGAGGTTGCTCGGGCTTGTGAGGAATATTTTTCCATATTGTGAACTGGAGTAACTTTGCTGGATTTGTTGCTCTTTTCAAGCCTATTTAAGCTGAGGCAGTGGCATGTTGCAATGACGTTAACCTAGTTAAGCTGAGGCACAGACGATGATGATCGAATGCCCCCTATACAGTTTAATGACAAGCAACCCGTTTACACAAAAACTGATGACCATGGGGATAATCTGAGCCAAGATTTTTTCTGTAGTCCGTACTTTTGACAAGCAACCCGTTTAAAACAAAATTGATGATCATGTATGAAAACTCAATTGTTTGTAGGCTAGAATGGCTGATTTACGGGCTGAAGCTAGGGAACAGTGGCGTGAGGTTACCCCTGATGATAGTGCCCAGGGGTCATCATCATCAAGTGATGAGAAAGGTGCCAAAGGTGCTGAAGGTGCTGAAGGTGCCAAATCCTCAAGCACAGAATACGAGAGCAGCGAGAAGTATACGCTTTCGCCTCCGAGGAGAGTTCGTACAGAAGAAGACCGAGATCCTGACTATCAGCCGTCACCGTCACCTGATAGCCCACAGTCTCACGAAAAGGCTCTTCTCGTCAATCCAGATGAGGATACAAAGACACCACGCCTCGAGGTATTTGCATCGAACATCATGTAAATTGTTGATCCATATAGGGTCTTGTATATAGCTAATTAATACGAGTCTTTGTCATCCACAGATACCGTTAGTACCTCGGAGTTTGCAACATGCCGTGGATCAAGAGGTACAAGAACAAGAAGGCCACATGGAAGCACCCACTGCCTCCACGGCAACGTCTTCAAATACAACTGATAGTAAGAAGGCCATCCGGGCAAGAGGACAACATGGAAGGCATAGGAAGCACGACGATGTGCACGTAATAGCCCAGGTGGGGCCTCAAGGAGAGCCCTTGCTGCCAACAACGATCCTTGACAAATTCAGCAACCAGTGCTCCGTTTTAGTTAGGGAGAAGGTAGACATCACCTATCATAATTGGAAGGAGGTCCCAGCAGCACTCAAGCAGTATGTGTGGGATTCTTCGCAAAAAAAAGCAGTATGCGTGGGACGAGATGCTGAAGCGCTTCAATTATCCAGACAACTCTAATATGGAGAAGTGCAGGCAACATGTGATAGTCATTGCAGGGAAGGCACTTCGAAACTTCAGGTACAATAACGAATGCAAAGTTCTATATCTACTAGTATTACTGCTCCTCTATCTACTACTACTGCTAATACTCTACTGCTCGATGATACAAAGCGTGTAGTGAGATAATGTGACAGCCGGCTTCTAGAGTGTTTTGTCATGACTCTCATCGAACCATGAGAGACGTCCATACCCAAGAAAAAGCGTAGTTATGTTTTGCTGATGATTGGGTTGGACGTGTCTCATGGTTCCATGTTTGTGATGATTTCAGTTTTGCTACCTATGGTAAGGGCTGTCACATTAGTCAATGATCAGTGATCACCATAAGCGTTGGAAGACTGCTTCATGTAGCATCCCGCTATTTTGAGAGAAATTATTTATAAACAAACGTGTCCCTAGTGTACTACTACTTTTCCTAGTCTATACTACTACTACTACTAGTATTACTAGTACTAATACTTCTTACTTGAGGTACAAGATCAACAAGGATTATGTGCAGAAAGGGATTTCACCCTGCACCCATTACAACTACGTGTTACCCGAAGTTTATGAACAGTTCATCAAGCAAAAAGAAACCCCAGAAGCAAAGGCAAAGAGCGAGCAGTTCTCTAAGCTTGCTAAGCGGAACCAGCACCATCACCACATGGGCATGACAGGATATGTAGGTAAGAGACCCAAGTGGAGAGCACAAGAACAGGCTTTAGCTGAGGCTGGGATACCGGACCCGTATGAAGAATTGGATATGAGGTCCAAAGACTTCCTTAGAGGCCGAGAGCCGAAGAAGCTACAAACGGGTAAGAGAAAGTTCAACGAGCTGCATATTGAGGATGCTGAGAAGAGGATCTTTGAGGTCGCTGTTGCAGCCAAGAAAGGGGAGTTCGAGCCTCGCAGAGAGAAGGACATACTTTCTCAGGCGTTAGCCAACCCTGAGCACCGCGGCCGTGCCCGTGGCATTTCCTCAAGGAAGAGCTAGAAGACCATGGAGTCCTGGCAATCTGACGCCAACACTCACACGAGGCAGAGGTACAAGGAAGAGCTCATCCAGAAAGGCAGGGATGAGGCAATCCAGAAGATGATCAACATGTCCATGCTAGATGCATTCACGAGCACGGACCCTAGGATTGTGGAGATGAGGAGGAACATGTTTCGCCAGGATGGCATGCTACCACAAGCGGGTCACCCAATGTACAATTCCCGGTAGATGTAATTGTAGAAGAGACTTTTGGCATATTACAGATGCCCTTCGGTAGGGCCAGGAAGAAGAAGGACGTGGCACAAGGAGCGGTACACCCTCCCAACACCAACACAACGTACGATGGAAAGCCAATCCCGTCTGACTGTGCCTTGGTGGACGTGGCCTAGGTGAACCCGGAATTCGAGCAAGAAGAACTTGACTATCCGACTCAAGAGGGTATCACATTGATAGGCCCTACACTAGGTTCGACCGTGCTGTGTTACAAACCGAATATTTTGTTCGATGTACCAACGCCGGCTTCACAACGTACACAACCTGGGTCATCGTCCCGACCGAGTGGCGGACCGGGTGACGACGACGACAATGGCGATGCCAACAACGGTAACGATAATGCTGGTGGTGGAGGCAGCACTCCTCGGGATACTCAACCTCTCGACGACGACCATCAACACGGAGGCACAGGGGCAGGTACTAGAAATGTGACACCACCATCTGGAAGTTGTTCAAACAAGCGCCTAACATATCCTCCCGCGCCGAGGAAGCCTGAAGATGGAGAGGAATGTCATCCTCCCACACCGAAGAAGACTTTGGAGGAACCGACAGGGGAGGACATACCTTCGAACCACACCAAGTCCAGTTGGGTGGCCTATCAAAAGGCCAACAAGTACCCGTACTCAACTACGTTTGAAAGGTTTGCTTAGTTCATCTATAATTTAATTAGAGTACATGCATAGTTCATCTAACATCTAAAGCTTCGAGTACATGTCACAGGACAAAAACACCGATATAGATCTGGGATCGGTCAGAGGATTGCCCTGAAAACTATACCCATGGCAAGTTCATGTTGACCTTGGGTGAACTCGTTGCAGAGCCATGGGAGGTCAGGAGGTTCCACTTGTGGTACATGCAAGCGGCGAAAGTTGGCTTGCGTGATTTTTTAATCAAGATTCCGGCAGACCTATTCCACTTGATGGAAGATTATCGCGTCATCATAGATTTCCATGACATGCATAGATTATTGAGGAGAAAGGACCTCGACATACAACAAGTCACCTTGTTTGCCATGTAAGTTAGTTACGACTTTTATACACACCACTGCATGTTTGGGAGTACTTTAGGGAATATATGAATACTAATAATGCCATGGGGGACTTCTCCTTGTAGGATGCAAGCCCATGCATGCAAACTAAAGGGCATGAATACCGTCTATCTCAATCCGATGTTAATTACTAATAGATCCCTCGTGGGTTATGATATACCTGAGGAAAGTGAGAACCTAGCGAAGTTGTTCGAAGAGGAGAGAAAGCAATACAAGAAAGATGAGGTCAACGAGTATAAGTACCGGGGGCATTGTATATACTACACGCCATGAAGCAGCTCAAGGGACGTGGGTGTATCTTGGCCGCCCACCAGTCCGGGTAAGTCAAATTGAGCATTCTTAATGTACATATGTAGTTCATGGGATCAAGACTAGTCATATGTATTTAATAATGTCAATTTTAATTCGTGTGAATGGTGTAGCCGTGGTATCATGGGCCAATGGATTGTTTTCATAATGTATCCTCAGGATGGAAAAGCCTGTATATTTGACTCTCTACGGACTACAAACAAAGAAGGCTACAAGCATTTTGAATCTTGTTTGAGATAGTAAGTGATGGTACGTACCCATTTACAGTTAACAACCTACGTGGTCAAATTAATTGTTGCTGACTCTACGATTTTCATACAGCGCTTACAAGAAGTACATAGACGATCCCGAGTGCATTGATCGGAGATCTGAGAAGAAAAAGAAAGCATTTGGCCCAAAATTGCAACTTAGGCGTGAGTTTCCGGTAAGTAATTGTACTTCGTCCTCCTTACTCCTACTACTACTCTCCTACTACTACTACTATCCTACTACTACTACTCGCCTTACTTAATTATAAAACAACTCTCGTAATACTACTCTCGTTACTACTCTCTTTACAACTATACTACTTATTACTACTCTCTTTACAACTATACTAATTACTACTCACTACATAACATATACACTACTCACTACTATATATCTTGCAATGCGCCAAACAACCAGAGAACTCAGTTCTGTGTGGCTTCTATGCCTGTGAGTACCTAAGGTCGTGCGTCAAATTTAACATGAGCTGGCGGCAACTCAAGACCGGACTTGATTATTGGTTGCAGAAGTCGGATAAGGTTGACCAAGGATTTACTCAAACAATCGCCGATATTTACAAATTTGTTACAGAGGCCGCGCACGAAGGGCGAGATCCATTCTTCCACACCGAAAGTGACCTAGATACCAATCCAAAATACAAGGATATAAGAAATTGGAGGAAGGGGGGGATAAATCTCACCGATTACAGGTTGCCAGTTGAACTGTAAGAGTTTAGTGACCGAAAAATAGTTTACATGGTTGTAATATAGCTAACTTCGAATTCGAACTTGTGCATGTGTTGGACAACATATATATATATATATTAAGTGTTATCGGTTTCTTTTTCGTGTTTCTATATGTACCTCTACTTGCATTCTTATTCATATTCATATATATATATATATATATATATATTATATATATATATATGGTGCCAAATTCAAATTCAAATGAAATATGGCGTCAAATTAATTTTTTGAAATGCTACAAACATAACAGAGGCGGACAAATAAAAACTGCCCGCCTCAGTTAATAAATTAATGGAGGCGGTCGTGTTATGGCGCCCGCCTCCGTTAATATTATTAATGGAGGCAGGCGGTCTGACCACCTCGGTTAATACTTGATTAACCGAGGTCTTCCATTGGAGGCGGTCGTGTTTGCCCGCCTCCATTAAGCAAAAACGACCGTCACCATTAAGCGCTGTGTACTAGTGAAAAGCTGCCTTATGAAAAGACGGATGGAGAAATTATGGCTAGTTCTAAAGAACAAGTGGCAGAGTTCTTTTCAAAATTGAAAAAGGAAGCAGAAGCTAGGCGAAACCCTCCAAAGCCGTACTTCTTCCTAAATCCAGCAGAACTAAGAAAGAGGGTGGACCAAAAGCAGAAAGAGTTGCGTGATTCTCGCAAGGCACCGCCAGCAACAGACTATGACCGCACTCTCATGAAGGCGGGGACGACAAGTAAGAAGAAAGCAGGGAAAGATGTTCCACAACTCGGAGAACAGGCACAACCAATTCCTCAACTAGTTGTTCGTGATGAGTACGGAACATTTATGAACCAAGCTGAAGAGGTCAACTTAGAGCAACTTGCTAATTTCTACCTCGAAACTGGTCTTGACATAAACCAAATTCTCTATGGTGGCGAAATCGACTCTACCCCAGAAGTTGATCCTTGGAAGATTTATAAATATGGCAAAAGTTTATTCAACCCTGATGCCGCACAAAGAGATCACAACACACAAATGTACACGTTGAACAAGTGGTACTTAGAGGCATATAAAAGGAACGAGCAATGGCTTCTTCTCAGAGTTAGACAACGACACTTCTTCTGTGGCGATGACATCATACATATTAACTTCTCAGAACTACACCAACTATGCCACCATGATGCCCTCGACAAATCTCTCCTCATCTGCTTTTGTCTGTAAGTGATTGCATTGTTTCTATTATTACTAAAGTAACTTGCATGTGTTGTATATATATAGTCATCCTTACACTATATATGTATGTAGATATGAGATGAACAGGCTCAGAAAAATAAAGGACAATAGTATCGGTTTTGTTGATCCATACATTGTATTCAAAGACCAAGTTACTCCCCAGTCTAATTGGCGACCTCAAGTAGAGAAGAATCTCATGAGGTTCTTAGTTCACCAAAAGGACAAGAAATCGATACTCTTCCCGTATAACTTCAAGTGAGTATGCACATTTTATTTCCCTTAATTACTTGACCCATATATAGTTATTGAATTATATGACTTCATATGCTATAAACATGCAGCTTTCACTGGATCTTGATGGTCATCTATCTGGACAATAATCGGTTAATAATATTAGACTCGTTGAGAAAAGATCGAGCCGATTATCAAGATATGATAGACATTATCCAGAGGTAATTTAATATCGGTCACGAACCAAATTCTTTATTGCTCTCTTAAATCTTGAAGGTTATTTAACAATCTATTTTTTCAAAACTTCGTTGCTAGTGTTTGGGCAAAATTCATTCAAGATCACCGCATTGATCGTAAAGCGCCACTGAACGTAGTGTTAACCCAAGTAAGCACTACTAGCTATATATATATACAGTTTTCATGAACTTGATAATGTGAGTGTATCTTCACTAGATAACGAGAGGTTTCTTTTTCTTGTAAAGTGGTGTTTGCAGCAAAAACCGGGGAACAATTTGTGCGGATACTATGTTTGCGAGTTCATCAGGGCGTGCACGAGTAGACCTAAACTAGAGAAGCTTAAGGTATGTTTCACAATTGATTTCTTACTATTGTTGGTACCTATTCGTAGTTAGTCATATATATATATATACTAATACATTTTCTTTACTTTGATTCAAACTGAAGTCTGATTGGTCGGCGGAAAAGGTTCTACAATCAGACAAGATCAATGCAATTTTTGAGATGATTACAGGATTTCTTGTGGACGAAGTCATAAAACCCAATGGAGAGCACTACTACGACCCAAAAGAAAAAATCTTGCCCAACCAAGATGAAGTCTAATTTTTATTAGATGTTATCCAATATCAAAGACATATCTCGTGTATATAAATTGTGTAATATTTACCTCTCTAGTATATATATATATATATATATATATATATATATATATAGCAGCATAGAATGCGCATTCGAAAACATATTCTAATACCCTAGCTAATATGAAATGAAAAGAAACCAAAAAAGAAAAAAAACCAGGACAAAAAGGAGTCGGACCTTTAGTCCCGGTTCGTAATAAGAACCGGGACTAAAGGTGGCAGCAGAGCTGCACGTGGGGAAGCACCCTTTACTCCCGGTTTTTATTACGAACCGAGACTAAAGGTCCTTCTTTAGTTCCGGTTCCAGAACCGGGACTAAAAACATCCGTGTTCTCGGTTGGGAAACCGGGACTAAAGGGGTTTCCCAACCGAGACTAAAGGCGTGTTCTGTACTAGTGAATAGACTTACCTCATTGAGGCAAGGTACAAGATCCTTCATTGAATGGGAATTTTTTTTGGAAGGTCCTTATATATTCGAAATAATTCTCTCCTTTGAAGGGGCCTTTTAATTTGGAAGGCGAAGTGCAGCTACAAAGGTCCTCAAGGTGAACAAAGTAAAGTAGTATGAGAGTTTCTACATTCTATATAGCAACTGCACACACAGATACCCTAAAGAGCAAGGCCTAGCCCGCCATCTTTTCTTCAGGCTCCAGCAACACAAATTGTAGTATAGTGAGTACGTACATCATGTATATATATCAACAATAAAAAATCTGCTGGTATAAAAATATATTGAATGGAGCTTTTTTTTTTTCAGAAAGTATCATTATTCATCTGCATAATTAAACAAAACAGGTCGTGTTCAGAGCTACGCATTGGTTGTGGCAGTGGGAGCTATTGCAAAGGAGTGAAGACATGAAAAAGTCTATTGTCCAAGGGTGCCGAAAGCTAGAGACTGCGGCTCTGCAATGTTCTGCTTTCTTTAGATGGCCTTATACTCTTAGACTTAGTGTTTAGTCTTACGTTAAAAACTAAATTTATGTTGTTTTGGAGACTTTGGTCAGCTGGTGTATTTCCTTTTTTGTATTGAACTTGTGGCCTGATTCCTTTTCGAAGGAAGAAGCCGGTTATCTTTAACCATCATCTAAAAAAAATCATTAAACAAAATTTGTAAACATTTTGTTCAACCATACAAAACATTGCACGGATTTCATCCGATCCACACAAACATTTTATTACTTAACGGAAGCCCAGCCCAGCTGCTGGCTGACCTGATCGAAGCAGCAGATGATCAGTCAGTAGTATCCCTTAAGCCTGATGGTGATTTTATTTGCGGACTGAACACATGCATTGCCGATCAGATCGAGGTCTCCAGAAACGCTGAGGGTAGAATCGTCTGGCGCGCTCCTCTGGCGTCCAATCGCTAGATGGATTGAATCCCTTGGTCCAAGGCTTACCAGACTTGTTGAACTCGAGGATGTTGCGCGCCCTGTCCTTGAAAAGAGAGAAGCGCCGGAGCATGTCCAAGAAGACGCACCACCGCTCGTACAACGCCCACATGGTTTCTTCCGACTCGAGGTCGCTCTCGTTGTATGCGAAGCATGTTTCCGGATCGTCTATATATCATCAGAAAATAATAAGGGCGATCAATCAGTTTTGCGGTTTAAATGCAGCGGTTTACATGCATGGGCGGCTCGCCATGCGAGAACAGTACAGCGGTATGAACGTCGAGAACAGAACAGGGGTATGAACGTCCACATTCAAGTGGTATAGGACGACCTGCTATCTCAGCAAACACTATTTAGTAACCTGGCTGCTGAAAATTGACTTATCAAATCATGTTATTTAACAAGTTGCTAAAATATTTAGCAAGTAAAAAAAAAATCATTTTTTCAATAATTTGGTATTCTAACTTATCAAACTTGAAAAAAGAAGACTCACTTGAGAAAACTCGTAGAAGAAAAAAAACTCATGAAAAAGAAAGCTCGCAGAACAAAAAAAAACTCGTGGGAAAAAGAAAAGGAAAAAACTCACGGAAAAAAAAACTCACGGGGAAAAAGAAAAAAAGAAAAAACTCGGGGGAAAAATCGCGGGGAAAAAAATATGCATATCTGAATTCTGCATCTCTGAATCACTGCTCCGATCTGAATTCTGCCAGAAAAAATACGGAGTATGCATCTCTGATCCGCGACGCGAGCAGTACAGGGAGCAGCAGCTCTGTCCCATCCGGCCATCACAGAAGCACTGCAAGTGCATGCGCGGGAGAGGACCGGCGTGGGGAAAAATCGCGGGAACGGCGGCGCGCGCGGGAGAGGACCGAGCGTGGGAAAAAATCGTGATACCAACTCGCGCGGACGTATATATCCGTGTGAGACAGCACTAAATAGTAATTTGAGATAAATAGCAAGTTCATTTAAGAATTATTAGAGAGAGTGATTTTTATACTTTTACTAAATTTATAAAAATAACAACTTAATTTAAAAAGTTATTGAAGATGCTCTGTACGCTCTACAAGTTTTATTCCGATGAGATTCTTGAGTAATCAATTTGTTTAAATAATTATTACCCCACATGTTACAGCATTCTGTCCTCTGACTACTTAACTACTCCTTCCGTCCCAAATTAACTATCGTTTTAGGTTTCCGTGTCATAACTTTGACTAGATTTATATAAAATACGTGCAATATTTATATCTCTAAATAAATTTATTAAAAAACTAGATCAAAAAATCTATCTAATGATATCAATTATTTATTATAACTATTAATAATTTTTTATATAAAATTAATCTAAGTTTTTTTTCGGAAAGTGAGAAAGACAAATATTTTAAGATGGAGAGAGTATTATAATAAATAACACCCAACTAGTGTATGGCTAATATGGAAACATTGATCGCACCAAATTAAAGTTTGCATGCAAGGCTCGCGTGAAAATAATCTCCTAATTTTCTATAATAAAAGCCTGCATGGAAGAATATTTAGGCAAGTACATCATGCAGTTTTTTATAGAAACTATTAATTTGGTGAATTCGAATGTAGTAAAAAATGAAATATAAACCCGAGATGGGACAAAAAATTATTAGCCGTAATCCACTCGATTCTAAATTTTTTTTTACTCGATAATAATTCGTCCAGACATTCGGTTTCTAGGCATATTATTTTTTAGTACTATAATCGTATCATTTAAGTCTGTAAATAAATTTGCACATATGCATACACAATATATTATTATGTGATGTCCGGTCTTTTGGCATAGTATTATTTTATTACTAATAATATCATTTGGATTTATAAATTATTCCGTCCGGATCTAGCATTAAAATTGACTGTTATAGTTACTTAAGGATAATTTTTATTACTGATATTACCGTTTAAGCCTATAAATAATTCTGTCATAACTTGTGAGTAGTAAATTTTGTTGTAGTCTTCAACAGGGCATTCGGTATTTGGATGGGATAATTTTTATTAATAATACTATCAATTAGTCCAATAAATAATTCCATCCAAACATGTGCATAGTAAAATTTATTATAATAGTCACGTAACATCGTCTTCTTTTATACTTTTTAATTACTAAGAGATTTTGCTGTAGTCTTCAACAGGGCATTTGGTATTCGGATGGGTAAATTTTATTAATAATACTATCAATTGGTCCAATAAATAATTCCATCCAAACATGTGCATAGTAAAATTTATTATAATAGTCATGTAACGTTGTCTCCTTTTATACTTTTTAATTACTAAGAGTTTAAATTTGGTCTATAAGTAATTCCATCCTAACCATGAGTAGCCAAATTGGCTGTCATAGTCACCTAGAGTTTGGTCTCTGGTTAGGCTATTTTTTATTTATAATTGTCGGGTATAAAGGTAAGGGGTACCATAATCTCTGGCGATTTAGTGCTTAATATTCAGGCAAAATCCAAAAGCCATCCAACCTATAAAGGAAGGCCAATCAAGCAGGGGTCTACCTCCCCATCAAACATGACCAGTCATGGGCCGACCCATTACCAAGGGGACAGTAGGCAGGATCCCCCTCGACCTCGATCCCTCGAACAACGGAAGGGGATCGATCGAACGACCCTCTGTCTCGACCCCTCGGACACCGGAAGGGGGATCGATCGAACGACCCTCTGCCTCGACCCCTCGGACGACGGAAGGAGGGTCGATCGATCGACCCTCGACCTCGAACCCTCGAATGACGGACAGGGGGTCGATCGAACGACCCGCGAGCAGGAGGCTCGATCGACTCACCCACTCCCAGTATGGGGTAAAAGGAATCCAATGCGCCTACCTGCTCCTGCCTAACGCCATGGGCGGCCACTACCATGGTCAAATCTATCAACTCGTCACCCATACTCGGGCTCTCCGACGATCGTGCGACCACTGTAGCCACGTCACAAGTACGGAACCCAAAGGCACCCCCTCAAGCCATGAACGGAATAGCCCTCGACCGTGTTTACAGGGGCGCGTCAGGGTCACGCAGGCCTCGACGCTCCTCGACCCGGGGGCTCGAACGTCACCTCCAACCACTCGGGCATGGGACCCGTCCTATCCGCTCCGCATCGGCTGCAGAGCTCGTACCCGTCCACTGGAGGCCGATTGTCCTAAACCATGACGTTCGGCAGTGTCCAGTCCGCTATCACCATGCCCTGAAGCACCGGAAGAACCGAAAGGCCATACCGCTACAGTGATCGACGTCCCACTGCAAGCATGGCACCATGGACACGCCTCCCATGCCGCTACAGTCTAGGACCTCTGTACTCTCAGGTGTCCCCTTGGTCTATAAAAGGGGACGCTGGGATAGTAGGGAGGGCATCGGGACACAGAACAGGGGCATAACCTCACACATCATAACACAACAGCAAGACATCCGCTCACACTTGCTGCCGTCTAAACAACACCCACTAGCACTCTCCACAAACCCACTAGCATACGCAATAGAGTGCCACCTCCGAACACAATACAATCCAGTGATGGCTTGATCAACATCTCAAGCAATCAATCGACTCACCTAGGGTAGCCCAGCTAGTCCTAGGCCTTAGCTCACTCCGAGAACCTCCGTGTAAACCAGCTTGTACTCCCCCTGTACAAGCACTTCGGTGCGAGATAATACAATTCTTCCTTCCCCGTTGGACGTAGGGCCTTCTTTGCCCGAACTAGGATAAATATTGTGTTCTTCTTGCATCACATCTGGGAGTGGGAGCACGCAATATGCAAATTTACTAGTTGGTGATTGACCCCCTGGGTCGAAACACCGATAGTTGGCGCGCCAGGTAGGGGGGCTTTGCAAGTCGATCAACTCCCAACTTCTCTTCCAGATGGAATCCACCGTCCCACCACTTCCATTCGCCACCATCATCTGGTTCGGGAGCCTAGAGTTCATGTCCCTTGGCCACAGCCACGATATGGTTCTACTCTCCACAGGTGGTATGGGTAGCAGCAACTCCGGTACGCCGAGGCCAAGGAGGACCACGCGACGGCCCCACCACTCACGCCTTTCGCCCGCGACCAGGAGGAGGCGCGAACGATGCCGCCGAAGCCTTCCCCGCGCGGACGACGTGACACCTGACGCCACTCCCCCAGCTTCAGCTGGCGACACAGTTCCTCCTTTCGGGAGCCTGTTTCACCCACGCTTGGGGGTCGGAGGAGGGCGCCTCGCCGAGCATGACTTTGGCTCCGCCATGCCGCCATCTTGGAGGGCCCCCATAGCCTCTCCAACGCGCTCGGCCGTTCCGCTACGCAACCTACTTCTGCACGGGCTCTACAACAACGCTAGACTCTCTTCTGCCTTCGTAGACTCGCGGATGCGGGCACAATATGGGTCCCTAGGGGATTTGCTACGTGCGACGATGAACCTCATCACCACCCCTCCACCGGGTGAGCGCCCGGAGCCGCGACGAGCCCCGATCCCCGGGTACTACACCTTGGGCACGATACGACAACGACTGGAGGAGGAGCGCAGGGGATCTTTCCCCAACTTTTACCAGAGTCGCCCCGATCCAGATTCCCCTGATGAGGATTATGATCCCACGCGGGAGTGTTTCCACCTCATCGAACCGGTTGGATTCCAGGATGACACCACCGATGTCGCGACTTCAGGAGGAGGGGGCAATGCTACCCCGGCGCGAGACGTCGTCCCCCCGATTCCAGACGAAGCCGATCCACCTCAGGACGCCCAGATCGCGCAAGTCCGAGAGCTGCTCGCCAAGCTCGAGGAGGAACGCCTACGACTTCAATAGCTCGAGCATGCCCTCGAGCGAGATCGTGAGCGGGCACAGGGTGGAGGAGCCTGCGGCCGGGCTCGGGAAGTCCATCAACAGATCGTCGAGGAAGGACCAAACGAGCGCCACGTCTACAACCGTGCTAGTCAGAACGTCATGGCAACCGCAATGCTGCTCCATGACATGCCGGCACCATCGACGCCCCAAGCGCGACGTATCAGAGATGAAATCCAGGGGCTCCTCCAAACCACGGCCGTACAACAGGCTGAGAGCTCGGCCTCGAGGCGTAGGGGGCTGCCTCCGAGCGACAGGACGTGCCCCCTCGACAAAATTGAGAGGTATCTGTCCACCAAGACAAGGCACCCCGGGGCCAAGCAGAGCAGCAACCAGCCCGGGAATGCATCCTCGACAATCGACAGCCGCGTGACGCGCGACACGACATCAACGACAACAAACGATGCCAGAGCGGTGATGCGGAGGCTCGCGGTTACAGCGCTCTTCGAGGTGGGCGTCACGACAGCGATGAGGATCGACGTCGATCCCCGGAACCACCAGGGCCACGAGTCTTCAGTAGGACGATCCGATAGACCGCCTTGCCTAGTCGTTTCCGTCCACCCTCTAACCTGGTCAAGTACAACGGCGAGACCAAGCCAGATCTCTGGCTTGCCGATTTCAGGTTGGCATGTCAGCTGGGAGGAGCCAGCGATGACCACGTCATAATTCGACAGCTCTTGCTCTTCCTCTCCGACACCGCTCGAGGGTGGCTCGAAGAACTCCCCCCAGACTTGATCCATGGCTGGCCCGACCTGGTCCTTCGAGGGGAACTTCAAGGGCACCTACGTGCGGCCGGGAAAATCCTGGGATCTCCGCAGCTGCAAGCAGAAGCCAGGGGAGACCCTTCGTGAATTCACTCGACGGTTTTCCAAGCAACGTACCGAGCTACCCCACATCTCCGACCACGACGTCATCATGGCGTTCATCGCCCGGACGACATGCAAGGAGTTGGTGCGGGAACTGGGGCACAACACCCCCAAGACCGCCAACGAGCTCATGGACATCGTCGCCAACTACGCTGCCGGTGAAGAGGTCGTTGTTACGTTCTTCTGTGGATCCCCAGACAAGGGGAAGGCCAAGGCAGACGAGCCCGGTGGCTCGAACAATGGGCCCAAGAGGAACAACAACAACAAGAAGAAGAAGAACCAGCAGGGTCGACGCGATGTCGAGCCCGATGATCTTGTAGCTGCAGCTGACCGGAAGAAGCCTTGAGGTCCCCCTCCAGAGGGGGGCGTCTTCGATAAGAGCCCTACCCTTATCACAAGGGAGTGGCTAACCACAGTCTCGAGGACTGTCGCATGCTCAAGAAGTACTTCGACTCTCTTGGCCTCAAGAAAGACGATAAGAGGGAGGACCCACAGGACAGGGGCGACGACAAGAAGGAAGGCTTCCCCGAGATTTTCGACTTCTACATGATCTACGGGGGACCCTCGACCCGACTCAATGCGCGTTAGCGCAAGAGGGAGCGTCGAGAGGTCTTCTCCGTTCTAGCCCAGGCCCCCCGATACCTCGACTGGTCTCACATACCGATCACCTTCGATCGAACGACCACCCCGAGCACGTCCCCAACGTAGGGGTCTACCCCCCGTCGTCGACCCCATCATACTCAACACCCGCCTCACCAAGGTACTCATGGATGGAGGCAGCAGCCTCAACATCATCTAAGCCGAGACCCTCGACCTCCTGGGGATCCCAAGGACCTTGCTCCTGCCCAACGCAGGGGGGGGTTCCACGGGATCGTCCCAGGAAAGAAAGCACTCCCGATCGGCCGCGTCGAGTTGCCTGTCTGCTTCGGTACCCCCTCGAACTTCAGGAGGGAATACCTGACCTTTGACGTGGTCGGATTCCATGGCACCTACCACGCCATCATCGGTCGACCTGGATACGCCAAGTTCATGGCGATCCCGAACTACACCTACCTCAAGCTAAAGATGCCAAGGCCCAAGGGTGTCATCACCGTCAACACCTCCTACGAGCACGCCTATGACTACGACGTCGAGTGCGTGGAAAGCACTGAGGCGGTCGAGGAATCGGCCATCCTCGCAGCCCTCGACGACTTCTCCAAGGAGATCCCTGACCCTAAACGGCGCACCGACAACTTCGAGCCTGCGGAGGACAACAAGACCATCCCGCTCGACCCCAGCCACGCGGATGGGAAGGTGCTGACGATCAGCGCCTCCCTCGAGCCCAAATAGGAAGACGTGCTCGTCGACTTTCTCCGCGCAAATACTGACATGTTTGCGTGGAGTCCCTCGGATATGCTGGGCATTCCGAGGGAAGTCGCCGAGCACTCCTTGAACATCCGAGCCGGATCCAAACGGGTGAAGCAACGGCTGCGCCGCTTCAATGAGGAGAAGCGCAGAATCATCGGGGAGGAGGTCGACAAGCTTTCGAAGGCCGGATTCATCAAGGAGGTTCATCGTCCTAAGTGGTTAGCAAATCTTGTGCTTGTTAAGAAAAAGAATGGAAAGGATAGAATGTGCGTAGATTATACTAGTCTAAATAAAGCATGTCCTAAGGTTCCTTTTCCATTACCACGTATCGATCAAATAGTAGATTCCACTGCGGGATGTGAAACTCTTTGCTTTCTCGATGCATATTCTGGCTATCACCAAATAAAGATGAAGGAGTCCGATCAGCTCGTGACTTCCTTCATCACCCCTTTTGGCATGTTTTGCTACCTCACGATGCCATTCGGTTTGCGAAACACCGGAGCCACATACCAACGATGCATGCTCCATGTCTTTGGAAAGCATATAGGGCCGACCGTCGAGGCCTACGTCGATGACATCGTGGTCAAATCCAAAAAAGTTGGGAACCTGGTCGGGGACCTTGAAATCGTGTTCGGGTGCCTCAGGGCAAATCATATAAAGCTAAATCCTGAGAAGTGTGTCTTCGAGGTCCCTCGAGGCATTCTCCTAGGGTACATAGTCTCCCAGCGCGGGATTGAGGCCAACCTGAGAAGGTAACTGCGATCACTAGGATGGGCCCGATCAAGGATCTTAAGGGGGTACAAAGGGTCACAGGGTGCCTTGCTGCCCTCAGCCGATTCATCTCGCGGCTCGGGGAGAAAGCACTTCCCCTTTATCGCCTCCTTAAGAAAACGGAGCACTTCACATGGACCGTCGAGGCCGAGGAGTCGCTCTCCAAGCTCAAAGCGTTGCTCACCTCGCCACCTGTCTTGGTGCCCCCAAGCCCAGCCGAGCCCCTCTTGCTCTATGTCGCTACAACTACCCAGGTGGTCAGCACGGTTATAGTAGTCGAGAGGGCGGAGGAGGGACACTCCCTGCTGGTGCAGAGGCCCATCTACTTCATAAGTGAGGTGCTCTCAGAAACCAAAGTGAGATACCCCCACATTCAGAAGCTGTTGTATGTCGTCGTTCTTACTCAGCGAAAACTCAAGCACTATTTCCCAGGCCACCCGGTAACTGTAGTCTCGTCTTTCCCTCTCGGGAGATAATCCAAAACCGAGAGGCATCAGGGAGAATCGCCAAGTGGTCAGTCGAGCTCATGGGAGAAACTCTCCCCTACGCCCCTCGGAAGGCCATCAAGTCACAAGTATTGACAGATTTCATTGCAGAATGGACCGACACCCAACTACCCCCGGCGCAAGTTTAGACTGAGCTTTGGACCATGTACTTTGACGGATCATTGATGAAGACGGGGGTAGGCGCCGGATTGCTGTTCATATCTCCCTCAGGGGTCCACATGCGCTACGTCATCCGCATCCACTTCCCCGCCTCCAACAACGTAGCCGAGTACGAGGCCCTCGTCAACGGTCTGCGCATCGCCATCGAGCTTGGGGTTCGACACCTCGATGCTCGAGGGCACTCGCAGTTGGTAATCGACCAAGTCATGAAAGCCTCGAGCTGCCACGACCCCAAGATGGAAGCCTAATGCAAGGAGGTCCGCAAGCTTGAGGACAAATTTTACGGCCTCGAGCTCAACCATGTCGCCCGCCGACACAACGAAGCCGCTGATGAGCTAGCCAAAATCGCATCCACTCGAGGCACGGTCCCTCCCGACGTCTTCTCGAGGGACCTTCACAGCCGTCTGTCGACTTAGGCTTGGGGGCTCCCGTCCTTGAGCAAGGGGTCGAACCCTCCCCCTCGACCGCTCCCCCCTCGAACGGGGAAGAGGTCATGAAGATCGACGAAACAACCGCGACCCAAACCCCCATGACGGACTGGCGCACGCCCTACCTCGAGTATCTGATACGAGGCGAGCTCCCAGAGGACCGCACCGAAGCCCGACGCATAGCCCGACGCGCCAAAACCAACGTCTTGTATGGAGATGGCCGCGAGCTATATCGGCGCAGCCCTACTGGTGTGCTTCAACGATGCCTCACCCTCGGGGAGGGAAGGGCACTGCTAATAGACTTACACTCGGGGGCTTGTGGCCACCACGCGACGCCAAGAACTCTGGTAGGAAACACCTTTCGACAAGGCTTCTACTGGCCGACGACCGTCGCCGACTCTACCAAACTTGTTCGATCCTGCAAGGGATGCCAATTCTATGCCAAGCAGACTCACCTCCTGGCCCAAGCTCTTCAGATGATACCCATAACTTGGCCATTCGCAGTATGGGGGCTCGACATGGTCGGCCCCCTGAAGAAAGAAAAAGACGGCTTCACCCACCTCCTCGTGGCCATAGACAAGTTCTCAAAGTGGATCGAGGCTCGACCCATCACCAACATCAAGCTGAACTGGTCTGCAGTTGCCCACCCTCAAACTAACGGCCAGGTCGAGCGTGCCAATGGCATGGTTTTTGCAGGGCCTCAAGCCAAGGATCTTCGACCGACTAAATAAACACGGCAAGAGATGGGTGGATGAGTTGCCCTCTATCCTATGGAGTCTCAGAACGACACCAAGTCGAGCCACAGGGTTCTCCCCGTTTTTCTTGGTCTATGGGTCCGAGGCCGTCCTCCCCACTGACCTCGAGTACGGGTCCCCTCGATTAAAGGCCTACAACGAGCAAGCCAACACAGCAGCCCGAGAGGACTCCCTCGACCAGCTCGAGGAAGCCCGAGACATGGCCCTCTTCAAGTCGGCAAGGTACCAGCAGACGCTGCGGCGCTACCACGACAAACACGTACGCAAAAGGGACCTCGACGTCGGCGACCTCGTACTACGCCGCCGACAAAGCAACAAGGGGCGTCACAAGCTGACGCCACATTGGGAAGGACCCTTCATCGTGGCAGAGGTGCTAAAGCCAGGGACTTACAAGCTGAAGAACAGCAAGGGCGAGATCTTCACCAACGCATGGAACATCGAACAACTACATCGCTTTTACCCCTAGGGCCTCAAGGCCTTGTACATTCTCTGCATTATGTACATTTATCGCATCATGAATGAATAAAATGTTCTCGAAATACATTTCACGTTCGTTCATGACTCTGAGGTAGCCTCGACTCTGCTCCTGCAAAGTTAAGCCTCCCTCGGGGGTTAACAGGGGGGACCCCCCCTCCCTAAGTCCCTTAAAAACCTGAACGTTTTTTCGAAACTCGACGCTTCTCTTTCCATCTTTGCCCCGAGTATGCTCTGTAACTAAGTAAAAAATGCCTCGAACTCCCTAAAGGGTCGAGGGCCGTCGAGCCGGGGGCTCTCCTACGCCTTCGGGCTATGGTACCCCCACTCGCTTCCCCCTCGAGGGATACGAGCGCGCGTCGAACACTTAGTATAAAAGCAACAACTCAGGCAAAGACAAATAGAGATGGCTCGAGAAATAAAAACACCCAGATGCACCCCGAATAAAATGCATTAAGGTTTTGAAGCCCCCAGGGGCTCGACATCAAACTGTCACAAAAACTAATCTATTACATGGACCTTCTTGTCCAGATTTGGCTCACAGGCCTCAATTGCTCCCATCACCATTGTCGTCCGTCGAGGGAAGCACCTCAGGCTCGAAGAGTTTTGCCAGCTCACCACCAGGCACCTCTGCGGCGTCGATAAGATCGTGGCATCGCGCCATGTTTTCTTCATCGCTCAGCTCCGGGTCAACGATGAAGCCGCGGGCGATGACACTGAGGTCGTAGGCATAGCCCGAGCGGACAAACGCGAGTGCCCGCTTCATGCCTATATGAAGAGCAGTACGAACCTGCTCCATCATATCACGAGTCATGGTGAAGAAGCGGCGCACAAGGGAGTCCCCGGGCACGTCACCCGCAACCGCCAGCTCGGGCTCGACCCCCATGCCATCGCAGAAGGTGGAGATGGTGTCCTCGAGCCTCTTGTTCAGTGTCGCCTCCACCCAGTGGAGGTTCTGGAGACTAGTCAGATCCTCATGGGCTCGAGCCTTGTCTTCCTCGAAGGCTGCAGGAACAAATAGAGAATCCCGTCAAAGCCAAAAAACAGGGGAAGGGTCGAGACCAAGCAACCTCAGTAACGTTTCTAAAAAACTCACCTTGGGCGTGCGCTTCCAGGGTGGCGTAGGCCTTCTCAACCTCTTGCAGTCGGTGGCCGGCGTCGACGAGGGCCGCAGCTTAGTCACTCTTCTCGACCCGGAGCTCCTCGATAAGCTTACCGGTGCCATCGAGGGCTCTCGTCTTGGCAGCCACGTCCTCCACCAGGGTATCGATCCGGGCCCGATCCCTCTGCCCCACGACGTTCAGCGCGTCGCGGTCACGGGAGACGGTGTCGATATCTGACTGGAGCTCCCGCACTCGCCCCTCGAGAGAGGTGCGGTCGCTAGCCACTTGTGCCAGGTCGTCCTCGGCCCGTCGGGCACGATCTGTCACCTGAGCCAGCTTTTCCCTCAAGTTGGCGGCCTCCTCTTCAGCCTTACGCTGGGCCTCCCGGGCGGCGTCCCGTTCCTGCCCAGCCTCGGCAGCCTCCTTGAGGGCGGCTTCAGCCCTCAACCGTGCCTGGGAGGCCTCCTCGTGAGCGGCCATGGCCCCTCCCTGCACAGTGGCCGCCTCGCCCCTCGCTTAGGCGGCCTCGGCCTCCGCCTTCTTAAACAACGCGTGGAGGACGGGGAGCTGGCTCCACTGCTCCCGTGACCAAAGGATGAACTGGGACTTGTCATGTGACCTCGCCCTCAGCGCCTACCATGGATAAAACGGAAAGTTACAAAAAGGACGGCGAAACAACCGAGATAAATCAGAAAGAGAGGATGAAACTTACCATCATCCCTTTGTACATATCCTTGGATGCGACTCCCACCGCCACGCGCATCACGTGGTCGCGCCACGCCCGAAACTCCTCCAGGTGCTCCCACTCTCCGAGCTCGGCTTGATCATCGAGCTTGAAGAAAGTGTGCCCTGGGTCTCTAGGGTCGGGCAGCTCGAGCACCTCCTGCCCCCAGAGATCGCTGGAGCGGTCGACCCTCTCCTTCACTTCGTCCATGATGGACTGACCCATCTCGAGGGTACCCCCATGGGCCATCACCCGCTCTGCGAGATTGGGGAAGTAGGTCGCCTCCTCGAGTTGGACGATCCTGGCCTCGAAGTGGTCTTGTAGGGCTGCCATCGACCCTCCGGGTCATCGATTCGAGGTGGAGGAGGCCCCCACCGCGGGAACAGTCCTGGGCGGTAGAGGAAATGCATGTTAGCTTCAAGTGCGGTGGGCTCGCCGCAATCCGACAGCACGTCCCCTACCTCCACCTCAACCAAGCCAGGGGGCGGAGCACCTCGAGAAGACGACTGCCCGACCTCGAGGCGAGGCCGCACAACCGCCTCGGACATGACTACGTCCGGTGTGCCGCTTCCTTCCAACGCCGCAGCGGTCCCTTCCGGCTCGGGTCGGGGGGCCGCCACCATCTCCGTCACCATCGCTATCTCCGCCACCGTCTCTGCCATCGTCGCCGTCTCCGCCGTGGGTGTCACCTCGAGCCCCTTGGCCCGTCCCTCCTCCTTGACAGGGGTCTCTACCAACGGCGGCACCTCCGGCGCAGCGCCAGACGCTCCCCCGCCCAGCGAAGGAGATGCGGGCACCTCGAGGGATAGGGTCGGGGCGTGGCCCCCCTCCTCAGACAACGCCGACTGCGGGGGAGGAGGGCTCGCCCGCGCATCTTCCTCTTGCCACGCCTTCTCCTCGCACTCGAGCCGCTGGCGCGCCTCCAGCGACACAAGGCACTCGGGACACCGCGACGGCGCCGGCTGCTCCAGCTTCTCCCCTTCACCGGTGGCGGTCAGGTCGACCACCTCCACCTCTATGGAGGTTTGGGGGTTGACCCCATCCACCACGGCCGTAGCTGATGCCGGCCCCGCGCCTTCCGAGGCCACCGGCGCGCCCTCCTCCAACGGGGCAGTGAGCACAGCCTCGCCCGCCTGTCTGGTAGACCCAGTCGACGCGGTGGACCGACCTGCCTCTTCCGCCGCCCAAGCTCGCTCCACGGCCGACTGCGCCTGCCCACACTCCATCGCCTCCCACGCCCTGGCCACCCACTCCGCACCTGGGGCAAGTGTCGAGGGGGACGGGGCAGCGGGGCCAGCTCCGGCCGCCATCCTCGCCGCAGCCTCCACCCTCAGTTTCTTGGCCGGGGTGGGGGATGCATCCTCCAATGAGCGCTGCACCCTGAAAGAGGAACGCATGCGCGATGGTAAGCGCAAATTGTAACCAACGCAAAGGAAATTCAGGACAAAAAGGAAAGGAACTTACCCCAGCGGAATCAAGGGGGCCCGACCAGCATGCCTAGAGCCGCTCGGGGGCTTCTGAGCGGTACCCTGGGAGCCACTTCTCCCTCCAGTGCTGGCTACGGCGGAGGATGATGGTGCTCCCAGTGCCATGGCCTTGGCGGGGGTCAACGGCGTCCTCGTCGCCGCCGTCCTGGTCTCCTCTTGGGTCGACGGGCCCGAGGCCCGTGCACTCAACCAAGTAGGCACCAGCGGCGTGCTCGACCGACCCCTCGACGAGGACTGCGACGAACGGCTACGCGTCCGCCGCACCACTTCACCCTGAGAAGCCACGGGGCGCTCGCCCCCCAACTCGACCTCGGCGGTCGAGGCCGACCTCGACGTCGACCCCCTCTCCCCTCTGCTACCGGCGGCCGCCCTTTGCCGCTCGGGCACTGCTCTTCCTTCCTCGAGCACTCGTCGCGGCTCGACCTCCTCCTCCTGCTCCTCTCCCTGCATAAGGACGATATCCATCAGGTCGAAAGCGATAGGCCTTACCTGATACCACTATGCCATGCCATTGTTCTTAATAACCTCGTCATTACTCGACCCCTCATCCTCATCCTCCTCTGAGGGGGACTCCTCCTCGGGGAGGCCGGCTTGCCTCTACCATGACCGGCGTTGTTCACGCGCCTCTTTCTCTTGGGGCCTTTTTGCCCCTCTCCTCCTTGGCCTTATCTTTGTCTCTTTTGTCTTGCTCGGCCTGAAGGCGTCTCACCTGGGAGTCGTTCCTCTCCTCCTTCACCGGTGGCAGCGACTTCCGGAAGACGACGTTCCCCTGAGGAACGCAAGGCGGTTAGGAGGCAGGCAAAGGAGACAAACAAGACGAACAAGAGGACATTGATGGAGAAAGAGGTGTCGTACCAGCCGGACGTGGCCCTTGTCCGGCACCATGGGGACGCGAGCGACGTGCTCCTCCTCGAACGCGCCGGCGAAGGAGGCGCGCACTCGACGGACCACCCTCTCGAGGGGCAGCTCGTCCTCCACGAGACGGCAGCCCGTGAGATCCACCCCCGGGCGCATCTCGTCAAGGCATAGCGGGCGAGCCATCAGCGGCACGACTCGCCGCTGGTGGAAGGCCGACGCGACGATCGCCGCCGTAAGCCCCTCCCGCTTCAGACGGGAGATCATGCTAAGCAGGTGCTCGAGGCGTTTCTGCTGTTTCTGCGGGACACCGTGTGAAGAATCATTGCCCTAGTTGGTTTCGGCGATTAACGACAATCAGAGATTACTATGGCTAACGTGTGTTTTGCAGAGGCTATGCGTAGCTTAGCCATAGTGATCAACATGAATGGGCTCTAATGGTCATCACTTAGCCCCCAAGATGGATATCATTTCGGTTTTCAAGGAGACATGATGAAGACCCTAGAATGATAGGCTAAGTGCCATAAGGAGATGAAGGGCACTTAGAAATAGATAGGGCTTCTCTTTTTACCTTTGACTGTACTATTAAGAGGGGTTGAGATTAGTAGCTTGACTTAGGAAAGCTTCATGACTTAGGTGTGGTGCACACTTGACTTCCTTAGCTCTAAGCAAGCCTATGGTGACCATAAGATAGCCTAGAACAACTTCCATATTCATCACGACGAAAAAACGAAGTTGTTAAAACTGTTTTCTAGGCGTCGGACGCTTCTGGCAGGGGCGCCGGACGCTGTCCGTCGGCGTCGGACAGAGGCGTCGGACGCTGGGTGGTTGAGTCCACAGCGTCCGTCGACCTTCTAGGGGGGATGTTTTTTGGCTAAGTTTCTCAGGGTCCGTCGGACGCTGTCCGACGGCCAGGCGTCGGACGCTGGGAAGAGCGTCCGTCGACCTTCCAGAGAGGGTGTTTTTCAACCCTAGCCAGAGCGAAGCGCCAGACGCTAGGTTGAGCGTCCGTCACCCAGTGACGTAGCGTCCGTCACTGGGAACAGTGTGTCAGAACTAGCCGTTCGGCAGGGCGTCGGACCGTCCATTGCCCAAACTATGAATAGAAACTAGCCGTTGGGGCATGCGACGGACCGTCCGTCGCCTAGTCGACAGAGCGTCCGTCGCCAACTTAAAATGCCAGCCCGAGGTAGTTTTCAGAGGGTCTATTTATAGCCCCTCCCACTTCTCTCCCACCTCGCCTTTGCTCATTTGAGTTGCTGAGTTTGTTGAGAAGGTTGGGAAGAGAGCAAGAGCCCTAGAGAGAGAGAGTGATTCACGAATCCATCCATCCTCTCTCTAGTTCATCCAAGAGTTCAAGTGTGCATCCTCAGGTTGTGAAGCTTGAGTGAGTCAAGCGAAGATCGAGGCTTGTTACTCTTGGTGATCGACATCACCTAGACGGTCTGGTGGTGCTCGGAGGAAGGTGATCGCCGGAGGATTGTCGGCGGCCCTTCTCCATCGACGTTGTGATCGGTTGTGGGCGATTCACCGAGCTGGAGTGGCGAAGAATCAGCCCGTAGAGAGCACTCATCCCTTGCGCGGGATTGAGGGGGAGCTATACCTTGCGAGGTGCTCCAACGAGGACTAAGGGGGAGTGTCGACTCCTCGATACCTCGGCAAAACATCGCCGTGTCAAGCATCTCTTTCCCTAGCTCTTTATTACCGCATTACTTTCTGCACTTGTCTTTCAATTCATACTAGAATTGTGTAGGAAGTTTTCGCTTTCCATTGACTTGCTACCGCTTTCTAGCTAGGACACACAAGCGGTAGGCACTAGGGGGTTAATTGGCTCTTTATAGGTTTAATTCTTGTTTAGAAATTAAAAAGAGCCCAATTCACCCCCCCTCTTGGGCATCTTGATCCTTTCAATTGGTATCAGAGCAAGGTTTGCTCTAAATTAGGCTTCGCCGCCTAGAGCAAAATGTCCCATGGGGATGGACCACCTCCCATGTTCGATGGAGACGACTTTCCTTATTGGGAAGTTCGTATGGAGGCCTATCTAGAGGTCGTTGACGTGGGCATGCTCAAGGCCGCCACAAAGGGAGGCACCCTCTTCGCGGAGGACCTCAACTTTGATAAGCACAATGCCAAGGCGAAGAACATTATCTTTCGTGGCATTAGCAAGGATGTATTCAACCGTGTGTGTAATGCCAAAGACGCATTTGAGTTGTGGACCACGATTTGTGCTCTTCACGAAGGCACAAAAAGTGAGCGTGAAGAACGCTATCACTTGGTTATGGCTAAGCTCAATTCTTTTTCTATGCATGCAAATGAAAATGCAAATGAAATGTACTCACGACTTAACATTATTGTAGAGGAATTGAATGGGCTCGGTCTCAACCAAATGGAACCGACCGATGTGGTACGCAAGATTCTTTGTGTCTTGCCCATTGAGAAGTATGGCCACATCGTCACGGTGCTTCACCAATGAGATCTCTCCGCCGCTACACCTACACAAATCTTGGGCAAGATCAATGCCCATGAGATGTACATGAAGATTGGTGATGGTGGCTCATCTTCCTCCTCCAAGAAGAAAGAAAAAGAGAAGGAGGAGAAGAAGGACTTGGCACTCAAGGCATCCTCCTCGGAGAAGTACAAGATGCAAGTCATGTATGAGAGCACAAGCGATGATGATGATGATGATGATCTCGCTCTCATGGTGAAGAAAACAACCAAGATGTTGAAGAAGCTAAGCAAGAATGGAGTCAAGTTTGACTCAAAGAAGAAGAAATTCTTCACAAGCTCTTCAAGAAAGCCCCTCTCCAAGATGGATTTCTACAATTGTGGCAAACTTGGACACTTGGCTCATGCTTGCCCCGAAGAAAAGAAAGACAAGTACAAGAACAAGAAAGCTAACAACCAGTTCAAGTACAACAAGGGCAACAAGGTTGAGTCAAGTGATGAGGAGAAGAAGGATGACAAGCCATTCAAGAAGAAGAAGAACTTCAACTTCCACAAGAAGAAGAAGAATGGCAAAGCCTACATTGTTGGTGATTGGCTCACCGACATTGAAGACTCAAGTGACTCATCCGGAGATGAAAGTGAAGAAGAGAAGGTGGCCGCCTTGGTGATTGGTTCATCTACTCCACCGCCACCCCCTCCATCATCTCCGAGTTCATCCTCTACACACCTATGCCTCATGGCTAAAGGTGACAAAACGGTACAAAAAGAGGATAGTGATGATGAGGCTATCTCTAGTGATGATAGTGATGATGAGTTTGAGGCACCTTCCTATGATGAGCTAATTGTAATTTGCAACAAATATACTAAGCTCATTAGGAAGTATAAAGGCAAAAGTGAATCACTAGAGAAAGCCAATGATAACTTGCATGTTAAGCTTGATGACTTGTCTAGTGCTAATGATGAATTGAAGCTTGAGAACAAATCTCTATCATCTAGCACTAGGGAGCTCAAAGCCTCACTCAAGCAAGCTAATGAGAAACATGATAAGCTTGAGAGGTCAACACAAGAGCTCCATACAAGATACAACTTGCTAAAAGATGACTACAACCAAGTTAAGAATGAACATGGCACACTTGTGATAGCTAATGAATTGCTTTCAAATGATCTTGCTACACATGTTGCTATTAACCCGGTTGTTAAGTGTGATATAGCTACTTCTTGTGAGGACTTGCTTGATGAAGTTGCTAGTGAGCAAAATGCTAAGTGCAAGGGCAAGAAGGTAGTTGAGGCCGAAAAGCATGATGACTATGTGAAGATGAGGCAAGAGAACACCAAGCTCAAAGAAGAGCTGACCAACCTCAAGGCAAGCAAGCCATCCACTATCAAGTCGGCCAAACAAGATGACAAAGATGCAATGACCTGGATCAACTCTCTCAAAGAGGAAAATGCAAAGCTCAAGGTTGAGAAGATCAAGCATACAAGTGGATTGGAGAAGTTCACCAAGGGCCACAACCTCTAAAGTGAGCTCTTGATGAACACTATCATGAAGACCGACAAGACCGGCATTGGGTTCAAGGAGAACCAAATCATGAAGGCCAAGGTCAAGATAGAAGCCAAGAACTACTACAAGAACAAGGCCATGAGAAGCAACTATGATGCACCAAAGCCCAAGCCTAAGAAATGCTTTGGATGTGGTCAAGAGGGTCACTTTCAATCCCAATGCAAGACTCCACCTCCCAAGACCTTGCCCAAGCACATAAGGCCTTTCGCTCATGATGCACACTTCATCATCAACAAGGACTCTAAGGGTAGACCTCAAGTTGTATTTCTCGGTCCTAAGATGAAGAACAAGCCCAAAGTGCTATGGGTTGCTAAGGAGTTGGTGGACAAGGCTATGGGACCTCGCCAAGTGTGGGTTCCCAAACAACAAGCTTAACTCTAAGTTGCTTGTGTGTAGGTGAACTACAAGACCGGTGGAAGTCATTGGGTGATTGATAGTGGATGCACTCAACATATGACCGGTGACTCCCGGATGTTCACCACACTTGAGGAAGATTGTGAAGGGCAAGACAAGATTACTTTTGGGGACAATTCAAAAGGCAAAGTGCAAGGCCTAGGCAAAGTGGCAATCTCAAATGATCAATCAATATCAAATGTCTTGCTAGTACAATCATTGAGCTTCAACTTACTATCGGTGGGACAACTATGTGATCTTGGTTTCCAATGTCTCTTCACTCCAAATGAGGTAGTTTTGTCCAAAATTGAAGATTCATCATTGATATTCAAAGGGTTTCGGCACAACAATCTCTACCTAGTGGACTTCACCTCAAATGAAGCTAGTTTGCAAACATGTATATTCTCCAAGAGTTCTTTGGGTTGGCTATGACATATAAGATTAGCACATGTGGGAATGTCAACTTTGAAGAAGCTTGTCAAGAAGGAGTTGGTTAGAGGTGTGAAGGATGTAGTGTTTGAGAAGGACAAACTTTGTAGTGCATGTCAAGCCGGCAAGCAAGTGGCAAACACTCATCCAACCAAAGCTTTCATGTCAACCTCAAGAGTCCTAGAGCTACTTCACATAGATCTATTTGGACCTACCACCTATGCTAGCCTTGGTGGCAATCTCTTTTGCTTGGTGGTAGTTGATGACTACTCTAGGTACACTTGGGTGTTCTTTCTTCAAGACAAGGGAGAAACTCAATCAATATTCAAGAAGTTTGCAACCAGAGCCCAAAATGAGTTTGATGTGAAGATCAAAAAGATAAGAAGTGACAATGGGACCGAGTTTGTGAACACCAAAATTGAAGACTATTGTGATGAAGTTGGGATCAAGCATGAAGTATCCGCCACCTATACTCCTCAACAAAATGGTGTAGTAGAGAGGAAGAATCGGACACTTATCACTCTTGCAAGATCAATGCTTGATGAATACAACACCCCCGAGAAGTTTTGGGCCGAAGCAATCAACACCGCATGCTATGCAGCCAACCGGCTATTTGTCCAAAGGCTTCTCAAGAAGACCCCCTATGAGCTTGTGAATGGGAAGAAACCGGATATATCCTTTTTCCGAGTGTTTGGTTGCAAAGTGTACATCTACAAGAAGCGCCAACACTTGGGAAAGTTCCAAAGGAGATGTGACATTGGTTTCCTAGTTGGATATTCACTTAAATCCAAGGCATACCGTGTATTTAACAAAGCCACCGGCTTAGTTGAAGAAACATATGACTTGGAGTTTGATGAAACTAATGGCTCTCAAGAAGAGCATGAAAATCTTGATGATGTAGGTGATGAACCCTTGAGGGAGGCAATGAAGAATATGCCAATTGGTGCTATCAACCCGCAAGAGGTGGAAGAAGTTGAAGATGAAGCAATTCAAGATCCATCTCCACCTCACACGCCTCAAGTTGATGAAGAAGATCAAGTGAGGGAAGCTCAAGAAGACACTCACATTCCTCAAGATCAAGCTGAGACCGAAGCAAGCAATGTTGAAGCACCACAACCTCCTCCCCAAGAGATTAATAGAAGATCTACACCTATGCTTCAAGCTCATCCACAAGATCTCATCATAGGGAGTCCATTAAGGGGGGTAACAACTCGATCTAAACTTGCTTCTTATGTTGAACATCACTCCTTTGTTTCCTTTGTTGAGCCTTCTAGTGTGGAGGATGCACTTGTGGATCCGGATTGGGTGAACGACATGCACGAAGAGTTGAACAACTTCACCCGGAACGAAGTGTGGACACTAGTAGAAAAGCCCAAAGGAGCAAGAATCATTGGCACCAAGTGGGTGTTTAGGAACAAGCAAGATGATCAAGGCGTGGTTGTGAGAAACAAGGCAAGATTGGTGGCAAAAGGGTTCTCCCAAGTTGAAGGCTTGGATTTTGGGGAGACCTTTGCACCAGTTGCAAGACTAGAAGCCATTTGTATCCTTTTGGCATACTCTGCACACCATAAAATGAAACTTTTTCAAATGGATGTGAAGGCTGCCTTTCTAAATGGTTTCATCAATGAACTTGTTTTTGTCTCACAACCTCCCGGGTTTGAAGACCCAAATTGTCCCTGTGTATAGGTTGTCCAAGGCACTCTATGGATTGAAGCAAGCTCCAAGAGCTTGGTATGAGAGGCTAAGGGACTTCCTACTCAAGAAGGGCTTCAAGATTGGGAAAGTGGATACCACACTCTTCACCAAGGTGCTAGATGGAGAGATCTTTGTTTGCCAAGTATATGTCGATGACATTATATTTGGATCAACAAACCAAGGTCATAGCAAGGAATTTGGTGCATTGATGTCCAAGGAGTTCAAGATGTCGATGATTGGCGAGATAACCTTCTTCCTTGGCTTCCAAGTGAAGCAATTGAGGGAGGGCACCTTCATATCTCAAGAGAAGTACACTTATGATGTGCTCAAGAAATTCAAGATGGAGGATTGCAAGCCAATCAAGACCCCAATGCCTACTAATGGGCATCTCGATCTCGATGAGGGAGGTAAACCGATTGACAAAACTCTTTATCATTCTATGATCGGTAGTTTACTTTACCTCACCGCTTCTAGGCCGGATATCATGTTTAGTGTGTGTATGTGTGCTAGGTTTCAAGCAAACCCTAAGGAGTCGCATCTTTGTGCGGTTAAAAGAATCCTTAGGTACTTAAGGCACACCCCTAGCATGGGTCTTTGGTATCCCAAAGGAGCTCCCTTCCAACTAGTTGGTTATTCCGATTCGGATTACGTCAGGTGTAAGGTTGATAGGAAGAGTACCTCCGGCGGGTGCCACATGCTAGGAAGATCACTTGTTTCTTGGTCTTCAAAGAAGCAAAATAGTGTGGCATTGTCAACTGCCGAGGCGGAATACATTGCCATGGGAGCAAGTTGTGCACAAATCCTATACATGACCCAAACACTCTTTGATTACGGCGTGTTTTTAAAAGAAGTTCCACTTTTGTGTGATAATGAAAGCGCTGTAAAGCTTGCAAATAACCCGGTTCAACACTCTCGCACCAAGCACATAGATATTCGCCATCACTTTCTTAGAGATCATGTGGCTAGGAAAGACATAACACTAGTTGGAGTTAAGAGCGAAGAGCAATTGGCGGATATCTTCACTAAACCACTCTATGAAACAACCTTTTGTAGGTTGAGAAGCGAGTTAAATGTGCTTGATCACTCTAATTTCACTAAAAGATATGCTTGTGTGAACCATGCATTCATATGTAATATAACATGTTTAATTTGGTAATGCACATAGGCTTGGCTAACGCAGTTAAGATAACCACCCTCAAAGCGTGTGACAAAGCTTAACCGCGGTTTTAAACTTGCAAGCAACCTAGATTCAAATTTCGTATTGCATAGCATATGCATGTGTGTTGTTTGCCCTTTCTTTTCGATTAAGTTTCTTGAGCATCCTCTATGATAGTCCACTTAGGGGGAGCATTCCAAGCTCAAGTCACTTCAATACCCCTCTTGTGGCCATATGATGACTCCTTGGCGCTTCCATTCGAATAGTTTGAGCTAAAAACTAAATTTAAGCCTATGGCAAACTAATTGAAAATGAGTGTTTGAGAGATGGTTCTCATATCAAGTCCAATCAAGTGTTATTTGGATCTTATTGGGATTGGAACTTGGTTGGGAGAAAGACGCAAAAAGAAAATTTGAAAAATTCTGTTTTTAAGGCGTCAGACTCTGCCGACGGACGCTCGGTGTCAATTGCCTCAGCGTCCGTCGCGATCGTCTGGAGATTAAAGTTGCCCGCTAACAGGGTGACGGACGCTCCTCCCAGCATCCGTCGCGTAGCGTCCGTCGCGGTAAATGCGATTGGGCGTTTCAAATCTGTTCTGGAAGCCCGACAGGCGATGCCGTCGGACGCTCCCGGAGCGTCCGTCGCATACCGACGGAGCGTCCATCGCGAACTTAACGGCGAAATTTTTTAGAAAAAACCCCGCTCTTCCTCTGTTCTGTTGCCCGATCCATTTTTTCTGTCCGCCGCCGCACATCAAACCCTAGCCGCCGTCCTCCCGCCGCCGCTGGGCCATCATTCCTCCTTGCGCCGCCACGGATTCCCACTGCACCACCGTCCCTGCGCCATGACTGCTCCCCTGCGCCGCCCTTGCACCCTGCTGCGCCGCTGCTCCACCACCCTGTCACACAGCACCACCGAACGGAGCTTCAGTCCGCCCCTACGCCACTGTGTTCCTGTGCACCGCCGCCGCAGAGCTGATCCACCTTGCATCGTCGCCACTCCCCTGCGTAGTTCCAGCCCAAGGAGCTCCCCTCCAAGCCCTGTTGGAGGTTGTTTGCTCTCATCTGTGTCAAGGTGAAACACAACTTCTGCAACCTACCCTTTAGTTTGCAATTCATCTGGTCATTCTCACCACACCACCCTGAACCTGCATTGCCTTGTTAGAGTGCGGGTTGCGAAGTGCGGATTGCCAATTGCGGTTGATTGATCGGAGATCTTTCCTCTTCTCTCTTTTTGGTCAGGGTCCGAGGTATGGTTCTTAATTGGAAATTTCGATCTATCCTTACCTAGATTCATGCTTCCATAGATCCTCTCATCTCTAGCTTATATGCTTATGGTATACCTCTATCTATTTCTCACAAGCAGGGTCAGTTGATCAGATAATCAGAGGGCTAGCGTGTCAGTTGGGTAGTGACAGTGAACTCGGGGCAAAGCCCGCGAGTACGGATCGAGGCAAAGCCTCGCAAGGATAGTCCAGGGCCGGCGTGCCACTCTTACAGTTGTTTGGTTCTGTGGCTTGTCAGTGGTTGTTGTCAGAGAGCAATTAGTTTGTGATTTGTCTCTTGAGAATTCTTGTCAGCGGGTTGATTGCAAAGGTTGAGATATGGCAAGGAAAAAGAATGTCGGTCCAGTTCCCAGTAGTGGTGGTGACCCTCCACCTCCACCACGTCCACCCACTGACCGGGGAAAGGGAAAGCAAAAAGTTATCTCTCGAAAGCGCAAGAGGCCAGCGATGGATCCAGATTCGGCAGCCGCGCTAGCAGTGGCAGAGGCAGCTGAGTTAGCGGAGCGAGGAGGATGTCGCACCGGCTTGAGGCTCTCGCCTCACCGTGGAGCGTGTCGTGAGTCCCCTCCACCTCCAGAGATAGAGCCCGTCGAGGCTACAGAGGGAGCAGAGATAGAGCCAGTCGCAGAGACTGAGCCGACAGAGGCCGCGGGCCACTCTTCCATCGGAGAGCTGATGAGCCGTCGTGTTACCCGCTCCAGAGGCTCAGGTGCACCACCTAGCCCTCCAGGACCCCGGCTCCCAGACCCAGTGAGGCACCAGGTTCGGGCACTTATAGCAAAGCAAGTCAAGCTGCTTCGATTTGTCGACTTTCAGTCCTGGTTTTCGCCTTAGAGGGACCCCGTGCCGGACAAGAGTTCTACACTATAGTGCACGAGGACTTCTACAGAGCATATATAGACATTGATGCTCCTCTCAGGGCCCACAGGGTGTGCCCATCTGCTCATATAGAGGGGATCGGTGGTCCAGAGATCCTGCATCACCTCCAGTATATCCAGGGTCTGACAGATCTGATGGGACGCTCAGGGGCATATCAGAAGGATTGGGTATATCAGTTCTACGCCTCTCTGTGGATCTCACCTGATCACGAGTTCCTCCACTTTGGATTCCAGGGACGTGACTTCAGGGTTACAGCTGCTAGATTCAGAGAGCTTTTCCACCTAGAGTCCTCTCCTACGAGGATCCACAGTTTGTGCTATGGGGATCAGGAGGCCCCTCGCCGACCTCACGATGGTATAGTGCCATCTACGGACTTCGTGAGGCCCTGCTTTCAGCAGCCGTTCATTGAGGGTTCGAGCCGTATGCCACGTGACCTTACTCCTTTGGCTCGGATCCTCCACGAGGTACTCAGACGGACTATCCTCCCTCGGAATAGAGCCCGAGATACGATCACTCGTCTATAGCTGTGGCTCCTTGCTCATATCATTAGGAAGGAGAAGTTCAACCTCTGGGACTTGATAGTGAGCGAGCTCGAGGATATTATAGCTGCTGGGTTCAGGGGTCATTGGTAGCTGCAGTTCGCCCATTGGATTTCTTATTTGATAGTTGCCAAGACCGGATCAGGGGTCATGAGAGTCACCCTTACGAGGTTAGCTACAGAGTTCCCAGTCTATTCAATGAGTCAGCTTGTGATACATGGGAACTTGCCTCGCCCCAACAGAGCCTATAGACCAGGCACTAGGTAGGCGGTGTGCCACCACAGTCGGCCGAGGTCACGGATGCTATAGTGGAGCAGATTGCTCAGGTAGAGCTAGCAGACTTAGATGCAGAGATAGATACAGCTGCCGAGACAGTCTTTAGAGAGGATCTTGACTTCGAAAGCTCTGACGAGGACTACCAGCCCGTGCGTGAGTATACACCGATGACTCATGACCACGAGGCAGGAGGGTCAGGCACAGCCGTAGCAGCTCCAGCTCCAGGTTCTAGCTCCTCTGAGGCCACTTTGCTCACGATTCTATTGAGGATGCAAGAGGAGTAGTCACGTCAGGCTGAGGAGCAGAGACGACAGGCTGCCGATCTACGGAGGCTTACTGAGCAGCAGCTGGCAGGTCAGGCCCAGACACAGGCCAGACAGGACGAGTTCCAGCGTCAGTTCTTGGCATATCAGCTGCAGCAAGCAGAGATCCAGAAGACCCAGACGTTGCTACTTGAGCGTCTTCTGGCCTCTAGCTCCGGGCAGACCTCCACGCCACAGTTTCAGTTGCTCGGCGTATCACAGCAGCAGTAGTTCACCTCTCCTCCACAGCAGCCTCCAGTAGTTGTGGTTCTGACTCCAGCGTTACCGTCCGGAGGACAGTAGAGTCAGGCACCAGCTACCCCTCCCTTCCAGGCACCAGTCTCTCCTGAGTACCAGACTCCGAGGACCCAGGTGTCCTCTTGGATAGCTTCACCCGGAGAGTTTCAGACAGGATTCACTCCTACCCGGGGAACTACCTTAGCAGACGCCTCGAGAGATCTGTCAGCGTCTTATCTGGAGATCACGGGAGAAGACTCCCCACGAGCAGCTCAGCCAGTCACACCAGCTCCAGCAGTTGCAGTCGATCTTCCGGTGACGGGCACTCACATGTCTTCAGTTGCCTCGTCGGAGATCGCTCCTGAGCAGTCAGCACAGACAGTCACTACCCCTCCAGCTACAGTTCAGACGGATGTCATATCCCTAGCAGAGGCAGTTACAGTGGCAGTGTCTTCTCCAGTTCAGACTCAGCCTGCAGAGGTTGCAGCAGCAATGTCCCTAGTGGCACTTGCAGTGACACCGTCCCCCTCGCCTCGAGTCTTCACTCGTCGGGTTCCCAGGCCAGCTACTATTGAGGCAGGACCGTCAGAGGCACCAGCTGAACCTCAGGGGGAGTCAGTTGAGACCGCAGCTCCAGAGGTTACAGTGACAGCTCCAGAGGTCACCCCAGCTGCACCTACACCCGCAGAGGCCGAGGCAGATGATGAGTCAGACGAGTCAGACCTTCAGGACTTCATCATGCTGGATCGCAGGGCTGCCGCTCCTCCACCTTCCTCTCCAGCCCCAGACTATTAGTTTTTAGTGCTAGACGCCAAATGGGGAGAGAGGGTTGAGTATAGAGATAGGGGGAGGGATTTGGATCTTTGTATGCTTATATTCCCCGTACTCTTTCATCATGTCTACTTTTATGCATTTGTCTATATGTGTGATGTGATGATGGTTGATGTTTATATGGTTGCATGTGACAAACTCTTTGATTATCACTAATACATCTTGTGAGTTGTCTCATGTTTCATGATATATCTCTATGCTTAAACGTTATTTGAGCTTCCGCGCTATACTCCGATATATCTTTTGAGAATATCATGAGGTACCTCTTTTACATTCATATCCATAAGTACGATGTTTTGTGATTTGGCTTGGGTGAGCAAGTATGCTTCATTACAATTTCACTAACCCTTTCTCAACCATTCCAAGTCACCATAAAATCTAAACCATAACTCTTATCCATACTCGAGGTTCTATTGTCGTCAATCACAAAAAAGGGAGAGATTGAAGAATCATTGCCCTAGTTGGTTTCGGCTATTAACGACAATCAGAGATTATTATGGCTAACGTGTGTTTTGCAGAGGCTATGCGTAGCTTAGCCATAGTGATCAACATGAATGGGCTCTAATGGTCATCACTTAGCCCCCAAGATGGATATTGTTTCGGTTTTCAAGGAGACATGATGAAGACCCTAGAATGATAGGCTAAGTGCCATAAGGAGATGAAGGGCACTTAGAAATAGATAGGGCTTCTCTTTTTACCTTTGACCGTACTATTAAGAGGGGTTGAGATTAGTAGCTTGACTTAGGAAAGCTTCATGACTTAGGTGTGGTGCACACTTGACTTCCTTAGCTCTAAGCAAGCCTATGGTGACCGTAAGATAGCCTAGAACAACTTCCATATTCATCGCGACGAAAAACGAAGTTGTTAAAACTGTTTTCTGGGCGTCGGACGCTCCTGGCAGGGGCGCCGGACGCTGTCCATCGGCGTCGGACAGAGGCGTCGGACGCTGGGTGGTTGAGTCCACAGCGTCCGTCGACCTTCCAGGGGGGATGTTTTCTGGCTAAGTTTCTCAGGGTCCGTCGGACGCTGTCCGACGGCCAGGCGTCGGATGCTGGGAAGAGCGTCCGTCGACCTTCTAGAGAGGGTGTTTTTCAACCCTAGCCAGAGCGAAGAGCCGGACGCTGGGTTGAGCGTCCGTCACTGGGAACAGTGTGTCAGAACTAGCCGTTGGGCAGGGCGTCGGACCGTCCGTCGCCTAGGCGCCGGAGCGTCCGTCGCCCAAACTATGAACAGAAACTAGCCGTTGGGGCATGCGATGGACCGTCCGTCGCCTAGTCCACAGAGCGTCCGTCGCCAACTTAAAATGCCAGCCCGAGGCAGTTTTCAGAGGGTCTATTTATAGCCCCTCCCACTTCTGTCCCACCTCGCCTTTGCTCATTTGAGTTGCTTAGTTTGTTGAGAAGGTTGGGAAGAGAGCAAGAGCCTAGAGAGAGAGAGTGATTCGCGAATCCATCCATCCTCTCTCTAGTTCATCCAAGAGTTTAAGTGTGCATCCTCAAGTTGTGAAGCTTGAGTGAGTCAAGCAAAGATCGAGGCTTGTTACTCTTGGTGATCGACATCACCTAGACGGTCCGGTGGTGCTCGAAGGAAGGTGATCGCCGGAGGATTGTCGGCGGCCCTTCTCCATCGACGTTGTGATCGGTTGTGGGCGATTCACCGAGCTGGAGTGGCGAAGAATCAGCCCGTAGAGAGCACTCATCCCTTGCGCGGGATTGAGGGGGAGCTATACCTTGCGAGGTGCTCCAACGAGGACTAGGGGGGAGTGTCGACTCCTCGATACCTCGGCAAAACATCGCCGTGTCAAGCATCTCTTTCCCTAGCTCTTTATTACCGCATTACTTTCCGCACTTGTCTTTCAATTCATACTAGAATTGTGCAGGAAGTTTTCGCTTTCCATTGACGTGCTACCGCTTTCTAGCTAGGACACACAAGCGGTAGGCACTAGGGGGTTAATTGGCTCTTTATAGGTTTAATTCTTGTTTAGAAATTAAAAAGAGCCCAATTCACCCCCCTTCTTGGGCATCTTGATCCTTTCACCGTGCTTCCAGTTGAAGGGTTTCGACTCGATTTTCCTCCCGGTGTAAGGGGAGAGCAAGTCGTCGTCGTTCCTCAGGTAGAACCACCCGGAGTGCCACCCCGAATGGCTCGACTTGATCTTCACCGGAGGCCGATGCTGCAGCACCCTGCCTGGACCATCCTCCGACGGCCGGTCTCGGCCGGCCTCTTGAGGGGTTGAAGGCAAAGGTCTCTTGAGGGCCGGCGTCTCCTTACTCGCGCACGCAGAGATCGGACTCAGAGGGTGACAAAGGCAAAGGCAAGCGTAAGGAAGCCGAACCCCTACCCCTGTATTTATAACCGGAAGCACAACGGGCGGATCCATCGAAAAGGCAGGTAAATCTTCGCATTTAATGCACCTACCTACCGCCCCCTTAGATTCCATAGGATAAGGCGCACCTGTCACGTCACCGCACTCCTCGCCGCACCCTACGCCTGCTACGGTTGCAGTCGAACGGACACCTCCTAAAAAGGCGCGCTTACGGCGGACGACGGGCAATGATGGGCGTTGTCTTCGGAGGTAAGCAACAGGCGTCGACCCGTCCATCGAACTCTCGAGGGAGCGAAGGCTGGCCCTCGAAAGGGTTTCGACAGCCGCTCTCGAGCAGTTCCTTCCTAGGGAAGTAAAACAGACTCCGATCCACCCCCAAATCTCGAGGGGGCGAAGGCTGGCCCTCGAACAGGGTTCAATAGCCGCCCTCGAGTACCCGAGTCAGGGATGACCCAGGGGGAGTCAGTACGAAGCCCAGCTCGAGAACGAACTCTCGAGTCCCACCGGGACATATCCAAGGCATAACCAGGGAATACCCAAGGATCCCTACGACGGGAGGCATCGAGCCACTGACTCTCATCGAACAGAGTTGGCACCTAGGTAATCCACATGGTTTTGCATAATGAGGACGCCTCAGGGCTTCTGTCGACCCCTGTCGACCCCTGTCGAAGGGGGCACGAGTTCTCACTTGGATCTCCCCGTTACCAGCTCACTGAGGACTTCGAGGCCCGTCCGAACGAGGATAACATGATGCTCTTCACCCCACAATCCGAGCGCAAGGACCCGTGGGACGGACGCTATGAGGTAGCAAAAGCCCAGCCACACGAGGCTTGAGGGCTAGACTACGCACGGCACCCCTCGACGAAAGAGGGTCGAAAATACTCGGAGCCTAGCAGACAGAGTTGACCCCTAGATGGGGCACAATGACTCCAGTTAATACCAATCCCCCTCGATAAAACACAAATCAAAAGCCCCTAGAGGAATTCTTAATCACTCCTCTAGGGCCTCGGGGGCTACCCCCGCGGGGGACGCTCGGGCCCCCCCCCCACAGCGAGATAACGTAACAAAACCCTGCGCCTCGAAACTAGGTACTTCAACTCCACTTCATGTTAACAAACCCCACAGATCATTAGCAACAACCTCTATACGGATTCACCTTATCCGCATAGAGGCTCGGGGGGCTACTGTCGGGTACAAAGGTAAGGGGTACCCTAATCTCTGGCGATTTAGTGCTTAATATTCAGGCAAAATCCAAAATCCATCCAACCTATAAGGGAAGGCCCATCAAACAGGGGCCTACCTCCCCATCAAACATGACCAGTCATGGGCCGGCCCATTACGAAGGGGACAGTAGGCAGAATCCCCCTCGACCTCGATCCCTCGAACAACGGAAGGGGGGGTCGATCGAACGACCCTCTGCCTCGACCCCTCGGACAATGGAAGGGGATCGATCGAACGACCCTCTGCCTCGACCACTCGGACGACGAAAGGAGGGTCGATCGATCGACCCTCGAATGACGGACAGGGGGTCGATCGAACGACTGCGAGCAGGAGGCTCGATCAACTCACCCACTCCCAGTATGGGGTAAAAGGAATCCAATGCGCCTACCTGCTCCCGCCTAACGCCATGGGCGGCCACTACCATGGTCAAATCTATCAACTCGTCGCCCATACTCGGGCTCTCCGACGATCGTGCGGCCACTGTAGCCACGTCACAAGTACGGAACCCAAAGGCACCCCCTCGAGCCATGAACGGAACAGCCCTCGGTCATGTTTACAGGGGCGCGTCAGGGTCACGCAGGCCTCGACGCTCCTCGACCCGGGGGCTCGACCGTCACCTCCAACCACTCGGGCATGGGACCCGTCCTATCCGCTCCGCATCGGCTGCAGAGCTCGTACCCGTCCACTGGAGGCCGATCGTCCTAAACCATGACGTTCGGCAGCGTCCAGTCCGCTATCACCATGCCTTGAAGCAATGGAAGGACCGGAAGGACAAACCGCTACAGTGATCGACGTCCCACCGCAAGCATGGCACTATGGACACGCCTCCCATGCCGCTACAGTCTAGGACCTCTGTACTCTCAGGTCTCCCCTTGGTCTATAAAAGGGGGCGCTGGGGTAGTAGGGAGGGCATCGGGACACAGAACAGGGGCATAACCTCACACATAAGAACACAACAGCAAGACATCCGCTCACACTTGCTGCCGTCTAAACTACACCCACTAGCACTCTCCACAAACCCACTAGCATATGCAACAGAGTGCCACCTCCGAACACAATACAATCCAGTGATGGCTTGATCAACATCTCAAGCAATCAATCGACTCACCTAGGGTAGCCTAGCTAGTCCTAGGCCTTAGCTCACTCCGAGCACCCTCATGGAAACCAGCTTGTACTCCCCCCTGTACAAGCACTTCGGTGCGAGATAATACAATTCTTCCTTCCCGCTGGACGTAGGGCCTTCTTTGCCCGAACCAAGATAAATATTGTGTTCTTCTTGTATCATATCTGGGAGTGGGAGCACGCAATATGTAAATTTACTAGTTGGTGATTGACCCCCTGGGTCGAAACACCGAAAATAATATTATTATTTTGGTTTAAAAATAATTTCATCTGTGCCTGTGAAAAGTAAATTAGCCTATGATAATCATAGTGGCGTCCAACATACCAAACGAGGTAATTTTATTACTAATAGCATGTGAGCTGTAAAATTGATTGTCGTTATAGAAACACTTGCATTCAGTCTTCACAGAAGGAGCATTTTTTATTACTAATAGTATCACGTGGATTTAGAAATAATTTAGTTTAAACTTGTGAGTTGTAAAATTACTAGTGATAATCATGGTCGTTCGGTCTCCGATGAGGATTCTTTTTATTACTAATAGTATCATTTATATTTATAAATAATTTTGTATGGGCCTGTGAGTAGTAAAATTTGCGGTGATAATCATCAAGACGTTTGGTCTCTGTGTGACGTATTTTTTATTACTAATAGTGCAATCTGGATTTAGAAAAATCACTCTAAACCCATGAGTTGTAAAATTTGCGGTGATAATCATCAAGACGTTTGGTCTACGTACAGGGTATTCTTTAATTACAAATATTGTTATTTGGATATAGAAGTAGAGCAGTCCAGACCCATGTGTAGTATAATTAGCGATGATAATCATGAAGACATCTGATCTTCATGTGGGGGTTTTTTATTAGTAATAGTATAATTTAAATTTAGAAATAATTTAGTCTGAACCAATTAGTAGTAAAATTGGGGCGGTGACAACCATCATGGCGTCTGATCTCCGTGTGATGTATTTTTATTATACTATTATCATTTAATTCTATAAATAGTAATTGCACTGGTGGCTCGGCTTGCATGGCCCGGTGTGCGCTAGTTCGACGGGGGTTGGGGGTGTGGGTGGGGGGCTCAGAGATGGGTCTCGCTACAAAATACCCTATTCTTTTTATTTTTGTGAATAAAATACCCTATTCTATAGCTAGCTACAGAGTTATTTAGGACCCTCGCTATTCAGCACCTAGCACTCTAAATAGTTATTTAGAGCGTCACTCAGCCATCAATCACCGCAACCTTAAAGTAATAACTAATTCTCATCCCGCAACCATAAAAGCTCAGTCATGAGCGAGCCTCGTTCCCGTAACCGTAAAAGTAACTATTGTTCTCATCCCGCAAATGTAAAAGTATGAGTTTGGTTATTATATATATATATATATATATATATATATATATATATATATATATATATATATATATATATATATACACACACACGCACGCAAGCGCAGGCACAACTGTATCTTCACGGGTACCAGTACCCGCCTGCGCCACCGCCGTCGTCTGCCCCGGACTCTAGACGGAGGCCTCCGGCAGTGGTGCCGGCGACTGCTGCGTCGACCTGCTGTGGCGCCATATGGGGATCTCGCTAGGAGAACTGATCGGCGGCGCTGGACTGGGGTTGGGGTGATTTGCAAAATTTTAGATTAGATGGGATGAGTGGGGGGTTTAAGTGCTAAAATAACCCACCTTTAACTCTAACCATCGGATTAGAGTCTATTGGTCTTGATTAGAGTTTGCATAGTTTACACATCTCTTTGGTTTCCATAACATACGCTCCCTATATATATGCGGTATATTTATCACTATTTTTAGTTTCACACTGCTATACGACACATGACAATTTATGCTATAATTTTGCTAATTCAGGTAAAAACATTATCTATTTTAACTTGGTTCAAACCTTCACATATTTTCTGATGTTTAAGACTTAAGAGGCGGCTACCCGCTTATAAAAGTGAGTGCCGCTTTTGAAATAAAAAAATCCCCTCCCTCTCTCTGGGCTTCCAACTGGCATTTCTCCCTTCGCCTTGAAAATCAAAACCCCTTCAGAAAATTTTTAGGCCGACGCCGTGAAGTCTTCACTGAAATTTCACCTAGGTTGTTCCCTCGTTGTGTCTAATCCTCGCTCTCCTGATCAACGGCGAGGTTAGGGAGGTCATCACCGAGTTTGTCGACGTCTAGCGTTGTTGCTATTCGGAGAGCTGCGATGGTCGCTTACTGAAGATGATGGCCGGGATCGCTCATTCCGTTGCGTCCGTCTGGAATCGGCCGCCCTCCTTCCATTCTCAGGCCACTTGGAAACGGATGGGCTCACCCTCCTTCCACGCCTCCACCGCCGCCGCTTGGAAGCGGTCGTGCCCACCCTCTTCCTTCTATCTTCCACCTCACCACCCCGTTCTCCGTAGCTTCACCCAACACGGTGTTCACGGCAATCTTTCCTTCCACCATTATCAACGAATTCAAGTACGTATAGTTTTACCCTTTCTAAAAAAAACATATTAATGAGAATCAAGAATTATAACGATGTTTTGGATATTGTTTCCAGTAAGGATTATTGCAACCATTTGAAGGCACGGTTTTACTACATTCTTGGGGTATCAATATTTTGTGGATCTTATGGTAACAATATTTTGTGGATCTTATGGTAGTAGTATTTTGTGGATCTTGTGGTATCAATATTATCTTTGGTATGAACATACGAGTGGAATTATTATAGTTACAATTGGTGCAAGAGGACTGAAAAAAGGATCTTATGGTATCAATATATTGTGAATCTTTGGTATGAACATAAGTTACGATTGGAATTATTATAGTTGCAATTGGTGTTGGTGATATAGGATGGAAAAAAATAGAAACTAGTCTTATGAAACAAGGCATCTACGTACTATAATGAGATGGGTAACACTTGACTAGGTACTACGATTACTATCGGTGATAGAGGACTGTCTTTTCCCTATTGCAATTAACACATCAAGGGTTTTATTGATCATTATGGCAAGAAAAAAAACAATTTTATATACACCTTTGTTTTCCCCAAATCCTAGACTATAAGAATTGTTCCTGCGAAGACACCCTCCCTATCAAGAAGTATTGTTGCGAAGAAACTCTCCCTGAGAGTCAAATAAAATGTTTCATGTATGATGATTGTGAGCCACCTAAATCAACCAATTGGTGCAAACTAGGGATGGTCACACTAGTACAAGACCAAGGTGTTGATGGTAAGACTTTTTTGTAGTATATTATGTCATAGGTATATGTTTCATTGTTTTCTAGTCTAAACTCTACATGTTTTCCCTTAGATACTTGTTGGGCATATGTTGTTACAACAACTATTGAAAGCATCAATGCAATAAAAACTAGGAAGCTGGTTAAATTATCTAAACACAAATCATCGACTGCAATAACTTATCGAATGATGGATATTTTGGTGGCAATGCTCATATGGTATTTGATTACGTTGTCCAGAATGGTGGTGTTGTTGAACACAATGTTTATCCGGTTGTAGTTAAGCAAGGCCCTTGACGTAAAGTAACATTATGTAATTGATATGTTACAATACCACTTGCATACATGTTGAAATAAGTATACTATATACTGTTGGTTCCTAAAGTTGTCCTCTATTACTAACAAAACTCGTCTAAGGATTGTTGATACATTCTGCTCATTTGAACTATTTCATTTTGAGAAGTTAGAGATGTTAGATTTGTTAGTCGCCGAATTCTAACTCTTGGGACAAGTAGAACTCTTACTCTCATGAAGAGGAGAGGATGATAGAGTTGGGGCAATTTTTCTGCTTTAATTTCTTCTCTGGTTTTATTTCTTCTCTAACTCAATGCCATGCCAACCTGAGGGGTTGGCATACATATTTATAGGCTGTGAACCAGCCAAGCATATGCCAAGATGCTAGTCTAAGATGATGTCCTAGATGTCGTAGATGTTGTCCTAAAAGCTAGTCCAAGATGTTGTCCTAGATGGGGCAGCAAACTACCATGCAGTCCTAAAGCTGAACTAGTCCTAGATGTTGTCCTAAAAGCTAGTCTAAGGTGTTGTCCTAGATGGGGCAGCAAAACCACCATGCAGATGTTGTCCTAGAAAGTAAATGTGAGTCCCACAAAGACTATAGAGACTATCCATCATTCTCCCCTTAATTAAGTCTTGTGTGTCGTCTTGGGGAAAGTTGAACCATCCTGATCCTAGGGCAAAGCTCAAAAAAGTTAACCCTTCCAAGAGGCTTGGTGAGTAGGTCTGCAAGCTGATCCTTGGTGTTGATGTAGCTTGCCTTGATGCTTCCTGAAATGGTACTTCACCTGGATGTGCCCTCTCCATTCATGAAAATGGGGTTCTTTGCCAGGGTCAGGGCGTACTTGCTATCCACCCTAAACTCCACTGCTTCAGTGTCTCTACCGAGGAGATCACCAAGCAGTCGAGCGAGCCAGAGCACCTAAGTCAAAGCGGTGGAAGTCGCTATGTACTCAGCCTCGCAGCTAGATAGGGCCACCACCTGCTGCTTGACCGACTACTAGCTAATGAGGCACTTGCCGAGGAAGAAGAGAATCCCATTGGTGCTCTTGCTGGTGTCGATGTCGCCTGCGTGGTCACTGTCACTGTACCTGACGAAGTGTGCCGCACCGGGATACCTCAGGTAGTAGAGACCATTATCGAGAGTCCTCACAACATAGCAGATGATCCTCTGAGCCATAGCTTCCTTGAGTGGTGGTGTAGAGCCTCCTTCCTCGAACGGATTCAGGGTCGAGATGATCCTCTGAGGGGCAACTTGACGACGTCTAGTTCTCCTCAACAGCTGCTCGGGATCTTCTAGATAGTTTCCCGGCAGTTGGAAACCGCTCATACACTGTCTGGCTTCACAAGAAAGGAAGACATAGATAGGGGTAAGCCCCTATGACTAATTGATAACTAAGTTAGCGAGAATCTCTGGATTCAATCTAATTAAAATTTCTAGACTATGCTTTCTCCAGCAACGGTGCCAGAAATGCTTGTTGGTATTTCTTATGATTATTGGATAAATCCGCAAGCGCACAGATTATACCGTTGTAGCACTTCACCTAGGAGTATTCCAAGGTATCGTAATTTATATTTTCCCAAGGGAAAGCTAGGCTAGAAATGATAATTAGAGAGAGATCCTAGAGAGCACCTCAACTTAGTACCAACTAGTATAGGGGGGTAAACGATATATGTGATAGGAAGGGTTGATGAATGAATAAGCCAAGGTAAATGATACTTAGAACGGACTAGATAGTATAGCTAGGTGGGAGAACAACGAGAGAGTAAAGGGACTCCTATGTAATTCACTCTACTTCAATATACTTAGCCAATTAACTAGTCTAAACACTATAGTTTGTCTCCTCAATACAAGTATGCTAGGCGAGGGGATAGATCAGTAGGAGGACAAAACTCCTACTGGACCGCGCCCTCTTCTTACGGGGGCTTTACCTTTTAAGAACTTGCCTAAGAATACGTGGTGGAATACAAAGACCAGACAAGGCTGTCACTCTCTTGCTAGCTACCACAACAATCCGTGCAACAAGCGGTAACCAAGGATAAGATGATGTATAAGCACCACGCTTACACACAACTTATTACTTTGACTACGATCTATAATCAAAGCACCCTATGACAGGCAATGATCGCATACGGGAAAGGCCACAAGGATCACAGACTATTGATGTAAAGGCTATTAAAGAGCAAAAGCATATAACAAGACTATATCTAGTATAGAAATGCTCAAAGTAAATACTAAGTAAAGTAGAGGAAAAGTAATATATTGAATAAGATAAAGTCTTATAAAGAAGGAAAGATACAAGAGCTATACCAGACTTTCCAGAAGACGACTCCGGAAATCTCGAGCGCAACTCGACTCAACTCTAACTCCCACTCTAGACTAACTACTAGAATAATCTAAGGAATAGTCTTGTAGGCTTCTTCACCATGTGTAGAGACGGGGGTATGAGCCTCTATTTATAGTGGGAGGTGGAGTAGGGGCTACTCCATCGCCACGTCATCGATCCAGGAGGCTTCAAATCTCCACCCTTGGATCCAACCGCCTTAGAACTGACTTGGAGTGGATGGTTGTGATCTTCAGCATGTGTTAGTGAGTATGGCGGTTGGCAGGTGCTGAACTGACCTAGGGGGAGGTCGGTCGACCCCCCCCCCTATGACCTGTGGGCCATCCTTCACCTTCTAGATGCAGCCCCACTGGTCAGGGACCAAGTGAGCGGTGCTTGTGGGCCCAGGCAGAGGTCGGCAGACCCCCTTGGGGGCTCTGGCCCACCTCGGCCTTCCAGGTGCTGGTCCCACTTGTCATTGGTGTTGATTGTTGGTTCCGAGTTAATTGTCATGTTTATCTCCTTGGTGTGGGCCCATGGATCCATGTGCTTTGCATGTGAGCCGTTGAGAGGAAGCACAGAGTGATCCAAGGGTTGGAATTCTCTCTAAGGTGCTTCTCCTGGATCATGGCCAAGAGGGGAGAGCTGGTGGGCCCATAGGGAGGTCGGCCGACCCCCTATGTGGGTCCTACTGGCTCTCCTTTGCTCCATTTCTTCATTCCTGCATTCACATACTCATGGACATGTGGAACTTATTATTTGATAAAGTATGCTCAGGATGTGATTGTTTTATCCTTGATCCCGAGGTTGTTGGCAGTATTTTGGTTATGTAAAAGTGTATCATTGTTGGTGCCAATAGAATGCCAAGTCCGGTCGTGTGTGGGCAAGGTAGCGAAGGCTCCCCACAAGATGCCGGTACTGCATAGCATCTGCATCCTCCTCCGTCATGCTATGGCGGCTTAGCTTTAGCCTCTCCTCCATCAGTGTGAGAGCTAGATTGTAGTCGGTGAGCCTAGCTAGCTCAATGATGCGCTTGGAATAGGCAGTTTGTCAAAGCGTGATCCTGGAGTCATCCTAGTGCACCTCGATCCCCAGGTAGAAAGAGAGAGGCCCCAAGTCACTCATCTGGAGGGTGGCCTTCATCTCTTCCTTGAATGCCGCCACCTCCGCATCCTTGGTGCCGGTGATCACCAAGTTGTCGACATAGACACCCACCAGCAGGGCATTTCCTCCATTGCCCCACCGGTAGATGGTCACCTCGTGCGGGGTTTTCTTGAAGCCCATCCCCTTTAGCGTGGAATCCAACTCCATGCCCTCGATTCCTGTCGCAAACCATAAAGGGCCTTGCGTAGGCGGAGCACCTTGCCCTCCTTGCCGAGGATGGCAAATCCCGGTGGTTGATGCACGTAGACCTCCTCCTTCAAGTCGTCGTTAATAAACACTAACTTGGCATCCATGTGATGAACACGCCAGCCCTCCTAGGCAGCTAACGCAAGGAGGAGTCACACGGACTCCATCCATGCCATGGGAGTGAAGGCATCATCGAAGTTGACCCCCTCCTACTACACGAAACCTCATGCCACCAAGCAATCCTTATGCTTGATGATGGCACCGACTTCATCTGTCTTCAGTTTGAACACCCACTTAAGGTTGATCGCACGGTGACCACGAGGGAGGTCAGCAAGCTCCCAGGTGTAGTTCTTCTCAACCGCATCCATCTCCAACTGCATCACGGTGCGCCATGCCCCGTCTCTCTCGGCCTCTACAAAAGATCGAGGCTCGTTGTCATCACACACAAGGTGCAACTGTGCCTCCAGGTCGTGTGACACTAGTCCCAACACTAGCTAGTCACTGGGAAGGTCCTCCATCATACGGTACTGCAACAGATCGTCGTTGTAGTATGCGTCCATGCGCTCCTCGTCATGAGAGAGTGGGGAAGTGAACTCCACCGGGCCGTGCTCGACATGAGCTGGTGCTAGAGTAGACGTGCCTGGAGGAGTGGCTGTCGATGCTAGAGTACGTGGTGTAGCCGGTTCTGGTGGAGTCGGTAAAGAACTGGTCGTAGATAAAGTAATGGCCAGAGGGCGTGGTGCTATTGGTGTAGCAGACGCCAGGGTCGATGGAGACTCGGGGACTGAGGTAGGCATGCTTAGCAAAGAAGAGTTGCCTGCCCCCCAGCTCCTTCGAAGTGGACGTGCTCGATGGTGATGTAGTCGTACGTCGAAGTCGAGCCATTGTCTACCATCTTGTCCCATGCCCATCCGCGCCCTTCATTGAACACAACATCGCGCATCGTGCGCACATGTTGTATTTTCGAGTGGAGGATGCAGTAGGCCTTCAAGCCCTCTTCGTGGCCGATGAACACTCCCAGAGTGCTCCTATCATCGAGCTTGCCAATGTGGCCATGCCCTTTGGTGAACGCGAGAAAGCCAAAGACCCGCAAGTGGGAGACCACCAGCTTGCGCCCATGCCAAGCCTCATACGGAGTCCTATCATCGAGTGCCTTGGTAGGCGAGCAATTGAGAATGTAGATGGCCATCACCACCACCTCTCCCCAGAAAACGGCCAGCATACCGCTTTGCTAGAGAAGGGCCCGAGCCATCCCCACAACCATCTGGTTGTGTCACTCGATGACACTATTCTGTTGCGGCCTGTACAACATGGAGTCCTGGCGCTGAATGCCCTCACGACGCGAATTCAATCACTGTGAATTTGCCATCATTGTCGGTATGCAGCACGTGTAGCTTGCGACCGCACTCTGCCTCTACAGTAGCCTACATGCACCTGATGGCATCCTCAACCTCTCCCTTGCTGCCGAGGACCATCACCCACATGCAGCGGGAGAGATCGTCTATGAGAAATAGGAAGTAGCGTCGTTCTCCCGATGTGGCCGGTGTCACTAGGCCACACAAGTCCCATGCACGAGCTCGAGCCTCTCCTTGGCTCAGAAGCATGACCGCTGGGGAAAGGGAGTCTCTTCTGCTTCGTCAACACACAGACGTCGCAGAACTGCTCCACATGGTCAAGGCATGGCATGCCTTGCACCATCTCCATAGCACTAAGCCACTTTAAAGCCTCGAAGTGGAGGTGCTTGAAGTGCTCATGCCACTACCATGCCTCATCGTCCTGACGAGCAGTAAGACAAAGGGGTTTTGCTACCTGCACGTTAAGAATGTAAAGTCGGTTGGTCCACCTGTTCACCTTGGCAAGAAGTCAGTGACGGCAATCGTAGATGCAAAGTATCTCGTCCTTGATCTCCATGCATGAGTTGTTCTCATCCAGTTGTCCCAAGCTGATGTTGGAGTTCCTCAACGCAGGGATGTAGTAGACTCCGATTAGCCAATGCTCACCGGTCTTGGCAGTGAAGATGACGGAGCCAATGCCCTTGATCTCCATGGTGGAGGCATCCCTGAACTTGATGGAGCCTCAAACGCTGGAGTTGAGCTCGGAGAAGAACTCCCATCGACCGGTGATGTGATGGGTGGCACCGGTGTTGAGGCACCACCCGTCAGTCTTGTCATTGCCGGAGCCATTGTCAAGGAGGGCGTGTGCTTTTGGCTCGTCAAGGTGGAGAAGAGCCGCTATGGCCAGTGCCACGGGAGGTAGCTCAATGCTTTGATGTGCTATGAACAGAGTTGGCTTCCTCGTCCTCCACCTGTGCGACGTGGGCCTAGTCGCGTTGTGGCTGTCGGTAGTCGTTGGTCCAATGGCCAAGTAGACCACAGTTGTGGTAGATGTTGTCTCGTGTTGGCTTGTGCTTGCTGGCGGCACCGCCCTGGGAATCTCCCTAGGAACGTCCTCCTGCCCCGACCTAGGCACCTTTGCGTGCCTTGCGTGTCTTGCCATGCTTGCGACCACCTGTCTTGGAAGAGCACTCCCCTTCCTCCTGTCACCTTGGCCGACATCCCACTACTTCCGAGTGAGAAGGAGCTTGCCGTCAATGGTGATGGACCCTGAGTGAGGCTATGGCTCATCAATATCGTTTACCTTGAGGTGACTTATCGCCTCCTCGATTGACATCATGGAGAGGTGCAGCAGAGACTTGATCGTTGTAGGTGTCTGCTTATACTTCTCGGGGATGCAGCAAAATAGCTTTTCGATAGCTCTCTCCTCGTTTTAGGTGTCGTCTCTTAACTGCACCAACTTCTACAATAGAGTGTTGAGACTGAGAGCAAAGTCATCCACGTTCTCACCTGGCTTGAAGGTCAGGTCTGCCACTCCTTGCAAATTGCCTATAGCGTAGACTTGTGGGCGCAGTGAAAGGATCAAGATGCCCAAGAGGGGGGTGAATTGGGCTCTTTTAAATTTCTAAGAAATAATTAAACCTATCAAGAGCCAATTAACCCCCTAGTGCTTTTCCCAAGTGTGTCCTAGCTACACAAGCAAGACATGGCAATGAAAGCGGTAAAGCCCTATGCAATTCTAGTCAAGCAACACAAAGGTAATGCGGAAAGTAATGCTTGAAAGTAATTGCAATAAGTAAGAAGAAGAGAGAAAGCAAGTTGACACGATCACAACCGATCACAACAACGCCTTTTTGGTGAATCGCCCACAACCGATCACAACAACGCTTGGGCCATCCACAATGATCTCCACCGGATGATCACCAAGCCGTCTAGGTGATGTCGATCACCAAGAGTAACAAGCACTAACACTCACTTGACCAAGGCTATTCTAGTAATTGAATGGATGCACACTTGCTATTTCTAAGCAACTAGTGAGAATCAACACATGGAATTGCAATTCACACTCTCACTAGGGCTCTTGCACTTCTTGCTCTCTCACAAGACAATATCAGCAATTGGAATGAGCAAGAGTGGTGCCAAGGGGCTGATGGGGAAGTATAAATACCCCTCAAGCCAACCCCTAGCTGTTTGGCACAAGATACACTTGTCTGCGTCACTCGGGACGCAAGAAACAGGCTGGGGTTCGGACCAATGCACATGCGTCCGGACCCCCTCAGATCACATCTTTCAGCACATAGAACAGCCTGTCCGGACGTTGTTCCTTGTCTGGACGCAGGCCACCGGACAGCGTCCGGATGGAAAAGACCCTCTCTGGAACTCTCTGTTGGAGTTCGGACGCTCCCTGATGGTCCGGACTCACCTCACCGGACTGCGTCCGGACTCAAAACCTACTCTCGGGAGCTCTCTGCTGGGGTCCGGCCGCAACATGCAGTCCGAACCCTACACTATTCACAGCGTCCGGATGCACTGACTCAGCTGAACAAACCCTAGGGGTCCGGACGCACACCCAATGGTCCGGACCCTAGGTTTCTCTAGCGTCCGGAGCTCCTTTTCGAGCCAAAACAGCATGCTTCCAAAATGGAAGTCCTCTACAAGGTCCAAGGACTATTTCTAAGCTGCCTAGTGCTAGTTTTCATAAGTGTGCACCACACCTAATCACATAGCCTCTCCTAGGTCAAGCTACTAATTAGTATCCCCGTTAATAGTACGACCAAAGGAAAAATAAAGGTGCTAAACTATTCTAAGTATCTCTCAACTACAATGACACTTAGACCTAGTCTAATCTTCAACCTTGTCGCCAATCCTTTGAAGACCAAAACGATTCCAATAAGGGGAACGAATGCTATGATAGTCCAATCAACCATCCATTACCATGACCTAACTTTCATATTGCCTCTGCAAAACACACGTTAGTCATAGTAATCTTGCATTGTCGTTAATCACCGAAACACTAGGGGCCTAGATGCTTTCAATCTCCCCCTTTTTGGTGATTAATGACAATACGCCGTAGAGTATGATAAGAGAGTTTTTTTTGGTTTTCAAGTGACTTGGTTTACCTAAGCATGAGTTAGTGAATAAGAATGAATAATACATGCTTAAGTAATGCAAGCCACAACTTGTACTAAAAGATAAGAATCGAGTGCAAGAACAAGAGATATGCTCAACATGAATATATCGAAGTAAAGCGCGGAAGCATATCATGAACAAGAGCAAGTGACATAGCATAAAGATGAGAATGAACCAGATATGTCACAAGCACAAGTGAATCATCACACAAAAGCATATGCAAGAAGGGTAAACATGATGCATGAGTACGAGAGAAGTAAGCACAACAAAAGATCCAAATCTCTCTCTCAACTCCCCCTATCACTAGCATACTCTCGCTCTCTCCCCCTTTGGCGACAAAGCACCAAAAACTAAGCGTCGGGCGCAGGAGGAGCAGCCGGGTCACGAACACGAGGACGGAGGTCGAACTGCTCGTAGTCTGGACTGGAGTCGCTGTCAACACTCTGACCCATTGTGTCTGGAGCTGCTGTCACAGAAGTAGTGGTTGCGGAGGTAGAAGCTGAAGCATCGGCCACTGACTCTGTTGCTGTGTCTATCTTCTGTGTCTCCAATGCCGGTGCCTCTGAGCTAGGCAAGTCTAGAGCTGGAGCGGACACGGTGGGAGCAACCTCAAACACTGTCTGTGCATGTGCCTCTGAACTAGGCAAGCCGAGAGCAGGCACTGACTCTGGAGCAGGGACTATGAGTGGTGTCTCTGACACTGGAAGCTCTACAGTCTGTCCCTGGGGCTCACTGGCCGCTGGAGTCACGTCTGGCTGGACCACTGGAGTAGTAGTGACTACCGTAGTCGGGTCCTGAGGTGCTAGCTCGGACAAAGCCACTGAGGAGGGGAACGTGCCACCTGTCTGTGGTGCGGGCTCCATCGGAGAGGGCTGGTAGTCGGTAGGACTAGCAAGGCCAGTGAGGGCACTGTAGCTAGCCGAGAAGTCTAGTGCAAGAGTACCAAGCCCGACAGACGCTGAGTAAGGGGTGAACCCCGTACGAATCGGTGTAAATTGTGTCATCTGCCCCACTGTGTCAAGCCATTGACTGACCTGCCTAACTGGTGTTTAGAACTGAGCAGACGGACTCGCTGGTCGTGAAAGTCCTAGAGGAGTAGCCGGCCGAGACTGTCGTGGAGGTGTAGCTGGCCGACCCTAGTAAGGTGAGTACGAGGATGAGGGAGCCGGGTGCTGGATGTAGTACGGCACACCAGGAGGCGGTGGCTGTGGTGAGAGCCCAGAAGACTGTCCAGGAAACTGTCCAAGCTGACCCGGAAACGGCCCAAGCTGCTGCGGCCCAAGCTGGAACTGTTGCGGCCTCTGAAGGTAAGGTGGTGGAGGAGCCCCAGTATGCTGCAGAATGTGACTCATGAAGTGCAGGGTCTGTGCTTGAGACTGAAGGAGTTGTTGCTGGAACTGGTCCTGATGGGCCTGAACCTGTGAAATCATGGCAACCATCGACCCCTAGGACGCCTCGAGCCGGTCCAAGATCCGCAGGAGGGCAAGGTCAGACTGAGCTGACGGTGGAGCTACACTGGAAGGCCCTGCCTCGGCATCGTGAGCTGCTGCTGGACGGTGAGGACGGTAGTCGTCGTCATCGCTGTCATAATAAACTGGCTCGGTGCCCTGACCAACGTCCTCCTGCCTCTCGAGGTCAGCAAGCTCGGCCCGTGCCACTGCACGAATGGCCTCATCCTGGGCCTCCACCTCGGTTCTCTCGCGGGCTGGTAAGTCTCGCTAAATGCCCCTAAGAACACGAGGACCCCGGCGTCTGTCAACGACTGCACTCATCTTGTAGATCGGGAACACTGAGGGTGAGTCGGCAAGCTCTTTGCTGATCGCTGGGTGACTGCAAAGTGGAAGCACGAGCAAACTGCTGATCCAGTGACCGTAGGGAAGCTGCCTCCTAGGGATAATCCCATCTGCTATGGTGTCCTCCATCTCACACACAATAAAATCTGCCAGGTCAAACGGTGTCTACCTCACCATCGCTGTCAGGAGGTACAACTGAAGGTTCGTGATCGCGTCACGGTACCTGGTGCGAGGAAGAAGAGTGTTCCTCAACATGTCCTTCAGGAGACGAACGTGAGGAAGCAACTCGGCAGGAGCACGACGAGCACCAGGACCGAACGGCTAACGGAAGCAGGGTGACACGTGGTCCACAGCCGGTGTAGTACCTCCAATGGCTCTGCGTGGGGGTCACACTCTCTGAAGCACTGGTGGTGTAGCCTGAGCTCGTATTGAGTGAGGTGGAGACGCTCTCTGAGGGCTGACAAGTACCTCCTGTAGCACTCCCCTCTGAACGTGTACTGCAGGAACTCGTGGTCCGGGTCTATCCAGAGTGACGCGTAGAACTCCTGGACCCAGTGCTCAACGTAGTTCCCCGAGTGGCCTAGGAGGTCCGCCAGCCCAGGAAGGTACGTGAGCAGAGGTTGAAGCATCTCTCCACCGGTCTCCACAATGTGCTCAAGAGGGCACACTCGGTGGGGTCGCAGTTGTATCCTCATCGTCCGAGCTACGTCGTAGAAGTCCTTGTGGCGAGGGTGCCACCAACCTGGAGGAGCGTCCAGGTGCCGCTGAACAGGACACCACTCCTCAAGCTCAACCATCCGGAGCTCACAGACCTGCTGAGTAGTGGCCAAGCTGAGGTTGAAATGCACGGGCATCACTGGGGGCCCGTGAAGTGACGGCGGTGGAGGAACGGCCCTCGGAACTCTGTCACCGCGGCGCTGACCCTCAGGGCGAGGGGCAACGGCGACACGGGAACATGTGACCCGTCTGAGGGGAGGAGTCGGCTGAGCTGTCTCTGAAGTCTCTGCTACCTCTGTGACTGCCTCTAGGGCCAGAGTGCCCTCTACTGCTGTTGTGGTGGCCTCTGCTGCCTGTGAGGACTGAGCTGCCTCATCGGTCGCTGTCGGTGGCTGGGAGGATTGCGGCTCCTGAGCTCTGGAGGAAGGAGTGCGAGCACGGGTGCCAATACGAAGCCCGGCACCACGCTCTGCTCTGTCGGCTACCTCAGCAACTGCTATCGCCGCTACTGAACAATCTAGCCACCAACATTCAATGAAACAATCAATCAAACCACTGACACACTGAGAGAGGCCCAAGATGCCACTGCCACTAAGAAAACCCACTGCCACTGCCACTGACACTGCCAATGTCAAAGAGAACCATTGCAAGTAACACACTGTCGCTGACAAGATAACTATTGTCACTGCAAGAGACCCATATGCCATTGACAACTCGTGAGGCTTTTCCTCAATCCATACTCGCGGGCTTTGCCCCGAGTTCTCTGCCACTGTCACTGACCTGACTGCCACAAGAAATAGATAGATAGAGTATACGTAAGCATAATAATCATCTAGAGGTGCGAAAAGCCTATGGAAGCAAGCATAGTAGATAAGAGAATAGAAGAACAGTGTTGGCTACCTGAGGGACGAAGTGAGAGTCCAATGCACGTCGGGTTCGGAACCGGGACACCACGACAACCGAATCGACGTCGGTCGAAACGCGTGACGACGAAACGACGAAGAAACCCTAGGGAGGATCAGAGAAATCCTAGGGGGAAGGTTTGGTGCTGGTGGTGCGGTGGTGGCAGGAGGCAGGGAGGGGAGGGAGGGGGACAAGGGAAACCCAAGGAAGGGTGGGGGCTCAAGCACTGCTTTGCTCGTCTGAGGGGGGCGCAAAGGGCGGCGCACGGCAGAGCAGAAGGCTCGATGGCGCGGCGAGCGCACGGCGGAGCCGAGCGAATGCGGCGGCACGCGACAGGGGAGAATGCGGGTGCGCGCCGCGGGGGCGCGAGGACGCGGGGTGAACGAGAGAGGCGAGGCGCACGGGCCCGCAGGAAGGGCCGGCGGCGAGGATGTGCGGGCGGCGCTGATGGTGGACTGGTGGCGGCGGTGTACGGCGGATGGGAAAAAACAGCCAAAGAGGGAACAGAGTGGAGTGGGCACGAGGGGTAACCGCGCAAGAAGATCGGACTCCGGACGCACAAGGTTGTCTGGACCCATGACACCGGACGCCAGGGGGTCAAAAACCGAGTGACATGCTCTCTGTTACGTATTTATCCGGACACTGAAATAGGTCCGGACGCAAGGAATAGCACCGACCGGAGTCACTGTGTGGGATAATGCACAGTGGGAGGGGTTGACCGGACGCACGCAGGATGGTCCGGACGGCTCAAATCGCGCATCCGGACTGTGCGACCGGAGCAACACAGAGAAACACAGGGGGAGTCCGGATGCAGAAGATGGTCCGGACTGAAGGATAACGTAGCGTCCGGAGGCGATTCTAAAGCCAAAATGCATTGAAACATTTTCCTATCTCTCCCTTGCTCTCTCCCAAGCCATTTCCAATAGAGAAGAGAGTCAAATAAACACTTGATGGATATGGTATGAGAACCATCACTCAAACCCTCATGGTTTTTCAAATAATTAGCCTTTGTCTTAGCTTTTTTTTTGTGAAAATAGGCAATAAAACGAGGGCGAGGAGCACCATAAGGCCACTAGTAGGGGTATAGTAACAACTTGAGCATGGAATGCTCCCCCTAAAGTGGACGAACTCAGCGGATGCTCAAAACTTAACCGAAAAAGAACGATCAAGCAACAAACATGCATATGCAATGCAATACTTGAATTGGAATCTAGTTGGTTGTCAAGTTTAAACCGCGATTAAGCTTCTTCACACGCTTTGAGGGCGGTTATCTTAACCACGTTAGACAAGCCTATGTGCACGTACATAAATTAAACATGGCATATATTACAATGAATGCAAGGCACCAACACAAGATCATCTTTTAGAGAAGTTACTTAGATCAAGCACATTGAGTTCACTTCTCAACCTACAAAAGGTTGCTTCATCAAGAGGTTTTGTGAAGATATCCGCCAATTGATCCTCACTCCTTACACCAACTAGTGAGATATCTTTCTTTGAAACATGGTCCCTTAGAAAGTGATGGTGGATATCGATGTGCTTAGTGCGTGAGTGTTGAACCGGATTGTTTGCAAGTTTTACCGCACTTTCATTATCACAAAGAAGTGGAACACTTTTAAGTTCAACACCATAGTCTAGAAGAGTTTGTTTCATGTATAGGATTTGTGCACAACAAGCTCCAGCGGCTATGTATTCTGCTTCCGCGGTAGACAAGGCCACACTATTTTGTTTCTTATATGACCATGATATAAGTGATCTTCCAAGCAAATGGCAACCTCCGGAGGTACTCTTCCTATCAACTTTGCAACTGGCATAATCCGAATCGGAGTAGCCCACTAGTTGAAAAGTAGCTCCTTTGGGATACCAAAGGCCAATGCTTGGGGTGTGTTTTATGTATCTAAGGATTCTTTTTACGGCACTAAGATGTGATTCCTTAGGTTTAGCTTGAAATCTAGCACACATGCATACACTAAACATGATGTCGGGCCTAGATGCGGTAAGATATAACAAACTACCAATCATAGAATGGTAGAGAGTTTGATCAATAGGTTTACCGTCCTCATCAAGGTCGAGGTGTCCATTTGTAGGCATTGGTGTGTTGATTGACTTACAATCTTCCATCTTGAACTTCTTTAGCACATCATTAGTATACTTCTCTTGAGATACAAATGTGCCTTCTCTCAATTTCTTCACTTGAAACCAAAGGAAGAAGGTAAGCTCCCCAATCATGGACATCTCAAATTCCTTTGACATCAAGTCACCAAATTCCTTGCAATCATCTTCATTCGTCGAGCCAAAGATAATATCATCAACATACACTTGACAAATGAAGATATCTCCATCTTGCTTCTTGGTGAATAGTGTTGTATCAACCTTCCCAATAGTGAATCCCTTCTTGAAGAGGAAGTCTCGAAGACGCTCATACCAAGCTCTAGGGGCTTGCTTGAGCCCATATAGCGCCTTGGACAACCTATAAACAAGGTTAGGATATCTAGGGTCCTCAAAACCGGAAGGTTGGTTGACATAGACTAGTTCATTTATGAAGCCATTTAAGAATGCACTTTTCACATCCATTTGATATAGTTTCATGTCATGGTGTGATGCATATGAAAGGAGGATACGTATGGCTTCAAGTCTTGCAACCGGTGCAAAGGTCTCCCCAAAATCCAAGCCTTCAACTTGGGAGAACCCCTTTGCCACTAGCCTTGCCTTGTTTCTCACCACTTGACCTTGATCATCTTGCTTGTTGCGGAACACCCACTTAGTTCCTATCACTCTTGCATCCTTTGGCTTTTCTTCTAGAGTCCACACTTGATTGCGGGTGAAGTTGTTCAACTCTTTATGCATAGCATTCACCCAATCCGGATTCTCAAACGCTTCCTCTACACATGTAGGCTCAACACAAGACACAAAAGAGTGATGTTCAATAAATGAAGCTAGCTTTTGGGACCGACTCATTACTCCCCTTGAAGGACTTCCAATGATGAGCTCTTGTGGATGTGATTGGAGTATGGGTGCGGATCTTTTATCAACCACTTGAGGAGGAAGAGTAGGTGCATCAACATCTTGAGCTTGAGCCTCTACTTGAGCTTGAGGGATGAAGGTGTCTTCATTTGTTTCCCTCACTTTGTCATCATCATCTTGAGGCTCTTGTGATGTAGAAGGTTGAGCATTTGCATTATCTTCAACTTCTACCACCACTTGATCTTCTTCTTTGGGATTGATTGCACCAGTAGGCATGTTCTTCACAGCCTCCCTCAATGGTTCATCACCTACATCATCAAATTTTTCATTTGCTCCTTGGAGCCATTAGTCTCATCAAATTCCAAGTCATACGTTTCTTCTACTAAGCCGGTGGCTTGGTTAAATACATGGTATGCTTTGGATTTCATAGAATAACCAACTAGGAAGCCAATATCACATCTTCTTTGAAACTTCTCTAGATGTTGACGCTTCTTGTAGATGTAGACTTTGCACCCAAACACCCTAAAGAATGATACATCCGGCTTCTTTCCATTAAGCAACTCATATGGTGTCTTCTTCAAGAATCTTTGGATGAATAATCTATTTGAAGCATAGCATGCGGTGTTGATAGCTTCGGCCCAAAACTTCTCCGGGGTGTTGTACTCATCTAGCATGGTTCTTGCAAGTGTAATCAATGTCCGGTTCTTCCTCTCAACCACTCCATTTTGTTGTGGTGTATATGTAGCGGACACTTCATGCTTGATCCCAACTTCATCACAATATTCTTCAATTCTTGTGTTGATAAACTCGGTGCCATTGTCACTTCTTATTTTCTTGATCTCTACATCAAACTAATTTTGTGCTCTCTTGGCAAACTTCTTGAATGAGCTTGTGGCTTCCCCTTTGTCATGAAGAAAGAACACCCATGCGTATCTTGAATAGTCATCCACAATCACAAGACAAAAGAGGTTGCCACCCAAACTAGCATATGTTGTAGGTCCAAACAAATCCATGTGAAGTAGCTCAAGAACTCTTGATGTTGACATGAATGCTTTGTGAGGGTGAGTGTTGGCAACTTGCTTGCCGGCTTGACATGCACTACAAAGCTTATACTTTTCAAACACAACATCCTTGATGCCTCTAACCATTTCCTTCTTCAATAGCTTCTTGAGAGTAGACATTCCAACATGAGCTAGCCTTCTATGCCACAACCATCCAAGAGATGACTTAGTGAACAAGCATGTTTGGAGGTTGGCATCATTTGAAGAGAAATCCACAAGGTAGAGGTTATTGTGCCGGAAGCCTTTGAATATGACTTTACTATCATCAATCTTGGACACAACAACTTCATTTGGAGTAAATAAGCATTGGAAGCCAAGATCACACAATTGACCAACCGAGAGTAAGTTGAAGCTCAATGATGCAACTAGCAAGACATTTGATATTGAATGATCATTTGAGATTGCCACTTTTCCAAGTCCTTTGACCTTTCCCTTTGAGTTGTCCCCAAATGTAATCTTGTCTTGGTTGTTGACATCTTCTACCAAAGAGGTGAACATTCGGGGGTCACCGGTCATATGTTGAGTGCAACCACTATCTATCACCCAATGACTTCCACCGGTCTTGTCGTTCACCTACACACACAAGAGATCAAGCTTGTTGTTTAGGCACCCATTGAGTACGGGGGCCCATTGCTTTCTCTACTAGTGACTTAGCAACCCAAAGTGTTCTTGGTCTATTCTTGTTGGGTGGTCCCAAGAACACAACTTGTGGTCTCCCCTTGACATCCTTGTTGATGATATAGTGAGCATTGTATGCAAATGGTCTAGCGTGCTTGGGCAAGCGTTGTGGGGTGGTGTCACACAATTGTGAGAAAAGTGTCCTTGCTTCCCACACTCAAAGCATGTCTTCATCTTTGACTTTGGCTTTGCTTGATAGAAGTACTTGGCTTGTTGTTGATATTGAGCTTTAGCTTTGGCTTTGGCCTTCTTCACTTGAGCAGACTTGTAGCCAAGACCGGTCTTCTCATTCTTCATGACCGTGTTCATAAGGAGCTCACTTTGAAGATTGTGGCCCTTAGTGAACCTCTCCATTCCAATGGCTAGATGGTTCTTCTCATTCTTTAGCCTCTTGTTCTCTTTTCTAAGCATATCAACTTCAAGTGCCACATCATAGTCTTCATCTTGTGTCTCAATCACTATTGACTTGGTTGACTTGAGCTTGATAAGATCTTGCTTGAGCTTCTCATTCTCATTCTTGATCTTGACATAGTCATCATAGTGATCCGCCACAACCACTTGCTTGCCTTTGCACTTAGGCACTTGCTCAATGGGCTTAATGATCAAATCATCACAAGAGGTGCCAATGTCAATCTTGACAATGGGGTTAGCATCAATAGGCAAAGAATCTTCAAGACATTCACTTGCTATAAGGAGAGTATCATAGTTCATCTTTACTTCGGTGTACTCTTCCTTAAGCTTGTTATGTTTGGTTTTAAGCTCTTGTGTTGTCCTCTCTAGCTTATCATGTTTCTCTTTTAGCTCTTTTAGAGAGGATTTGAGCTCCTTAGCTTGTGAGGATAAGGATTTGTTTTCACTTATTAGCTCATCACTAGCATTTGAAGTTACTTCAAGTTTAGCAAGCAAGTCATCATTTTATTTTTCAAGCTCCTCATTTTTAGCTTGCTCCTTCTTAACAATTTTAGTGTACTTAGTGAGCAACTTTATGAGTTCATCATAAGGAGCTTGGTATTCATTTTCACTTTCACTACCACTATCATCACTATCCTTTACTTTAGATTGTACCTTCCGGTCACCTTTGGCCATAAGGCATAAGTGTGTAGAGGATGTTGTGGATGAAGACGATGATGGTGGGGGAGGCAATGAAGTCCCAATGACTAGAGCGGCCACTTTCTCATCATCACTATCATCATCGGATGAATCACTTGAGTCTTCGATGTCGGTTAACCAATCACCAACTATATATGCCTTGCCATCTTTCTTCTTTTGATGTTGGAACCTCTTCTTCTTGAAGCCATCTTTCTTCTTGTGTGGCTTCTCAATCTTCTTATCATCATCGCTTGATTCATCTTTTTGATCTTTGCCATTCTTGTACTTCTTCTTGTACTTGTCCTTCTTGGGCTTGGTACAATGATGAGCTAGATGGCCAAGATCACCACAATTGTAGCAATCCATCTTCGACAATGGCTTCCTCTTGTTGCTAGTGAAGAACTTCTTCCTCCATGAATCAAACTTGACACCGCTCCTGTTAAGCTTATTTAGCATCTTGGTGGTCTTCTTCACCATTAGAGCAATGTTGGTGTCACCATCATCTTCACTTGAGCTATCATACACCACCTTTGACTTGCCCATGTCATGGCTAGATTTGAGTGCCAAATCTTTCTTCTTGGTGGATGATGAGCCTTCTTCTTCTTTGTGGATGTGCATGTACATCTCATGAGCGTTGATATTTCCCAAGACTTGTGTTGGTGTATAGTTGGAAAGATCACCTTGATGCAACACGGTCACAATGTTTCCATAATTGGCAATTGGAAGCACACAAAGAATCTTCCTCACAACATCGGCGGGCTCCATTTGAGTTAGCCCAAGTGCATTCAATTCCTCTACAAGAACATTCAAGCATGAGTACATTTCATTTGCATTTTCATGAGCAAGCATGGTAAAAGCATTCATCTTATTCATGACTAAGTGATATCGCTCTTCCCGTTCGCTCTTCCCGGACCAGACCGTCGGACAGCACCGTCAGACTATGCACTCTGGTCCGACGCGTGGCCGACCCCGTCAGCAGAACCACCGGACCACTTGTCAATGGTCCGGAGCTCAAAAGCTGAGAGGTTCAGAGGGTGGTCCGACGCCCCTTGCTGCTTCACACGAGAAAAGTCAAGACCACCGGACCACTTGCTATGGTCCGGAGCTTAGGGGTAAGAGGTCCGACGCTCACGAGCAGAAAACTGATCTTCGCGAAAAAGGATTTCACTCCGCCAAATCTTCCCAAAACTCAACCAAATGAACTCCAACTACAACCAAACTTTGTAGGCATGATCCTTGTACAGTTGGGAGCTATCCCGAAGAAATCATCGCTCAATTTGGAGAGGATAAACAGGAACACTCGGATTTGGGGGAGAAGAGAGCAAAACGAAGAACGCTGCAAAGAAATTGCCCGATCTACGCACTCGTGAGGTTTGAGGAGAATTCCTTCGGTGCAAAGATGCTCCTCACGAATACGAACAACTTGGTTCAAACGGATTTGCAAGAGCTACTCCCCACAAAGAGAAATCATCTCAGGAAAAAAGGGAGCAAAAACAAAACACGAAGAACACAAGAAAAACGGGGACACGATCAAGAAAGCGAAGCCACCATGGCTTACGGAGGTTACGGCCTCCGATTCCTCGCAACAAACTCAAGTTCTTACAGAGGTTGGTAAAATTAACGTAGGGATCTCATGAACTAGAGAGAGGGTAGAGAGAGAGAGTTGGAGCAAATGATTAGGGTTCAAGAGATGGGATGAGGGATACCCCTTCACCCCCTATTTATCGGGCTTTGGCTATTTCCCAAAGACCCCCCTAGATACATGAGTGAACTACCTAGCCTAAGCATTGCAGTCCAAGCTCCGGAAAATATCTCCCGCATTTTGAATGGACGGCCCCGCTTCCTGCCAGGAGTTGTCGTTGCCTCGACACAACCTTCAGGATTCCGCCACATGCCATTTCCGCTTCCTCGGAAGCTCCGCCCGGGTTTTGAGGCCCAAACCCGCAAAACCCGCCACCGGTAGCTTTCGGCTTAACTACCGAACCCCGAGTTTTGAGGCCCAAACTCGGAAACCGTCCTCCGGTGGTTTTGCGGCCCAAACCACCAAACCGCTCGACTAGAGCCACCTTGTCCTCACCCGGTCGGACTCCGAGTCCCCTGAGCCTCTGCTCGACCCGCTCGTCCGCAGTCTTGACTCGGTCGACTCGGTCTACCTCCATATCTTCTCGCACTCGCCGGTGCCAGGCACTAGCCACCACAGCTAGTCCGCCGGCGCCCATGGTCCCTCAGTCCGAGCCCCGCTTCTGCTCTTCACCACTCTCAGTCCATCGACACGGCAAGCCTCTACTCGACCTTCTCCACGCCATTGACCACTGTCACTAGGCATAGTACCTGCACACCACAAGCCGATAGACAGGCACACATTTGCTTTCGCAAAGATTAGTAGTAAGCCACTTAAACTGAAACGCTCAAGTGTTGGACAATCACTCATCACAAAACTGAACATACATGAGTACTTATCCACCATGTGTTCGCACTCACCTACTACAGTCGTCGGTGGTGACCAATAAGGACGTTGTTGATGAGCAGGTCTTGATACGAATCAAGCCCCCTCCCTCCTCGCCTAACCGCGGGACCAACAGGAGAGGCCCCCTGCTGGCCCAGTCGTCGTCGTCGTTGCAGGTGCTTGGGGCACAAACGCCTGCACAGGGATAAATGCATGCTGTGTTTTAGCTTTATATATTTAGGGCTTGCTTTGTACTACCATCTTGGTATATTTTCTTGATCATTATTGGCATGGAATCATGCATGCATGCATGCAGTTGATAGTAATTCAAGCTGTCCTTGTCCCACGAATTCCCAATCTTTGTTTGTTCCAATGTTGACACAAATTGCACATATGCCACTCTATCTTTTTCTTTTACCTTATCTTAGTACGCTTGTATTACTACATATACCATCTTGATTCTCCATGAAGGATCCATTGAAGTTGAGGGCGATATCTACGACGTCATTAACTTCATCGGTATGACGACATGGATACTTTTATTTCCGGACAGCGACATCAAGGCGGAGATGATGTCGTTGTCATGGAATAATTTTCTCTGATCTCTTATCCGTTTTATTGTGGTTAGATCTGGCCATGACGAAGGACTAGGGAGAATAAGTTTTCGATCCGTCTTCCTCATTCTTCGGTGGCAGAAAGAAGAAAATGAAAAACAAAAGAAAGAAGAAGTTTCTCAACTCCACCTGTAGGGATGTTGGTTGTCGTTCGTTGGCATCTATTCTCAGGTTTGTTACTGTTGCCGAGTGTTTGCCTGTGCGGTCTTCCATACGAAGCGTCAAATATGTTTGGTTTTGAGATTCGGAGCTTTTCGGAGCCTGCGTATATTTTAGATGAAAATTAGTTTCTAGATATATCTAGTATAATCTAGATTGTTTGTAACGTGTTGATGTACCCAGGTATTATATAATATATAATTCTTCTTTCCTCGTAAAAAAAAGGTTAGGTGTGAAATTACAAAATATCCCCTGTCTTTTGTAAGTTACTAGCCATTTTTTTTATTTTGGTGTGAGAAGCTTTCGGAAACTGCTTATCTCTTTTTCATAAGTAGCATTATTTTAAACTCTAGAGTTGCAATTATTTTGGGACGGAGAGGGAGTAGGTCGTTGTATGTTCTGGCCGTTTGTGTATAATCTCAATAATAGGTGTTTTTTTTTTGTAATTCACGTACATTTTTTATTTTGCCATCAAGATGATGCATGACAGGTAACAAAATAATGTTTATGAAGATAGAGCCACGCAAAAACTGGAAAATGCTAGCAAACAATGCAACACTCTTCCCTGGTTGATCGTTATTTTGTGGCCAGCTGCTAGAGTCATGGGTTCATCACGGCTCCAAACCCTTGTGCACCCTATAGTTGGCTACATTGGTCGACATTGAGCCAGGGGCATATGCTCATCATGGCACGTAGCTATATAGTGGCTCTCCACTCCCTCCGGTATGCTACTGCACCTCTGAGACCCTAGTTACTCATGTGCTAAAGAAATGTTTGTGAAGTATTTATATACTGCTAATATATATACAGTGTGCTTTGTAACTTCGATGTTAATATTTAACGCTACAAGAGATTGTGCCTTCTATGATAATTTTCATATAACAAAACACTTTTTAGTCATAGAAATGATGTTTTTATGCTAATTTTTCAATGGATGACAAACATTTGTGACTTAGTTGTGCTTTAGTCATAGACAACCGTCACTATGCTCACTTCTCAATCTTTGTAACAATAGCTCATGACAGTGATCGAATGTGATCGTCATAAATTAAATATCATAATCCTACAATTTAAGTATTTTGCAATTCAAAGAAAATGTTGGCAAAGCCTTCTTCACCAAGTGTTTTTTGTCGGACACTCAATAAAATCGGCAAACTGTGGACCGAAAAAATTAGAAAAAAAATTAATCAGGGGAGGCCCCCACTTAGCAAAGTCACAAGTAGCGACTACATGCCCAGCGGGATTCAAATCTGTGACCTCTCCCTTGCGTGATACCACCTCTAACAACTCCACTACATACTTGTACTGAACCAAATGTAAATTGCTTATTTGAGGTCTTAAAGCAATTCAAATCAAAATATTGTCAACTATAAAGTTTCATAACTTTTTGAGATTGACACTTTTTTTTATGAAATTTTAACATCCGAAGTCGTTTATAAAATTTGAAATTCAAACACAGTTTTGCATGACAAGATAATTTCAAATAAAAAAGTTACCAACTACAATGTATCATACTTTTCAGATCTATAAAGTTTATTTTGGTTGTTTTTCCATCTGTGGTCATTTGAAAAATTTGAATTTTAAATTTTTAAAATTCAGTTTTGGATGACAAGATGATTTCAAATTAAAAAGTTGTCAACTATAAAGTTTCATAACTTTTTGAGATACAAAGTTTCGTAGCTTTTTGAGATCTACAAAGTTTATTTTAGTTGTTTTTCCATCCGAGGTCATTTAAAAAATTTAAATTTAAAAATTTGAAATTCAAACGTAGTTTTACATGACAAGATGATTTCAAATCAAAAAGTTGTCAACTACAAAGTTTCATGGCTTTTCGAGATCTACAAAGTTTATTTTGGTTGTTTGATCATCTATTCATCCAACATGATTGTTCTAACATTGTTCACAAATCTCATATGAAGAAATGACTAAAACAAGCATTGTACATCTTGATGAGTATACAGCTTTGTAGGTACCCTTTCATTTGAATTAAGTTATTGCTTCAAAATGTGCTTTTAAATTTTCTTTTGCTAGTGAAAAAAACACTTGGCAAATAAGCTCTTTGCCGAGTGTAAAAAAACACTCAGCAAGACAAAGAGTTTATTTGCCGAGTGCCCCAAAAAAACACTCGACAAACCACTTGATACTCGGCAAAGAGACGGATTCTGGTAGTGCAAATATTTTTGAAATAATCAAATAAACTTGGATGGACAAATGAAAAAAAAAACAAAAGTTCTATATCATAAAGAACTTTGTAGTTGACAACTATTTTATTTGAAATCATTTACGGTACCAAAATTCTGTTTGAAAATATCATATTTTGAATCATTATTTTTGAACTATCCAAATGAACTCGTGTAGAGAAATGACCAAAACAAAAGTTGTAGACCTTGATGAGACCTACAACTTTATAGTTGACATCCTTTTCTTTTGAGGTCATTTTAATACCTAAAATTTGATATAATGATGAGCAAAAAATTGAAAGAAAAAAAAACTAAACCATACCTAGGTTTTAAACCTGCACCACCAATTCCACCATTGTGGGCGCCAAATTACTATGCCATCTAAATTTGTTGATAATTGTACAAAAAAGGTACACATTTAAGCAAAGGGAAAATATAGCTTACCACTGCGATGCTAACCACATCGTGGGCACCAACCTTTTCATTATCTGGTGACGTGGACGTCCGACTTTAGAAAATACTGTGCAAAAAGGTTTGCCCAACCCAAGATTAGTAGAGCTAGAAAAGGATAGCTTGACACTGCGGTGCTAAGGAACTTGTGACTAAAAGCGAATGTTTTTCTTCTTTATACAATTTGTATTAGCAAGAGATAATCAGCCCAGGTGCTTAAAAAACAAAATGGAATCACATACTAATAATAATCAAAACAACGATGTAATTAGCTAGGAACTTAAATGGGTTCATAGATAGAAACCTTTTGGATGATAGATTCACCACAATTTGCTTGGATGCCTTTCACAAAATCAAATTAGATCATAGACACAAATATTACTCTCTAAAATGGAGAAACAACTACAATGAGAATCAACCAATGTAGCCACAAAAACAACGGTCAACGAAATCAAAGGAGTGGATGCTTGTACCTTAAAACAAGAAGATCATGCCCTTCAAAATCCAAAAGTTTCATGGCAAAGAATGTGCACAACAATAGAGTGAGTGGGGAAAACACACACCTCCTAGATGGGTGTGCTTGAGATGGGAGAGGGGATGGAGAGGACGATATCATTGTCGGTTGTAGCTACAAACAAACAGTGATAACAACTCATCAATGTTGGTTCTTAGCTAGAACCGGCAGTGATATGTCACCATCCACTCACTGTCAATTCCAACTAAAAACTGGCAATTATGTGGACTTTCACCTTGTAGCTGGATTTTTTGTCATATTGTCTTTGATTCTCATGCTCTTGTTATTTTCATCAAATTTGCGGAGCTTTTTTTTTATGAAGGCATCTAAATTTTGGTAAATTATTTTGCTCCTAGCAATACAATGTTAGTACATTTGTGTACTTATTTAATATGTAGATAGGTGGTTTGCTTTTGTTAGAATATTGGTTTTGATTCTTGTCATGTGGAAATCACTAATTCTTTAAAAATCACGAGACACATATAATTTAATTTGAGGCTATATTACTTACCAAGCATTTAATTTTGGAACATTTTTTGTTAGTATGCTTCTCTAGCTTTTATTACCACAAACCATTTAAATTTGGAACATTTTTGTCGGTATGATTCTCTAGCATTTATTACCTACTCCCTAAGTCCAAAAAAGTATGGTGCTTCCGCTTCTTGAGAAACAACTTTGATAAAATATATATTAAAAATATTAATATTTATGGTATACAATTAGTATCATTGAAAAGATCTTTGGATCTAGTTTTTTCATAAATTTATTTAGATATATAAATGTTACATGCATTTTCTAAAAATTGGGTTAAACCGGTGGCACGAACACAAAAAATGACATATATTTTGGGACGGAGGGAGTACCAAACATTTACTCCATCAGTGCGCGAAAGAACGAAATTTTCACATTTTAAGAAGTCAAATAATTTAAACTTTGACTAAAATTGTATGGAGAAATACTAAAACTCATTAGACAAAATAAGTAGCATTAGATCTGTTATAAAATATATGTTTATAATAATTTTTTTGCAGACGTAAATGTTAATACTATTTAGGGCCTGTTTGACAGGATTTCTCTCTTGCTCCGGCTCTGGCTCCTGCGGAGGAGCCCTGCCAAATGTTTTTGAGATAAGTTATTTTTTCAGTAAAAAGTAGACTCTTACTATAAACTTGTTGGTTAAACTTGAAATAGTTTGATGGCACGATTTCCATAATTACATTATTTTGTGGATGGACGGAGTAATTTGGGGAAAAAATGTTAGTATGATTTTTCCTGCATTTATTACCTACCAAACATTTAATTTGGGCAATGTTTGAATTATATCGGGTATAGGATTTGAAAATAAATTATTATTAGTCACTATATTTACTAACCAAACATTTACCGTAGATGCATAAATTTGAAACTTTAGCTAATTATTCTAATGCCCTATTTTTTTCTAATATCGATCGAGGACGGATGTGGGTCTTGGTCCTACGGACCAGCATATTGTGATAGGCATGGACTCGTTTATGAAGGTGGCTAAAGCTTATGTCGCATGTAATCCACTCTATGAGTGAAGGTTACGTGTGCTTCCTGGACTACACAAGAATCCAGATTCTATAAATTACAGTAGCATGATTGTAGGTGTGCTAGAGCAGATTGTAGGAAGTACAATAGCATGATATGATGTCAATGGACTACCCTGGGTTTTTTGTGGATATATGGAATAAGCACGGTGAAGAGGCCGGGTGACAATGCAGCGGATGATCAAGGTGGCGATGATGAGAATATATCTGGTGAAGGAGGGGTGTCAATGTGGAAGATGTGGTTAACAACAATATTCTTATAAATACTTTAGCTGCTAACACCGTGAACGATGCCTTTTTTTATAAGACGTAGAAAAAGCAAAAACAAAAACATGTCGTGCTTCGTAGCACTTATGTTGTGGTTTATAAAGTAGAAAAACAAAATTCAGCTACAACAAAGCACACGTACGGTAAATGTAGTCCCTGTCCTGTCAATTTAGAGGCCTCGAGCGCAGCTAGAAAAATAGGCTTTTTAATAAAACTCAAATAATTTAATGATGTTTTTAAATAAGGGTAATATATAAACCACATTTTTATTAACGAGTTATACATTTTATCTAAAATTTTTCTTCTAACATTTACTGATATGACCTCAAATAGTGGGCTCACTGTAAATTTAGAAATTAGATCAAATTACATCTTAGGTCTTTCAATTTGGCTGAAGGTGTCATTTAGGTTTCTAAACTTTGAAACTAATATCTTTGGGCCCCTAAATTTGGCGGATGGTGTCATCTAGATCTCTCCACATACTTCCAAGGAGCTAGCAGTCTCTCCACATACTCCACGAACATGCACATGTTTAATTGTTGTTGATGCCGCTATATATTGTCGCGCTGCTTTGTAGTCTTAGTTTGCATGAGACCTTATGTATCGTAACTTAGGTCAATATAAATTTATGCAATGTCTTGATATTTGGTAGACAATCCACATTGGATAAATTACATCTGGTTGTTTACATTTGGTAAGTCACTTCCATGTCCTAGTTGTGGTCTTGTATTTCCAGTAGAGGTTTAGAGATGTGAATATTTCATTTGTATACATATATTGTCTTACATGATTAAATCTGACGCACTAATCCAAACGTTGTGTACAATGCATAATAACCAATGTTCACTGCTAAATAAAGCACAAATCTTGATATAGTATAGCGTAATACGGGTGGCCAATCCGGATCATTGATATGATGGTGGGATTGCCTAGCTGTTTAGTCAGCGGTGCGTGATTCTGATCGTTGGATGAAGCAAACCAGCTTGAAATTGTGGTAGTCAAAGCAGGTGCGTTGCCTCTGTAGACTGTAGTACGTCTGTGCACCCACGCACGACTCCACGAGCTATTTTTTTTTTTTTTGGGTTGTCTTGGGGAAGCACTAATAAGCAGGGCCTAACCACCCCATCACAATCAATCATGCTACCTCGCCACCTGGATGATTAGCGCTGGGCCCTGTGGTTACCGCCATTATGATGGTCCATCCATGCCACGCACATGCGCTTGCGCGTGGCCTCTTTTTTTTTGGCAGCTGCAGCAGGGAGGCAGCAGCACACACAGTTGTGCGCCCTGCGCCGCACCCGCACACCGCGTCCGTCCTCCCCTCGCCGCCGCGTTTCCGTTCGCCACCTACACACGCTTCTCTTCCCCCCACAGATAAAGGGGGCACAGCCTCCTCTCTCTCCCTTTCCCCACATCCCCCGCCGCCGCCTGCGCACTCCATTCCATGGCAAGGCACGCGCTAGCGCTGCTGCTCCTGCTCCTGCTCCTGCTGGCGCTGGCCATGGCGGCGTCGGCCGCGGGCGGGAGCAACATGGACCTGGACCTGGGCTTCCTCTCCGCCGCTGGGGGCCGCCGGAGGGAGTGCCTCGCCGAGGACGAGGAGGAGAGCCTGGACCTGGTCTCGGGCTCCGCCGACTCCCACCGCCGCGCGCTCTACGGCAGCGGGTACCTCAGCTACGGCGCGCTGCGGCGGGACAACGTGCCATGCTCCCGTCGCGGCGCCAGCTACTACAACTGCCGCCCCGGTGGACAGGCTAACCCTTACCACCGCGGCTGCTCCCGCATCACCCGCTGCCGCGGCTGAGGAAGGAAGGAGGACGAGGCGGGCGGCGCCCGGCTCGGATCCGCCGCCGCCCCCCGCCGATGCTGAGAATAAGTTCCTCTGCCTAGCTTGTTCATCCGAGTGCTACCGATGCTGCTGCTGCTGCTGCTGTTTACAAGTACTAGAGCTATGGATTTCCATTCCATTGTTGTATCCATGGATTTAATTTGTTTGTCAAACTCAAATCTCCTCTGTGCTGTTGCAAAGTAAGGGGAGGGGGAGATGGACGGATTCCTGTTCCTGCCCCTGCCCCTGCCCCGCCCCTATGTCAGGTTTAATACTTATGAACATATATATACTCTTATTCTTTCCATTGCTTTGATTGATTGGTTCCTGCAAGTGTCCTGTTCTTTGTATGGATTGTTAGTTTGATAACACAGATTCAGATTTTGCTTTTGCTGATTCATGGATGGAATGGAATGGAATGCTGTGGTTTCCCTCATTTGGTAGAGGCTGTGATTCATCGTGCACATGTAGATCAGCATTGCAAACCGAATGGTCTCCACTCCATTAAAGAGAGACCAATGTTTTTTTGCAAAAGAAATATATGCATATCAAAGATGTAAAACCAATGAGACGGTACACATGGCGCTATACAGTAACCAATGTGGCAGTAAATCCACAGCATTAAAGAGAGTAAATTTTGGCTTCAATATTTTTATTAAGTGTTGTATTCTATTCTTTTTTTTTTCTTTCTACATTTGGTGGTCTGGGCTGGGCCTATTTCACTCACGGGCTATACGACCCACAGAAAGATGGAACTGGGCCCACTATCATAATCATCAAGCTAAAAATACAGTGATGGTCGGCGGCCAAAATGAGGTGGACAGGGCGATGCCATCTAGAGAGAGAGATAGTTGAAAGCCCAGTCTACTGCTACCAGTAGGACCAAGGCACAAAAAAGCGGGAAAGGAGTGGTCCATGGGCTAGAGTCACCACCATGATTAGGCCGTCCCTTTGAGGATTAACGAAGCCCACAAAGTTGTCAAACAGAGAAAGGACGGTTTGTCTTCTCAGTACGTGAGTTTTGCTCAACACATATTAAGGTCGGTTTGATCCTATATGTGATCATTAAACTCTAGACTATTTTAGTTACTGAGACTTCTAACAAGTTGCGCCTAATGTTTAGCCAACTTCATAAAAAGAACATTAGTTCATCAAACTTTAAGATTAAACTAAAATGGTCTAAAGTTTAGTACTCAACTTTAGCCAACTAAATACTAAATCATGAGATCTAAACAAGATCTTATTTAATGGTCCTGTTTGGATCTAAAGGGTAGAGTTAGTTTGAGCTAGTTTGCACTCAACTAACCCAAAAGCATCCAAACATGAGAGCTAGATTGGGCTAGTTGCAACTAGCACATCCTAAAAAACTATCCTCGAGTGATTATTTGGACTAGTGCAAACTAACTCAAACTAGATCTAGCTCATGCATCCAAACAGGGCAATAATTTGGTCAAGAGACTTTTACAAAGCGGCTGGATTATTCTGGCTCACACCCATGCTGGTGTACCAGGAATCTAGAATGATTGCTAACTGGGTTTTCCACATCCATGCTGGTTTGCTGGTTTACTCTACTGGAATGATTTCATGGATGGCTTGGCTCTTTCCACACATCAAGTCCTTCTCTCCTGCTTATTCTTTGAAATTATCTTTTCTGCACTAGAGTTTTCATGGCAAAAATTTCTTGAATTGTTTCACTAAAACAGGAATAGTTTAACGGTCAAAAATGTTTTTTAGGGCTGGTTAGAAAAACGTCACCACACCATCGATTGTAAAGATATGGTGGTTGTAGCATCAGATATCTAACCGTCCCTGTAAAAGAATTTATAGGGGCAGTTCGGTTAGGGAGTCCGCCCCTAAAAAAAAGTTTTCAGGGGCAGTTAGTTTATCACTACTACAAAATTGATTTATCGCAGCGGCACACTTTTGGCCTCCGTGGCGGACGTCTTTTTTTTGTCCGTCACGGTAAACCCCACGATTTACTGCGGCGGACAATTTTCATTTACCGTGACGGATATTTTTACCCGCCACAGTAAATCTATTTACCGTAGCGGGCATATTAAGATGTCCGCCACGAGAAATAACCTATTAACCGTGGTGGGCGTCTTAAGACGTTCTCTACGGTAAATCAATTAACTACAGCGGACATCCTATAAGGCCTGCCACGGTTAAGGCCGAGGCCCATTAGGCCCAGTGCGAGGCCCGATAGCCGCACCACATATAAAACCGGCACTTAGGTTTACTCCCAAACCAGCCCCTCCCTCTCGCAGTCGTTCTCTCTCCCTCGCAGCCGCTCTCTCTCCCTCGCGCAGCCCGCTCTCTCAGCAACCCTCTCTCTCTCCCTCCCTCAGAAGCGCGGGCGCGGGGCCGCAGAGGCGCGGGGCAGCGGAGGAGGTGATTTTACAGGTGGTGGTGGTGAGCTAACAGGTGACGGTGGAGGAGGGAACTTCACTGGAGGAGGTGGTGAGCTCACATGTGTTGGTGGAGATGGGGATGGTGATCTTACTGGAACTAGTGGGGGAGGTGATTTTACAGGTGGTGGTGGTGAACTAATGGGTGTCGGTGGGGGAAGGGTTTTCACCGGAGGCGGTGGTGAAATCACACGAGTTGGGGGAGGTGGTGATTTTACAGGTGGTGGCGGTGAGCTAACAGGTGGTGGTGGTGGAGAGGATTTCACTGGAGGCGGTGGTGAAATCACTGGAGCCGGTGGAGGAGGTGATTTTATTGGTGGTGGCGGTGAGCTCACCGAAGCTGGTGGAGGCTGTGATTTTATAGGTGGTGGTGAGATGACCGGAGTAGGTGGCGGAGGGGATTTCACCGGAGGTGGTGGTGAGTTTTCTGAAACCGGTGGGGGAGGTGAGTTTACAAGTGGCGGCAAACTTACTGGTGTTGGAGGAGGTGGTGATTTCACGGGAGGTGGAGGTGATCTCACCGGCACCGGTGGTGGTGGCGATGGTGGTGGAGGGGATTTTACTGGTGGAGGTGGTGCACTCACTGGTGCACGTGGAGTTGATCTTACTGGTGGTGGTGGTGAGCTTACCGGAACCGGTGGTGGAAGGGATTTGATAGGTGGGGGAGGTGAGCTAATAGGTGTCGGTAGGGGTGGAGATTTCACCAATGGAGGCGGCGAACTAATCGGTGCTGGCGGTGATGGTGGGCTCACAGTGCGTGTTGGTGGGACTTCTTTGTTGGTTGTTTCTCCGGTGATGGCGCTGGCGGCAACGGCTCTGGACTAACGTCTGGTGGCGTGGGAACAACCTTCTTCGCTGGCGGCGCAAGGCCCTTGGAACAGACGTTCGTGCTGCAGTCGACGGGGTGTGCCAGCACAGGTGCGCACTCAGGGGACGGCCTCTGCTCCGGGCGTCCGCCATCGAGGCAGTTGCCGCTGTCGTCGAGCGCCACCGGCGAGTCCTCGGACGGCACGCACGCCTCTGCCTCGACGCTGAAGAAGTTGTGCGCGAAGCTGAAGTTGGCGAGAGCCGGGAGCTTGCAGACGCGCTCCGCCACGGCGCCGGCGAGCTGGTTCCGCGACACGTCGAGCTGCTCCAGCCTGGTCATGTTGACGAGCCCCTCTGGCAGCGTGCCAACGAGCGCGTTCCCGCTGACGTCCACCACCGTGGAGTTGACGAGGTCGGCGAGCTCAGGCGGGATGCAGCCGTCGAGGCGGTTGTTGAGGAGCAGGAGCTGGTCGAGCGTGTCGGCCATGCGGCCGACGCTGCGAGGGATGCATCCGACGAAGGCGTTGTTCGCGAGCACCACCACGGTGGCCGTGGAGTTGCCGAAGTTGTCCGGGATGAAGCCGACGAAGCGGTTGCTTTTGACGAAGATGGCGTCGAGGTCCTTGTCGAAGAGGTGCGGCGGCAGGGTGCCGTCGAAGTCGTTGAAGCGGAGGTCGAGGTACTTGAGCACGGGGATGTGCAGCACGACGTCGGGGAAGGCGCCGACGAAGCGGTTGTTGCTGACGTCGAGCTCGTGGAGGAGCGCGAGGCGGCTGAAGCTCTTGGGGATGATGCCGCAGAAGCGGTTGGAGTTGATGTGGAAGAAGGCGATATCGGTGAGCATGCCGAGCTCGGCGGGGAGGTTCCGACCCAGCCGCCGGTGAAGTTCCTGGGGTCGGAGTAGATGGCGCGGCGCCAGGCCTGGAGCGCCACGTACGCGCGGCGTAGGCGCTCGTTGGCGAACGTGACGTCCACGCGGATGTCGAACTCGAAGTCGTCAGGGAGGTCGCCGTCGCCCTCCCGCAGGGACAGCAGCTGCCGCCGTGCGATGTCGGACGCCTCCGCGTCCGAGAGCGCGGCCGCCGTGGCCGCTGCCGCGACCAGGATGGCGGCGGCGAGGTAGACGGGAGCGGCGAGGCTGCTGTTCTGGCAGCGGCGGCGTGGGCGAACCACCGCGGCCGTTGGCGGGGAAGGGGCAGTGCGGGAGGCCACCCCTTGCAGGGCTTCCTATATGGATCGGGGGGAAGATATAGGCCTGCGGCGAGGAGAGGACATGGCCGGGCGAGCGGCGGCGCGCGTGTCCCGGAGGTGCCCGTTGCGCTCTGGTGGTTGCCGTGTCTTTTGGCGGGAAATTAGGAGCGACACGTCGTGGACAGACAGCTGCTCGAACTGTCTGTTCCTCTCTCCTCTCTCCAGTGACGCGTGGCCGCCCCGTTGTGCTGCCGCCCCGCCACTGGCCATCGTTGCGCCGCCGCAGTCGAGCAGAGGCGAAAGGTGTGTAGCGGCTGGTTTGGCGCGGGCTCTGGTTCCCCAGTCCCCATGACCTCGCCCCTCACGCATGGTTCGGTCGCCGGCTTGCTGCTCTTGGGCAGCATTCATTTATATTGCAGTTTGAACTGTCCACCGCTCGGCGCTGGCAGTGGCACATAAGCCATGTTCTGGAATTTGGTATGATGATGAACCCCATCCCCCCTCCCCCGCCTCGATAGAAAGCATTTGTTACCGTTTGTTATACGTAAATGTGTTCTAGATGAGTTAGAGAGAGTTTCAACCAAAATCCTGCCAATTTTTGTTTAAATATCTGAAATTCCCTAAATTCACATTTATCGGCAGGTGCCGATTTTTTTTTCTACCGTCCGGTATATAAAACCATTGTCTGCTGAGGCATTGGTGGACATGGCATACACTACATCGGTATATGCTCCGTCCATCCCAAATTATAAGTCATTCTAAGAATTTTGGAAAGTCAAAGCATCTCACTTTGACTAAACTTATATGATAATATAATAACATTTATGATGTCAACTTAAGTATTATTAGATTCTTCATCGATTATAGTTTTATAGTATATATATTTAATATCATAAATCTTTATAATTTTTTTATAATTTTGGTCAAAGTTAAGATGTTTTGATTTTTCAAGATTCTTGGAATGCCTTATAATTTGGGATAGAGTGAGCACTTGGTTGGTACATTTAGGTCGTGGGTTCCGCTCATTGGTAGTTTAATTTTAAATTCCATCAAATTTTGTTGAATTCGTGTGTATTTAGTATTGGCTATCATGCAATTTATACCCACTATTTATCATCTTAATTATTACTAACTAGCAAATATACCCATACGCTGCAATGGGACACACAACTTAAAAATTATGGTTATAAAAGTCATTGAGAAGATGGGTTGGAGTCACCAAAGAAGAATAAAGAACTAAGTTCTCCTTATATTTTATTGTGGATCATTGTTTGATTGTTTGAACCTGATTGTGTTTCGTTTAGCGTGTTTGGTCTTAGTGTCTTTGAGTTGTAATGAACGGCTATACTCATTCATGCGTGGATGGAGGAGGCCAGAATAGTTTTTATACCTGAATCTAATAAAAAGAAAAGTATATGACAACACTTTGTCGTTGTGGCACAGCTTTTCTAAAGCTGAAGCATGTATAACACACATAAGGAAATCAACTTAACAAGCCAAATATCACACTTATTACAGATGGAACCATACCCGACGATGATCCAGAGAAAATAAACCCCCACAAACACATCCGAAATGAGCATGGGACACCCTGAAGAGCCACATATCCCATATGCTCATAGCAGAATAGCAGACTCATACCATAAGATAAGCATACAGGCAGGCAGATATGCTGTGCCAATCGATAGGAAAGCCACACACACATGGGAACCCCAAATTGATACATAATCATAGCGGCACACAGGTGCTATGCTCAATCATGCATGCACACAACCGCAGACGCGCACATGTCCCTTTGCAGGAGGTAACAGACACAAAGACACACACAAGCACAGAGCATACTGATAGCCTGCACACAAACAGCGCCAGCAGTTCTGGAAATCAGTGATGAGTGTAGAGAGCTGGGATGAATGGAAAGTGAATTCCTTGCAAACCTTTCCTTAGCCAACTAGCCTCGACTCTTTGACTTCAAAAGCAGGAGATCAGTGAAGATCCTGTATCATCATCCTCTTCTCTTGTTGCTTGTCTTTGTTGCAGTGGCCTCTTGTGTGTAAGAACAGGTTTCCCTTCATGTGCTGTAATATCTTTCCTCACTTGATAAGGCACATGTTCACCACTGCATTCGATCTCCTTCAACTTCGGAAGATTGCTGATGCCACAGAGAGACTTCATCTCTCTAAAGGACCAAGCGATCCTCATTAGCTTAGGAGTAGCTGATTTGTCGGTGAAGCTGATGCTGCTGATGTTATGACACTCGACAATAAGAAGGTCAAGCATTGGGAACTCATCTTTGTTGAAGGTAAGCTGGCTTTCATCATAAGAATTGTCTGATAGCACTAGGCAGCGTAGGCTTTTTGGTTTCTTGCCAAGTTCATGTATATTTTCTTTCTTCAGTTGGGTATCTCGAAGGGTCATCTTGGTAATATGATTGGCGTTGTAAAAGAACGAGAGGATTAATTTGTCACCCTTCAAATCAACCTCGTTCAGTTTTGGAAGGTCACTGACCCCAGTAAGCTTGGACCTTTTGTCATCCAAGGACAGAATGATCTTCTTCAGCTCAGGTGCTGCTTCAGTTTCAAAGATGATGTCGGCCCTTTTGGAGTCCTTAAAGCGAAAGCACACAAGATGTTGGAATTTGTCCTTCTTGAAGGTGAACCTGCTCTCCGTGTATTGCTCAGGAACTATATTCCTCTCAGGATTTTGCTCAGGGACTCTCCTCTGAGTGCCTAGCTCAGTAGCTCTCGCATTGGTGTTTTGCTCATCAGGGTCTGTGCTCTGAGTGTCTTTCTCTGCAGCTGCTCTGCTCCCGGTGCTTTGCTCATGGGCTCCTCCTTGGGTGTCATGCCCAGGAGCTCCACTCTCTGTGTTTTTCTTGGGGGCTTCACTTTGAGTGTTTTGCTCGTCATCTCTGCTCTCAGTGTGTTGCTCAGGAACTGCTTCGTCATGAGAAAATGAAAGAAGAAATTGGTTGGCTTCTAACTCGAGCTCCTTCAGATTTGGAAGGCTGTCGATCCCGCAGAGAGACCTTATGTTGGTGAAGGATAAGGCGATCTTCTCAAGCTCAGTAGTTGCTCCATCTTCAAACTTGATTTCAGTTCCAGTCATGCTTGTTTTTCCATCTGTCACGTCAGGACCCTCAACAAGAAAGTACTTTAGTTGTGGGAAGTCATCCTGGTTGAAGGTGAGTTTTGTCTCACTGTATGCATTGGATCGGAGCCTGAGAGTGCGTAATTTGGGAAGCGTAGCAAGAACCATCAGGCTTTTCTGTTCCAACAAGGTGCCGCTTAGAGTTACCTTGGCAAGATCGTCGCAACCTTTGACCAATGATTCGAGAAGCTGCACCTTTTCTGTGTGTGTGACTTCGTTGATGGTTAGGCTCTCAAGTTTGCGAGTTTTTTTTTGCCAAATCTCCATATTCTCTTGTAGTAGTGTCTTTTCTCTGCTAGAGGGTACATTCTTAGTTTTGGTGATGGGTGATATAGTGACTGAAAGAGACAAAAGACACTCATGAAGGTCACTAATAGCTCGAAACAACCTCCTGAGGTGATTGTAGTTTTCTTGGATAACCACACCGAGCTTCCTCAGTTGCCATAGTTTTCTTATTTCTTTCAAGTCACCGCCATCCCCTGAAGCCTTGACAGTTGACAGTACCTCCAAATTTTCCATCCTATCGATTTGGTTGGGAATCTGGACAGCGGAGCATGACTTGGCACACATTTTTGAACTTGAATCAGCACGATCCGCCAGCAAGCGCCTCAGCTTTAGGAGCAGGACATTTCTTGTGGCATTCTCAGGCAACCTTGTCTGCCGGATATCCAAGACCTCAAGCTCATGGAGGTTGTTGATCTCAATGGGAAGTTTGGTAACATTTGTTCCTCTAAGGCTCAAATACTTGAGAAGTAATATCTTCTTGCATATGTCCTTCAGGTACTGATTCTTGTCAAAACAGTTGACGCCTTCCAGGTCTAGCACCTTGAGCAATGGCAATTGTGGTGAATAATTGGGAAGCTGGTGCACAAACTTGTCAATGCTGTCAGAGGCACGGAGTCGGAGACCACTGAAGATGGAGAAGTGTCGAGCCCATTGATCTGACAGGCGTGCATCCAAAATGTGCTCTTTATTTGCGATCTTGCTGATAAACCCATGGACTTGGTCACCTACAATGCAGCTCTTGACCTTTCCTGCAGTTCCTATATCACAAGGCAAAACAAGTCCCCGTTTGATGAGAGCCTCAAAACATCGCTCAGCATAAAGCACAGTAGTGCGCCAGTCTTGCTTAGTTATCAGCCCTTCAGTGACCCACCGTCCTATTAAGGTCGACCGCCTGATGTTGTGGCCTTGAGGGAAGATAGCAAGGTACAGCAAGCAAGTCTTGTATTCTCTGGGCAGTTCTTTGTAGGAGAACTTGATTATCTTCTTAGCTTTATTGCCCATTGTCTTTTGGGGAACCAGGTCTTGATTCAGCTTGCACAGTTCCTGGTAGCTTCTGTTGGGATTAGCATAAAGAGCGTGCGCAAAGATCTTCATGCAAAATTCATGATGACAATTCTCCAAGATGCCACGGAGGATCTGACGGTTGTAGCGGTCATTTCCATTGTTCACCCGTTGCTCTGTAAGCTGGAGCACAATATCATAGTAGAGGCCAACGAGAGAACAGTTTACTGGCTCCCCAGGTGGATTACAAAATCCTTTGGCCTTCTGGCTATTCTTTGTGGTTGTGGACACAATCACTGCGCTGCCGGCAGCGCAGCCTAATAGATTCAAAGCATATCTGGTCTCTTCCCAATGGGACAAAAAGTCTCCATCATCTTGGAGGATAATCACAGTCTTCTTATCCTTCAGGTGCTTGTTAATCTTGTCCACTACCCCTTTATTACGCATCTGATCTGTAATCTCCCACTTGATATCAGATAGCTTTATCTTGGTTTCATTGATAGCAATAGCGACAGCATTACTAGCCTTAGCAGCCTCCGCAGAGATATCCATCATTTTCTCCCTGGTTTGTTTGATTACAGCTTCAGCAGCAGTACTATTGGCGACTTGATCATGGCGATCCTGCTCCTGCTCCTGCTGCTGGATGCTGCCTGTGCTAGACTTGCCTTCTAGTTGCTGCTGCTGCTTGGGAAGAAGTTTCCAGATGATGTCTAGTGTAATCCTGTGGTTGTGGATTATTTCTTTGATGTGATCCTCATCCAGTGTAGTTGCAGTCGAGCTGGTTGAGGTGGAGGCTTCCTTGGCCTGTGGTTGGGGGGTGTTGCTCTCCCGGAACACCTTCTTCAGGATATCCTTATATTGGGTATCATCGAGGCATATTTGGGTCTTAGCTTTGACTTCTTGTTCCATATTGCTAGTTGGCTTATCCTTGACTTCATGTTCCGTTGCCTTAGTCTCGGCTTCTTGTTCCATATGAGTTTGCAGCCTGGACGCAGTTTCCAACATAGCCTTATCCTGGGATGGAGGCAAACCCGTGTCACCCACTCCCTGCAAGAGCCGCAGTACATGTAGCAGTACGCCTAAACGTTTATCTGCCATGCTCGTCATCAAGTTCTTGGATGATCCTTTGAATATGCTGTTGTCGACTCCTCCAATCTTATTCCTGATATTTCCAATCTTGGCATCGATGTCTTCATAACTAATCATATCCCAGATTTTGTTATCGAGATCTTGTTTGTAGCGGTAAGCTTCCTCCTGCTGCTGCTGCTTACATTTACCCTTTTCCTGCTTCTGCCGCTCCTGGCTCTCGCATTCTCGCAGGATGTAGGCGAGAATGTCTGATGGTTGAAGCGGAAGATATGGGAGGTGCAAATCCGAAAGATTGATCCAGACCTTGCACTTGAAATGGCGGGTGGCCAAATTCAAAGACTCAAGTGCGATGGCGCCAGCGTTCTCGGCATCATCCGGCGCAACAACGGCAGTGGATGCTACTGCCAACTTCTTGGTCTTGGATTGCAACTCTAGCCAGCTTGCCAGCTTCTCAGCGCAGTAGTCCTCCACCTGAGGACGAGATTCTTCTAGTAGGGCTCTTGGCTGGGGATCGGAAACGTTGGTCGCCGCTGCTACTTCCGCCGCTTTACCCTCTTCCTCGTCATAGTCATCATCCTCTTCTTCTGCGGCCGACCACGGCGGTGGCGGCGGCAGCAGCACGGCCTTGGCAGGCCGTCCCGCCACGTCTTTCCGCGGGATCTCCACACCGTACCGCAATCTCCTCTTGCCGACGTCGCGCGCCCTCTCCTTGAGCTCACGCAGCCGGGTGGCCGCGCGGTGCTGGGCGCCCATCTTGTGCACCAGCCAGTCAGCCCACCAGAGGTAGCGCCAGCGCGGGCTGTCACGGTATACCGCGAGGTCACCACGCCGGTGGCGGAGCTCGATGAAGTCGCTGCAGTCACGGGCGAGGTCACGGACCTGCTTTATCCATGTGCGCACCTGCTCATCGTGCCCGCTGGTGGGACAAGCCGTCCTGGCCAGGTGTTCCAGGAAGCTCTGCATGCTCTCCATCTCCTCCTTGATGAACTCCATGTCGCTCCCGACGGTGCTCAGCAGCAGTGCCTCGTTCCGGAGGAGGCCCAGCAGCGAGCTCACGGCGCCTGACGCGAGCTCAGCCATTGCGGCCGGAACAGACGATGCTGATCAGACCCTACCCCGGCGTCGGCACCTCTTGCCTCTCACCGGTCGGCTAGCCGGTGTGTCTCCACTCCAGCAAAGGTACGGTAGATAGGCTTAGACCGACTAGTTTAGCTGAGCTAGCTAGCTGTTCGTCGTCCAATAGAGTGGATGACTTAATTAGGAGCAGCACATGTTATTGCATCGAGACTGTGTGGGTGCGTGGAATGGATGACCTTAATTTCACCCTTGTTTGTTCGAGCAACAACAATGGCGCATGACATGCTCGATAGTCCATACAATACAAATGCTTTGCCCCCAATGCCTTGCTAGTTCTAGTTTGTCTTCTACTCTTTATTTTCGATTGAGATGGCAAGCATAGTACAATTCCAGTGAGGATATGCATATTCTTTTGAGCGATCGACATCCTCTACTCTTTATTTATTCCTTGATGCATATGCCCATGCAAAAGGAATGTAAACATGCGTGGGAAAAGAGAGAATGCCCAACAAGTAAAGCAGGACCTTCACATTCTCAATTTCCATCTTGAGGCTAGATAAATTCCTTTGTCAATCCTTCAAAACTCTTCTTATATAAATTCTTAAACTTTGCTGTGATAGTTTTAGCTTCATCATTAACATTTGTTGGTGCAGCCCAAGCATGTTGAACCAAAGGCATAAACTCCTGATGCTCCATCAAGTAATTCTCAAATCTGAAACTGCTTCTCTTTTGTGTGACAGTGGAGATAGTTATAACACAAGGTGCATGATCAGAAGTTTGCATAACCAAAGAGGGAGTTCAGGGATTTGGCTATTCTTGAATGGAATTTCAGAAAGATGCTTGAACAAAAGCTGACAGCTCTTCTTCGACAACAACATATTTATTGGAAGCAAAGAGGTTGCATTAAGTGGGATGCTAGCACTAAATTTTTTCATGCTATGCCTCAATTAAGTTCAGAAAAAACCTAATCACTTCCCTTGAAGATCCTGATGGCAACATAGTTTCTGATCATAACTTTGAAACCGAGTTGACCTGATGGCAACATAGTTTCTGATCATAACATTGAAACCGAGTTGATTTGGGAAGCTTTCAAAGAAAGATTGGGTGCCTCCTCTTTCCAGGGTATGAGTTTCAACTTACCCACTTTAATCTATGCAGACTATGATCTCTCTTACCTGATAAGTCCTTTCTCAAATGAGGAAGTTGATTCGGTGGTCAGACACTTGCCTTTTGATAAAGCTCTTCTTCCTCAAAGCTATCCTCAATTCCTTTGCTAAATCCACTGGACTTAAGGTCAATTATGCCAAATCAATGATGGCTCTAGTTAATATCAGTGAAGAAAAAATGAACATTCTGGCAAATACTTGTGGTTGTTTCTAGAGGCTCCCTTCCTTTGACATATCTTGGTCTGCCTTTAAGTATTGCAAAGCCAACCGTGGCTGATTTTTAGCCTATGTGTTAGGCAGCTGCATAGGCGCATGGGCCATTGGCCCATTATGTATAATTATAGATTGATTGATGTAATATTAGGCAAGGAGATGCCACGGTGGTCATGATTCTATAAACCAGCCTAGGGTCCTCCTTGCCTATATAAGTACCTGCCTATTGGCTCCTAATCTAATCTACTAAGTTTCCTTGACATACTATTGCTTTCATGATATCATCTGCCTAGGTCTTCTTCCGCTGCCTAGCTCCCCTGCGCGCCCCGTGGCTGCGCACCCTCACGCGCCTGATTGGCTGCGCATCCCTCTCCTGCTGCCATGCCGGGCTCCCTCCCTGCCACTCCCTCTGCTGGCGACGCCACTGCCGCACAAGCCGCTATGGCTGCACGCGAGTCCTTATATTATCTCTTCTTGGACTGTCAGTTTGCCATGTCTTGCTGGAATTTGCTAGGTTTGACACATCTAATCCAAAGGAATATATTTGACACCACTAACCTGTTCAAAGCTCAAATTCATAGACCTTTCTTCATGGAAATTATTTTTTCAATGTTTTGGGCAATTTGGTCGGCCAAGAATGATGTCATCTTGGAATCAACAACATTCTTTGCAAGTTTGCAAAGTAGTCTTCAAACACGAATTAGCTCGAGTTGAGCTCAGAGCTAAAAGTGACCTACGATTGAAGTTACAATTATGGCTAGACAACTTTGTGTAATTTTGCTTATTTTCTTTATATCGTTCTTTGTTTCCTGAAGCTTGTACTCAGCAAACTCTGTTTTTTGTTAAAAGTTTCAATAAAGTTTCAGTAGGGGGCAACCCCTCCTGCTTTCCTCAAAAAAGTAAAGCATGACCTTCTCTGTTTTAATCTAAAACAAAGTAAAACACTGTCGACTTTCAAACTACGTAACTGGCAGTCTAGCACTACACCAAAACAGATTACGGCACAACTAGTGATCTCTATCCTTAAAATTAACGAGCTTATGAACACTAGAGACAAGTGTCACGCCATCCTTTTCCCTTTATTCTTTGATATAAAAATCCCTCAGACTTATGTCCCTAGCTATATCCCCTTTTTCTTTTATTCTCTTTTTTGAAAGAATTTTTACTTTATTCTGTTTTCCCTCTTTTTTCCTTTTTTCTATTTTTGAAAGAAATATCCTTTATTCTCCTTTCCCCCATGTTCCCTTTATTCTCTAGTGACATCTATCTTCTATCTAAATCATGAATTCATCGGTTGAGGCAAGCAACAGCATACCCCTAAACCATGGGCAAATTATGAAGAAAATGCCATTAGAAAAGTACATTCTATCGACAAACCTACACGTTCATGCACTGCTACAAAATTAATTTTAGGACATGTCACACCCAAATTTTTCTGATTTTAGGTTGTGCATAGAAAAAATACTAAATTTAACAAATGTTGTAATATTTATACACAATTTTCAAGATTAATTAAGTTCCGCTAATGAGGAACTAATGAAGATAGCTGACGAGGAGTCTAATGAGGAGTCTGTTGAGGAGTCTGCTGAAGAGCTCGAGTCTGAAGAGTTAAACTCCAAATAGGACGGCGACATCGATGATCACTTGCACGATGTCCACTGGAGGATCATGCTAGCTAAGGTTATGCAACCTAAGTTACAATCCAATCAACTAAGCTATCACCTAAGTAAACCTCACACAACCAAGGTACACACTGTAAATGCGGAAGATAAAGGGCGATAGAGATGCAAACTCTTGTTCGACGATGCTAGTATTTTTATCGAGATAACAAGAAGCCCGCAAGCTTCTCGTAGTCCTCGTTGAACCCCTCACAAGGGTCAAGCTCCTAGTCAGGTAACTCCGTGGATAGCCCTAGGTCTTCCCCACATGCAAGTGGGTCTTCATAATAGCCTCTCTCAGACCGTTTTCCATTGTCTTCACTATCGAGCTTTTGTCCAAAACACCATGGGCCTCATTCCCTCCGGTACATGATTGGCATACACCATAAAGGTGGTTGTTGTTATGATCTCGCAAGACTACAAACCTCTCCGAGTACAAACATGGTGTGCACAATACAAGCACCTTACTTTCCGAGGTATTCAAACCTCACCAAACACTAGGCCTAAATCTAGAGCAAGCACAATGAAGTGGGTCTAACTAGCCTAAGCACTTCACAAAACATGTACACTAATCACCTAATCTTCTCTTAAGCACTTGTGGTGGTTAAAGCACTTGGTGAAGCGTCTCAACACTCCTATATCTCGAGCACACTCCAACAACCTCAAAATGGCTGACCATGGGGGGTATAAATAACCTCCCCAAATAAACTAGCTGTTGGGAAAAAGTATACAACATCTACACACTCATCTGACCATCCGACTCCACTATTCCAAACTAGGCGTTGAACTAGCTGTTTACAGACCATTAGGGCTCTAGCGTAGATATGGTTCAATGCATGCCACGCGTTGGACCATTCCAATGCCCCAAAATCCTTTTTGGAACCTTTCTAGAAGTCATTAGACGCTATCATCGTTGGTATGCTGCTCTGCCATATGGGTGAACAGTAGGACCGCTTGGTACGACGCCTTGCTCCCCTCGCTCTAACGCTCAGTTTGATGCTTCCACAAACATCTAGCTAGGGTTTGCTCGTTCGTTGGTCAGATGCCTTCTGGGTCCAACGCCTCGGTTCGATGCCCATTCAAGCCCTTTTCAATCTGTTTCTTCACGATCTTGATGTCCGACTTGGTTCCATCTTTTGTCTTTGACATTTGCTTGTCTTTTAGGTCTTCAATATTGCTTCTAATGTCTTGCTTGAGGTGTTGATCATCTAGATCACATTGTTTCCTAAGTCCACTTTTGCACCCTTTGAACTATATCCAAAAACACTAGGAAATAATGTTAGTCCAAATGATTATATTGGTTATCAAACATCAAAATCCAAACTAAATGGCCCATGGGGTCCATTTTCCTTACAGTGGTTCAGAAAGCTATAGAACGACATTGGTGATGACTAGCAGGAAGACAAGAAGCTCAAGAAGGTCACTCACAAAAATATGAAGTATGTGTTACACTAGCTAGCTAGCTAGTGTTGGTTCTTTTGGAAGCTAGTGTTAGTTCTTTTGGATGTACAATGATGGCTGCATGTAGTGGTACTTGTGCATGATGATGATGTAGTGGTGGATGTGCATGATGACGTAGTAGTGGTGGTTGTGGAGATGTAAATATCTTGGTACTTGGAAGTGGCAGCATGCATGATGAAGGATGCATGCTTGGAACTCAAGACTTCTATAGATGGCAGCTATAATTAACTATTAATCTGGAACTTCTAGATGGCTATCATGCCATTAACTAGTACTTGTGTGTATGTTTATCATTTGGCTTTGTGTATGTTTTGGAATGGATGAAGTTTCTGCAATGAGAAGAACATATTAGTGGTACGCCACAAATGAACAATAGAGATGACTGAAATGACATCCACCTCTGTAAAAGGTATTTGCAGAGGCTCCTATGGACTGCAGCCACTTCTACAAATACCATTACTAGAGGCGTCTGGGCATTGGCCTCTAGAAATCACCATTTGTAAAGGCGGAAAAGTAGAGGCGGCTGGCATAACCGCCTGTATAGACTTTCCAACGGCATCTACTATGAATTTTTGTAGTAGTGATCCCATTAAGTTTCTTAGGGTGAGGTCTATGTATTTTCTCATGAATGATAACAAATCTGTCAAGGATATTGCGTCCTAGCATGAAAGCTAATTGAGTTGGGCTTATTACATGACTAGCCACCGAGTTGAAGTGGTTAGCCACATTAGTAAAGATTTTAAAACTCACATTAAGCAGAGAAATGGGTAAGATATTGATGCCATCATCAATGACTCCGCATCAGTAAATGTTAAAAGAATATTTGAAGGTAAGATATATAAGTTGTTTGATAAGAATGCTTTTTTTTTGGTTTGCATTACACTTATTATAAATATCATTATATTATTAGAGTTATATTAAAGGGCCATCTTTCTAGCTTTGCTCCAGGCCCCTAAATTGACAGGACCGGGCATGCACTACCGGATTCGCCTGATTTGCCGAGTGCCTGGAGCACTCGGCACCGGCGGAAAAACTCTCGGCAAAGGTTTTGCCGAGAGGGGCTCTCGGCAAAGGCCTCTCGGCAAAAAGATAATCGACAAAGGATCCTTTGCCGAGAGCTATTTATCGGGCACTTGGCAAAGCCTTTGCCGAGAGCTTTTCCGGCTCTCGGCAAAGCCTTTGCCGAGAGCTTTTCCGGCTCTCGGCAGAGAAAAGTAACGAGACGACGTCTTCCGTCGCCGTCCGTCCTCACGGTTGTTGTGCCGAGAGCCCTCTGACATGGCTCTCGGCAAAGGGGAATTCTGGGCCAAGAGCCCTCTGACAAGGTTCTCGGCAAAGAATATATATATTTCCCCCCGAAATTCTGTGCCGAGAGCTCTCGGCAAAGCATACATTTTTATTTTTTTTTAAAAAAATCTTTGCCGAGAGCCCCCTCCTAGGCTCTCGGCAATCCTGGGAATATGGCCTCTGCCTGGCCTCTGTTTGACACCTGTGCCGAGAGGGGCTCTCGGCAAAGGGGTCATTCTCAGGTATGCCGAGAGGGGCTCTCGGCAAAGGGATCATTTTTCCCCTTTGTCGAGAGCTACCCTCGGCAAAGCGACCATAAACCCTATTTTTTATGATTTTTTCTAATTTTTTCATTTTTCACTACAATATACCACATATATCATATCCATCACATATACCTCATGTCCATCACATATATCACACATTCATCACATATATCACACATTTCATCATATATATCTCACATTCATCATATCTATCTCACATTCAACACTTATATCACAAACAACACCTGCAAGTGACATACACAAGTCCACAAGTCCATCCAAAGTCCATACACAAGTGCATAAGTCCACAAGTCCATCCACAAGTTCACAAAAACATCTACAAGTTCATATCAAGTCCAACAAACGAACCACAGAGATAAAGACAACTACTGTCAAACTCCCCAACCACTCCAACCACCCCTCTGAGACGGCGGCGTATTCTGACCTGTATCGTTCTGGGGTGCGTCCGACGGAAGATGCGGAGCATTCGAACCCGCCGATATAGGCTGCACAAATACAAACACGTTGGATGTGTCAGACAAGGAATCCAATATAAGTAGATTAATTTTGAATGTCGGCTTGACCCTTAAGCAATCGTAGTCTACTTACAGAAGTGCCGAGCCCGATCGGTGGAGGTAGAGGTAGAGGTGGCGGTGGTGGCGGTGGAGAGGGCGGAGGACCGTAACCTGAGTGTTTCCCAAACCCTTGCATGTACTTGAGCATGGATGCCATATGCTCATGTGTCCTTTGCAGCTCCTACTGCTGCCTAAGTAGAAGGGCCTCGCGCTCGGCGTCCTTAGCCTCCTGCATCTGCCGATCGGCCTCCCTCTGGGCGTCCATAGCCACAATCTGGGCCTGCAAATTTCACCAATTGGTTAAATAATATAAAGGTAAGGTATGCAACAACTTAGAGGCGGAACTAAGCTAAGAAAAAACATGAATCACCTGGAGTGTCATAATATGCTGTTGTGAGGCTTCTGGTCGTGGGCGTATGGGAATGCTAGAGTCGTTGCTCCGAGCCCGGATCTGAGAGAGGGAGGGAGTAGACGTCGGGTCGATGATGCCGTCACCAAGATAGTACCGCTCATGCTTCTTGCCACCCTCAATCCTCATCACGATCTCTGGATCTAGGTCCTGAGAGCCTGGGTCATAGTCCTGTCCATACATAGACCTTGCCGCAGAGGTGTACTCGGTGATGCAGGCGTAGGCGGTAGGGCTGCAGTACGCAGAGGGCGGTGCGTCCGCGCTGCAGGAGATGTTGGATGTCGCCATCCCCATTTTGGACAAAGCAAACGCCTGGAAGGTGTTGCACGACACGCCCCATGTGAATCCGACTGTGAGATAAACATCAGCAAAATTAGAAATTATATGAAATTGAATGTCGAAATTAAAACAATGAATTGAATTACCCAATCTTTGCCGAATGAGGCGAGGTTGCGGTTGCCTTGATGGTGCGATGCCCCTCCCATCTGTAAACGCCGCAACCGAGCAGCCTCGTGCATTGCAACCCACTCGTCGGAGCACCACATATCCACAATCGCCCGCCAACACTCGGGATAATTGGCGCACCACCAGGGACACATCTACACATCATCAGTTATTTGCATATTACATGAAAAAAAATATTAATATTGTTTATCTACCTTCGTGTACTGCTCATGTGTAAGCCTCTTGTCTCATGCATCGTTCTTTTTAAGAGCTTCTCCGAGCTCGGACCTATGATAGTTGACAATGGCTTGGATCCTTGACTCGTAATGGGTGTCCACTACGAGCTTTCTGCATGCTTTTGAAAGCACCGCATCCGCCCTGTCCTCATATCCCTCCTCGCATCTGAAATAAAGCTGCATAGAGACACATATGTCTAGAGAATCATTTGAAGACAAAGGCAATGAATTGAGCAAAGTGGTCCGAAGAACACTTACCCAAAAGTTATGCTTCACCCGCGCCTTCTTGTTTTCAGCTATGTTGTCGGGAGCGCTGGCGTAGTGCTCGAAGGTGTAGGCTGGCTCGTTCTTCCCGACAAACTCAACCAAACCAGGGAAGTGTGTCTTGCACAGAAGACCGAGAATGCCATTGATATGACGCACTTGAGCAGCAACACCCGACACAAACGTCCTGTTCCTGCATAAGTGATTGAGAACAAATTAGTTTCAACTTTCATTTTGCAACATATCATAAGAACAAGTATTGAAAACACGTAAATTTACTTACTTTTGACCTTCAGGACGAATCATCGGGCGCCGTGCAAACGCCGGGGGAGAAGGGAGGACCGCGGGACCTCGCAGGTACGGAGGTTTTCCAGTAGAGGAACTGGCAGGCTGCCCGTCGTCTCCGTCCTGCTCCTACCCGTCGTCGTCGTCGTCGTCCTCGTCCTCCTACTGCGGCTGCTGCTCCTGCCCGTCGTCGTTGCCGTCCTCGTCATCCTCCTCCTCCTGCTGGGGCTCATCCACGACCTCCTCCTCCACCGACGTGGGAGGACGAGAAGGCTGTCTCCTCCTGCGACACCTGCCGATCCCGGTCGACGACTCCCCCTCCATGGGATGTGACCTCGCGTAGACCGAGTTCACGTTCCTTGTACGTCCTCCCACCATCTTTTATCAGTCACCTGCAATTGGAAATAATAAACAATAGATAATTAGTAAATAATTAGATTAATTAACAAGCAATTAAAAATAGACACAAAATAAACAACATATATTTACTAAATATTACATGTTTTTAGAAATAATCTGCATTATCCGGATTAGCTGGATCATAAGACTCATCATCACTATCAACCATATCCAAATAATCAGTTGTAACTGAAGGAGTAAAGTTGTCTTCGTTGTCATTGCCAACATGTAATCGTTCAAGCATTTCTAAATCCTTCACATTTTGCACCTCATGTCCTTCCTCCACGTCATCAACCAACTCATTGTCTACGTTCATTACTACCGCTTCGGTTAAGTCTATCTCGAACCTCCCTTGTAGTTGTAGCCCATCTTCTTGAAAGAATTCTCCATCATATATGTGTTTGTGTTGAAGTTGTAATCTTCATCGTTCGGAACAGGTAGTTTACCGTGTGGAGATACCTTGTGCACAATAGCCCAACCCTTAAGATGCTCTTTGGTTTGGCATGCGTATGTGGTATAGTAAACCTGTGTGGCCTGTTGAGCCACAATGTAGACATCATCTTCTTGATAGACGAAATCTTGTCGAATCTTAACTAGGCCAAGATGAGGGGTCTGTCTCGTCACTCTAGGATCAAACCAATGACATTTGAATATGACAGGTCTAAGAGGTTTGGTACCGATGGAATTTGCAAATGAAAGTTGATATATTCCTTCACATCTTCCGTGACCTCGTCCTCCGCCGGCGTTGGAGGACGAGGAGGCTATCTCCTCCTGCGACCCCTGTCGGTCTCGGTCGACGACTCCCCCTCCATGGGACGTGACCTCCCGTAGACCGAGTTCACGTTCCTCGTACGTCCTTCCACCATCTTTTCTCAGTCACTTGCAATTGGAAATGAATGTTGATATATTCCTTCACATCTTCCATAATAGTCTAGACCATCAGTTCCAGGTGTACAAACAACGCTATTTATGGTTCGTCGATTGGGTTGACTCTGCTCATAGCTTGTTGTGTGAAAATGATATCCATTGACATCATAACTATTAAATGACTTCATCCTATAGGCACAACCATTTGCAACCTGTCTCAACTCGTCACTAATAGAGTCATCGGTTTGAGCCTGCATTCAAGATAGATCGTTATATTATGCAAACATACCCACAACCTGAAAATTCAAAGTGGGTACAAGCTAAATTAGAAACTACATTGGTTTTGAACCAAGAAATGAAATCAGGCCTTCCTTGTCCAGCACCCTTCACAAGAAGGGTATCTGTTTCCTGTGGGGTAGGATCCCGTGATTGATTCCAAAAGTGATGAAGGAATTCCCTGTGCCAACGTGAAACAAGGGGTTGGCAAAGGAAAATTGATGTCATATTGAAACAAGATTGGGCTGAACTTACCCAATGTACGGCGCCACCTCGTCAAGGTTGGTCAACACATATAACATGATGCAACGCCACTCATGTGTCAAGGAATTCGTGGTAGCTGCACTTGCGCTTCCATGTTGCCCTCGGAAAAGACTAAGGTTTGATTCATTTTCACCAACATTGTAACGAATAGGTGGATTATGCACGCTTGGAAGATTCTCGGTGTAGTATTTCTCTGTGAAGTTCGACACCTCCTCTAGAATGAATGCCTCAGCAATGGAAGCCTCAATCTTGCTTTTATTTCTACATTTCGTGCGAAGAGTCTTTAGATATCTCTCAAGTGGATAGCACCAATGGAATTGGATGGGACCCCACATTTTTGCCTCATAAGACAGGTGCAATATCAAGTGTTGCATAGGATTGAAGAAACCAGGCGGAAAGATCTTCTCTAACTTACACAACAACACCGGTGCCACGTTTTCTAGATCCTCAATCACGGTCCGAGATAACTCTTTCAAACATAGCTGGCGAAAGAAGTAGCTCAACTCTGCCAGCGCTACCCACACATGCTTAGGGACAAAACCTCGAACCATCGTCGGAAGAAGCCGCTCAATCCATACGTGGTAATCATGACTCTTCATACCGTGGACTCGCAGAGTAGATAAGTTCACTCCCCTCCTCAGATTCGCTGCATACCCATCAGGGAACATTAGCGTCTGTATCCATTGAAGTACTTCCTTCCTGTGTTTTCTGGCCAAGACAAAATCAGCCTTAGGCCTTTTCCATGTCTTGCCGCTGCTAGGAGGTTGCATCTCCTGATGTGGCCTATCACACAACGTTGCCAAGTCTACTCTTGCCTTAGGGTTGTCCTTTGACTTTTCAGTTTCCATGAGGGTTCCCCATAGTGCCTCGGCCACATATTTTCAGTGTGCATTACATCAATTGTATGTGGCAGAAGGAGGTCATCAAAATAGGGGAGCCTCGTCAACCCCGACTTATGAGTCCACATGTGTTCCTCACCATACCCCACAAAACGACAATCTGTATTGGAAACAAGAGCCTCTATCCGAGCCCTATCCTTAGCACTAGTACTCATCAGCGGTGGAGGGTCATTCACTATGACACCTTTTGTAAAGTTCTTTATATCTTGTCTGAATGGATGGTCAAGAGGGAGGAATTGACGATGATTGTCGAATGATGGATATTTGCCACCCTTCTACAACCAAATAAACCTCAGCTGTTCCTTGCATAATGGGCATGGGAACTTCCCGTGAACACACCAAGCACAGAATATCCCATAGGCTATGAAGTCATGTAGTGAGTACTGGTACCAAACATGCATTTTGAAGTTTGTCTTTGTATCTCGGTCATATGTCCATATGCCTTCCTCCCAAGCACTCATCAATTCATCAATCAAAGGTTCCATGTACACACCCATATGGTTCCCCGGGTGTCCAGGAATTATCAGTGACAAGAACATGTTTTGCCTTTGAAAGCATAGGCCAGGGGGCAGATTGAGGGGGATAACAAACACGGGCCAACATGTGTATGGGGACGCCATCATTCCATAAGGATTGAACCCATCAGTTCCCAAAGCAACACGTACATTACGAGCCTCTGCGGCTTTGTCATGATGAATGGCATCAAAGTGTCTCCATGCTTCACCATCGGATGGATGTACTAGTTTGTCAGGATTATATCGTTTTCCATTTTTATGCCATGTCATCTGTTTTGCGGATTCCTCGGTCATGTATAGTCGTTGGATCCTCGGTATAAACGGGAGGTACCGTAGGATCTTCACGGGGACCGTAAGCTGCCTCTTCTGGCCATCACCAGAGTCTACCTCAAGATACCTAGAGGATTTACACTTTGGATAGTACTTTGCAGCACTAAGTTCTTTTCTAAATAAGACACACCCATTCTCACAAGCATGTATCTGATCATATGGCATCTTGAGTGCACGAAGGAGTTTCTGTGACTCATACATGCTCTTTGGCAAAATGTGGCCATCCGGAAGGAGGCTGCCAATCACGGTCAACATACCATCGAAGTGTTCTTGACTCATGCTACACTCGGACTTGAAACCCATTAAGCGTCCAATGGCATCTAGTTGAGACACCGTTGTCCGATCATGAAGGGATTTCTGTGCTGAAGACATCATGTCATAGAAGGCCTTTGCGGTTGTCTCCATCTCCTCCTCAGCACATTCTTCAACATATTGTCCTTCGTGAAAGTCATCTAACATGTCTGCTACCCCCGCAGCATCATCAAAATCCTCTACGCGGGGTCTCACCACCTCCTCTCTTAAACGATTGTATTCACCGTGGTATACCCACCGAGTATAATCCGGCGTAAATCCATTCAACACTAGATGTTTACCCATGTCCACCTTGTTTTTCCTTTTTCTGTTTGCACATTTCTGGCACGGACACAAAACTAGAAATGCTCCTTTACCAGACTGGCCAAATGCATGTTCTAAGAAAGAATTGGTCTTCATCATCCATTCATATGTGAAATCATTCGGACTTGAGCGCCCCGTGTACATCCACTCACGGTCATCCATCCTCTAAGATATATACCGGTGACCAAAGTAAATATCAATTGCATATACATAACGTTCCTACTATCTAATAGGTAAGGACATGTCCTAATCCCACCCGCAGATGCGTAGATATGTTAGTTCCTATGACCTACTCCTATTCGAGACAAAATTTCAGCAGCACCTCCCCGCTGTTCTCTCCATACACGTCCTGGCAAGGAGAGTGTGTATGCAGAGAACAACATGTTGGTGATGCCAAAACGTTGCCTCGAATTGGAGAAGGACAAAGGAACTGACACATCTACACATCCACAGGCTGTCCAAAAAACGTGGACAATTCGAAACAGATACGGATACACATATGCATAATTCTGCATATGTCTAACCGTGCCTCTTTCGAACGGGAGACGCCTAATTGATTTACGTGACCTACGACCATAAGTGGGAAAGAAAAGTTATACCGTGGGTGGCGGTGGAGTCAGGCTAGCGGTGCCGTGGCGAGTCGGGGCTGTGGTGAGTCGATGCGGTGCAGGAAGACCCGCAACGACGAGGAATGCAAATGGGGTCGCCGAGGTCCTCCGGATAAGCCTCGATGGGCTCTGCTATTCAAAAAAACATTCTAAGTCAATTAAAAAATTCGACAGCATCTCCCCTACATGGTGATATTAATAACCTGCAAGAAATTAGTGGCTCGATGGCCGATAACCACATATATAACAAGTCTCCACCGCCAACACCACCACCACCTAAACCCTAAATCCCCTAGCACAAGCATCCTAAATATCTAACTAATTTAGGAATAAACTCACTACCTTCACCATAACTACTAACCCTAAATCCACCTAAACCCTAAATCCCCTAGCACAAGCATCCTAAATATCTAACTAATTTAGGACTAAACTCACTACCTTCACCATAACTACTAACCCTAAATCGAAACTAAATTACATACCTAGGTGAGCCGGTGACGATGGATAGCTTGGCCAAAGATCGTGGGCGGACACCTCCTCCTCCTCCTCTTTCTTCTTCTTCTCCTTCTTCTCCTTCTCCTTCTTCTTCTCCTTCTCCTTCTTCTCTTCTTCTTCTTCTTCTTCTTCTTCTTCTTCTTCTTCTTCTTCTTCTTCTTCTTCTTCTCCTCCTCCTCCTTCTTCTTCTCCCCCTCCTCTTCCTCCTTTTCCTCCGGTCTCCTCCTTCTTTGTATGGCGCGGCCCGGCGGCGGCGGAGCGGGGGGCGCGGGGGAAGGGGGCCGTGGCAGCGCCTGCGTTGGGGTGTGGGGGGAGGGGGCTGCGGGGGGGGGGGGGGCGTGGGGGGAGGGGGCCGCGGCGGCGCGGAGGGCCGGGCGGGGTGCGGTGGCGCGGGCGGCGGCGGTGCGGGTGAGAGCTGAGGGAGACAGAGAGAGTGAGAAAGAGAGTGAGTGAGAGAGTGAGCGCAACGGCCGAAAGCGCCTAAGTCCCGGAAATTTTCTTTGCCGAGAGCTAGATCGGGGGGCTCTCGGCATAGCATTTTTTATTTTTTAAATACAATTTCTTTGCCGAGAGCCACGCCGCAGGCTCTCGGCAAAGAATAGCTTCAGGGTTACTCTCGGCAAAGAATTTATTTTTATTTCTTTTTTTCCACTCATTTTTTTGCTAGCTTCTTACATTGCTAGTGACCTAATCTTAGAATTTGGTATATTTTTGAGTAGTTTTTCTATATTTATTTGGTTTTTTTATTTAAATTGATATTGTTTTAAAAAAACAACTCTGAACTGCAGGTGCATCGAATAATGGAATTTGATGACTGGAAAAATGATATTCGTGGTTTGTAGCGCACTTTGAGTCGGTATCCAAGGACAGGCACGGAATTTTAAACATCTTATTCACCAAACTTGACCAACAACTTACGTGTGACTTGTTTTTAAAATTATATAAAATACAAATGAATTCCAAAAATCATAAAACTTGTTGAGTGGACTTGATATCACATGTGTAGGTTTAGGAAAAAAATTGAGACGATTTCGAAATGTTGGTGACGTAGAATAGTCATCACATAATATATCCAGCACATATGATCATATGTGATGACATGAGATGTATAGTTTTCTTCAATCCTATGTCACCAACGTTTCGAAATCGTCTCAATTTTTTTCCCAAGCCTACAAAGTCCACTCAACAAGTTTTGTGATTTTTGGAATTCGTTTGTATTTTATACAATTTTAAAAAGAAGTTACACGCGCAAGTTGTTGGTCAAGTTTGGTGAATAAGATGTTTAAAATTTTGCGCCTGCCCTTGGATACCGACTCATAGTGTGCTACAAACCACGAATATCATTTTTTCAGTCCTCAAATTGCATTATTCAATGCACCTGCTGTTCAAAGTTGTTTTTTTAAAGAATATCAATTTAAATAAAAAAACCAAAGAAATATAGCAAAACTACTAAAAAATATACCAAATTCTAAGACTAGGTCACTAGCAATGTAAGAAGCTAGCAAAAAAAATGAGTGAAAAAAAAGAAAAAAAAAATCAAATTCTTTGCCGAGAGTAACCCTAAAGCTCTCGGCAAAGATTCTTTGCCGAGAGCCTGCGACGTGGCTCTCGGCAAAGAAATTGTAAGGGAGAACGGCAGCACGCCGTTCAAAAGATTTGCCGAGAGCTTGACGGTCGACTCTCGGCAAAGGCTAACGGATAAGCTGCCGTCTCGTTCTAGTAGAAAAATCATTTTTGCTGCCACGTCGTTTTTTTTTCACAGCCGGTTCACAATTTCATGACGCCAGTACAAAAAATAGGGTGGGCCCAGCAAGAGAACCGCCTGTGTAAAACCATTTACACAGGCGGCTGACATTATGAACCGCCTGTGTAAATAACTGTAGAGTTAATTTTTTTGATTTTTGTAAACGATCTCTCTGATGGAAAAACTTTGTACATGAAAGTTGTAGATCTCGGAAAGTTATGAAACTTTGTAGTTCACAACTTTTTCATTTGAAATCATCTTGTCATCGAAAATTACGTTTGAATGTGTCAAATTTGAAATTTAAATTTTTGTAAACGACCTCGATGAAAAAACTTGCTACATGAAAGTTGTAGGTTTCGAAAAGTTATGAAACTTTGTAGTTCATAACTTTTTCATTTGAATTCATTTAGTAGCTCAAACAATCAATTTACACTCGGTTTATTATAGAATATGAAGAAGTACTAACAAATCTAGACACAAGTGAGTCATGGGTGGAGTGGTAGAGGAGGTATCGCGCGAGGGTGAGGTCTCAGGTTCGAATCCCTGGCGGAGCGCGTTCGCGAATTTTACGCGAAAAAATGCACGAGACGGAGACGGGCGGGCGGATTAATACTGTGCTTGTCCTAGGATTTAATTTTTTTTTTCGATTTTAAAAACGCGATTTTATTCTGCGGATTAATACAGGCGGCTAACAAAGTGAACCGTCTTGTTTTCACAGGCGGCTGACAAAGTGAGCCGCCGGTGAAAACCTTGTTTTCACAGGCGGCTCACAGCCCGCCGCCTGTACTGTGGGCCGATTAGTACTGACCCCCAGTACAGGTGGTGAGCTTTGCCGCATGTACTAATGCCTCTACCACCGCCTCTAAAAACGTTTTTTGTACTAGTGAGAGGCAAAGTCAAGTCTGATATGTAGGTCATGCCAAGTCTGATATGTAGGTCATGCAAGTTGTTCAGCTTCCTTGCTATCGCTTTCCCCATGGAGATCCGCCTCGGGTCATCATCCACGTCCCTTCCAGCGAACGCGTGGGCCTTGAAGAAGAACCAGTACTCAGAGTAGGGCAACGCCTTTAGCATGATTGGCTCCACTGTCCCTACAATATTTGCGACACGTGGATTGTTTGTCGTGATGATCATCTTGATCATACCAGCATTGTTTGTCGTGATGAACTCTTCCAGCTGCTTCTTGTGCATGTCCACGTCCTCAGATATCAACAGGCACCTCTTTTGCTTGCCACCAAAAGTAGTATTACTCTTGACCAACTCCAGTGGGTCATTTGAAGAAGTGCCTTCGTTCTTTTTAACATCATAAGTGGATGAGAAACTATACAGCATGATCACTGAGAAGTGGCTGCGCACTCTTGCGTCGTCGCAGGCGTACTGCACCAGGGTTGTCTTCCCAACTCCACTGCCACCAACAATAGGTAGAACACCCAGTTGATCATCTTCGTGCAGCAGAAAGTTGATCATATGTGGACGGTTTATTTAAAAGATATATTTAACAATAATATCTAAAGTTTGTAGTTGAAAAGTTTTTATTTGAAGTTGTTTATTGTGCCAAATCTGTCTTCGTGCAGCAGAAAGTTGATCATATGTGGACGGTTTATTTAAAAGATATATTTAACAATAATATCTAAAGTTTGTAGTTGAAAAGTTTTTATTTGAAGTTGTTTATTGTCCCAAATCTGTCTTCTATTTTTATAGATTTTGAAATAAGAAACTTAGAACATATATTTCAGATACTAAATGAGTTGAAATAAAAAGCTTTTTCAACTACAAAGTTCTAGGTTGTATTGATAAATATAATTTTCATATAGAACATGTCAACATCAAAGCTTTTTTTAATAATTTTAAATTTTAAATTTCAAAATATGTAAACTTACAAGAATATTTCGAGACTCTAAATAATTTCAATTCAAAAACTTTTCAACTACAAAGTTGTAGTTTTTCTCGAGTGTTACAATTTTAGTGTGAAATCATCTGAAGGACCAAAATGGTGATCAAACGGGGGAAGGGGAGGGGGGTGAATGAGAGCCAACAAAAACTTCTACGAAACTTTGCCCCTTGTCCCAAAATCAACCCGACACAACCACTCGAGAAGAATGATGCGTTCACGACCCAACACGTGGGTGGATACCTTAAGAGATGTCCTAGAGGTACAGCGAAACGATCAAGAGAGGCCGACGAACAAGCTCCGAAGGGGATAACTCAAAACAGCAAATATAGAGGAATCCCAGACTATCTGGACTCTGGGGGCGGACTGTTTGCAAGGGGGTCCCAGACTGTTCGTGCCCTGGTGTCGGACTATCCACCAGCAAAGTTCCCAAAAATAGAAGATGAGCAACAGTTCTGCTCGACCAGTGCTATAGGGTCGGACTGTCCGCGCAGGGTGGCTGGACTGTCCGCGCTCGGTACCAGGGGAGGGTCGGACTCTCAACAGTCAAGGCCCGAACAGTCCGCCATTCAAAATCCCGAAAACTCAACTTCTTGCAACAAATCTGGTCACGCTACAGACCTCTCGCGGACTGTCCACCGCTTGGGGCCGGACTATCTGCGCCTGGGGACCCGGGCGGAGCTGAGATACCTTGTGCTCGGCCCTGACCCGTGGACTGTCTGAACCCGGATTGCCCGCGACTTCCTGGACAAAGCAAAAAATAGGGCGATTTCAATTTTCCTTAAACCCAAATCTCCCAAAACTCAACCAAATCAACACCAACGGCCACCAAACTTGGTATGCATGATCACAAGGGGCAGGTTGGGAGCTATCTCTAGGAGATCATCGCTCAATTTGGAGAGAATCAACGGGAAAATAGATGAACTCGGAAATTTCCCCAAAATGATGAACACGAAATTGATTTCGCCCGAACTATGTGCTCGTGAGGAATCAATAGATTTCCTTTGGTAGAAGTGTTTTATTCACGTCCTATCACAACTTGATTCAAGCGGAATCAACTCCAACACCCCGAACCAATGGATCTCATCAAACCAAGAAACGGGGGAAAAAGGAAAAAAAACGAAGAACGTGAAGAACTCGGGCGATTCGAGACAAACGATTCACAAATCGTACCTAACATGACACACGGAGGGAAGGACCTCCATTCTCGCACAAACTTGGTTCAAGTGTTTACACGGATTGACCGGAAAATCAAACTGTGAACCTCATAGCAAGAAGAACTAGAGAGAGGACCTAGAAAGTGGGAGGGAGAAAATGAGAGAATGAAAGAGGTGAGGGTGCTAAGCGCCCCATCATCCTTATTAACGACACGTTTGGACATTTCAAAAACACCCGCTAAATACAAGAGTGAATCACCTAGCCCTAAGACATTGCGATCCAACTCTGCAGATACTTCCTTCCTTTTCATCGGACGGCTCCGCTTCTTGCCCAGACTTGCCGTCGCCTCGACGCAACCTCCATGATTCCGCCATGTGCCATCCCCACTTCCTCGGAAGGTCCGCCCGGGTTTTGAGGCCCAAACCATCAAACCGCTCGACTCGTGTTACCGTCTCCTCGACCGCCCGATCGCCAAGTCATCTTGAGCCTTCCCGCTCGACTCGCTCGCCCGCCGTCTTAACTTGGTCAACACGGTCAACTCCGTGTCTTCTCGCACTTGTCGAAGTCAAGTGCCAGCCACTGCGGCTAGTCCTCCGGCCCGTCGGTCCAAGCCTCGCGTCCGCCCTTCACCGCTCTCAGTCTGTCGGCACGACACGCCTCTACTTAACCTTCAACTCGCCATTGACTACCGCCTCCGGACTCAGCTACACAACACAAGCCAAGAGACAAGCACACTTCTGCTTTCTCAGTGGATTAGTGAACACGCTCAAACTGAATTATTTACATGTTGACCAATCACTCATCATCTAAAACTGAACATCATGGGCACATATCAACCATATGTTCGCATTGTCTTAATTCGAGCTTGTTTGGATCTATTTGTACCTAGATAACACCAGAAGTCAAGTTTATGTTTTTAGAATTAGTATTTTGAAAGTAGAGGAACCTAAATTGCACCACTTGCCAAGTTAAAAGACCACCCGTGCATTTTCTTCAGTATAACGCCAGCCAAAGTGATGAAACCATAATATATTTTTGTAGAAGCAGCTAATTCCGTTTTAGTACATTTTTTTGTAGCAATTTGGATCGTGCTTTTGCCTTTTGACTTTCTAATTTTTTAAATCGCTGAAAATAGAAGAGCAACCTTAGCCCTGAGGACCTATCAATGCGAGGCATGCTGAGAGACGCCCAGTGATGGGCCAGCGTTCCCGTGTGCACCGGCTTACGCTAGCTCCGGTGCATTAGAGAGGCTCTTGCTTATTAGATAGGTTTCCCTCATGCTCTAATCCTTGCTGCTTGAGTTTAGATCTGGGGTCCTTGATAGTGATCTGTCGTTATTTTTTTTTTCTTTTTGAGCAAATGATCTTTCGTTATCACCCACCATTCTGATTGTGCAACGTCTACTGCAACAAGCACAAATTCGCAGCTATCACAAATCACAGTATCGATTGTGATATGCAATACGGTGTGAAGTGTTGAGACAACTCTAATTTACATTTCTCTGCCATAAAAGTTTGTCATGGATACTGAAACCACTCAGTTTTTTTGTGAAATGCTGGGAACTGACAGGTGAACACTGTAATCATATCTTGGCGGCCCAGTGAGCATCTGAATATTTGCGAGGAAGAGCAAGGAGGATTCTAATTAGTACTTACAAGTACTACTGATAATCTAGAGAGATTACAGTGTTTTTTTTCTTTTCCGATACTGTAGAGCAAGTTAGGAGGAAGTTGTACACTTGTACTCGAAAAACCAATAAGTTGATAGCACATGTCCTAAGAAAAAAAATTCAATCAGTTATGCACAAAATAGAACTTGCAAAGTGCGTCTCTCTCTAGCAGAGAGCCATATGGGAAAAAGAGAACCGGTGGCTATGGATTTGTGGTGAGGAACATAAATGGAGAGGTGCTGGTAGCTGGCGCTGGGAACATTTCTTTTGCTTCATCGGCCCTGCATGCTGAAGCAATTGCGGCCTACAAGAGTGTCCTCTATGCTGCACAATTAGGAATGTCAAGAATTATCTTGGAGACGGATTCTTTAATGCTTGCTAATGCTCTTAATTCACCAAATTTAGATCGAAGCACAATTGGTGCTCTGGTGGTTGAGATACGAGATATTATGCAATCAGAGTTCTCTTTTTTGTAATGTCTCATTTTGTAATAGATCATGTAACAAGGTTGCTGATTATTTAGCTATTCATGGAGCTCATGTGTTAGAGCCTGGCTCAGATGTGTTAATGAGCCAAGTGCCTTTGGATGTAATGAATCTTGTACGTGGCCCTGGGCGGAGCTAGGGGTATTCCTAGGTATTCCTTGGAATACCCAAGATTTAGGTAAAAGAAGTAAATACATTTATATTCTATTTTCTATTTGGTTCAAAAGCCTACAAGATGAATTGGTAGCAAGTTAGCAACGAGCAAACAAACTAGACCAAGACCCAAGCAGCCATAGTTCTTCCCGTCGAGATCCCATTCCTAACTCGCGATTCTCATTCCTAAGCGGCTATTTTGAATTTTTTTTATATCTTGGCATACCCAGCCACATATTTCTGGCTCCGCCAACGTGGCGATTTGCCTAATGCAGTATGTTACCAGATCAAAAAAAATATATGGGAAGCTAAATGCATATTGACGAAAAATATATTTGTCTCAGTGGCCAATTAAATACTGATAACTGAGGCAACAAAAGACCAATGACTAATATATAGTAATGTGGATATCCTTGAAATTAGCAGGAAAGGTCGTGGTTGTGATGTAGACTTCCATTCATGCATTGAGCATTCTCAAACCCATCACCATGAACATGGCGTCCAATAGGCATGGTAGGTATCAAGAATAGAAGCAACAGTTGCGATTATCAGAGTTGTCAGTACCTGCTGTCTTGCTAGTCCTTACCAGCCCTGAGTTTTCACTTCCATGGTATTTACGTAACTGAAGGGTCCCTGGACCCTGTTCCCCAGCAGCCTCCACACTGGACCGTGTCTGTGTCACTTACAGCGTCTGATGAAACACCAACAGAGTCCAATAGGGGATCAGCTATGAATGTTGATCAAGGTAACTTCATAACAGAGTCCAACTGACTTCATAACACAACGCAAGAAGAGGGTGCTCAAGGTGAAGGAGAGGCTTGATGATAGCTTCCTAAGGCGCTGCAAAAGGTTGTCCAAGAAATTTAATGGATACAAGGATGCAATGAGTGCTAAGAAAGGAAAAGAGACTGTAGAAGAAATAGCTGACGAGCCCATGCCACTTGCCATCATTCCAACCCCAGTGGATGAAGCTGCCCCTCGCCTCACCTGTCTAAGGACATCATTGAACGCATAGCAATGGGGTTCCTGCAGATTCAACCTGAGATTGTCTCGGCTGCCCTCCTGAAGAAGGATAACCTGGATGGATAAGAGAGACCAAGTTGGACTTTTCAGTTTTACTACACTGTTTGTCTTTTGTTAGCTGTCTTCCAAGCTCCTGTCCCAAGTCTGTGAACTGGGAATATAAGAATTTGAATTTTTGTAATAGGTGTTTATGCACTAATTGGAGCTTTTGTTTGAACAATTTCCTTTTGTTATCTTCAGTTATCCTTTATCTGTGCTTTTGTCTTAATAGCTTTGCTTCTGCCATTTATTTCTTGGCTATGTTATGCATCTCTGTATTCTCTAATGATGAGTTGGCCTATGACCAGTATGATGGTGATTTATTTTACTGGCTTTGGTTTGGCATGTTGTTGCCTAAACATTCTTCTACATCCCTAAACTGTGCTCATGGATAACAACAGGCACACAAAAATTCTTTTTTGGAATATTAGGGGCATTAACTCACAGGAAAAATGGGATGCTATCAGAGACAAAATCAATGAAAGTTCATGTCAAATTCTCTATATTCAATAAACAAAAAGGGAAAATTTTGATCCTTTTTACATCAAAAAATTTGTCCAAGAAATTTAGACAGATTTTCCCTTTCCCCCTCCACTGGTACCTCGGGAGGCCTCCTGACTATTTGGAACAGCAGCTTTTTTAATGGCACTGTCATTCAGGCCAATTCTTTTGCAATCACGGTGTTTCGTAAGCTTGACAATAGAAGCTTCCATGTTACCAATATCTATGGTCCATCATACTCTCCAGAGAAGCTTGGGTTTATCACTTGGCTTGTCAACCTTGATACTTCTGATTTTGATGACTGAATCATTGGTGGGGATTTCAACCTTATAAGTCGCCCTGAAAATAGGAACAGGCCTGCAGGGGACCTAGGTGAGATGAACATGTTCAATGAACTCATTACAGATCTGGACCTTGTTGAGATTCCGTTCAGTGGTAGAAGCTTCTCCTAGAGCAACATGCAGGTCGATTCTCTTCTAGTTAAATTGGACTGGGTGTTTACGTCTTCTGGCTGGGCCTTATCTTTTCCTGCTATATATGTACAACCTCTATCTAAACCTGCATCAGATCATATCCCCTATACAGTTCACATTGGCAGTAGCATTCCCAAATCTAAAATGTTCAGGTTTGAGAATTTCTGGGTTGACCACCCTGGGTTCATGGATACTGTCAGTCTCCATTGGAATAGCTCTCCTTTTTATGCTAATGCTGCAAGAAACCTGTCAGCAAAACTGAAGCAAGTTAGAGCTGGACTTAAAACCTGGAGCAAAAATTTATCGAAACTGAGCAAGCTCATCTACAATTGCAACTGGGTTCTACTAGTTCTTGATGGTCTGGAAGATCAAAGACTCCTTTCCAATCTTGAAACAATTTTCAGATGTCTAGTGAAATCCCACCTTGCCAATCTGAGGGAATCTAAAAGAATCTATTGGAAGCAAAGAAATACAGTGAGATGGATCAACCTAGGTGATGAAAACACCCATTTTTTTCACACCATAGCCACAATTGCTCATAAGAGAAATTTTATTGTCAGCCTGACACAACAGAAAGCAAACCTGCTCTGGACAACCTTCAGATCAAGACTTGGAATCAGTGAATTACACAGTATAAACTATTTTTTCTCGAACGACCCAAGAGAACTGTGTGTCATTTCATTAAGAAGAAGAAAAAATGAGCTACAAAGAAGAGGTCAAGGACCAATTCTGTGTAGCAGGGAACACACAGACGCAGAGGATTGAGGATTTGGAGAAGAAGACAGCCAAGCAACAAGATATGGAAGAGACGAAGAACAGAACAGACTAGCAAAGGAAGGAGAAGGCGTGTTTCGTTTGTTCATTTATTCGATGCCCTGGGAACCAGGTCTCCACAGCACATATAGCATTTACATGGTCTCAACCCAATAAGAAGTGGCACACAGGCCCAAGTCCAAACCTACACCATACTTAGCTATTCTCATTACTGGCCCATGGCCGGGTCCTAACAGTGGGCTCCAACCCGCGCATGTAGGCACGGTCGGCAGTGGCATTCCAACCCAGCGTTTTTTCCAAACATGGAACTCGATCTTTCTTTCTTCGATCTGTTGCTTCTTTTCTTGTGTGCTTATACTCGATTTGTTGAATAGGTCTGTGTTCGATTCGATTTGTTGGCTGGTTTTGATATATTCAATTTGCAGATGGAGATATTTATGGGGTGAGATGTCTCATGTTTGTTTCCTTCTATTCCTCGATTTGTTTTCTAAAAAAAAATCATTGTCCGGTGGATATGGTATATCTGAGGAACGCGTAAAGTTGTGTTAGATATGATCTTGGTCGGCATCGATTTTGGTTCGTGGTGCCTCGTATATGGTTCCATCTGTATCTGTATTTATCTTGCTTTTCTTGTTTGGTCTTGTGGCGCATTGCTGATTTGGAAAACTCTTCACCCATGTCGATCTTCAATTCTCTCTGATGATGCTTAGAACCTAGTAGTAAAATCAGAAATCACGTCGGTCTCCAACTCTACGAGGACGTGCATACAGGATGCAGGGTGGTCGTGTGTTGGATAGTGGGATAATAAATAGGCCAGACCAAAAAATAACCAGACGAAAAAAGCTAAAATTATATAGGTATATAGATATAGATATACATATAGATTTATAGGGTGGTTGAGGTTTTTTTCCTAATGCTGACAGATATCTATAGTCTGGAGTGTATAAAACACTATTCATGGAAAATCCAAAGTCCAAATAGTATACAACTCATTCTCCTATAATAATAAGATATAATTTCCTTTCTTGCTAATCACAGTTGTATGCAGATGAGGCGCAAGTCTTCAATTCGGACACCATCTGCCTCTGTTAGTTATGTATGGATATGCTGTATAACCATTGATTGTCCAGCCTTCAACTCGATCATCAGATTTCTTCCTCTTACTGTGTTGCCGATCGACTTCGTTGCATTGCCGATTGATCTACCACGTCGTTGAATTTTCATCTGATCTACCATATGATTCCGTTTCTGGTGACACGAACTTACCCAACTATATATCTGAGCTTCTTGCGGACTGGTCGGAGTACACCACTGATTGTCTGACTGATCTGTATGGTTCACCATTCTGTTGACTACTGGACCGAGTGGACTGGAGCTCATTAATAAAACCGATTTCAATTGAAATGCAGGTGGCTAACAAGTGAAGCAAGCCTGTACACTCGGTCAACCAAGACAAGTAAACTTATGCACGCGGCCTAATATATAGGACTGCATATTTCACAGAGTTTGAAGTCTATATATATGACAAACATGTTCGTGAGGTAAGCTAAAGTTCACTTCCATAGACTGGTATATAAAAGCCATGCATATGTTTCAAAATAGCTTGCTTATCAGCTTCCGATCGGTACTCGTAATGTTGTCCCTCACATGACAATTGTTACCCACAAATTATGAAATTCATCACCTTCAACAGGGACCCCTTTAGGAATGGTAGGCATGAGGAATTGAATACCGATGGCCGAAGTTCAATGCATTGATGACTATGCTCTAATCCATAGTGTCTGAGACGAACCTCAAACAATGTGAGTCATAGGGCACACCAAGTGCAGAATTGAAGTTAGAAGCCCAGCCACGTATCCGCTCATCAAAGGACCCTGAGGTGGATCGGACCAGCCAAATCCTGTTAGAATAAACCACGTTGTCACGTCATGTTTGTGCATGGCGGCGTGCGTGTCCGTGTTGGAGTCGTTGATGGCGCGCGGGTATGTGCTCGTGTTGGTGTCCATCGGTAAGGTGCGTGTGTCGTGTGTGTCTAGGATTGTTGCATATGTGCGCAGCGTCAAGAGTCCAAGTTTATTACGATTTCAAGTCGAGTCCGGCTCGTGCGTGAAGTCCGGGGACACGATGAGAGCTCGTGGGCGGTGTATAAAACCATCCTGTAGACAGTAGGAGGTAAAGCCAACATACAGGCCGTTCGGCGGCCGAGGCGTTCGTCGCCGGAAAATCTCTTGCACCTCTAGCTTGTGTTCGTGAGCGTGAGCTGAGAGCGTTCGTCAATGTCCGGGTTCCAACAAATCCTTCATCTCGCGCAGGCCTAGGGGATGCCAGGTGAATCCGGTGATTGATCCATAAAGCACGAACTGTTCGGCTGCCATCGCCATCTGAAGCTGCAATAGAGATGCTCTGGCTTATTAGATAGGTTTCCCTCGTGCTCTAATCTTGCTGCTGGAGTTTAGATCTGGGGTCCTTGGTAGTGATCGTTCGCTAATTTTTTTTTCATTTTGAGCCAATGATCTGTGGTTATCACCCACCATCCTGATTGTGCAACAAGGGCAAATTCGCAGCTATAACAAATCAACAGTATCGATTGTGATCGACAGTACAGTGCGAAGTGTAGAGACACAAACTCTAATTTACATTTCTCTGCCATACAAGTTTGTGATGGATGTCGGAAAGCAGTAAGTTTTCTTGTGAAAAGCTGGGAACTAACAGGTGACCACCGTCATCATATATACTGTAGAGCAAGTTTGGAGGAAGTTGTACACTTGTACTTAAAAAACAAATAAGTTAGCGTCTCTGTAGCAGAGAGCTAGCCATGTGCAAAGCTAAATGCATACTGATCCAAAATATATTTGTCTCAGTGGCCAATTAAATAGAATTAAAGCAGCAACAAGCACTACCATAATCCAAAAGTTCCTCTAGTGAGGTGGAGTTCTCCTAGTGTTTTGGTAGTTAAAATTTAGTACAAACTTTCCCTAGTAAATGTCTCCTAGTGACAATTCCCTTGTGTCATGATTAGTGGTAGTGTTTTACTACTATTTAAAAACACTAGGAGAAGTCCACCATTCTAGTAGTGAAGCTACTGATAACTAAAGCAATTTTGTTGTTCAAAACAAATGGCTTATATATAGTAGTGTGGATATCCTTGAAAATAGCAGTAGAGGTCCTTGTTGTAATGTAGATTTTCATTCACTCATTGAACATTCTCAAACTCATCACCTTGAACAAGGCGTCCAATAGGCATGGTATAGATATCAAGAATAGAAGCAACAGTTGTCAGTATATGTTGTCTTGCCATTGCTTACCAATTCGAATTTTATCTTCCGCGTATTTGGACAAGAGATCTACACAATGAATTGTGAGAGAACGGATGGTGAGCATCAAAGGATGCTCTTCTATGAATTTAGACTCCAGTGATGATTGTGGCATAGTGCTGTTGGTAGTCAAGCCACATCTCAATCAACAGCTTATATATACGAATTGTTCACAACCAGTAAGGTATTATAGAAGTTCAGGAAATCCGTGTTGGCTGAAACATAGATTTTTGGTAGCTCGGAGCCCATTCGCGGAACTAGGTGTCAGCCAAACTGGGCTATGGCTCCACCTTGGTTGTACAAAATCTTAGTATCTGTGTCTCATTACAATCTGATGATCTGTAGAGATAGGCAACGCTAGAACACGAAGCTTTTTAACACTAGCAGAAATGCAAGAACCTAGATATACTATCATTTAGCCCTCTGCGTACTAATGATGATTGTATCCCATATTCCCATATGCTTGTATTCCCACTTTTCTTCCTCAACCTAAAACGAAGGAAATACTTGGTGCTCCCTTCGGCATGCAGGAAATGCAATTTCCCAGCATCTTTTTTCTACATTCACTACCGGAAAAGCTAATTTTCCTATGTGTGGAAACACAACAGAGATATAATAAAAACCGTCAGGAAAATCATTACTGTCGCCATCCGACAAGCAAATACCGTCAGGGATAAAGTGACAGGGAAAACATAGCCTGTAGGTGGGCCATCAGAAATAGTTATCCTGTCGATATTTCCATGTGCGGTGACTCTCAACAAAATCTTTGTGCTCAGGTTTATTCACGCACCAAGAGGTCGAGTGACAAACCATGGTGCCTAACACTTGAGAACATCGACTAGCGCAAGTGTACATGTGATACGATCGTGTTGACCAAGTCAAGACGATGGTCGAGCAAGTCGAACGAAAGCTCTGGAAGACTCAGTAGATGGGCGACTAAGCACCACGGTGACACATGTCGAGGTGCGGTGGATGCGTATGGAGTATGCCACTCGCTAGTGGTTTGATGGGTTGAGGGTCAAAACCACCGTTAGGAGGTTATCAGGTTTGGGCATCAAAACCCCGATGTCATTTTAGTGAGAATGAGAGGCGACACCTGGCATCATCGTGAAGCATGCGTCGAGGCAAAGCAAAGTCACTAATGGTGCATGGCCGTTTGATCAACAATAATTTGAGTTGGACCATAATGCATACAGGTTAGGTGGTTCACTCTAATTACCTACAAACATTTTGGGAGTATGTATTAGTTTGGATAAATAAGAGGGGGTGCCCCAAATACCTCTTCCTCTCTTGCTCTCTCTCACTTTCAGACTCCCTCCCTCACTCTGTCTATGGTTGCACGAGCTGTCCTCAGATGATTCAACTCATATTCATGTAATCTAAGTTTGTGATCCTACGATTTGCGTGGGAATGGAGGCCCTTACCTCCTCTTGTCCTTCAGGAGTCAAGATTTGAGGTGTGTTCATGTGATTTACATTTTTGTTCTTTGGTTCTTGTTTTTCTCCCTCTCCTATTTTGCCTTGTTTCTTTGATTTGAGGTTATTTTGGATCAAAACAATTGTACTAACAACTAGGACATGAGCTGATCCCTTCCACCAAAGGAATTCATTCCAATCCTCATGAATTCATAGATCAAAGTAATTCAAGTTTCAAAGAGGAAGAATAGTTATTTTTCATGTGATTTAATTTTCCTGTTGATTGGTGAATCTTTGAGCAATTATTTGTTGGGAAGCTCCCCTACTGCCTTGTGACCATACATATGTATGCAAGTGAGGAGGATGTATATAGATCTAATGCAGAGTGATATCATTAATATCAAATTTGTTTCTATTTTTCCTTCAAACTCAGAGGCAAACATGGAGAGCCTTCGGATATAGGTACAAATTCATTTGTCTAGGATACTAATATGCATAAACATGTGTTGAACATGACGAATGCAGACAACATTGATAGCTAAATTCCTTTTTCCTTTTTACCACCTTTCTCACCTTACCATTTTCATCTTACCACATGGATTACACTCCCATCTATAAATACTTTGCTCCAAAGGGCGACTTGTAGGAGCATCAACCATCTTCACACCCCATTCTTACAGATGGCTATGAGCTTCGCCCTACTTTTATAGACTCATCCAGGGTTTGGGAGCAATCTTTCTCTAGCCTTGGTTTAGTTTCAACTCCCTTTGAAAATATGACTCATCCAGGTATAGAGGAGGCCCCAAACGAGACCAATTCGAGAGTCACCAATCCAAGTGGAATTTTGAGCATACATAAATAATCAACCATAGAGATTGGAAAGAAGATCAATGAGCATGGAACCTACTCCATAACCATCACATTTCTCCCATACTAATTGTTCTCTCTATGATTACCACACATGACATCTTCAACACCCTCACACTTTCTATTTACAAAGACTTCAAAAGGGTGGTTGTCGATGCATATGTTTATCATAAATATTGCATATCTCGTTGTGTTGAATTTTGAGACAGGTGATGGATGGGAAACCACTTCATTAAAACACATCTTGAAAGGTTTCCTAAGGACAAGCTTAGTATCCTAAAACAAGCACCTCTCAGATCCTAAACATGAGTATTCACCTTTTGCTAAACTACCCTTGTGAAACGAGCATAAAGATATATGATTGTATTCCTTTAGGTATTCTTGTCACTAACCTTCTTTTCAGGTTTGGAGCAGAAAGAATGAAGGAACGACAAGCATAAGGTATGTCTAACCAATTATCATGCAACATTGAATTGTATTCATCCAATCCTTATTTTTACAAAATTCAAGCTTGAGAAATAAACCACCATAAAAACATCTCTTGCCATGTTGCTTCATTATTGTCCCTACCTTTAAGACATGCTCAAACTACTAATCATTCAAGTGATCCAGTGATATCTCTCTCATATGGAGAGTAGTAAATTACATCTTGATTGACTATGTCTCATAACATGTTTCCTAACAAACCCGAAAACCACCTTTATAGCTACCCAGTCACACAGTAGCGTTTGATAGTGCCTGAGTATGTCGTTTCACATCTTCAATACATACGACAATCTCAGGTCTAAGAACATAACATATATGATGTGTATAGAGACAATCTCACGTTGGGTTAGTCCAGCCCCATGTCATGCATGTGCCCACATTATTAGTTTGACATCTCTATATCTATGACTTGTGAAACATAGTCATCAACTAATAATGTGCCGATCTAATATTCATGTGCGTCCACACACGAACTCCGATCAGGGATAATTTAGAATAACGATACAAGTAAAAGAGTTTCACAAACGATTCACGCAATTACTAATCAATACAGGTTGCCTTTAATGCATATTCAATGAACTCATAATATGTCATGGATGCAAGGAAATGCAATCATCTCTATGATTACCTCTAGGGCATACCCAACATAGACATCATCTCACATTCAATCACTCTATATACTTGTTCAAGAAAACAAGCCCTAATATACATTTCACTCAAATTCAAATTTGAATACAATGTAAACTTATTTTAATGGATGCATATCAAGGATCTAAAAATATAGATGCTTTGTAATGCATATGATGACATGACCATCTTCATGTTTTTAAACAACAGAGTTGTTATAGCAAAATGGGCATGATGATGTATACTGGTTTGGGTTGAAAGTCCCTATGTCTAGTGGTTTATAGTGCTCGTGTTACTCTGCACCAAGGTGCTCATAGTAGGGGATACAATCGGTTGAAACTGAGAGAGGATCCCAAGTCTCTGGAGTTGGGTGAGTTGATGGCTTGTAGCTTCAATGCTAGATGCTCGATGCCCTTTGCTAAGGACCATGCCTCCCCTTTTATAGCTCAAAAGGAAGGGCTCATGTTACAGAGCGCGGTAAGTGTAAAAAGTATAAGAAGAAGAAAGAGAAGAACAAAAGCAGGCCTTGGGAGCCCGTTTGTCTTCCTCCATATTCGGCGTGGTCGTTCGATCCTGTAGCGCTAGGACAACATGGCTGTTGAGTCGTGGTCTGTCCATTCATTGAAGCGACGTGCCTCGATCATGTCGGCCCATGCGTCTTTGTACCGTTGAGTATGGGCGGGGTGTGCATCTTGACTTACGCGGGGTGAAGGTTAGGCAGCGTAGTAGTAGACAATGTCTGTCACTATGGGGGCATCATCGTCGTATCGTGACAGACGTGACTAAGGCTATGTCATAGCGTACTAAGGCTCCCATGCCTCTGTACGCTGGGTGAGTCTTGTAGGTCCTGTTTCTAGGGGAGTAGGTGGCAGTGCGGGTCCCACGTGGTTGTTCCCTTCCCCTCGAGAGCTAGCGCGCGGCCCTCGGGAGACAATCGTGGCCCTGGGGCGAGCCAGAGATTACCTCCCGAGGGTCGGGCACGTCTGAACCGTCATGGAGTGCTCGGGTGAGGCGGAGAGCGCCTCTCGAGGGCTGGGTGCACCCGAGGTGTCGGAGAACACTCGGGCGAGGCGGAGGTTGCTTCCCAAGGGTCGGGTGTGCCCGACGGATCAGGACGAGGTTGGTTGTTAATGATCGTTCATTGCCCTTGATGGAGTATCCTAGATATCGAAACTCGACACACTCTTTTTCCCTATTTTTTTGGTTCGAATTTTGTGGAGTTCCCGACAAAAAACACTCGGCAAAGACGACTTTATCGAGTGTTGGGAACTGGGCACTCGTTTTGCCGAGTGGCCTTTGCACTCAGCAAATCCTTTGCAGAGTGCCCCACTCGGCAAAACATCCGATCCGATTACGGTAGTGCTCATAGTTAACTAGTAATATGAAATAGAGTGGGTATTATTTTGTACTGTTACCTATGGTGCCTTAATTAAGATTTAATAAGTCTGCAGAATCCTACTGGGCGGGCGTCTGGGCGGCATTTTGATTTTTTTGGATGAAGTAATATAGGTAGTGGAAAGCGCGCCTTGGTGGACGATTGAGCGGTGACCGATGGCATTCTGGTGCATTTGCTGAGCACGCTGGCCGGTTCATCGATCTCCGAGTTGGGAGTGATCGATTGGCATGCGCTCTCCACCCGAGCAGCCACGGCATTTAACTTCTCGGCTTTATATGTGATCGACAGCCACCAAATTGAAGAATCGCAACACTAGCTGCCATTTTTCATGCGCAAGTCCCATCCCCCATCCTATGATGGCGGATCTCACTCTCACCAGCACACACCTGTCCTATGTCGCGCGCTCCACAAACTTGCTCAACATCTCCAGAAACATCCTGCCCGCCGGCACCGATAGCATGGTCGACGTCGACCAAAGCAAGGTTCACGACAAATCCTCCAGCGTCGAAGTCGACGGCTACGAGTGGGAAATCCATTTATACCCATGGTGTGATCCCGACTACCTGATGAAACTCCAGCTCGTCTTCCTCGGCGAGGCCGGCGCAAGCAAACTGACAGCGGCTCTGAGCTGCCGGATGGTAGATCCAAGCTGGGGATTTGAGCCATCAGAAGAGAAGACTACTGAGGCCACATCATTTCAGCATCCCTCGGACTCCTCTGAACTACTTGTGGTCGTGAGCATATTCGAAGCATTCAATTTGCCTTACTACAAGAATGAATCTCTCAGCCTGGAGTGCACCGTCACCGTATTCAGAGATCCAGATGCCATCCCCGTGCCATCCTCCAACCTGCACCAACACCTCGGCGAACTCCTAGGGAGGCAGTCCGGGTCGGACGTCACGTTCACCGTGTCATCCGGCGAGTCATTTCCCGCGCACAAGAACGTGCTAGCCGCGAGGTCCCCGGTCTTCATGGCCGAATTCTTCGGGCAAATGCAGGAGAAGAGCTCCGGACGCGTCGAGATCCAGGAAATGGAGGCCCCGGTGTTGGGTGCCATGCTTCGCTTCATCTACACCGACGCGGTGCCGGAGCTTGACCTTGACGGGAAGCCGGCGGCCGAGGCAGCGGCCCTGGCGCAGCATCTGCTTGTAGCAGCCGACAGGTACGGGCTGGACAGGCTCAGGGTGATGTGTGAGCGCAGGCTCGCGTTTGCTGTGGATGTCAGCAATGTCGCAGCAACGCTGGCGCTAGCGGAACAGCACGGCTGCGCGAAGCTCAAGGCCAAGTGCATCGAGTTCATCGCGGGAGGGTCGCGTGCAAACCTTCACGCCGTCTTGAAGACTGACGGGTTCAAGGATCTGGAGGTGGACCACCCTGCGTTGTTGACTCAGCTGCTCATGGCTGCGCATGGAAGGAACAACTCATCGTCAGTTGATTGATGATGTTTGTTCTTTGTTGGAGAGGTAAATTAATTGAATCATATATTCTGCCCGGCCAGTTATATGCCATGGATATGATCATGTACCCATATGAACTTTGGAAATGTAGGCCGGTGCATGGGTTTGACTCCCGAAAAATCACTCCCCGAATTCGTACGCGTCGAATTCAAATGGCTTTAATCTGCGTGAATAGTTTTATGTGTTGTACTCTCTTTGCCCTTAAATAACTAGTGTCGTTGTACATGCCACAAGTTCAACTTGATTTAAAGAAAATATGTGCAACATTTATGTCTTCAAATAAATTTATTAAAAAAAACTAGATTTTTTCTTTTTTTTCTCAATCACGTAAAAGATTTGCGCGTATTTGCATTAAGAAGAACAGAGATGTTTTTACATGGGTGTTTGAAGAATCATGGACCCTTGTGTTTAGGCGATTAACGACAATGCTAGGTCACTATGACTAACGTGTGTTTTGCAGAGGCAAAGTCATTTGTGTTAGGTTATTAGTGATTTAATTTGAATGGGCTTAATGGATATTCATGCTCCCAAGATGGAAATAGTTTCGGTTGCAAAGGATGATGATACAAGCTGAAGGCTAGGCTAGTTCTTAGTGCCATAAGGTTGATAAGGGCACTAAGTATAGCTAGGGTTTTGTTTTTCCTTTGACCGTACTATAAAGGGGGTATGAGATTAGTAGCTTGATCTAGGAGAGTTTAGGAGAGTGGGTATATGTACACTTGTCACAACTAGTCCTAGAGACCTTGCTTTCAGCCCTTGGTTAACCCTAGAAATGGTAGGAGCAAAATCCCTCGAGAGATCTCAGCGAAATCAGTCCTCAAGAGATAAATAATCCTCGAGTGGTTGAAGCACCGCATCCCCCTCCTCAAGAGACAAATAGAAGATCAACACCTATCCTTCAAGCTCACTCTCATGATCAAATCATAGGGAGTCCATCAAAGGGAGTAATGACTCGCTCTAGACTTGCATCTTATGTTGAACATCACTCGTTTGTTTCCTTTGTTGAGCCTACTAGTGTTGAAGAAGTACTTGCGGATCCAGATTGGGTGAATGCCATGCATGAAGAACTCAACAACTTCACCCGAAACCAAGTGTGGACACTTAAAGAGAAGCCAAAGGATGCAAGAATCATTGGCACCAAGTGGGTGTTTAGGAACAAGCAAGATGATCAAGGCGTGGTTGTGAGGAACAAAGCAAGATTGGTGGCAAAGGGGTTCTCTCAAGTAGAAGGACTCGATTTTGGAGAGACCTTTGCCCCGGTTGCAAGACTTGAAGCCATCCGTATCCTTTTGGCGTATGCTTCACATCACAAAATGAAACTTTTTCAAATGGATGTGAAGAGCGCCTTGTTAAATGGTTTCATAAATGAACTTGTCTATGTCTCACAACCACTCGGGTTTGAAGACCCAAACTTTTCTAATCATGTGTATAGGTTGTCCAAGACACTCTACGGATTGAAGCAAGCTCCAAGAGCTTGGTATGAGAGGCTAAGGGACTTCCTAATCAAGAAGGGCTTCAAGATCGGGATCGTCGATACAACACTATTCACCAAGAAGCTAAATGGAGAGATCTTCGTTTGCCAAGTATATGTCGATGATATTATATTTGGATCAACAAATCAAGATCATTGCAAGGAGTTTGGTGACTTGATGTCCAAGGAGTTCGAGATGTCAATGATTGGCGAGCTAACCTTCTTCCTTGGCTTTCAAGTGAAGCAAATGAGAGAAGGGACCTTCATCTCTCAAGAAAAGTACACTTATGATCTACTGAAGAAGTTCAAGATAGAGGATTGCAAGCCAATCAAGACCCCAATGCCTACTAATGGGCATCTCGATCTCGATGAGGGAGGTAAACCAATTGACCAAACTCTTTATCGTTCTATGATCGGTAGTTTACTTTACCTCACCGCATCTAGGCCAGATATCATGTTTAGTGTGTGTATGTGTGCTAGGTTTCAAGCAAGCCCTAAGGAATTGCATCTTTGTGCGGTTAAAAGAATCCTTAGGTACATAAGGCACACCCCTAGCATGGGTCTTTGGTATCCCAAAGGAGCTCCCTTCCAACTAGTTGGCTATTCCGATTCGGATTATGCCGGGTGTAAGGTTGATAGGAAGAGTACCTCCGGCGGGTGCCACATGCTAGGAAGATCTCTTGTTTCTTGGTCCTCAAAGAAGCAAAACAGCGTGGCATTATCAACCGCCGAGGCGGAATACATTGCCATGGGAGCTAGTTGTGCACAAATCTTATACATGACCCAAACACTTCTTGATTACGGCGTTGTTTTAAAAGAGGTTCCACTTTTCTGTGATAATGAAAGCGCCGTAAAGCTTGCTAACAACCCGGTTCAACACTCTCGCACCAAGCACATAGATATTCGCCATCACTTTCTTAGAGATCATGTGGCTAGGAAAGACATCACACTAGTTGGAGTTAAGAGCAAAGATCAATTGGCGGATATCTTCACTAAACCACTCGATGAAACAACCTTTTGTAGGTTGAGAAGCGAGTTGAATGTGCTTGATCACTCAAACTTCACTAAAAGATGAACTTGTGTGATCCATGCATTCATATGTAATATAACATGTTTAATTTGGTAATGCACATAGGCTTGGCTAACGCGGTTGAGATAACCGCCCTCAAAGCGTGTGACAAAGCTTAACCGCGGTTTAAACTTGCAAGCAACCTAGATTCAAATTCCGTTTTGCATTGCATATGCATGAGTGTTACTTCCTCGTTTCTTTTCGGTTAAGTTTTTGGTCATCCTCTAGGTTTGTCACTTAGGGGGAGCAATTCAACGCTCTAGCTTCAGCTAATACCCCTCTTGTGCCCCCTTGGTGACCCTTGGAGCTTTATTGAACTATTTTCTTATGAAAACTAATCCTAGCCTATGGCAAACTATTTCTAAATTGAGGGTTTGAGAGATGGTTCTTATGTTAAGTCCAACAAGTGCTCCCCTTTGCTCTTTTGTGTTGGTACTTGGCTAAGAGAAAAGATTGGAGAGAGAAAAAAACAGGAAAATTCAGAGCAAAATCAAGCACCGGACCACCCTCCGGACCACTCTGCATGGTCCGACGCTCAGTGGTCTGACGCCCTGTCCCTCTCTGTATACAAATTCTCCAGTCACAGAAACCGTCGGACCACCGTCCGATGCTCCTCCGGACCATAGGCAAGTGGTCCGGTGCCTCTGTCAGTGCCCCCCAGTTCTGTCTAAAGCACCGTCGAACCAGTCCGGTGAGTAGTCCGACGCCTTGGTCCGGTGGTCGGGTGCTCTCTGTTTTCTTCTCTGGTTTCCGTCGGACCAGCCTCCGGACCATGCATAGTCGTCCGACGCTCTGAAATTTTGTGATAACCCCCCGCGTGAGCACTATTCCGTCAGTTCCTTCTCCTCCGTCAATCCTTACGCCGCACCGCCACTTGCCCTAGCGTCGCCGCCCGCTCGCCTGCGCCCTTCTCGCCGCCAGTGAACATCTCACCGGAGTGCCGCCGTCTCGCCTCCTCGCTTCTCTGCTCTGCTTTCCCTCCTAGCCAAGCAGGGCGTTCCACCACTCGAACGCACCCTTTCTATCATTTCCAGTCCATCGAGATCTCCAAACGTTCCACCACTCGATGACGGAGCCAACCAGATGCTGAGAAAGATGCGCGCACAAGGCAGTTGTCACACCCAGTTTTAAAGACAAAACGGGATGCATAAACCTTATCTGTGCCCAGAGATCAGTCACACACATAAGCCGACAAATTATCAGAAAGGTACCATTACAAGTGTTTATTACATAGCGAATAAGTATCTAATTAAAGTCTATTACATAACAGCGGAAATAAAAGATAACTCTCACGAAGCTCCATCGCACAGGGACGTCAACTGGTTGACTCCAAACCTAGTAGTCCTCAGGATACTCCTCATAACCTTGGTAATCTGGTACCCATCCGGGATTTTTATCCAAATATGAAAGTAAACAAGCGTAAGTACTTCTAGTACTCAACAAGTAAACATGGGGTTCATGAGGCTCAAAAAGTATGACACTGGTTTAACTGCATCAGCTTTTATGTTGTTACAATTTTAACATAAGGATAACATCAATATAATCAAAAAGCCCAATAACCATATGATCAAGTAAACATGAATAATGAATAGCAAACGAGTAATGATAGATTAAAGTCATTCTGTTCCATAAGAATTCCAGGCCGCTCGTATCCGTGAGCACGACTAACATATTAGTTTTAAGACACTCTGTAGAGGTTGTACAACTTTACCCATGAGTCGTGTTGCCAAAATGCCCGGGTTTATAACTCCCAAAACACTCCTAAAGTGAGCGGGCGGGGTACACTATGAAGTCTTTCAGAGGGGCTCGCTGACATACAACAGACATTACGGATCCACGGGCAAGGGGTATACGGGGTCTCCTCTCGATGGTACACACGCGCAGCGGTAGCCACCCTGGCCATACTCCCTTACTTAACTAAAGCCAGAGCCATGTAGCTCTCATGGTTGTACTGTAAATCCCGGGTGATCGCTTACAGAGGTTCTAAAGCATCTCAAAAACTGTACTCTAGATCACCTTAATCCATGTTGCTAAAAAGCATCTTTTACTGTTTGTTGCATAAGTCATTAGTCAATATTACATAATCATAGTTATTTATAAAGAGCACTAGCTTGATCTACCCAATGCACAAATCCCAGGGTAACAAGGTATAAGGTACAAATCTATGGTAAAACCTTATAGGATATCAAGGAAACACATGCATATCATGAATTAGTGTTTAATGTGATTAGGACAACAAGGATGATCCCATATATACTTGTCTTGCTCAAACAGTTCCTGCTGCTCCTGCTCAACAAAGAAATCCTCCTGGTCACCCACGTACTGCTCACCGTCTAAACTCGATCACCACATCAACATACAATCATACCGAGGCATAACATGCAAACAAACAAGACTATAGATTAGAACAGTACACCAACAGTGGTAAAACAAGATTAAAAGTTTATAAAACTAATCTACGTCTTACTACGATCACATAGACATTTGGATCACGAAAAACGGAGCTATAACGAAGAAGATATGCTCTAATCAAGATTCGCAAATTAAACTTGAGATTGAAATATACTAAGCAAATAAATATTTTTAAAAGTTGTCTAACATGATCTATGAACCTACTAACACGTAGATTACGTCGATACGATCCTAACGCAATTTGAATGAGTCAAAATGGAGTTAAAATGGACATTTTATGAATAAAAGAAAATCAGTGGCAAAACTGTAAATAATTTGAACTATTTTTGAATTAAAACAATTTGTTTTATCCTTCTAACCAGAACCGAGGATTGCGGTTTCAGCATTAAAAACATGAGGGCCTCTTTTGCAAAAGAGGAGGACGAAGGGGTATCGAACGTGGGGATCCGTCCGATCGGAAACGGACGGTCCATATTAGATCCACGAGGGGGGGGGGGGGGGGGGGAGAAGAACTGCTCGTCGGAGACAGAGCGGACGGCGGAGCCATGGCCGGAGTTGGGTGGCGCGATTTAATCCGCCGATGCGGTACACGGTTCTCAGCGCAAGGAGTACAGAGAGGGAGAGAGTGATGGCGAACACCGTGACGGTATCGGTTGAACCGATTGGACCACGGGAATGGCGGCGTGCTTGACGCGGCGGCTCTGCTCAGCCGACGGTGCTCGGCGAAATGCGAGCAGGGCGAAAGAGGGACGGTGAAGGCGTAATGGAGCACCTGGGAGCTCCCGTACCACAATGCGGGACTCATGAAGCGGATGAACGGAGCGGAGGGGCTCGGCGTCAGAGGGACGACGACGGCGGCTCTGCTCTAGGGTTGTGTCTTTTGGGCTTGCCCCACGAAAACCTATATAATGCTACTTCATCGTCTGTCATTGGGCTGGCTGATTTCGACCACCGTTCCATTGCCCCCAAAGTAGTCCCGTCACGGTTCTTGCGTGTATGAACTCTAGGATAGTAGGCCTCGGGAACGTCACCGTCTCTGAGTTCACCTTCTCGGGTGAGGGCGGAAATCATGTTTTTGGGAAGTGTCATCGTTCTCGGCACGACTACTGGTCGTGACATCTTCTTCCTAGTGATCTGCTGCTACGTCTTCTTCCTGGTGGTTCAGCGGGTGATAGGCACTGCGTCCTCTCTGCATGGCATCAAGCGAGACGATTACATCAACAACCACTATGTCGACTATTGGAGGCGGCTCAGCCACTGGGTATGTTCTCATTCGTCTCTTATTTTTTAGTGATGATCTTTTTGGCGGCTGCAGTAGCATGCGTGGTATTGTCACTTAGTTCACACAAGCATATATATCAGATCACAAATTTGTCTTTAATCTTTTTCTGGATTAAATAATTACTGAATTTTCTTAAATTTCTAACAATGTCATCGATTATAGAGCTATCTAGGGCACACAAGGAATCCTCTGGTGGCCCAAATAGTTCTTTGTTTAAAATCGAATTCAGCAAGCAATGAAGATATCTGTAGCTGTATATCAATGAAGATATCTGTAGTTGTATCTTATTGGCAGCTTCACAGAATTGCCAATGGTCTACGCTAGCGTTGTCATAGCTTTGCGTAGGAGGACAAAAATGGATGACAAAGTACGTTATTACATCTGTCTCGCAGGCGATTAGTCAGTAGGATACCACTAAAAAACATACAAGAGGAGACAGATCCGTCTTACTGGCCAGCTACAGGTAGCAGGGTACCACTAATGAAAAATGGCTCTATTAAGAAGAAGATAGTATAGATAGAGCCAAGACGGTCAAACATTGGGCTTGTATCCATTCTAGAGTCTCGGTTCTTGAAAAACTGACCGATTAGAAAAACAAAAGTCTACTAAATTGAAAAATCTCAAACGTGGGATACTACAAGCTTTGAACAAGGGTTTTGTGCTCCTACGATGCAAGTGCAAGAGCAACGAGCAATATAGTAATGATTAAAGAACGGCAGTACCGACGTGCACAACAACACTTTGGCAAACCGGGGGTCATCTGCGCAGCAGGCAAACATGCTGTCATGAGGAACAGCACCGTGGAGATCCTTGAACATAGCCAGCTGCTGTGTCGTCTTCTTCTGAGACGGAAAGGAGGAGGGGTCCTTCGAGATCGTCACCTTGCACATGTCCACATGGCCGGGCAGCAAGTTTTCAGCCAAGTCCGAGATGTAGCTGATGCCGTCGCCAAGCGGGGACATCCCTCCGATGCTGCTCCTCAGCACCTTGCACCAGACCCTGGGATCCGGGTGATCCCTGAGCACCCCTCCAATGATCTTGGCGCCGAAGAATGACCCGTTCAGCTTCCTCGCTATCGCTTTCCCCGCGGAGATCAGCCTCGGGTTCTCCTCAACGTCTCTGCCGGCGAACGCGTGGGCCTTGAAGAAGAACCAGTACTCAGGGCAGGGCAACGCCCTTAGCATGATTGGTTCCACCGTCCCAACGATGTTCGCAACACGCTGATTGTTTGTTGTGATGATAATCTTGACGACTATCCCTACCTTGCTACATCTCGATCTACGCAAGAACTCTTCCAGCATCTGCTTCCTGCTGCACGTGTCCACATCCTCAAGTATCACCAGGCACCTCTTGTGGTGGCCACGAAAAGTATTAGCATCACTGACCAACTCTAGTGGGTCATTTGAATGAGTTCCTTCGTTCTTTTTAACATCAAAAGTAGATGAAAAATTGTACAGCATGATCACTGGGAAGTGGCTGCGCACTCTTGCGTCATCGCACGCGTACTGCACCAGGGTTGTCTTCCCAACTCCACTGCCACCAACAATAGGTAGCACACTCAATTCTTCTGTTGCCTGATCATCATCCTAAGTTGATGATCCTCTCTTTCTCGACATGTCGACCGAACATCTGCCCGTCCCGGAAGATGCTAGTGGGTAGAGGGCGTCGGACCGGCTTGCAGCTTTGCAAGAGCAGGATGAACTCCCTGAGATCATGAGACATGCCCTGCAATCTCTGGAGCACCCTTTCGATCTCATCAACACTGATATCTATTTCATCATGCCACAGCCTGATGGTGCGGCCAGCAGCAACCCTCACACGCTTTGCTGGATTGAACAAGGACAAGGTTGAAATTTGGGGAATTACCTTATCATCATCATCTTTGTCAACTTCCTGCTGGTCACCGCCGCTACCGACGGAATCGAGCAAATAGCAGCCTTGGTACTCGCCGTCGATGAGCTCTGAGAGCCACTGGAGGTGCCGTGGTTGGAGATCTGTCGCGCTTTTGCTTCCTCTACCGCGCTGTGGATTCTGATGAACAGATGCCTCATCCTTTGCAGCTTGTCTTCAGTGCTCTCCTGGTTACTGAAACGCCCAATGAGAAAAGAAACAGCTCTACTGACCACATCACTGATGATGGCCGAGATGATGGCGTCTGCCATTGTTGCTGATTTCTATAGCTGCAGGAGAAGCGATCTCCAAGTCTTTCAGCAGGAAATACATGTACATGTCATGTGTGGCCGGCCGGCCCTGTTGGACCCAGTCCTCTAGTTATTCTTGATGGAACTCTGAAGTCAACATAGCGACCAATCTTTATTTCTCTGTTGGATGGAAAGTGACTTTTTTAATAAGGGAAATGACCTGAAGACCCGAGGTGTAAAGGAATGAATGATTTGCCATTCAGGATACGTAGAGCTAATTGATACCACGCTCGCACTAGTGGTTAGGTTGTGTTTGGTTGAAACTTGAAAGTACTTCTGCAGAAGAAAGAGCCAAACGGATGGAACTAGAAATTATTTTTATAGAAGCTGCTGCTTTGGTCGGACACTCGGCAAAGCCTTTGCCGAGTGCCGAACACTCGCAAAGTTGAGATAAAAAAACCAAACAAATAGCAATTTTTTTTTAATTATGGGAGGGCCCCACCAGCCATCGCCAAGTCGTCTCCATCACTTCCAGTTTTTATCTAGTTTTTTTACTCATATTTTCGCATAGAAGTTAAAAACAAAAGTTTCCACTAAATTGACATATCTCAAACATGAGATATACACGCTTTGAACAAAGATTTTTCTCATTCTATGCTGCAGTTGCAAGAGCAACGAGCAATATAGTAGTTGTTAAAGAACGGCAGTACTGACTTGCACAACAACACTTTGTCAAATCGGAGGTTATCTTCCCAACAGGCCAACATGCTATCATGAGGAACAGCACCGCACACATCCTTTAACATAACCAACTGCTGTGTTGATTGAGGAGGAAAGGAGGGGTCCTTATTACAAAGTGTCACCTTCCACATGTCCACATGACCTGGCAGCAAGTTGTCAGCCAAGTCTGATATGTAGGTCATGCCATCACCAAGGGGACACGTCCCTTCCAGCCAAGTCTGATATGTAGGTCATGCCAAGTCTGATATGTAGGTCATGCAAGTTGTTCAGCTTCCTTGCTATCGCTTTCCCCATGGAGATCCGCCTCGGGTCATCATCCACGTCCCTTCCAGCGAACGCGTGGGCCTTGAAGAAGAACCAGTACTCAGAGTAGGGCAACGCCTTTAGCATGATTGGCTCCACTGTCCCTACAATATTTGCAACACGTGGATTGTTTGTCGTGATGATCATCTTGATCATACCAGCATTGTTTGTCATGATGAACTCTTCCAGTATCTGCTTCTTGTGCATGTCCACATCCTCAGATATCAACAGGCACCTCTTTTGCTCGCCACAAAAAGTAGTATTACTCTTGACCAACTCCAGTGGGTCATTTGAAGAAGTGCCTTCGTTCTTTTTAACATCATAAGTGGATGAGAAACTGTACAGCATGATCACTGGGAAGTGGCTGCGCACTCTTGCGTCGTCGCAGGCGTACTGCACCAGGGTTGTCTTCCCAACTCCACTACCACCAATAATAGGTAGAACACCCAGTTGATCATCTTCGTGCAGCAGAAAGTTGATGATCCTCTCCTTCTCAACATAAGAATGATACCGTGGCAAAAGTCCTTGGTTCTATACCACTTAATGTATCCTTTAGATGAGGTTTAATTAATGCAAATCGGATCGCGTGGTTCGATCGAGTCTCAAAAGTGGTGCAAATCAACCTTACATCTGGACAAGATGTCTTTCGATGGAACCTTACTAATAATGGTTTGTTTACAGTTCGGTCTATGTATGCAAGCTTAATTCGACATGGAATCCATCCGGACAACGGTCCTCTTTGGAAACTAAAGTTACCGCTGAAAATTAAGATTTTCTTGTGGTACCTAAAAAAGGAGTGACCCTTACCAAAGATAATCTAGCAAAAAGAAATTGGCAAGGAAGTATCAAATGTTGTTTTTGTAACTCTACCGAAACAATCCAACATTTGTTTTTCAATTGTCATTTTGCGAGCTTTATTTGGAACACTGTGAATATCTCTTTTGGAATTCGACCACCTACTAGCATTGGTAACATGTTTGGTTTTTGGCTTCATGGTTTGGATCCAAAACTTCGGAACCAAATTTTGTTAGGAGCCGCCGCACTATGTTGGGCGATATGGTTGAATAGGAATGATATGGTGTTTAATAAAGCTAAAACTAATACTTTCATGCAGGTAATCTTCAGGGCAACGTACTGGATTCGTCAGTGGTCCATGCTGCATATAGAGGATGAACGCCCTGTCTTCAAAAAAGGATGCAGAAGATGGGAGACTTTGATTATGTCAGTATTCGCAAAATTTGGTTGGAACTTCACAAACCGTATTGGTGTTTAGCATGGTCTTGTTGGCGTTAGGCTCACTAGTTCAGCCGAAATTTGTTTTGTTTTCAGACTGTACATGTTTGTCTTATGACTTTTTTGTAATGTGATACTCAGTTGTGTACCATTCCCGAATGGTAGAGGCTGGAACTTTGTTCCCTTATCAAAAAAAAACATCTGCCCGTCCCAGAAGATGTTGGTCGGTAGAGGGCGGTAGATTGGCTTGCATCCTTGCAAGAGCAGGATGAACTCCCTGAGATCTTGACACATGCCCTGCAATCTCTGGAGCACCCTCTCAATCTCATCAACGCCGCCGATATCGTCTTCATGGCACCAGAAAGATGTGTGCCTCGTGGTGTAGCCACCTGCTGAAATCCTCACACGTTTTGCTGGATTAAACCAGGACAAGGTGGAAACTCGGGGATTTACCTTGTCATCATCATCTCTTTCAACTTCCTCTTTGCCACCGCCACACCCGACGGAATCGAGCAAATAATAGCCCTGGAACTCAACGTCGATGAGCTCTGAGAGCCACTGGACACTACTACAGAACATAGCTATTGTAACACATACTTGTAACACATAAACCAATGTGTTACAAGATAGCTTTCTAGTAACACAAAACTTTGTGTTACAAAATAAGTTTGTAACACAAATCGCTCATCTTCTAAAAATGTGTTACAAAGAATAGTTTTAGTAACACAACTTTAATGTTACAACTATTGTGTTACAAGAAAAATATTATTAACACAAAATTTATGTTACATGTATAACTAGTAACACATAATTGAGGTTGTAGTAACACAACCTCCCGTTGTACAGAGTTCAAATAGATCAAGCATTAGATCTAAGACATAATGTAATATGTAGTATAGAGGTAAAAGACATTGTTGGAGAGCAAAAGGTTCAAGGTTCAAATCCTACTCATGTTCATTTATTTTATTTTTGAATTCATGTTGTTGTAACACTTTTTTAGTTATAGGAACACATTTTTGTGTTACTGTGTAATAGTTGTAACATTTATTTTCACATTTAGTAACATATATATGTGATACAATATACCTAGCTGTAGTAACACCAGCAATAAGAACATTTTCGAAAAGTGTTATAAAATTTGATAGTAGCACTTTTATAGGTCTGTAGTAACACATATGCATGTTACTATAGGTCCGTCTTGACGTAGTGGGAGGGTGCCGTGGTTGGAGATCTGTCGCCCCTTTGCTTCCTCTACCACGCTGCGGATTTTGATGACCAGATATTTCATCCTTTGCAGCCTGCCTTCAGTGCTCTCCTGGTTACTAAAACGTCCAATGATAATAGAAATAGCTCTACTCACCAGATCACCGATGACAGCGGAGATGAATGTATCTGCCATCTTTGTAGAATTCTATAGCTGCCGGAGAAGCGATCTACAAGTCTTTCAGCATCAGGAAATACATGTGCATATGTGATGTGAGGTCGGCCTCGTTGGACCCAGTCCTTTAGTCATTGTTGGTGGAACTCTCAAGTCAACACGTACATAAGCAAGTCAGTCAACATATTAACATGTTTTTATTGAAGCCGACCAATCTTTTTTTCGGCCTTGGAAAGAAAGCGACTACTTTTTGTAAGGAAGGAAAGTGACCTGAGATAATTGATACCACTCACACTAGTTCTGAGTTGTGTTTGGTTCAGGAAACACTTCTGCTATTAAAGAGAAACATTCATGGGTGGGTGGTTCTTCAACTTGGCAAGGGGTGTCATCTAGGTCCACTACTTTCAAAAATACCAATGTTGTGTCCATAAACTTTACTTCGGATGTCATCCAGATACAAACGAGCTTGAATGAAGACAAACTTTATTTAACAATTGTAGCTCTTGATAGAATCTCCAACTCTATAGTAGAAAAGTTTTAAAATTAAAACTGTTTAGGTCCGAAAATACTATTGTTAGTGCGTAGATTTTAAAATTTAAAATTTAAAATTATCCAACAATCTTAGATGTGGACATGATTTATATAAAAGCTATATTTAACAATAAGATCTAAAAATTTGTAGTTGAAAAGTTTTTTATTTGAAGTTGTTTATTATGCCAAATTTCTCTTCTATTTTTATAGATTTTGAAAAAAGAAACTTAGAACATATATTTAAGATACTAAGCGAGTTTAAATAAAAAGCTTTTCAACTGCAAAGTTGTAGGTGTATTGATAAATAAAACTTTCATATAAAATATGTCAACATCCAAGATAATTTTAAATTTTAAAATTCAAAATATATAAACTTACAAGAATATTTTGAGACCGTAATATTTTTAATTCAAAAACTTTTCAACTACAAAGCTGTAGATCTTATCGAGTGCTAAAATTTTGATGTAAAAGTTTGTCTTAATTCGAGCTTGGTTCGATCTATTTGTATCTGGATAACACCAAAGCTAAGTTTATATACATAGAATTAGTATTTCGAAAGTAGAGGAACCTAAATAACACCACTTGCCAAGTTAAAGACCACCTGTGCATTTTCTTCAAAAAGCATAACGTCAACCAAACTGATGAAACCATAAGATATTTTTTGTAGAAGCACCTAATTCCGTTTTAGTACAATTTTTGTAGCAATTTGGATCGTGCTTTTGCCTTTTCACTTTCTATTTTTTTTAATAAAAACTCGCTGAAAATAGAGAGCAACCTTAGCCCTGAGGACCTATCAATGCGAGGCATGTTGAGAGACACATGATGGGCCAGCGTTCCCGTGTGCACGGACTTACGCTAGCTCCGGTGCATTAGAGAGGCTCTTGCTTATTAGATAGGTTTCCCTCATGCTCTAATCCTTGCTGCTGGAGTTTAGATCTAGTGTCCTTGGTAGTGATCTGTCGTTATATTTTTTTCTTTTTGAGCAAATGATCTTTCGTTTTCACCCACCATTCTGATTGTGCAACAAGTCTATGCAACAAGCACAAATTCGCAGCTATCCAAATCACAGTATCGATTGTGATCTACAGTACAGTGCAAAGTGTAGAGACAACTCTAATTTACATTTCTCTGCGATAAAAGTTTGTGATTGATATCGGAAACCAGTCTTCTTGTGAAATGCTGGGAACTGACAGGTGAACACTGTCATCATATCTTGGCGGCCCAGTGAGCATCTGAATATTTGCGAGGAAGAGCAAGGAGGATTCTAATCAGTACTTCCTCCTCTGTATTGCACTATACAAGATAATCTAGAGAGATTACTGTGTTTTTTTCTTTTCCCATACTGTAGAGAGCAAGTTAGGAGGAAGTTGTACACTTGTACTCGAAAAACCAATAAGTTGATAGCACATATGCCTTAAGAAAAAAAATCCAATCAGTTATATATGCACAAAATAAAACTTGCAAAGTGCGTCTCTGTAGCAGAGAGCCATGTGCGAAGCTAAATGCATACTGACCCAAAATATATTTGTCTCAGTTGCCAATTAAATACTGATAACTGAGGCAACAAGACCAATGGCTTATATATAGTAATGTGGATATCCTTGAAATTAGCAGCAAAGGTCCTGGTTGTGATGTAGACTTCCATTGATTCATTGAGCATTCTCAAACCCATCACCATGAACAAGGCGTCCAATAGGCATGGTAGGTATCAAGAATAGAAGCAACGGTTGCGATTATCAGAGTTGTCAGTATCTGCTGTCTTGCTAGTCCTTACCAACTCTGAGTTTTCACTTCCATGGTATTTACGTAACTGAAGGGTCCCTACACCCTGTTCCCCCGTAGTCTCCACACTGGACCGTGTCTGTGCCACCTACAGCGTCTGATGAAACACCAACAGAGTCCAATAGGGGATCAGCTATGAATGTTGATCAAGGTAACTTCATAACAGAGCCCAACAGAGTCCAACAGACTTCATAACACAACGCAAGAAGAGGGTGCTCAAGGTGAAGGAGAGGCTTGATGATAGCTTCCTAAGGCGCAGCAAAAGGCTGTCCAAGAAATTTAATGGATGCTGTGAGTGCTAAGAAAGGAAAAGTGACTGTAGAAGAAATAGCTGACGAGCCCATGCCACTTGCCATCATTCCAACCCCAGTGGATGAAGCTGCCCCTGGCCTCACCTGTCTAAGGACATCATTGAAGGCAAAGCAATGGGGTTCCTGCAGATTCAGTCTGAGATTGTCTCGGCTGCCCTCCTGAAGAAGGATAACCTGGATTGATAAGAGAGACCAAGTTGGACTTTTCAGTGTACTAGTTCAATGTTTACTACACTGTTTATCTTTTGTTAGCTGTCTTCCAAGCTCCTGTCCCAAGTCTGTGAACTGGGAAAAGAAGAATTTGAATTGTTGTAATAGGTGTTTAAGCACTAATTGGAGCTTTTGTTTGAACAATCTCCTTTAGTTTTCTTCAGTTATCCTTTATCTGTGCTTGTCTTAATAGCGTTGCTTCTGCCATTTATTTCTTGGCTATGTTATGCATCTCTCTATTCTCTAATGATGAGTTGGCCTATGACCTGCATGATGGCGATTTATTTTTCTGGCTTTGGTTTGGCATGTGGTTGCCTAAACATTCTTCTACATCCCTAAACTGTGCTCATGGATAACAACAGACACACAGAAATTCTTTTTTTGGAATATTAGGGGCATTAACTCACAGGAAAAATGGGATGCTATCAGAGAAAAAATCAATGAAAGTGCATGTCAAATTCTCTGTATTCAAGAAATAAAAATAGAAAATTTTGATCCTTTTTACATAAAAAATTTTGTCCAAGAAATTTAGACAGATTTGCCTTTTCCCCCTCCACTGGTACCTCGGGAGGCCTCCTCAGTATTTGGAACAGCAGCTTTTTTTAATGGCACTGTCATTCAGACCAATTCTTTTTCAATCACAGTGAAATTGTTTAGTAAGCTTGACAATAGAAGCTTCCATGTTACCAATGTGAGTCATAGGGCACACCAAGTGCCAGAATTGAAGTTAGAAGCCCAGCCACGTATCCGCTCATCAAAGGACCCTGAGGTGGATCGGATTGGCCCAATCCTTCATCTCGCGCAGGCCTAGGCGATGCCAGGTGAATCCCGTGATCCATCAAGTAGGAACTGTTCGGCTGCCATCGCCATCTGAAGCTACAATAGAGATGCTCTGGCTTATTAGATAGGTTTCTCTCATGCTCTCTAATGCTTGCTGCTGGAGTTTAGTCTTTGGTAGTGATTTGTCGTTTTTTTTTTCTTTTCAGCAAATGATCTTCACCCACCATCCTGATTGTGCAACAAGCGCAAATTCGCAGCTATCACAAATCAACAGTATCGATTGTGATCAACAGTACAGTGCGAAGTGTAGAGACACAAACTCTAATTTACATTTCTCTGCCATACAAGTTTGTGATGGATGTCCGAAAGCAGTAAGTTTTCTTGTGAAATGCTGGGAACTAACAGGTGAACACAGTCATCATATCTTGGCAGCCCAGTGAGCATCTGAGTATTTGTGTTTTTTACAAACTGTACTTTTCCGATACTGTAGAGCAAGTTTGGAGGAAGTTGTACACTTGACTTGAAAAACAAATAAGTTAATAGCACATATGTCCTAAGAAAATAAATCAATCAGTTATGCACAAAATAGAACTTGCAAAATGCTTTTCTGTAGCAGAGAGCCATGTGCGAAGCTAAATGCATACTGATCCAAAATATATTTGTCTCAGTGGCCAATTAAATAGAATTAAAGCAGCAACAAGCTACTGATAACTGAGGCAATTTTGTTGATCAAAACAAATGGCTTATATATAGTAATGTGGATATCCTTGAAAACAGCATTTGAGGTCCTTGTTGTGATGTAGATTTTCATTCACTCATTGAACATTCTCAAACTCATCACCTTGAACAAGGTGTCCAATAGGCATGGTAGATATCAAGAATAGAAGCACAGTTGTCAGTATCTGCTGTCTTGCCATTGCTTACCAATTTGAATTTTCACTTCCGTGGTATTTGGCCAAGATCTACACAATGATTTATGAGAGAACGGATGGTGAGCCTCAAAGGATGGTCTTCTGTGAATTTACGCTCCAGTGACGATTGTGGCATAGTGCTGTAGGTAGTCAGCAACATCTCAACCAACAGCATATATATACGAATTGTTCACAACTAGTAAGGTTTTGTAGAAGTTTAGGAAATCCGTGTTGGCCGAAACATAGATTTTTGGTAGCTCGGCGCCCATTCGCGGAACTAGCTAGGTGTCCGCCAAGCTGGGCTATGGCTCAACCTCGGCTGTACAAAATCTTTAGTATCTGTGTCTCATTGCAATCTGATGATCCATTAGTAGAGATAGCTAGGCAACGCTAGAACACGAAGCTTTTTAACACTAGCAGAAATCCAACAACCAAGATATACAAACATTTAGCCCTCTGCGTACTAATGATGATTGTATCTCATATGCCTGTTGCCACTTTTCTTCCTTAACCTAAAACCGAGGAACTACTTGGTGCTCCCTTCGTCATGCAGGACATAGAATTTCCCAGCAGCTTTTTTTCTACATTGCTCCCTTAATCTTGCAATAATTCTGAACTACATATTTAGGCATGTGAGTAGGATGTAATCAGATCTGAATTACAGACGGATATAGTTAATATCATTTTTTTCATTTTTTTCCTTCAAACTCAGAATTGAACATACACGGACAATGCCATGGCGTACAATAGGAACGGTATGTATCAAGAATAGAAGCAGCAGATGTTAGTATCTGCTGTTCTCTTCTTTCCATTCCTTACCGACTTTAATTTTCACTTATGTGGTATTTGGCCAAGCTCTACACAATGAATTATGAGGGAACGGATGATAAGCCCTAAAGGATGCTCTTCTATGAATTTACGCTCCAGTGACGATTGTGGCTTACTGCTGTAGAAGTTTAGAAAATCCCTGTTTGACATACATTTTTGGTAGCTCTGATCCTATTGGCGGAACTACTATGTGTCTGCCAAGGTTGGATATGGCTCCGCCTTGGTTGTACAAGATCTTTGGTATCTGTATGTCATTGTAATCTGATGATCCACTACTAGAGATAGGCAACACTAGAACATGAAGCTTTTTTCTTAACACTAGCCGAAACCCAAGAACTAGCAGTACTAACATTTAGCTCGCTATGTGCTAACGATGATTGTATTCGGGATGCATGTATTCCCATTGTTCCTCCTTAACCTCAGATGATGGATCCTAAGGGCGTTTGGTTTTGATTTGTTTTCTCTGCTGCTCCCTTCATATCACCCTGGACATGGCGTTTCCCAGCAACTTTTTTCTACTAGAAGTGTCCTTGTGGTTCGATTTGTGATGAGTGATTGTCAACGTGAATCATATGTCTTAGGTTTCCCTCATGCTCTAATCCTTGCTGCTGGAGTTTAGATCTGGGGTCCTTGGTACTGATCTGTCGTTATTTTTATTTTTCATTTTGAGCAAATGATCTTTGGTTATCACCCACCATCCTGATTGTGCAGCAAGTGCAAATTCGCAGCTATCACAAATCACAGTATCAATTGTGATCAACGGTACAGTGCGAAGTGTAGAGACAAACTCTAATTTACATTTCTCTGCCATACAAGTTTGTGATGCATGTCGGAAAGTAGTCAGTTGTCTTGTGAAATGCTGGGAACTAACAGGTGAACACCGTCATCATATCTTGGCGGCCCAGTGAGCATCTGAGTATTTGTGTTTTTTACAAACTGTACTTTTCCGATACTGTAGAGCAAGTTTGGAGGAATTGTACACTTGTACTTTAAAAACAAATAGGTTAATAGCACATATGTCCTAAGAAAATAAATCAATCAGTTATGCACAAAATAGAACTTGCAAAGTGCGTCTCTGTAGCAGAGAGCCATGTGCGAAGCTAAATGCATACTGATCCAAAATATATTTGTCTCAGTGGCCAATTAATAATAGAATTAAAGCAGCAACAAGCTACTGCTAACTGAGGCAATTTTGTTGTTCAAAACAAATGGCTTATATATAGTAATGTGGATATCCTTGAAAATAGCAGTAGAGGTCCTTGTTGTGATGTAGATTTTCATTCACTCATTGAACATTCTCAAACTCATCACCCTGAACAAGGCGTCTAATAGGCATGGTAGATATCAAGAATAGAAACAATAGTTGTCAGCATCTGTTGTCTTGCCATTGATTACCAATTCGAATTTTCTCTTCCGCGGTATTTGGACAAGAGATCTACACAATGAATTGTGAGAGAACGAATGGTGAGCATCAAAGGATGCTCTTCTATGAATTTAGACTCCAGTGACGATTGTGGCATAGTGCTATTGGTAGTCAAGCCAAATCTCAATCAACAGCCTATATATACGAATTGTTCACAACCAGTAAGGTTTTGTAGAAGTTTAGGAAATCCGTGTTGGCCGAAACGTAGTTTTTTGGTAGCTCGGAGCCCATTCGCGGAACTAGGTGTGCCAGCCAAGCTGGGCTATGGCTTCACCTTGGCTGTACAAAATCTTTAGTTTTTGTGTCTCATTGCAATCTGATGATCCATTAGTAGAGATAAGCAATGCTAGAACACGAAGCTTTTTAACACTAGCAGAAATGCAAGAACCTAGATATACTAACATTTAGCCCTCTGCGTCTAATGATGATTGTATCCCATATGCCTGTATTCCCACTTTTCTTCCTCAACCTAAAACGAAGGAACTACTTGGTGCTCGCTTCGTCATGCAGGACATGCAATTTCCCAGCAGCTTTTTTCTACATTGCTCCCTTCGTCTTGCAATTATTCTGAACTACATATTTAGGCATGTGAGGGAGTAGGATGGAATCAGATCTGGTTAATATCACTTTTTTTTTCATTTTTTTCCTTCAAACTCAGAGTTGAACATACACAGACAATGCCTCCCTTGTTTAGGAATGGTAGTAAGTATCAAGAATAAAGCAGCAGATGTTAGTATCTGCTCTCTTCTTTCAATTCCTTACCGACTTCAATTTTCACTTACGTGGTATTTGGTCAAGCTCTACACAATGAATTATGAGGCAAAGGATGATAAGCCCTAAAGAATGCTGTTCTATGAACTTACGTATGCTCCAGTGACGATTGCGGCTTACTGCTGTAGAAGTTTAGAAAATCCCTGCTTGTCCAAACATACATTTTTGGTAGCTATGATCCTATTGGCAGAACTACTATGTGTCTGCCAAGGTTGGATATGGCTCCGCCTTGGTTGTACAAGATCTTTGGTATCTGTATGTCATTTAATCTGATGATCCATTACTAGACATAGGCAACACTAGAACATGAAGCTTTTTATTAACACTAACCGAAACCCAAGAACTAGCGGTACTAACATTTAGCTTGCTACGTGCTAACGATGATTGTATTCCGGATGCATGTATTCCAATTGCCCCTCAACCACAAATGAAGGATCATAAGGGTGATTAGTTTGGTTTTGTTTTCTCTGGTACGCTGGACATGGCATTTCCCAGCAACTTTTTTCTACTAGAAGTGACCTGGTTTGATTTGTGATTAGTGATTGTCAACGTGAATCATGTCTTGGGTTGAGTTTGTGGACTAACTGTGGCATGAGTTAGGTTGTCTAACATGTCTATACGCAGGTGTGGAGCCGAAAGTGGTGGTCGATGGCAAAAGTGAAGGTCAAGCTGGTCCATGCCAATGGATTAGGAGTGGTGAAGAAGGGAAGCCAGAGGCTTCGATTGGACTAGGAGGCCCGGTGATAAGCCGCAGTGCTTCACACTTGAGAACATCGGCAAGCGCAAGTGTGCATGGGATAGGACCGCATTGATCATCAAGTTAAGATGATGGTCGAGCAAGTCGAACAAAAGCTCTAGAAGACTCGGTGGACGGGCGACTGAGCACCATAGTGACACACGTCAAGATGCGGGAGATGCGTATAGAATACGCTACTCATGAGTGGTTTGATGGGTTGAGGCTCAAAACCATTGCTAGGAGGTTATCAGGTTTGGGCATCAAAACCCCGGTGTCGTTCCGGTGAGAATGAGAGGCGGCTTGTGGCATCATCGTGATGCTTGCGTCGAGGCAAAGCAAAGTCATGAAAGTTGCGTGGCCGTTGGATCAACAATCATTTGAGTTGGACCATAATGCCAACGGGTTAGGTGGTTCGCTCTAATTACCTACAAACATTTTTGGAACATGTATTAGTATTGATAAATAAGAGGGGATGCCTCCCCAAGCACCTCTACCTCTCTTGCTCTCTCTCTCTCTCCCCACTCTTAGACTCTCCCTCACTCTCTCTACGGTTGCACGAGAGTCCTGAGATGATTTAGCTCATATTCATGCAATCTGAGTTTGTGATCTTGTTGTGATTTGAGGTGTGTTCATGTGATTTTGGTTTTTGGTTCTTGTTTCTCGCCCTCTCCTGTTTTGCCTCGTTTCTTTGATTTGAGGTCATTTTGGATCAAAACAATTGTACTAACATGAACTAGGACATGAGTTGATCCCTACCACCAAAGGAATTCATTTCAATCCTCGTGAATTCATAGATCAGAGCAATTCAAGTTTCAGAGAGGAAGAATAGTCGTTTTTCATGTGATTTAATTTTCCTGTTGATTGATGAATCTTTGAGCAATGATTTCTTAGGAAGCTTCCCTACTTCCTTGTGACCATATGTTTAGTATGCGAGTGAAGAGGATGTAACTAGTTCTGATGCAGATGGGTATCATTAATATCAATTTCGTTTCTATTTTTCCTTCAAACTCAGAGTTGAACATGGATAGAATATGTTCTTCCCAAACCCATGTTGTTTTCCGACTCCCAAAAAAAGAATGGGGAGGAATAAGGGCTTGTTTGGTAGAGCTCTGTTTCACTAGTGAAGCTGTTTTTTTAGAAATAGCTTCATGAGCAACTCTTTTGGTGAAGCTCAGCTATTTTGGAAAAAAATGTTTGGCAAAACAGCTTCACCAATAACTTTATGCATGGATATGAGAGAGAAAGGGGAGAGAGAGCTGTGATAAGCTACTATTTTCAGCTTCACCACACTTTATATCTTCGTGAGAGGGGAAAAAAAAACAGCTTTATAGATGAAACTATTTTGAAAAGAGGTGTTTGACAAAAAAAACAACTCACAACAACTTCATGAAGCTGTTGTGAGCTGTACCAAATAGACCCTAAATAAGGCCATCTCTAATACATACCTTCAAAAAAAAAACTCCTAAAATATTGTCCACTGGCATTTTCATATTTTTCGTCCACTTACATAGAAGCATGTCGGACAGGGTCACGTGGACGGGAGGCTGCCGGGCAGAGCAGGGCATGAGGTCGCCGCGAGTGCTTGTGGGCAGCAGAGCAGGGCGCCGGCACCAGCAGGTAGCACGGTACGGTTGCCGGGCGGAGCAGGGTGCCCGCAGGCAGCAGGGCGCGGCTACCTAGGGGAGCAGGGCGCAGCAAGGCGCGAGGTCGCCGCGTGCGACATAGGGTAGCAGGTCGCAGCTGCCGGGCGGAGCAGGGCACGGGCACCGCTGGCATCGGCATAGCCCGGTCACTCGAAGGAGGATACACAGGCGGATACGTGTATCCTGTATTGGGAGAGTGCTTTGGGCACTCTTGGAGACGCATGCTGAACAAATTTACAAAGCTCGGCCAATCAAGAAAATTCAAATAAATACAATCTGTTTAGAGCGGAATCACACATTGTAAAGAAATAATTAAGATCGAACTTGTTGAATCTGATCAGTGGAATGAGTTTCAATTCTATAGACCCAAAACAGGGCCTAAGTGGAATGCACACATTGTAATAAAGTAAAAAGATCGAATCGATCCGTAGTTATGCTCAAATGGAGTTGTACACAGTGCAATTTTACTCTGTCGCTGGGAGCCACGCGTGGGGAAATGAATGCATAATGATCCTTCACTTCACTGGGTAGGGATCAATTTATTTGAATAAGAAAATTTTCTCTCAGAAGACAATTAAAGAAAAGTAATGCAGCCTGACTGATGTAAGTTGTTGTTCAGGCAGAATTTGTATTGTTATGTGTGGACATGGCTTAAGCCTAGGTGCATACGACTGGTACAGGACAATAGGGCTATAGCCCAGATGCCCTTGATTGTGTTAAGATAGGCTTGCATGACCAGATTAGGTGTTCTGGTAATCAAACTTCTATTTCCACAAACCAATCTCACTTATATGGTATCATGCTAGTTGATACTCCAACAATCGCTACCCCACAATACATTACCTGGTCTTGCTTGAATATTTTTATTTGAATGATGAATTACATTGGTGGTATCTAAAGTATCACATAATTCTCATCCAGGTCCCCAAACTATGAAATTGTATCTACATACCTAAACTATTTAAGTATACCATTTCAGTCCAAAACAACCACATCATAGTCCATTAGCTAACGTGGCACTCCAGTGTGGAACCAACATGTAGGTTCATAGCTCATAATTACAGAGACAGACCTTAACTCTATACTTACCAATCTGTGTCTTTAATCTAAAAAGTACTCTAAACCTAGTCCAAAACAATCTCTTCATTCTCCATCTATAGTTGTGTGGATTGTCGGATAGGCTTCCACGTCTTTACTTGTTATTGAACTTCTTGTCATCTGCTTCTCATCTTATCTTGTCTTGATGCCATCTGCTAGTATGGTTGGACCAAGGGACATATCTGTCGTCAAGTGTGTGTGTGCTAAGACACGCTACTCCCTCATGGTGACATGAAAAGCATACCCATGAAGTTGGTGCTGGCCATTTCATGTCACCATGAGTGGGTGAGGCGTCTTAATGCACACTTGAGAGCAATATATATCTGCTAGCATCCCTCAATCCAACCGTATTAACAAATGGGGTCAAGACATTGCTTTGGACTAGGTGAAAATCACTTGATAGTTTAGGGCCCATCTCTTTAATTGTGATCATGGACCCACATGTCGGTTCCAGGCTAGAGAGCCATGTCAGCAAATGGAGACTGTGATGTGGTTGTTTTGAACCTGAATGGTATACATATATATTTAAATATTTAAATAGTTTAGGGGCCAAATATGAAGTTCAGTAGTTTGAAGACCTCGATGAAAATCGCGTAATAGTTTAGGCACAACCAGTGTAACTTACTCTTTTTTATTTACCTATCCCAGTTTCAAGAAATTGAGCCCTCTTGCTGCAATTTATGGATTATGTTGTTTTATAAAATTGTAAAATCATGTCAAGCAGCAATTGCAAAATCAACTAATTTATTAGTATTTGCAGTAATCATTTTGATGGATTATTGCCGTGGCGTCGTTTTTCATTATTGTAACAACATCGAGTAATCAGTGGAGTTTCCAGAATGAGATAATTACGAAACAATTACCAACCTTCTTATGATTTTTTAATTGATGTGACGAGGGTTTGACTGGTTATTCTTCAAGCCTCTGTATTCCTCATACAATTTTGGCAACTCGACTTAACTTGCTGATTTTTATTAACTATATGTTTTCTATATATAGTACAACCAACTGTAACACCGCAAATTTTGCTTTCTGAAAAAATAGTAATAAAATAATTTAATTGTGATTTGGTGCTCATAAAAACATAGGAAAATAAAAAGTTTTCGTTAAAATTTGCCCTTTATTTAGCAACGTGGTTGTGCACTCATGCCTTTGCATATGATTCAATGTTTGTATGGTTTTGTTAAAAATCAAAAGAATTTCAAAAGTGAGTTTCAAAAAGGTTTATGAAAAGACCTTGAAAAGTTTTCCAAGCAAAAGAAATTTAAAAGGATTTAAAAACTTTTTAAAAATTTAAATGGAAATTTGTTTTGAAAAGAGCTTTTAAAATAAAACATATTTCAAATTTGGTTTTGAAAATGTTCTGAAAAGAGATTTGGGTTAAGAAAATAAAAAGGGTTTTGGAAATGGGTTTGAAAATGTTTCTGAAACAAAAGAAAAAGAAAAGAAAAGAGAAAATAGAAAAAAACCCTCCCAGCCCACCAACCCTCCCCCTCTCTCTCTTCCTCCCCAGCCGACCCACCAGCTCCTCCTCCCAGTCCCCCCTTTCTCCCCCTCCCCTCCTTCCCCCGCGTTGGGCCCCGAGGCCACCAGGCCGGCCCAGCACCAGCCCCCCCCTCTCTCACGCGCTGGCCCACCTCTCTCCCCCCGCCAGGCCGCTTCTCCCTCCCTCGCTTTGGTCCGTGGCCAGCAGGCCGGCCCAGCACCAGGCCGCTCCCCTCCTCCTTCCCACGCGCCAGCAGCCCAGCTAGCTGGCCCAGCTCGCCCCCGCCGGCCCAGCCGCTAGGAACCCTAGCTGCCAGCCCTCCCCCTATAATTACAGCCCTCTCAGCCCCCTCCCTTCCCCACGCCGAGAGCAGCCGCCGCCTCCGAGCTGGCCCTGCTCCAACAGCAACCAGGCAAACCTTAAGCGCCTGCTGGCCTTGCGCTTTTTTTCTCGGAAAACGTGTTTCCACGCGGTAATTGTTTTGTTTCAAAAGTAAATTTCGGTTCTACCATCAGTTTTCAACTGTTTATAAAATATTCGTTTTAACTCCATTTTCATCTTTTCGAGTTGCGTTAGATTCATAGAGTTTTTATCTACATGTTAAAATCATAATAAATCTGTTTTGCAAATTTTGAAAATAATATTTATTTAATGCCTTTTAATTTTCTAGTTTAATCTCTAAATTTTGTTTAAATCGTATCTTCTCCGTTTTAGATATGTTTCGTCCCGTTCAAGTTGCGTTGGCTTCGTATCGGCATAACCTTTTTATTAGTGATCTTTAATACCATATTAATAGCTCTGTAATTTTATGGTTAACTCCTAAACTTGATTAATAACTATGCAACTTGTTTTATATATAAAATATGTTTAGTTCTACTTTTATTTCAAGATCCAAATATAACTTTGACTTAATCTAACTTGGGTGTTCCTTTGAAATACCTTATCCATCCTCTTTCATAGCTAAAACTAATAAAGCTCTTAGTTCTTGTTTTAAAAAGCAAAATCCCCGTTAGTCGTAGCTTGATCACCGTAGCACCGTTTAGTGTGTTCTTCGCGGCTATGTGTTCGTAGAGATGCGTAGTTTTCTTTTAAAATCCTTTTCATTGATTGGTGTATTGTTCTAAACAGATATGTATGTATGCTATGTTTGGTCAGGTGTTTGAGTGGTGTTTGTGATTTTGTCCAATCGGTGAGTGTTACGTTGGAGATCAAGAAGTTGGTGTTTCAGAAGATCTTTTGAAGAAGTTAATCTTTGAAGACGTTGATCTTTGAAGATAGGATCTGTTTTAAGGCAAGTATTATATGGGATCTTCCTTGATGTCCTATTCATGATGTTTTTCCAATAAAACCATATGCATGTGTCTAATCTTGTTACCTTACGGCTTACCTAGATTTGTTACATTCAACCTTGGAATCCTATGGGTTATTTGCATCTGGGTAGTTATTGCTAGTGCTCCATTTAACTAAGCATGATCTTGTATATTGATTAACGACTATATGAAATGATGAAGTAAAACTTGACTTTTTAGTAACGTGGATTTAGGACCCTATCTGTCAGCAAAACCTGGGACATACAGTACAACCATGAGGGCTATAATGGCTCTGGCTTTAGTTCAGTATGAGGGTAACTCTCTCGCATGTGGCAGTTCGCGAAAGTTGCCATTGCCGAGCGGTTGCGGGTTGCGGCTGGAGTGGCGACCGCTGCGTGTGTGTACCATCGAAGGGCTCCCGTATACCCCTTGCCCGTGGATCCGTAGTGTCTGTTGTTTGTCAGCGAACCCCTTTGAAAGACTTCATAGTGAACCCTGTCGACCTTCCTTGGAAGTGGGTAAGAGGCCGATCCCCTCGGGCGAAAGGGTAAATCACGACTTGTGGGTAAAGTGTACAACCTCTGCAGAGTGTTAAAAAATGATATATCAGCCGTGCTCACGGACACGAGCGGCACAGAAAACTCACAGACTAATAATGGAAAACTCACAGAAACAATGTTTACATGATGGTTATTACTTGTGAATCACTTTATCATGTTACTTATGTTATTCATTCAATTGCTATATGATCATGTGGTTTAATTTGGGGACTTAAGCATAACTTATGACACATCAATCGTAAAGCTTTGAATCAATTAAAAATGCTTACCGTAGTAAACTAGTGTCAACTTTTTGAGGCTCATGAACCCTATATATACTTGTTGAGTACGAGATGTACTTACGCTTGCTTTTCTTTTCAATATTTGGATAAAAATCCCGGATGGGTACCAGATTGCAAGAGTTTCGAGCAGTTAGGCTTGTGATCAACCAGTCAGTTGGTCCCTGTGGAGTGGAGTCTTCGCCTGAAGATCGGAGTGTCTTTCCGTTGTTTGCTCTCTTAAGGTTATTTCTTTAGCCTTATATGTTATGTATGTAAGTGTTGTCTTTTGATATTACCTTGTTCTGTGGCTATATGTGAGATTTGATTTTCTGGGCTCACATATAGGGTATATCTGGTTTTGTTGTTAAAACCGGGTGTGACACCAACCAATGCAATGCATTATTCATAGTAAAATATCCACAAGTAAATTGAAAAATCAAATATGAATCTGTAATATAACCATACTCGACAACTGTGCACAGAAATAGGTGTAGCAGTTCACTTTATTGCAGAGATCGACCCATATGGTAGTCTGAATGCTTACTGATCCGCCTGTAGAAGCAGGGATGAAATTAAACTAGTCCTGAATTACTTGTCTCTCTAGCCAAATAATGCTTAAAGTCCAAATGGCATAAAGAAAGAGGTAAGCTAAACTCCAATGCCGGTGACTTATATATAGCTACCTCATACATGCTAGAATGGTGCTCGCTTCTAAACTTCCATTCACTCATAACGTTGTCCCTCACAAGACAAATTTATATGTCAACAAGTGCATCACCTTCAACAGGACATACTTTAAGCATGGTAGGCATGAGGAATATAAACAGGAAAGAATCATCAACTACACGCCTTACAGCACTAACTAAGATCTCAACTTAGGAGTCTTGCAGCAATCCATGGCTTCAATTCAGAAACAGGGTTGCCTTCCTCAAGTCAATAAAGTTCGACTAGCTAGCTTTTGGGTTAGAACAAAGTTTTGGTTTATAACACTCACACCTCTTCGGTGTAGTCTATCATACCATAACAACAGGCGACACTGTAACAGGGATTCTGATTAATCCTTGCAGTTGCAGATACGACATCAACCCTTTTATAATCCCTTTGGAGTTTCTGAATTTACTTGATGTTGTCAATTGGCCGGGGATTAGTATTGGGTGCTCATAGAACACCCTGGTAAGGGCATCTCGATCGAAGAGTTCCTAATATTTTCTTCCTAAATCCATTGTGTTTTCCAACTCTAAAATATTTGGGAGAAAGAAATAAGGCCATCTCCAATAATTTCCAAAAAATAACTCCTAAAATATTATTCAGTGGCATTTTAATAATTACCATAATCTTCTTCCACATACACAAAAGCAGGTCGTACATAGATATCGGCGCCTGTTGGGTGAAGCAGTGCACGAGGTCACCGTGAGCACCGCCAGGCAGCAGGGTGCAGGCACTGGTAGTAAGTAGGGCGCGGCTGCTGCAGGCGGAGCCCTCGCCGGTAGGCAGCAGGGAGTGGCTACCCGGGGGAGCAGGGCGCCAGGTCACCGCAGACGCTGTTGTAGTGCATTTGGTCGTGTGAAGGAGGATATACAGGTGGACACGCACGATGGGAGTACGCGAAACTTTACACACTCAGGTAGATTTTTCCCAAGTGCCAAAAGACCGGGAGGTGGTATTGGGAAGTGTTGGATATTTTTTTTTTCCAGTTCCGCCGAAAGTCCTGTATTGTGAGTGTTTTGGGCACTCTTGGAGATCGGCCAAACAAGAAAAGTGAAACGAATACAATTTGTTTAGAGTTGAATTGAATGCACACATATGTAAAGAAAAAAGATTTAACTCTTGTTGAATCTAATCCTAATCTGATTACTAGAATGAGTTTCATTTCTATACATCCGGGCCATCAGTTGAATGCACACATACATTGTAATAAAGGAAAAAGATCGATCAGTAGTTAGGCTTAGTTGTACACAGTGCATTTTACTCTAGCTGGGAGCCACATGGGAAAATGATTGCATAATGATCCCACACTGGGTAGGGATCAATTTACTTGAATAAAAAACTTTTGTCTCAGAAGATAACTAAAGAAAAGTAATGCAGCCTGACTGATGTAAGTTGTTCAGGCAGAATTTGTATTTGTGGATGGGCTTAGGCCTAGGTGCATGCATACGACTGGTATAGGCCAATAGGGCTATAGCCCAGGTGCCCTTGAATAATGTGTTAAGATAAACTTGCATGACCAGGATTGGATTTACTTCTATAAACCCAAACCCGTACGTGCTCATATTCCGTATATATGCATGTTATTGGATGTTCTGGTAATCAATCTTCTATTTCCATAAACCAAAATCTCGCTTATATGACAGCATGCTAGTTGATAATCGAACAATCGCTTCCCCACACTACCTTACCTGATCTTTCTTGAATATTTTTATTTGAATAAATTACACTGCCGGTATCTAAACTATCACATAATTATCAGGTCCCGAAACTATGAAATTGTATCTAGGTACCTAAACTATTTAAGTATACCGTTTCAATCCAAAACAACCATGTCACAGTCCATTAGCTGATGTGACACTCTAGCATGGAACCAATACGTAGGTCCATATCTCATAATTACAGAGACAGACCTAAACTGTAAACTTATAGATCTAGCCCCTCAATCTATCAAAGTACTATAACCCCAGTCCAAAACAATCTCTTCATGCTCCATCTATCGTTGCGTGAACTGTCCGGTAGGCTTCCAAGTCTTGTTATCGAACTTCTTGTCATCTGCTTCTCATCTTATATTAGAGAGCAATGTCTTAATGTCATCAGCTAGTATGGTTGGACTAGGACATATTGGAAGACATTATCGTCAAGTGAGGTTTTGGAAGGATGTATGGTTAGGCGATAGACCTTTGAGCGAGGTGTACCCAACCTTGTTTACCATTGTGAGGTGTAAAAATGATACAGTGGCAAAAGTCCTTGGGTCTATACCACTTAATGTATGCTTTAGACAAGGTTTAATTAATGCAAATCGGATCACGTGGTTTGATCTAGTCTTAAAAGTGGTGCAAGTCAGCCTCACATCTGGACAAGATGTCTTCCGATGGAACCTTACTAATAATAGTTTATTTACAGTTCGGTCTATGTATGCAAGGTTTACTTGACATGGAATTCATCCGAACAAAAGCCCTCTTTGGAAACTAAAATTACCACTAAAAATTAAGATTTTCTTGTGGTTCTTAAAAAAATAGTAACCCTTATCAAAGATAATCGAGCAAAAATAAACTGGCACAGAAGTATCAAATGTTGTTTTTGTAACTCTATTGAAACAATTCAACATTTGTTTTTCGATTGCCATTTTGCGAGTTTTATTTTGAACAATGTGAATATCTCTTTTGGAATTCGATCACCTACTAGCATTGGTAACATGTTTGGTTCTTGGCTTCATGGTTTGGATCCAAAGCTTCGGAATCAAATTTTGTTAGGAGCCATCACACTCTGTTGGGCGATATGGTTGAATAAGAATGATATGGTTTGATTAGTTAATCATTGAGCTTACTGAAGTAAATGTTTGTTTCCGTTGCGAGTTAATAAATCCTGAGAAGCTTTGACTCTCCAAGATTGTTGGAATAACTTATAATTTAGAGTGGAGTGAATATACACCATTTTATTTTAGAAAACCCTAGCATGATTAGTTAGTCATTGAGCAATACAGAAGCTCGATGACTAACTAATCAAACCCATGAGGTAGTCTGAGTGCTTACTGATCCTGTAGAAGCAGGGATAAATTAAAATAGTCCTGAATTACTTGTCTCTCTGGCCACTTAATGCTTAAAGTCCAAATGGCATAAAGAGAAAGGTAAGCTAAAGTCCAGTACCGATGGCTTATATATAGCTACCTCATACATGCTAGAAAGGTGCTCACTTCTAAACTTCCATTCACTCATAACGTTGTCCCTTACAAGACAAATTTCTATGTCAACAAATGCATCACCTTCAACAGGACATACTTTAGGCATGGTAGGCATGAGGAATACAAACACGAAAGAATCATCAACTACATGCCTTACATGCACTAACTAAGATCTCAACTTTGGAGTCTTGCGGCAATCCATGGCTTTAGGGTGTTAACCAAAGACACGGGATCAGATTTGGGGCAGATATTCTACTCAGCCACATAAAACCATGGCAGGATTGGGGTACATATAGGAATAGCAAAGTTGGAACTTAAGAAAGCTACAACATATTCTACCAACTAAAGTAGATGCTAAGCAAGATAAGGTCCATGATAAGATGTTGACATATGCTCCAACTACTCATACTAGACAAACACAAGACTTATTCTATCACAGGGATGAACATGAAAATATTGAACCCAGAGAGTGATACTCGATAGTTGCATAGAGCCGGGGTGTCGAAATTCTATGTTGTCAGGACATTTGCCGTTTTTTTGGTGGGAATGGATGGACAGAATACTGAAGTAAATGTTTGTTTCTCTTGCGAGTTAATAAATCCTGAGATGCTTTGACTCTCTAAGATTGTTGGAATAACTTATAATTTAGAGTGGAGCGAATATACACCATTTTATTTTGGAAAACCCTGTTACTTCCTCAAGTTTGCTCTGCATCGAGATAACCCCTTAATAAATTGATGTTAGTTTCATTTACTCCCCCAACTATTTCAACTGGCTGGTCCAGTTTGTCCCTTAAAATAAAAAAGATTTGTTCTTTTCTCCATATAAGTTGTCTTTTAATTTCAAATTCTACACTCAGCTTTCATACTCTGTGTCCCGGTCATGCACTCAGCTTTCATGTATAGCTATAGCATAGACTCACCTTACTTCACTCTTTTACTTTCACAATTAGACTCACAATAGGAGTGTAAGTTCTGACTTGGTTAGACGGTTACAATTTAGAGATAAAAAACCTTCACTAGCTGTACTTATGTTGTAGCCTGATCGGTGGCTGTGTGCATCACTATATGGCTCATACCTTTCTCATCCTCACAACAGGGACCCATTTCAGATATATGTTAATATTGAAGGCCGAAGATGGACAGACTTAGTATATACTCCCTCAAACTACTGGCTTACGGGCGCGTTTCCACGCGTTGCCCATGACACAGGTCATAGAAGTCATTGGTAATGATGACCCAACATCTTTTAATAAACTCATTGTGAAGCCGTCTCAGACAGGTGATTTATCTGTGGGTAGATCTTCCATCACAGCATCTACTTATTCCTTGTAAAATTTAGTCTCCAGCTCATAGAGAGTACCATGTTGTACCAACAGTTCATTCAAGACGAAAAGCAGTGTCCAGACTGATTCTCTCAGCCTTGCTTTAAAGGATTCCCAAATTATGTTTGCCAAAGAGCAGAAATAGTGTTTCTTTTGTGCCTTATGGTTAGCATTGGCATGAAAAAAATTGTATCAGCATCCCCTTCGTTAATCCATCTTATATTGCCTCTTTGCCTCCGATAATTCTACTACATTTTCAGAAAGCTAATCAATTTGGGACAGAAGATTGTTTTTAAATTCCACTGATGCAATTCTAGAGTATATCCTTCAAGTAGATTAGATATTTTACTTTCTGGATAACTAGGCTTAGAGAGGAGAGACTTGACTGCCACTGTTTGATGCCTCATGGAGCCTCCTTGTGCATCTCCACATTGACCATGGCTACGTATGTGTGGCATCCTCAACCCCGACCACCTGCACTTGTGTTTGAATATATACTTCAACATTAGCACAGAGTGACAGAGAGTTACCACCTTGCGAGCTTTAACTCCACGCCAACTATAATGCCATACTCCATCAGTAAATTTAATGACAGTAAATTGGAATCTAAAGTGAATCAATAAAGCCATACTGTTTAATGACAGTGCATGCACAGAAATAGGTGAAGCAATTAACTTTATGTTGGAGAAGCATGTGGTGAACTGAATGCTTAATCAACGTACAGAACCAGGGATGATATTCTACTAGTTCTATAAATATATACTTGTCTCCTGGCCAGTTAAAGCTTTAAGTGATATACAATACAATATGTGAGGCAAGGCTAAAGTTTAAGGAGTTATATATAGATACTGTTTCAAGAAGAAATTGCTTCTAAACACCACCCATTTATTCATAACGTTGTGGCTCACACGAGAACTAACCTCCACAAATTATTCTTCACCTTCAATGAGGAACACTTTATGAAGGACCGAGAACGGCGACCAGAGGGGGGGGGGGTGAATGGGAGCCTCAAATTTCACTAGGAAATATTCGGACCACTCTTCCCAAAAACAACCCCAGCAAGCAAGCTTACTCCACCAGCAAGATCACGACCCTAGAGAGGGTGGATACCTTTGGCGAAGACCAAGAGGTACAGCGGATCTTCCGGAACCCAAGAACTCAAACCGTGACACCGATAGTGAGGCTCTCAAACCCTATGGAGAAGAGGAGAGAGCTCTCCCAAAAATACTTATGAGAACTGGTCTCAAAACTGTTTCATCAAGTTCCCTGGGTGATTACGAAACCAACGCAACAAACGGAACTCAATTCGGAGTCCGGATGAGGGAGAAACGGCCAAAACAGCGACGAAGAAAATCCTGAAAAACCTTGCTAGAAGGCCGACGGACGCTGGCGTTGGATGGTCCGTCGCCAGAGTCTGTTGTAGCGAAGGACGCTGGGCGATGGACAGTCCGTTGGGCGACGGATGGTCCGTTGGCAGAGTCCGACGCACCCAGAAAAATCAGCCCCTACTGGAAGGGCGACGGACGCTGGCGTAGGACGCTGACAGAGGGCGACGGACACTGAGAAGAGAGTCCGACGCCAAAATTGAAAAACGTCGACCAGCGAGGCGACGGACGCTGATGTCAGCACGCCCCAGCGTCCGACGCAAAACCCTCGGAGTGTCCGACGCTCCCGAAAACTGCACAGTGAATCCGAAAATCGTGTTTTCTCCTCCAAATCTTCCCAAAACTCAACCAAATGAACTCCAACTGCAACCAAACTTTGTAGGCATGATCCTTGTACAGTTGGGGAGCTAATCCTAAGAAATCATCGCTCAATTTGGTGAGAAAAAAAGGGAAACAAGGATTTGGGGGAGAAGGGGCAAGAACGAAGAACACCGCAAAGAAATCGCCCGATCTACGCACTTGTTAGGTTTTAGGAGAATTCCTTCGGTGCAAAAATGCTCCTCACAAATACGAACAACTTGGTTCAAACGGATTTGCAAGAGCTACTCCTTACAAAAAGAAATCATCTCGGGAAAAAGAGGGAGCAAAAGAAAAACGCGAAGAACACAAGCAAAAGGGGACACGATCAAGAAATCGAAGCCACCATGTCTTATGGAGGTTACGGCCTCCGATTCCTCACGACAAACTCAAGTTCTTACAGAGGTTGGTGAAATCAACCTAGGGATCTCATGAACTAGAAAGAGGGTAGAGAGAGAGAGTTGGGGCAAAATGATTAGGGTTCAAGAGATAGGATGAGGATACCCCTTCATCCTCTATTTATCAGGGGCTTTGACTATTTCCCAAAGACCCCCTAGATACAATGAGTGAACTACCTAGCCTAAGCATTGCAGTCCAAGCTCCGGTAAATATCTCCCTCGATTTGAATGGACGGCCCCGCTTCCTGCCAGGAGTTGCCGTCGTCTCGACGCAACCTCCAGGATTCCGCTAGGTGCCATCCCCGCTTCCTCGGAAGCTCCGCCTAGGTTTTGAGGCCCAAACCCAGGAAACCCGCCACCGGTAGCTTTGGGCTCAACTACGAACCCCGAGTTTTGCGGCCCAAACTCGGAAACCGACGCGGATGGTTTTGAGGCCCAAACCACCAAACCACTCGACACGAGCCACCTTGTCTTCGCCCGGTCGAACTCCGAGTCCCCTGAGCCTCCGCTCGACTCGCGCGTCCATCGTCTTGACTTGGTCGACTCGGTCTACCTCCATGTCTTCTCGCACTCGCCGGTGCCAAGTACTAGCCACCACAGCTAGTCCGCCGGCGCCCATGGTCCCTCAGTCCGAGCCCCGCTTCCGCCCTTCACCGCTCTCAGTCCATCGGCACGGCAAGCCTCTACTCTGCCTTCTCCACGCCATTGACCACTGTCACTAGGCATAGTACCTGCACACCACAAGCCGATAGACAGGCACACATTTGCTTTCGCAAAGATTAGTAGTAAGCCACTCAAACTGAAACGCTCAAGTGTTGGGCAATCACTCATCACAAAACTGAACATACATGGGTACTTATCCACCATGTGTTCGCAATCTCCCCCTTGATGAGTGCATTGTCAACACAAGTGCATTTCAGATTTGAGCCACAAGAAAAAGCTCTCCAAATGACCAAAAGCTAAGAAAGCCAAAACGGGGTCACTTGAGAGAAGCAAAATACATCCAAAACTTGGTTCCCAAAGACATGGGCAACGGCTCGACGCAACTAAGCAAAACAAAGCTAGCCCTCAAGAAGAGGCAGAGACGGGCTCAACACCGTTAGCAAGCCAAAGATACCAAACGCCTTACGGCAAGAACCTCTTCAAGAAACCAATTAACGCACAAAACTCAAGAAGCCAATCGAAACCTGTTAGAGCCAAAACACAAGCTAGACCCTCCAGAAGAGGCAAAGGCTCAACACATCTAGCAAAAGCTCCCCCTGGGCGAAAGCAAACTCAAGATACCAAGAAAGGGTGAAAAGAGTCAAAAATGCAAGATTTTCACAAAATGCAAGATTTTCACAAAAAGCACATTTTCTCCCCCTTGATCACATATCTCTCCCCCATGCTTTCTTCCCACAATGCACAACTCTCCCCCTTAAGTGTAGATGGAGTGAAATGCACATCTCTCTCCCCCTTGTTGACACATGAATCTCATCAACGCTCAAAACTCAAGAACCGACCACAAATGCCATGATATGCAAAATGAGTGCAACAAGCTTCATACATAGAGCTAAGACAATGAAAGGATGCTCTAAGTGATGTGATCCTGTGAGAATAGGAAAAGCTCTACGTGCCCAACTAAGACTCAGGTTGAGCTAAAGATCACTTTAGAAGCTATTTTAGAGAGCATTACATGTGTGAGCAAGGAATGGGTATCACCTCCTAGAGACAACTAGACATGGAAAACAAGATAGGACCTATCTCAAAGCAATCTCATGTATAGCAAGTAAAACTATCCCTAGCAAAGTTAATAAACAAGCCAATGACCCAACTGAATGAATTTTTCAAATTTCAGAGTTTTACAGCCAAATTTCAGTTTTAGGCACATTTAAGTTGTATGCGAGTGGTTGTAAGCAAAGTGATGCCACTGCTTACCAACCGGGTGAAGTCAAAGGACTTAACACACTGGTTTTAGTCATACACGACACCGCTCAAGTATCAACCCATATGGGAAGCAGTCTCGAACACACGGTGAAGTGCTCACAAAGCAAACCCAACTCGATCTTTCCAATGCACAAAACAGAGAGCAATTTCATTTTATATCAATTTTAAGCATGGTGCTCAATGGAAGTGAATGAAACAATGAAGAGCCATAGTTACAAGCTATATATAAGGCAACCAAGAAGGATCTTCAAAAGCCTACACATGCTAGTGCCATTTCAGATGTGATATGGGAAATTAAATTCAGTTTTAAAGCTTTTCTAACTTAGCTCTATTGCATATCAAGAGATCAAAGAGAGTCTAAGTTAGGCAACACCATAGACACATAAAGCACCTCAAACAGAGCATAGATTCATTATATCAGCTATAGGTATGAAGCATAGATTGTGTATCTTAAAATGAGATGCAAAATGCAATGACACCTATTAACAACTAAAAAGACACCAATTAAAAGAAAGAGAAAGAAGAGGAAAATAAGAACCAAAAATAACTATGATACACAAAGCTTTCCTCCTCTAAAAAGGAAAGCAAACACCCAACTCGCCTCGAAGACGAGAAAACGCAGCTTGATCGAGAGGTTTTGTGAGAATATCCGCAAGCTGGTTTTGGGTCTCGACATGCCGGAGGACAATGTCGCCCTTCTCATAGTGATCTCTCAAGAAGTGAAAGCGAACATCAATGTGCTTGGTCCTAGAGTGAAGCACAGGATTTTTGGCTACACTAATGGCACTCGTGCTATCGCAAAGCAGAGGCACTTTAGTAAGCTCAAGACCAAAATCCTTCAAAGTCGCAATCATCCAAAGCAACTACGAACAACAGCTAGCCGCGACAACGTACTCAGCTTCGCACATCGACTGTGCCACGCTAGACTATTTGCGAGAAGACCAAGACACCAGAGAAGATCCGAGAAACTGGCAAGTCCCAGAAGTGGACTTCCGATCAAGACGACAACCGGCGAAATCGGCATCAGAATAACCACAAAGCACAAGAGAGGAGGAGGCGGAAAACCAAAGTCCAAATTCGGGAGTGAAGCGCAAGTACCTCATGATGCGTTTCATCGCCTCCTTGTGCGATGTCCGTGGGGACGCCTGAAAGCGAGCACACAGGCAGATGGCGAACTGAATGTCCGGCCGGGTCGCCGTCAGGTACAGAAGCGACCCGATCATGCTGCGGTACTCCGTCTGGTCCACCGCTTCTCCTTCCTCATCCGCATCCAAGGCAGTAGTAGTTGACATAGGCGTCGAGAGGGGCTTTGCCTCGCCCATGTCAAACTTCTTCAAGATATCCTTCGTGTACTTGCCTTGGTGCACAAACGTCCCTTCCCGGGTTTGCTTGATTTGCAACCCGAGAAGGAAGGTCAACTCTCCCATCATGCTCATCTCAAATTCCCTGCTCATAAGATCTGCAAACTTGGCAACAAGAGCATGAGAAGAACCACCAAAGATGATATCATCCACATATATTTGGACAAGGAGAGTGTCTTTGCCTTGCTTGAGGAGAAACAACGTCTTATCTACCGATCCCATTTTAAAACCCTTAGCAAGCAAGAAGGTTCGCAATCTATCATACCATGCTCTAGGGGCTTGTTTCAAACCATACAAAGCTTTGTGAAGTTTAAAAACATGGTTTGGAAACTTGGGATTTTCAAAACCGGGAGGTTGTCTAACATACACTTTCTCCTCTATGTAGCCGTTTAAGAAAGCACTTTTAACGTCCATTTGAAAAAGTTTAAAACTCTTAGAAGTTGCAAAAGCTAGAAGGATTCTAATGGCTTCTAAACGAGCTACGGGAGCAAAGGTTTCCTCATAGTCTATTCCCTCCTTTTGACAAAAGCCTTGCGCTACCAACCTAGCCTTGTTACGCACTACCACCCCATCCTCACTTTGTTTGTTTTTGAAAACCCACTTGGTTCCTATAGGATGGCAACTTGGTGGTGCTGGCATTAAGACCCAAACGCGGTTTTGCTCAAAGTTCTCTAACTCCTCATGCATGGCATTAACCTAATCCAGATCCATCAATGCGTGTCCAACATCTCGGGGCTCAAAAGATGCGACAAAAGCCGAATGAGCAAAATGAGAGATATGATATGACCTGGAGCGTGTGGTACGCTCGTTGATGTCACCGATCATAGTCTGAGGAGGGTGGCGATGCTGAATGTGTAGCGGTGCCTCACGTGAAGAAGTCGCCTCCCCCTCGACAGCAGCTGGAGCTCCCTCAGGTGCAACGGGCACCGACTGAGGAAGCTGCTCGAACGGCCCCCATGTAGAGGAAGTAGAAGGGTCCGGGCCGTGAGCCGAAGTAGACGTCACAGGGTCGACTGGGGCAGCCGGTGGAGTCGGCTCAGGATCACCCCAATCGGCGTCATCCTGCTCCTCCTCCACAAAGATGCTGGTGTTCACCTAATCATCACCTGCAAGCTCAAAAGCAGTGGAACTACAAGGCATGGTCTTATCGAAAGTAATCTCACAAGTCTCCATCACTCGGTTAGTCTCAAGGTTAAGTGCACGATAAGCACGAGAATGAGTAGAATAACCAAGAAAGATACCGTCAGAAGACCGTGATTCAAATTTATCCAACTTACCGCCCTTTTTGAGGATGAAACACTTGCACCCAAACACCCGTAGGTGACTTACCTTGGGTGGTCTCCCAAATCGCAACTCGTAAGATGTCTTCTTCTTGAAAGCCCGGAGAAAAATGCGATTGGAAACATAGCAAGCATAATTAATCGCTTCGGCCCAATACCGCCTAGGAGTCCTATGCTCATCGAGCATCGTCCTGGCCATCTCAACAAGGGTCCGATTCTTGCGCTCAACAACACCGTTCTGTTGGGGAGTGTAAGGAGAGGAAAATTGGTGATCCAAACCAAAGGAAGAGCAAAGAGATGTAAATTGAGCATTCTTGAATTCTGTGCCATTGTCACTGCGAATAGCTCTCATGGTATGCTTAGGTAGCTCATTTTGCAATCTCAAAATCAGATCACGCACATGCATAAAAGCCTCATCCTTACTCTCCAAAAAGAACACCCAAGAGTACCTCGAGTAGTCATCAACGACTACTACAACATACTACTTCCCTCCTTCCGACCTAACCCGAGCTGGACCAACTGTGTCCATGTATAAGAGCTCGCCGGGTTGTGAGGTCATAATCTGAGTTACGGGAGGATGGGAAGCAGCAACCATCTTGCCATGCCTGCAAGGATGGCAAACCAAATCTTTCTCGAACTTCAGCTTTGACAATCCTTGGATAAGGTCCATTGAGCTAAGCCTTGCAAGCAAGTCAAAACTCAAATGTCCCAATCTCCTATGCCACTTCCAAAGCTCAGAAGAAGAACCAGCAAGAAGACAACGAGAAGGTCCGGAAGAGATAGAAAAATCCGCACGAAAAACCTTCCCGAAGGGTAAAATCCGGCAAAAAAGATCACCACGAGAGTCCAAAATCCGAGACAAGTTTGGCTTAAAGCTCACTTCAAAACCGTCTTCAAGGAGTTGCGAAACCGAGAGAAGATTAAAATGCAAATTCGCAACCAAAGCAACATCCTTGAGGACAAAAGACGAATTGACTCGGATGGACCCCCGGGAGATAACCTTACCTTTACTCTTATCCCCGAATGTGATATACTCGGTGTGGTGCACGGGGTCGAGGCTGGAGAACCACTTGGCACTTCCGGTCATATGGCGTGAACATCTGGAATCCACAAGCCAAGTCTCCTCCAGTCCTCCTTCCTACATCAATAGAAAGACATAGGGTGAGAAAATGGACCAACATTGGGGTTAGTAAATTGTGAAGGAAACCAGTGTTGTCCCACTTGCCCAAAGAATGGGTTAGGAGAAAAACCAAACATCTCCTGCCCCACGGGGGAATAGCGATCACCACGATAGGGAAAACGTGGTCCGCTAAAGAAGGGTGGAGTAAAGCCACCGCCCCGAGGCCCGTAGTCGTATGGGTCACGACCGGTACCCCGCCGGGCACGACCACCACGTGGTCTCGCCTCCTAAGGCCTAGCACCTTGAGGCATTGTACCTCTAGGCCTAGAAGTGCGCCTCTGAACATCCGGTTCACGCACCCCAACTTGTGGGTGGTACATGTCCCGGTTGTTCAACTTAACCTGCCTCCGATCATCTCTCTTCCTCCTAAAGCAAAACTCAGTCAAGTGCCCATCCCGCTCACAATACTCACAATGGTACCTCACCACACTCTTGGTAGGCACTCTCTTGTTGGGTTGGGTGGCTCTAGATTTCTTAGGAAGGGGATCACTAGAGATGTCTGGCAGTGTGTCAAGTGGGTTGCGAAGGTGGTTTGGTTTGGCAATCCACACTTGCTTCTGTGGAGTGGTTTTGGGTGGCTCTTCAAACACACCATCTCTCACAGGAAACTTGGAGGGGTCGGTAGGCTTAGGTGGAGTGATCTTGGTAAGCTTGAGTGTCGTGGTGGGTTTCTCATTCTCGCTCAAACCACTGCACTCACCAATCTTACCGAACATGCTATCGTCCTTCCCACCTATAGCAAAGCCTACTCCTGTGCTGCCAGCTCGCTTGCATTGGCTAAGCATCATCCCCAACTGCGGCTCTCGGCAAGACACCCAGCTCAAGATGGACCAAAGGTATGTGTTTTCTTCCTCGGTACGCATCTTGTCATGTCTGCACGATTCGATCTCAAGATCCAAAGCCTCAAAGCGATCCGACTCTCTAGTGCTATCTGAGCTGACCTTCTCTAACACAGCGATCCTAGCATCCTTCTGTGCCAGCTCAGAACGCAAGCCTAAGCAAGACTTGCATGCACCAAGTAAGCTAGGCCTAGCCTTCAGCTCACTGACCTCCTCAAGTAGAGTGCCATACTTGTCCTGGAGAGTGACAAGATCAGACATATGAATGGCGCAAGCATCACACTCCACCTCCTCGGTAACCACCACTTGTGCCTTAGCAAACTCTAGCTCATGAAGCGTGCTAAGGTACTTTGCCTTGAAATCGTTCCTCTCACAAGCGACACGCTTGAGCAAAGCATCCTGACTAAGCAAGGTATCGTTCAGAGACTCAAGCTCAAGAGAGAGGGATTCGATGGTGGGTGATACCTTGGGTGTGTCGGAGTCGTAGTCGTAGTTAGGGCCATCCTTGCGCTTCCCGACCTTGCCTTCTTCAATCGCCATGGTTCAAAAGTCACCGTGCTTGGCGTCGGCGTAGAAGCAGAGGTTGTTGAGCTTGTCCACAACCTTTCCCTTCGACTCATCGTCGCTCGAGGAAGAACCCCCGTCGGAGGAGGCATCGATGTCACTGAGGGAGGTGAGGAAGGCTCGGTGCTTGTCCTTCACCTTGTCGATCACCTTCTTGGAGGACCTTCGGTTGTAGCCGCTCTTGGCCTTGTGCTTGTCCTCGAAGCAGTGCTCGCGCTTGTCCTTGCGCTTGGTGAAGTCACCCGCAGCTTCCTTGGGGCAGTTTGCGATGAAGTGATCCTCATCACCGCAACGGTAGCACCCCTTGGCCGAGCCACCACGTCGCCTGTTCAAACGGTTGTTGTGAAACCGTGAGAACTTAGTGATGACCAAGGCCAGCTCATCATCTCCAAGCGCCTCCACTTGTTCCTCTGTCACAGACATCAAAGACAAAGCGAACGAAGAGTGTGAAGGTTAGAGGAAGAAGAAGACACACCGCCGGGGCCGGAAACCAACGCCATGGATGGGTTCAAAGGTTCTCAAGCTTGGCCCGGGTCTGGTGGTCAATCTCCGAGGACTTGAGCTTGCTGAACAGCTCGTCCACGGTCAGGGCATCATAGCCCGGTGATTCCTGAATGGCAGCCACCTTCATCTCCCACACCTTCCGATCAAGAGCATGCAAAAGCTTGATAGCCATCTCATGATCATCATAAGGCAAGTTGGCTCGATTAGCACGCATCTTGTTGATGATAGATTGGAAGCGAGTGAACATCCCGTCAACAAATTCGCCGGCCAACTGAACGAAGTTCTCGTACTCCCTACGGTATGTGTCGAAGAGTCTGGACTTGATCTGGGGGTTGCCCTCATGATATCGCACAAGTGTTTGCCAGATCTCTCGTGCCGTAGTGAGACTCGAAACCCGCTCAAACTCAGGAAGAGACAAACTCGAGAAGAGAATGCTACGGGCCCTTGCGTTTGACGCATGTTGCGTGACTTGGAGATCGGTGATCCGAGCGCCAAGAACCACGTAGTCCTCATTATCACAAATCTCCCAAATCTTCGAATCAAGCCCTTGAAGGTAAGCGGACATGCGCACCTTCCAATAGGCGAAATTCGTTCCATCGAAGAACGGAGGTTTGCCAGCACCTCGCTCCATGTCGCCTTCATGGATCAAGAACCGTTTAATGTGGAATGATCCTTAACCGGCTCTGATACTAATTGAAGGACCGAGAACGGCGACCAGAGGGGGGGGTGAATGGGAGCCTCAAATTTCACTAGGAAATATTCGGGCCACTCTTCCCAAAAACAACCCCAGCAAGCAAGCTTACTACACCAGCAAGATCATGACCCTAGAGAGGGTGGATACCTTTGGCGAAGACCAAGAGGTACAGCGGATCTTCCGGAACCCAAGAACTCAAACCGTGACAACGATAGTGAGGCTCTCAAACCCTATGGAGAAGAGGAGAGAGCTCTCCCAAAAATACTTATGAGAACTGGTCTCAAAAGTGTTTCATCAAGTTCCCTGCGTGATTATGAAACCAACGCAACAAACGGAACTCAATTCGGAATCCGGATGAGGGAGAAACGGCCAAAACAGCGACGAAGAAAATCCTGAAAAACCTTGCTGGAAGGCTGACGGATGCTGGCGTTGGACGGTCCGTCGCCAGAGTTCGTTGTAGCGAAGGACGCTGGGCGATGGACAGTCCGTTGGGCAACGGACGGTCCGTTGGCAGAGTCCGACGCACCCAGAAAAATCAGCCCCTACTGGAAGGGCGACGGACGTTGGTGTAGGACGCTGACAGAGGGCGACGGACGCTAAGAAGAGAGTCCGACACCAAAATCGAAAAACGTCGACCAGCGAGGCGACGGACGCTGACGTCAGCACGCCCCAGCGTCCGACGCAATACCCTCGGAGCGTCCGACGCTCCCGAAAACAGCACAGTGAACCCGAAAATCGTGTTTTCTCCTCAAAATCTTTCCAAAACTCAACCAAATGAACTCCAACTGCAACCAAACTTTGTAGGCATGATCCTTGTACAGTTCGGGAGCTAATCCAAAGAAATCATCGCTCAATTTGGCGAGAAAAAAAGGGAAACAAGGATTTAGGGGAGAAGGGGCAAGAACGAAGAACACCGCAAAGAAATCGCCTGATCTACGCACTCGGGAGGTTTGAGTAGAATTCCTTCGGTGCAAATATGCTCCTCACGAATACGAACAACTTGGTTCAAACGGATTTGCAAGAGCTACTCCCTACAAAAAGAAATCATCTCGGGAAAAAGAGGGAGCAATAGCAAAACGCGAAGAACACAAGCAAAACGGGGACACGATCAAGAAATCGAAACCACCATGTCTTACGGAGGTTACGGCCTCCGATTCCTCACGACAAACTCAAGTTCTTACAGAGGTTGGTGAAATCAACCTAGGGATCGCATGAACTAAAGAGAGGGTAGAGAGAGAGTTGGGGCAAAATGATCAGGGTTCAAGAGATAGGATGAGGATACCCCTTCATCTTCTATTTATCAGAGGCTTTGGCTATTTCCCAAAGACCCCCTAGATATAATGAGTGAACTACCTAGCCTAAGCATTGTAGTCTAAGCTCCGGTAAATATCTCCCTCGATTTGAATGGATGGCCTCGCTTCCTGCCAGGAGTTGTCGTCGTCTCGACGCAACCTACAGGATTCCGCCATGTGCCATCCCCGCTTCCTCGGATGCTCCACCTAGGTTTTGAGGCCCAAACCCAGGAAACCCGCCACCGGTAGCTTTGGGCTCAACTACCGAACCCCGAGTTTTGCGGTCCAAACTCGGAAACCGACGCGGATGGTTTTGAGGCCCAAACCACCAAACCACTCGACACGAGCCACCTTGTCTTCGCCGTGTCGGACTCCGAGTCTCCTGAGCCTCCGCTCGACTCGCGCGTCCACCGTCTTGACTTGGTCGACTCGGTCTACCTCCATGTCTTCTCGCACTCGCCGGTGCCAAGTACTAGCCACCACAGCTAGTCCGCCGGCGCCCATGGTCCCTCAGTCCGAGCCCCGCTTCCGCCCTTCAGCGCTCTCAGTCCATCGGCACGGCAAGCCTCTACTCGACCTTCTCCACGCCATTGACCACTGTCACTAGGCATAGTACCTGCACACCACAAGCCGATAGACAGGCACACATTTGCTTTCGCAAAGATTAGTAGTAAGCCACTCAAACTGAAACGCTCAAGTGTTGGGCAATCACTGATCACAAAAGTAAACATACATGGGTACTTATCCACCATGTGTTCTCACTTTAGGCATGGTAGACATGCGGAATACAAACAGAAGTAATTTGATGTTAGCTTGCGTAAGATCGCTCTACATCTGTCTTGAGCACGCACCATCTAACCGTTGGTCTGAAAAGTCCTGCGTCTGGTTCATCAATGGCTTATGACACAGGTGGTACACTGTGAACTCTAGGCGACGTTGTCCACCCAAGTTATCTTAGACACTAGTCCATCAACCCGTGCTGCCGCACGGGTTAGATTCTTCGGTGCGAGCCAACTTTTTGATACTTAAGCAATTAAAAACCATGTTTAATATTTGTTTATGTACTTTTATTTGATTCCACAGTTACACAAATGTTTTGAAATGGCATTGGCTTGTCTAAGAGAGTTCTCTTTAGTAATTGTGACGTGTCTATAGAAATATTAAAATATTATTATCTTTTTAAATACCGATACAAATTTGAGTTTTAATCATAGTTCATAATAGTAGAACTGTATTTAACATATCGAACTGTATTTAACATATCTGATACTTTTTCTTATAAAACATAATATATTATATAGCTATTCTTGATGGATTTTGAGGATTTAGCTTTCCTAGTTAGCCAAAAAGCAAAAAAAAATGATGATTTCTCTATAAGGTCCTAGGTGCTCGAATCGTATTCTGACCCATGTATCTCACTTACCGCTGATGTGTACTCAGTGAGGTGGCTAAAGACAGTCGCATTGCCGTACACCTCGGGCAGGTCCTCCAGGTAGGGCGGGCGTGGGCTAGCATGGTGAGCGGCACGCGTGCGGGCGGGGTGGGGTGTGGTAGTGTGTTCGGCCCAAAATGTTTAACTGTTTCCTATACTCGGTGTTTTCTTAAGTGTCCGCGCTCTGGCACTCGGTAAAGTTTTTTTTTAATTTAATTAAACCTGTGTTTTCTCGAGTGCTTGCGGTCTGGCACTCGGTAAACTTTTTTAGTTTAATTAAACTTTTGCCGGGTGCCAGTTCGGAGGCACTCGACAAAGGCTGGATTTGCCGAGCCTCAGCAAACCAGGCCGTTGTCGAGTGTCCTGCGATGCGGCACTCTATTAAGAGGAAGGTTTGCCGAGTGTCAACCCTAAGGCACTCGGCAAATATATTTTTTAAAAGTTCTTTTCCTCCTCTCTTTCTTTTCTGTAACGCCTTTTACTATATTTATTTGAATGTACTATCAAAATACCTTGTCAAATTCACTTAAAAGTACATATTTTATACTTACATAAATATTCGACCATTGTCTCCTACCGTTATAACTCAAATTCAATTTATATCAATTAAAATCATATAATTGCACTTAAAAATTTAAAATTATCAAACAAATTCAAAAAATTATCAAAACTTCACATGAAACAATATATGTTGTCTATTCCCTGTACAAAAAGTTTTGAACTCTAATTTCAACTCAACCATCGGTTTCACTACAATTCTTACAAAATCCTTCTCAACGGTAGGATCCTTCATCAGAGATAGGATCCTTCATCAGAGATGCTTCGATTTGTAAGCAACATATGTGACAACTTATGCAAAATTATCTCATTTTTTTATCATAGCCTCCACTTATGAGACAAATTTCATAATTTTTGTAGCCCGTCTGCTATTTTTAGAATTTAAAAAAAAATCGGACACACGTTTGTGGTCATATTTTGTAAACAAGATGTTCGATATTTTTTTAGTTTTGTAGATAAGACCTCACATTAGACAATAACATGGATATCGTGTTTTCCATTCAATTTTTCCATTATTCGAATCACTTGCGGTTCAAATTTGATTTAGACCAACAAATTCAATTAATTAAAATAAACTAACTAAATATAGCAAACACATAGACAAATGTACCAAACTTAAACACGTAGTTCCAGGTACTATAGGAGGATAGCAGAAAAAATTTAGGGGCAAGAAGAAAAAATAAAAAAGTTTACCGAGTGTTATATGGAAACAGTCCGCAAAGAAACTTCTTTGCCGAGTGTTTACATTTGACACTCGACAACGGTAAATAGTTGATGACGCCATTAGCTAATGTCAGATTTTGCCTAGTGTTAGACTTTGCTGAGTGTACGACGAGTGTACGACACTCAACAAATTTAGCTAATGTCAGATTTTGCCTAGTGTTAGACTTTGCTGAGTGTACGACGAGTGTGCGACACTCAACAAATTAAAGTCAGTGTTTGTCGAGTATAGCATTTTGCCGAGTGTATGACACTCGACAAAGAGATAGTTTGCCAAGTGTCAGGCTTTACCGAGAGTGCCTCATACTCGGCAAAAGGGCACTTTGCCGATTGTCAACCTGTGCCGAGTGTGCCACTCGGCAAACTTTATGTCACTACTATAGAAATGAATTTGCGTAGCGTCACCAAAATGACATCTGCGGTGGGCACATATTTTTCCCGCCACGGTTAAGGCCCGCGATTTACTGAGGCGGACTTTATTTATTTAACGAGAAGGACGTATCGGTAAATTGATTTACCGTGGCGGGCGTCTTAAGATGACAGCCTCGGGAAATTGTATATTTTCCGAGACAGGCGTCTTAATGTGTCTGCCATGGTAAATCGATTTACCATGGCGGACAACTTATAGAGCCCACCTCCAGAAACCCAAGCCCACAGGTGAAGCCCTGATGGCCTAGTCCCCAACAGAAGTATATATACCAGCTTATAGGGTTTCAACATCACTTTGATCTCTATCTGTCTCCCTCTCTCTATCTCTCTGCCTCCCCAATCTCTGTCCCGATGGCGCGGGGCTACGATGGCGCGTGGAGCGCGGAGCCTCGATGGCGCGCATGGAGCCTCAGCGGCGTGTGGGGACACAGCGGCACGCGGAGCAGCGGTGTCGGTCACGTGGAGCCACGACGGCGCGCGGGCTGGCTGCCTCCTTCCCCTTCTTCTCCGATGTCGAAGAGGATCCACAGCCCAGATCCGGCGATGGCAGGCTGCCTCCGCCTCTGGCGATGGCGGATCTGTCGGCGGGCGAGATCCCGGCGGCGCGGGTTGCGGGTTGGGATTGGACTCGCTTGCGGGGTCGGGATATGGGCTCACCGATGGGCTTTGGGGATTTGTTTTGTTTTTTTCCTCAGTTTTACCGTGGCGGACGTTCTTATGTGCCCACTGCAGCTAATACGTTTGCTGCAGCGGGCACCGGCGCCCGCTGTGGTAAGTCATGATTTACCATGATGTTCTCACCGTGGCAGATGTGTTTGCATGTCGCGGGAAACCAAAATTGCCCGCTGCAGTTAATAATTCTGTAGAAGTGTGTTTGCCGAGTACCCAATATGTATTGCACTCGAGAAACCAAAATACACTCGGCGAAGAGCGCGTGTCTCCGGTAGTGATTAATTGGATTAAAATGAATCAGTAACACCATGCTACTCATGGACAGTTCACTGGAATAGGTGCAGGAATTCACATTATTTCAATGAGCCACGTGATATAAACTAAATGCTTATCACTGTTCTACAGAACAAGGGGGTGAAACTGAACCAGTTCTATAATAAACACTTGTCTCTTTGGTCAGTTAAAGGTTATAAAGTTTAAATGACAGAAAAATTACGCGAGTCAAGCAGAGTCTTAAGGCAGAAGAGTTATATATAGATACCATATATACCTTCCATCACACTTGTATCCCTCAGACTGCAGGACAACTAATATATGTCCAAATTCTTTACCTCATCTAGGGCACTTTAGGCATGGTAGGCATGAGGAGCAACAACAGCAGCAATTTGATGTCTGCAAGGCTTTCATAACCATCTAAGACCACACTGATGGTTAGTTGAGGAGGTCTCAAACAACCATTGCTCACGGGTCTCCAGGCAAGGACATCAAAGTCTTATGGATTAGTTGCTGACAGGATAGTTGCAGCTCTGGGAAATAGTGCATGCAAGGCGTAGTTCTCTCAGACCAGGAAGATAATTTCCTCTGGAAAGGGACTGTTTCCTCTGGAAAGGGACTGCCGTTTGTCGTCTCTTCGCCCTATGATCAAACTGGTCCTGCTTTAATTGCTCGGCTGTCAGGGATTTTAACCAGCGATGTTTAGCCACGCTTTGCCCACGTCAACTAACTGAGGCGATAAAGGAGCTTGTGTGGTGGACCAAGTTCAGCTTCTTTTGCTAAATAAAGCAGAGTGGCTGGGCTCTATTTTTTTTTTTGCCTTCCTCAGTTACCACTTACCAGCCCTATCACAGAACTGTTGTTGCATGCATTGCTAGGCTTTTAAAGGTATTGGCCTACTCTGCCCGCCATCTCTCCCTGTTATATTTTACTTGGTCCGTCCTATAGGGGAAAATTAGTCTCATAGCATTGAAAGATTATCATATCTGGAAAATACCATCGAAATTTTGTCGGTCCATAAAATAGCATCGGAATAATGCAACGTCTTGTGGAAATAGCATTATGTCAAGTTTGGAGCAAGCGCCGTCACGTCCGTCAAGCTGAGCTCCTGGACTCGTGGCGACTAACAATGAAGCGGAGCCATGCCACCACCACGCCCAGCGCCCCCAACAATGGCACCATCGCCTCGGACACACCTGCGCCCCGCCCGCTCTAGCCTCCACCCCTGGCTTCTGTCTCCACTAGCTCTGGCGGCCGTCTCGACGTCCTCCCATAGCTCCGGCTCTTGTGTGTTTTTAGTGAAGCAGTGGCCTCGGACGCATGGCAGAAAAATGGCGTTAACGACAAAAGTAACATAGTGCTAGATTGTGGAACGGATCTCACTTTCAATTGTATTTTCCGGTGCGACAATTTTTTGATGGTATTTTCCGAGTCTCACGTGTTTTCGATGCTAAGAAACCAATTTCCCTTGTATAAAACGTAACCACCTTTCACGTCCTATAGCATAAGGCGTGCTCTTCCTAAATGCATATACATCGATTTAGTGTTGAGAGAGAATTAAATGTGTTCTTTGTCTTTGAAGCAGAGGTGGTTACGCCTTAGAGACTAGGACAAAGAGACTATGTTTTTAAATTTGAATTTCAAAATTTAAACATTTTAAAATCATCTCGGATAGAGAAAAGGCATGTGTAATACCCTGGTGTTTGCCACCAGATAATCAGTGCCTGAGCCCAAACACATTGCATCAAGTGGCCATCAGAGGCTATAGTTCATATATTGGAAATATATGATAAGGTATTTATTCGATGTGTCTCATCTCTATTTCCATCTATATGAACCATTGGAGAAGTTTCACGAAGTTCGGAACTAAAAAGTTAAGTGAATAGATGATTCATATAATTATCAGAATTTATTTATGGAGTGGAAATAATTATATGAGTCGACCAAGTCTCACGACCTTGCCCAAAATACTCCAGTTGAACTCTACAACAAAAGTTGTGAAAGGTTTGTGTTGCCCGGAAACACAGAAATTGTCTGGAAAATATTCCGAACCCTAGTCCAAGCGCAACCGACGATGTTTTGACCGTCGTTGACCAACAATTTGGAGATCTCGCATGTCGATGCGCATTGAACGAAAGTTGTAGATCGGATCAAGACGGACAAACTTCGTTCAAACGTCGAGACCTGAATCAGAGTCGAAAATGGTGAAACAGATGACCGAAGATCGTCGGAATGCCAGTTTTCAGTACCCGTGAGGATTTCTTCAGGAATCAATAATTCGCAAACCATTTGGAGTTTGACTGTGGTTCTTGAAGTAATTTAATCTATTCGACGAGACCTTCGCAACGGTGCAATCAGATCTGTGAAACGATTTACGGTTTGTCAGTAGCAATTTTGTGAATACCCCTAAATTGCAGTGGCAATTAATGAATTTGGGGAGAGGACAAGAAAGAAAATAAAAGGGGAAGGACAGAAGGATGTCGACATGCTCCACTCGGCCTCCTGCCTCCTCCTGTCGCCTCCCCCTCCCTCTCTCTCTCTTTCTGCCGTGAAAGCCAGAGCAGGGGACAGAACCCCTCTTCTTCCTCCTTGCTCCTCCCTCCTTCAAAGCTCCCTCTCCCTCTCCCATGGCTGCCTCTCCTGCAGCCCTGGCCGCCGTCGCCCCCTCCTCTCCCTTCCTGCTCGCCCCTCTCTACCGGGCAGGAGGGCAGGGCCCTTGCCGAACCGCTCCCTGCAGCTCGCCCCTCTATGGTCGCCATCGCTCCTCCCCTAACTCCTCCCTGCTGGCTGCTGCCCTGGTCGGCGCCCCATCGCCCGCGCCCTTCTGGCCGTGCAGCAGCAGCTGCTGCTCACCTCGGCCGCGGCAAGCCGGCAGCATACGCCGCCCTGCTGCCCTACTGGCCAGGAGGGCAAGTACCCCATCGCTGCGAGCCCCAGGCCCCAGCCCTAGGGCAGGAGCTCGCCGACGCCGCCGTCATCCGCCGACACGCCGTCGTCCCCTCGCTGTTGCTGCAGTGGAGGAACCCCCACGACCGGCACCACCTCCTCCGACGGTGCACACGTCTCCGGCGACCTCCCCGGCACCCCCAACGACCAGCCCCTGCGCCCTTCCCATGGTTGTAAATGTCGAGAACGGCGACGATCCGCTCTCTCCTTCGTTTTTAGTTTTTCTGATTCCTGTAGCGATGTTTGAAAAATCATATAAATTCGTGGAAAAATCATATGAATGCGTGGTTGTTCTTGTTGGAATCCTTGTTAATTCTCTACAGAGTAGGTCTATTGGATGCCATGTGTTACTTTGATTTGATTGTTGTAAAAATCGATTTATGCAGTTAGGTTTAGAATGTGATTTGTGTGAATTAAATATTTGATGCCGATGAGGAATGCTCCAAAAATTATGAGATAATTAGGGTGTATTCCTATTGCTATGAAAAGTCTTTGGTTAAAATTTCATGACTAGATGATGGATAGTCTGAGTGCTATGAAAATACCAAGTGTCTTATTCACTGCTTTGGACTCCATGTATGATCTCTGAATATTAATGTTTTTCGTGTATAAAATGTTGTTTTATGTTGGTATAATGAATACCAAAGTCATAGATAATAATATGAGAAAGCTTGTGTTAAAATTTCATGGCCATATCTTTAGTAGTTTGAGAGATATGGATTTATTAAGTTGAAGACTGAAATCTGTCATTCTCTGGACAGACCTAGATGTTTGGGTTGTTTGACCAAGTTAAATTTAGAATCATGTCTTGAGACTGTGGAAACTTTTGTAGAACTTTTTATGAGCTTTTCATATTGTTTTGATTTATAGTTTTAGGAGGTCTATAACTTGAGTTATAGCAGTTTTAAGAAGGAGTGCCAAATCTGTCCACCTTTTGGACAGAGAGGTCTTCTTCAATTATTTTGAGTTGTTTAACCATTAAATCTTCTTGGCATAGTATTAAGAAAGTTGTAGACAACTTTGTTAGCTTCTAAATATGTAAGAATCAGGTTCTTTAGATTAGTATAACTCTGGTTATGATAAAAACCGTGACTGCATGTTGCTGTCCCGAACTTGCATGTGTAAGTTAAATGCTTTAACATGTTCTTGCTAGTTTAATCTATTAAGTAAACTTGTTGGATGAATACTTGTCATGGTTTGACTTCAATTTAATAGTAGATCATGATTGAAGTGCTTTTTATCTTCTATGTTAAGGTTGGGGATAATTAGCTAAACAAGTTCTAAGTGACTGGGTATGTTCTGTAATGTGCTTCTATCTCCTAAGTTGTGTTCCAATTCTAGTTGGTAACTAAAGATAAGTGCATCTATATATCATGTATGATCTTGTACTTATCTTGGATGGTTAATTAAATATCTCTTGTGTCTATGTCGAATGCTTCCAATGGTTTGACTGAGTTAGTTAATGGGTTATGCTTGGTATACTTGCTATCCTTGGTGCTATGCATGTGTGATCTTTAGTTCAAACCAATCTATATGCTTGTGTGGTTGTTATCATATAGCAGCCCTAGTTCTTGTATGCTATATTTGTTGAGTAGTTCATGGCTGTTGCATGCTTGTAATGGCTGAGCTTTGATGAAGATAACTTGTATATCGTACCTAGTGAGCTTGCTATCTTCCTATGATATGCTTGTATCCTACTTAGTTAAACCATTCCAAGTGCTGATGTATGTATGTCATAGTCATGTACTTATGTAGGTTGGTTCAATAAATTGATTGCTATCTTTGATGCTAGACTTGAGTGGTAGTAGTTAATAATTTCCTCTCTAATGTGCTTGTGTATGACATAATATTGTGCTTGTGTTGGATGTTTGTATATGTATCTCTTGTGACCATTCTTCGCATTCATACATGTGCATCTTGCATCTCATTTAGGTACGATAGGTACACTACGTGGAGATATGATGGTTGGAGCCAAACCCGAAGACGGTGCTTGGTGGAGCCAACCAAAAAGATGGGTTGACGAATGAATCCGAAGGACAGGACAACCAAGAGTACAAGCGTGGATCCGCAGAGATCGCCAAGCGAGTGTCATCTAACCATCGCTGACTTGTGTCGGTTCCCAAGGCAAGCCCCGGAGCATTACAAGCCTCCTCGCTCTCTTTTTAAAGTATTCACTTTCAATTCACAATATTGCTTGTGCATTGAGTTAGTAGGAGTTGAATGAAACCCTTTACTGCATTACCTTCCTTGTCCACTAAAAAGAACCTTGTAGGCTTAGGATCGAAACCTCTGCTTAGCCATGCTTAGACTGGTAGCATGGGTGGTCTACCATCCCTCACAAAGATAGGTTGCTAGTCACGGTTGGCTATATTTGCTATCGTGGAAAATAACCATGTGGAAGTAATAAATCGAGACCGGGCAAACAATGTGTTGTGAGCTACTTGACTTGGAGGTCTTGTGAGCAGGTTCTCTCCGCCTGTGTCGCTAGGCACTGGATCGTGGTTGGACATTTGCCAACATTGAACGCATGCCTCCTTCATAGCTGGCCGAATAACTCGTTTCGACCGCGAAGCCTAACTCTGTGGGTTCGGGCCGGGATCTCCCCCTACTTGGGTCATGAAGACCGCGAGCGGCATACTAGTCGTGGGCAAGTATGACCTGAGCTACCTGGCTGGGACCGTGGGCAGGATCTACTTGAGCAACCTGGCTATCCGTGAGTCGCTACTCATGCCTGTACCCGGGAGACCCGCGGGCTACCCGAACGATAGTGAAGGTGACCCGTCAAAGTCAACCCGACGGGGAAGGCTTGGGTGTGACTGAGGAATAAACCTCCAGCTAGATAGGAATTCGATTCGAATCGCGGTCTCTCCCCGTCAGTGAGAAACTTGAAAGATCTTCCTCCCACTGTAGAAACTTGAACCCTAATAAGTAACCAAAAGATGGTTATATGGTTTACATGCCAAACTGGATATGGTTACTATTGTGATGCTTTAATTAAGTGATTGCTCTAGATCAGGTCCAAATCTAGACTTGGTAAGCTTTACTAATCCTGATGCTAAAATCTTGATTAAAATATTGAAAGATAGGACTCAAGGTAGTAATGCTCTTTTTGCAAAATTATGCTATCCTGTCTACTCCACTATATGAGCCTTACATCTCCTTGGGAGTCTTTTATTTATCTCCTGTCGGGTAAGTCTAGCTGAGTAGATTCGAGTACTCAGGGTTTATCCCACCCTGTTGCAGGTGAAGGGCTTCGTCCTGTTGAAGGAGTGGTTAACCACCGGTGGGCTCGGTGATTCTATAGTTACTTCTTATCTATATGCTGTTGTCGGAGGATGTCACTTTAAGCTAGCAATGTATTTCAACTCATGTTACTATAATCATTGCAAAGCTATGTTGTTTTCAATAATCAGTTTTGAACTCAGACTTGTATTATTAATTCTAAGCTTATTTGTAATATTATTTCCGCTGCAAAACTCTGTGTAAGTGATCGGTGTTTACTTAATCAAGCGATCTAGGATTGGTTTGTTCATTTACCGGGGTCCTTTGGGATTCTCGGCGAACTACCGAACTGGTATAAGTGAGAGTATGTGCGTGTCAACGTGTTAAAAGGGGACAATCATGCTTAATCTTGTATTAGTTGGGCGGTTCCGTGACAGCATGAACCGACACAAACAAAATTATAATATTTGTTAAAGTGGATACAAAGGAGTGTGTGAACCAACTCAAGATAGTTACAAGTGACTCTCAGTAACAGTTGTAAGCACGTGCACGTGTTTAATTTCTTGTGAAAATTTTGTGACCACGGGCATAGGATCGTGGGCCTCTCTTATAGTTAAAAGATTTTTTTGCTACTTTTTTGGCCTGACTTACAAAATTATATAAAACAACTTTCTGCCTCTAGGTGGCAGGGTTTTTACCTACTTATAGGACTCGATTTTCTAGAAGCCGTTGGATAGCCTGATTTCTAGAGACACATATAAGTAGAGGTGTGGTCAAGGAGCCACCTCTGAAAACACTTTCTTTAGTAGTGTTGTCTCACCAAATTTAGCTAAGGCAGGCTTCCGTCCACCTACACAATCTATTCCTATACAAATACGCCCCAGCTTCTATTTCATCAGTTCTAATCAGTTCTAATATCCTACACTCAAGGTTTTCTACACTCAGGAACTCCGTCGGTCAATTTTAATAAAAAAAATGAATCAGTAGTACCTCATCGACAGTAGTGCACATAAATAACTCCACCAACGCATTTTATCTCAGACAGCCGTGTATGCTCACTGATGATATACAAACAAGGATGGAATTCAACTAGTTCTATAAAATGCTTGTCTCCCTGACCAGCTAAAGCTCAAAGTACAGGTGATAAATGAAAACAAATAGATGAGGGAAGCTAATGTTCAAGGCAGAAGAGTTATATATAGATATGATATAGATGTATGCTTGATCGATTCATTTGTAATGTTGTCCTTATACGACAACCAACATCCATAAAATTTTCACCTTAAATTAGCTAGGGCACACTTTAGGAATTGACCTCTCTCCTTTTCTCTCTCTCTCACCTCTAATTACAACTAGATGAGCTAGAACTAGAAGAACTAGATCTAGACAACTAGAGGGACCTCTCTCCTTCTCTACTTATAATTGAAACCCTACCTTTTGCTCTGAAGAAGAATAATGAGATGAGATGATCCTCAGGGGATCAGGGGCCTTGCTTATATAGCCTCCTCAAATGAACGTGGACCGTTGAATCAAACCGACCTTAGGTGAAGGGTTTAGATTCATCCTCAAAGGTGGTGGAGCACGATCCGCGAAGTTAAAGCTGTTTGGCTGGAGTGGTAGGGAGGGCGCCCTGGCTCCGAGCCCGATCCGTCTCCCATTTGTTCTTGTGTCTTCTGGAACCTTCTAGAGTATAGAAAATTATGCGGTTGATAATTATCTCTATATAAACATGACATGTGGCCCTTTCCTTGGTATTTCCTGATAACCCCCTGCAGAAACAGACATTCACCAAAACTTGTGGAATTTCATTAGTAAACCCCCCTATATCTAGATATAAATTGCATATGGATCCTTTTTCATGTTTAGTTGACGGTTAAAATTGGTACTTAAGGACCGTCAACACGGACCCACTGGCAACGGAAAATAGCAACTTTCAACTGATGTCCATAGTCTAGCTCCCATATCTCATCTATGAAACCATAGTATGTTGCCTCCACCGTGCCGTACTCATCGTGGGCGTCGAAACGAACAACACTATTTTGGTTGGTGCTCTTTCCGTCCTATTTTTTTTGTGTAAAATGTAAAACCATTTATATCATACCCTTGGTATTTCATCACCGTAGTCGAAGGTCTGGGGGCTAAGAGATCTAGTTGACATCCCGTCACCATTCCTAGCCTGCGGCATCGAAACCAGTCATCGAATTCCTCCTTATGTTTTTTCTCAAGCCAAGCATGTGACCTCCCTGTGTGCTTACTTTGCAGAAACTGCTTGTCTTCATCAATGTATACCATCACACCGTTGGCCTACTGGAGAACAACGAAGTTTGCTTGTCTGAAGGAGACCACTTTGTCTATTTTAACAGCTTTCTCACCTATTATTCCTTAGCCCCCTAGTCTTCCGTCGTGATGAGACCAAGTAATTTTAGGTAACGGTCAATAACTTAAGTTCCAACTTATTGCTTCCTTAGATCTTTCTCATTGAAAAGCTCTCACCATTTTTAAGCACCATAAAATTTCTCGCAAAATAAATCTCTACCAAAAATTTCAATTTGCTGTATCACGCTTTAGTAAAAGAAAATTAACCAAAAGTCCAACATAAACTATGCCTAAGAAATCTATGACTCATAGGTACATTCATTTGGAAACAGGAATAGAAAAGATAACATCCATTATTTGGCTATTTTTATCAGAAACACTTGTATGATAGGGGTGTGGTAGAAATCCACTGGAATCATTTAGTGGTTGCATCGTCTATTTCACTGTTCAATATTGTGCCTCTGTCCAATAAAAAGTGACACAGTTCTCTTATGGGCACAATAAGCTAAGAAAATGAATTTATTCTGTTGGTATGGTGGTATACTGAAGAAAAAAAAGCAGGATTTTAGCTACAAACTCGTAGTTATGCTCAAACTCTAATGGAATGCTACTTAATATGATGATGTTAATGGCATAAGAGTAATGTTATTTGTTGTGGCATATAAAATAAGTACTCCGTACCAGATTATTACTATTGAGTAGTAATAAGGCCTTTGCATTTCTCACACATGTTTAAAAAATACTAATTTATTAGCAGCGCACAGCTTGTAGAATCAAACAATGCAGATCGGTGCAACCATTCATTCTATTTCAGGAAGCCATGTTGTAAACTGAGCTATAGTTCAATTACTTATAAAACAACTTTAATTTTCTCTCAGAGCAGTTAAAGCTTAGAAGACAGCAACCAGCAAGTGATCTTTGTTAAATATAAAACCGTAGGCCGATGACTTATATAAAGATTACAGATACCGCGCATATGCTTTCTGCAAAGTGCCTACATTCACTTGTAAAGCACTCGCGCACATTATATACGATTAAGTTCCTCAAACAATTCAGCAGCTTTTAACAAGGCAAAGTTTAGGCATGGCAGGCATGAGGAATATGAAGCTAACGGCGGTGGGATCTCCCTCTCTGCATGCTTTCCATGTTTTGCTCGAGAAAAGGGGCTAGCCTTCACAGATTTGACTGGAGTGTAGAAAGTTTGGTGCATCCGCCGTGCAAACTACTTCCAGTTCAGCCCTGCCTCTGATGGATGCTACATCTAGAACGAATGGAGCATTCAGCTTATTAATTAGGACACATGCCATGGGCCAAACTCCTGTGGTCTAAATGTGGAAGGCAATGCAATGCAAGGAGCAGGGCAGAACAACAGACGGGCGTGTGGCAACGCGCGCTGCGACTTGTGGTGCGCAAGCGAGTACACGCTGACGCCGACGTTCTGCTGGGACAGTGTGAAGCCATGTGCAGGCCGGTAGGAGTGTACTAGCAGATCATCAAATTCCTAGCATCAAGGAGATGTTGGAAAATATTTGGGGCAACAAACATAAAAGAAACAAGCAAAAAGAAGGAGAAAGGAACCTGCCATGACGAAACTGGCCAGGCCGATTCTACTGCCCCAAACCTTCCAGGCTAGTTTTACTGTGTTACCCAGGCCAGCCCTAGTGCCTGAGCCTGTGGAAACCGGTAACACAGGTTGCCTACCTATTCCGAGCTGAGTTGGTTTCCTATTCGGTTTTAGATTTTTTTTTTCGACATGGGAAATATAGAGAACGCGTTTTATAAATTTTACTACTAGGATAAGACCACCCGGCCTGTCTATACAAATGAAAGGATCATAATCGTCAAAATTTAGAATACATACCCCTTTTGCCCTATTTTATATCATCTGTTCTAATATCCTACACTCAGGAACTTCGTCGGTCAATTTTTTTTAAAAAAAAATTGAATCAGTGACAGTAATACCTCACGGACAGTACTGCACCTAAATAACTCCAGCTACTAACTTTGTCCCAGACAGCCGTGTATGCTTACGGATGATATACGAACATGGATGGAATTCAACTAGTTCTATAAAATGCTATTCTCTCTAACCAGTTAAAGCTCAAAGTACAGGTGATAAATAAAAACAAAATATGTGAGGGAAGCTATATATTCAAGGCGGAAGGGAGCGATATATTTTTCACTCAAAGTACAGCCGTGTATTCTTCGATTCATTTGTAATGTTGTCGCTCATACGACAACTAACATCCACCAAATTTTAACCTTAAATGACGGAACACTTTAGGCATGGCAGACACGAGGAACACCAACAGAAGCATTAGGTTGTATGAATGCCTTCTAGCGACACTTCGGTTGAGGAGGCACCCATATCCATCAATCATAGGCGCAATGACGTCAGATGTTTTTGGTACAATTTGCCGCTATCATTCTCGCGTACTTGGTAAATTTACAGCATAGTTCTCTTGGTCTGATGGTCTCTCGGACCAGGGCGAGAATTTCCTCTAGAAAATGTACAGACTGCTGTTCGCCATGGGTTCGCCGTCTATAGTACCTAAACTGTTGCTTCATGGTCAGCTGTCGTCACAGGTTTTAGCCTGCTCTGTTTAGCCTCACTTCCTGCCGTTGCTTCAGCACTTTGGTCAACCATATTTTCTGTATATCTTTATTTTTTGATAGTTTTTTTTATGCCGGCCTTCAAGTTAATTTAGGGGTTAATTCTGCTTTGCTTAGCTTCATTCGTATGTACTGCTGTATGGGACAGAAAAAATAATTCAATGTCTTTGATTTAACGTTTTCTTGAACATAATATATTTTTCAAATAAAAGTATATGGATTGGAGAGCCTATCCTAAAGATCAGAAAGGTTACCACATCATTACAATCATTCTAAGCTCTGTGGCAGGACTGCATATGGGAAAGAGCCTCGCCAAAACAAAAAGAAAGAAAGGTTACCATGTGAGATGGATAATAACCAGCGATTGTCGATGGGATATCCTATAGCGTACCCATAGACCGGCTTACTTGAGCTTTGGGTCTGTTTCCTCTCGGCCCACGAAGGAAGGCAGACGAACGAAACCGAATTCTACTCGGTAAAGACGACAAGCCCGAAGCGCAGCTTAGGACTCTAAGTTTGTAACCGAGTAGGAGTAGAGCAATCCTCAGCCAGACCCTGGACTATAAAGGGCTGGTGAGGGCACCACCCAAAAATCATCTGAACATACTACGTAACACCCGATACGTAGAGTGACACACAACACCTTGTATTACAAGATCAGAGCAATAACAAGCGACTCAACTGGACATAGGGTTATTACTCGACTGTGTCGAGGGCCTGAACCAGTATAAACCGTGTGTCCAACCACCAAAGTTTCACTATTTGCCGATGCACGAACTACTGTCCCGGGTAACCCCGTGGCAGGCTATCAGTGGTAAAACATCGACAGCTGGCGCGCCAGGTAGGGGCTTTCGGCGAATTTTCTCTCGAAAGCTTGGTGGACCACGACCTCAAGATGACGAAATCAACGGAATCAATATTTTTCTTCGGATCATGGATCTGCAAGATCAACGACGACGGAAAGATTCAAAGCCGACTCCGAGAAGAAGGAGTTGATCAAGATCTTCAAGAACTAAATCAAAAAGACCCAAAAACTCACAATTTCGAAACCAACCAGACCAGCAGATGAAGATGGATATGAAACTGACTCGGAGAAGGAGACTTCACCATATACCGACTCCGAGACCAACACGGAAAGACTAAGCACCAACCAAGTCGAAATACGCAACCAAGCCATAAGCAGGAACAACTCGGAGACAATCAAGTACTCGGTTCCATACAGACTGCATAATTCCGCATCCACATACGAGAAAATTCTTTGAAAGAGGATGACAAGAAGCATAACTCTGAGAGGCGCTCAAGAAGGAATGATCATATCAACAACTTCAGAAGGATGTATCGTGCATTGGCCAAACCAATCTCCGAAAATTCAAAGCCAAGGTACAGAACTACCGTTCCAAATAGGAAAAGAACTCGGATTTTATCAAGGATCATCATGTGAGACAAGAAGGAGAAGCCAACAAATGAAAAGAACTCGGAGGGCACATACTATATACATGGCAGAGCTGGAACCTTATTTAGAGCCACCACAAATACCTGACTTAAAATCATCAGATGAATCAGAAGGAGATATCTCAGACGATGAGGAAGGTGATGAGAATGAAACCAATGATCACAAAGCTACAAGGCTGAAAAAGAACAAGGCTAGAGCAGGAAGAAGAAATCGAGCTACCCAGAGAAAACAAATCTGGAACAAATACAAAGCGGAATTAACAGAATACAACAAGAAGAAGGCATAAAGAGAATCCATGAGGAATACAAAGAGAGAAAGAATTGAGGAACTGACGAAAGAACTAAACATCCTCACTAAAGAGGAAAGAATCACAGACGAGCCAATAAAACAAGACGGAGACCCCAATAAACAACCCAACGACAACACACCTCAAGAAGGACAAGGAGAAAAACATGAGGAACAACCACCCAAGAAATCAATATTTCATAGACTAGGGAAAACAGAGATACCACAACCATCGGAAAGACAGGAACAACATCTCAGACTGGTAAAACAAAACGGCTCAGATTGGGACCAGCGTTATCCAGAAGACTATGGTAAATCCGAATACAGGGGAGACAGGGATTATTACCGAAGAGATTGGTCACCAGACTTCAACAGAATAGAACAATACGACAGATTCCCATGCTTTGCAGGAAGACTGCGGACGTTGAAATTACCACACAAATTCAAACCACTCCAAATACAATGGAAAAGTGGAACCCAGACAATGGATAAGAGTATATTCTCAATCCATTGAACTCGCAGGAGGAAACAATGACATCAAAGCCTTATACTTTCCAATGGCACTCGAAGCCATGCCTTTGCAATGGTTTGACAAGCTAAAACCAAGATCAATCAAATATTGGGAAGATTTGCAAGAAGCATTCTGCAATAACTTTGCAGGAATAATAACGCACCCCATGATAGCGGCAGAATTGAAGAATGTGAAAGAAAGAAGAGGAGAAGCACTAAGGGAATATTATCGAAGGTTTGGAGAACTCAGAGCTCAAATACATGACATCACCGACAGAGAAGTAATAGAAACGTTTGCAGACGGAATCATAGCAAATTGGCAGTTCAAAGATTACTTCAACGAGAACCCAAGATCCAACGAAGACTTCAAAAGAGTTGTCGAGAAGATGATATCATCAGAAGAAAGAACTCGACATAGATTCACTTGAGATTCTCATGAAAACAAAAGATCAGATTTCAGACCAAGTGATAAAAGGCCAAGACAAGACAACATGGTAGCAGCAACAGACAACAAAAGAAGGTTTAATGATAGTGAAAAAGGTGGATACAACAACAATTACAACAACAACAGAAACAACAGATACTCAAACAACAACTACTAGGGCAACAATTATGCAAAAAGGCCAGCAGAGAGAATAGAAGACCTACCCTGCTACATACATCCTCACGCAGGCCATAAACTAGTCGAATGCGACACCTTTCAACGAAGATTCACAAAGAAAGAAGATACACGAGCAAACAACTCAGAACAAAGAACAAATAAATCTGGGAAGGATATAAAGAAAGCAGAGGGAAATTATCTAGAACCTCAATGACAAATAGCAGTAATCTTTTCTGGAGCATCATATGCAAGAAACAAAAGACAAGAAAAGCTAGCAGACAGAACCATTATGGTGGCAGAACCAGCTACCCCAAGATATCTAGATTGGTCAGAATACCCAATCCAATTTACAAGAGAAGACCAATGGACAAGTGCAGCAAATGCTGGCTACTATCCCCTAGTATTGGGACCAACAATAGCAGGGGTAGCAGTATCCAAAGTACTCATTGATGGAGGAGCAGGACTAAACATAATATTCATAGACACCCTGAGGAAGATGAATTTGGACTATGAAGGCATGATCACACCAACAAGTATTCCCTTCTACGAAATAATACCCGGAAAAGCTTCCATACCATTGGGACAAATCACTTTACCAGTCACCTTTGGAACACCAAATAAATATCGAACCGAGTTCATCAAGTTCGAAGTAGCCGACTTCGAATCATGTTATCATGCAATCCTTGGAAGACCAGCACTCACAAGATACATGGCAACGCCCCACTACGCATATCTACTGCTCAAGATGCTGACAACAAAAGGAGTTCTTTCACTAAAGGGAGATTTAAAAAAGGCATACAATTGTGATGTACAAGCCATACAAATATCAGAAAAATTACAAGATTACAAGGAAAAAGAAGATATTGCGAAGAAGGTTGAGAAAATGAACCCGGACGAAATCCAAATACCGGCAAAGAAGCCAAGTAATTTTACGCCTCCAAAAGAAGCAGCCACAAAGACAATTGACTTACTAACTGGAGATCCAGAGAAGACAGCAATAATCAGTGCAAACCTGGATCCCAAATAGGAACTCGCACTCACCAACTTTCTAACGGACAACAAAGACATATTCGCATGGAAACCAGCAGACATGCCAGGAGTCCCAAAGGAGTTGGCTGAGCACAAAATTGACACAAACAAAGGATCAAGACCAGTAAAACAGAAGCTACGCAGATTTGCACCAAACAGGAAAGCAGCAATTAAAAAAGAAATTACAAAATTACTAGCAGCAGGGTTCATCAGGGAAATAATCAACCCGGATTGGTTAGCCAACCCAGTTTTGGTGGAGAAAAAGAACTCGAAAGAATGGCGTATGTATGTGGATTACACAGATCTTAACAAACATTGCTCAAAAGATCCATATGGTCCACCAAGAATTGACCAAGTCATAGATTCAACAGCTGGATCATCACTACTATCTTTCCTCGATTGCTATTCGGGGTACCATCAAATATCACTGAGAGAAGAAGATCAAAGCAAAACATATTTTATAACACCCTTTGGAGCATACTGCTACAAGTCAATGCCATTCGGACTGAAAAATGCAGGAGCAACATATCAAAGGGCAATACAAACTTATCTAGGAGATCAAATCGGAAGAAACGCTGAGGCATACATTGATGACTTAGTAGTCAAAACAAAGGAACCCGAATCACTATTGGAAGACCTAGAAGAGACCTTCAAGAACCTAAAAGCCTGGAAGTGGAAACTCAATCCCACAAAATGCGTCTTCGGTGTACCATCAGGACAACTACTTCGGTTTCTTAGTCAACAATAGAGGAATTGAAGCAAGCACAAAACAAGTCAAAGCAATAATGGATATGAAGCCACCCAAAAAGATGAAGGACATACAAAAACTCACAGGATGTATGGCAACTCTCAATAGATTCATATCAAAATTGGGAGAAAAAGGACGACCCTTCTTCAAACTTCTAAAAGAGAAAGAGAATTTCGAATGGACAGAGGAGGCAAATCAAGCTTTTATCAAATTAAAAGAATACTTATTATCATCTCCAGTAATGACACCACCAAGAAATAAGGAGGACATGATGCTATATATCACGGCAACAAAAAACGTAGTAAGTGCAGCAGTCATCGTGGAAAGAGAAGAACCCGGACATACCTACTAAGTGCAGAGACCAGTATACTACATCAGCGAAGTACTTACAGAGTCCAAAGTCAGATACCCACAAGTACAGAAACTACTATATGCAGTACTCATATCGTCAAGAAAATTGAGGCATTATTTCCACGAGCACAAAGTAACAGTAGCAACCAACTTTCCATTATAAGACATACTTAGAAACAAAGACGCCACAAGCCGAATATCAAAATGGGCAGTAGAACTCGGATCTCTAAATATAGACTTCAAACCAAGAACAACAATCAAGTCACAGATATTACCCGACTTCATCGCAGAATGGACAGAAATTACACAAAAAGAACCCGAGCCAATATGGGACCACTGGAGGATGTACTTTGATGGTTCTCTGAAACTTGGAGGGGCAGGAGTAGGTGTGCTATTGATTTGCCCAGAGGGAAGACAATTAAAGTACGTACTACAGATATTATGGCAAGCAACAAATAATGAAGCAGAATACGAAGCGTTCATACACGGGTTAAAAATAGCAACTACTCTGGGAATCAAAAGAATACTCGCATATGGAGATTCGGCAGTAGTAATCAATCAAGTAAACAAAGAGTGTGATTGCACAAAAAACAACATGGACGCATACTATGAAGAAGTAAGAAAACTCGAGAAGAACTTTGAGGCATTAGAAATCCATCACATCTTAAGAAATTCAAATGTGGCAGCAGATATCCTATCTAAATTGGGATCAGACAGAGCAAAGGTACCACCTAGGATATTCATAGAAGAACTCATAAAACCATCAATCCAGGAAATCAGTAAACAAAAAGAAGACCCGATGGACATAGAAAAAATAAAAGAACTCGACGCCTCAAGATAGATCCTCACCATAGAAAGCGATTGGAGGCAACCAAACATCGATTATAAAAGTGAAAACAAACTACCTGATGACAAAGCAGAAGCAACAAGGGTTATAAGAAAGAGCAAAACATACGTCCTCGTAAAAGACAAACTATACAAGAGAGCAGCATCTTCTGGAGTACTATTGAAATGTGTATCTACACAAAAAGGAAAAGAGATATTGGAAGAAATTCATTTGGGATGTTGTGGAAATCATGCAACATCTAGAACATTAATCGGTAAAGCATTCAGAAGCGGACTCTATTGGCCAACGACACTTAAGGATGCAGAACAATTAGTCAGAACATGCAAAAGTTGCCAAATGTTTGCAAGACAGTCACACGTGCCAGCACACAATCTAATCTGCATACCACCAGCATGGCCTTTCTCATGCTGGGGTTAGATCAAGTCGGACCCCTCAAGAAAGCAAAAGGAGGATTTGAATACTTATTCGTGGCAGTAGATAAATTCAGCAAATGGATAGAGTACAAACCACTAGTCAAATACAGCGTGGAAAAAGCAACAGAATTCATACAAGACATCATGCACAGATTTGGAATGCCCAACCGTATAATCACAGATCTTGGGTCACCATTTACAACAAAGGAATTCCAATATTGGGCAAGAGATTGCGGAATAAAAATAAATTATGGATCAGTAGCTCACCCCCAAGCAAACAGACAAGTTGAAAGAGCCAATGGGCTATTATTGCAAGGCCTAAAACCAAGACTATATGAAGACCTAAAAGACTATGGAAGTAAATGGATAGAAGAATTACCAAAAGTGGTATGGGGTTTAAGAACTCAAATTAGCAGAGCAACAGGATATTCACCTTTCTTCCTAGTATACGGATCAGAAGTCGTATTACCGGTTGACTTAATATGGCAATCACCAAGAATTGAGCAATACAACGAAGGAGAAGCAGAAGAAACAAGACGGCTAGGCATCGACACGATTGAAGAAATAAGAAACAGCTCGGTAATACAAAATGCAAGAGACCTACAAGGTCTACGAAGACACTACAACAGAAACATGCATCCAAGAACACTAAAGCTAGGAGATTTGGTATTACGGCTAATTCAAAAGAAAGAAGGAAGACATAAGCTACTCAGCCCATGGGAGGGTCCTTTTATAATTAAGACAGCAATACAACCCGGAACGTACGAGCTGATGACAGAAGAAGAAATTCAGCTAAGCAACACTTGACATATCAGCCAACTCAAGAAGTTTTACAACTAAAGACACAAGATACAAGACTTCAAGAACAAACGATCTACAAGTCAACCGTTTCGGAAGGCCGCATGACAAACCGACAGTTTGCACAATTAGAGGCACTGTTCAACATTTCAAGTTAGTTGTTTTGTGAGGCAACTTGACAAACCGACTGCTTTGCACCAAGAGCGGCACAGTCTGGTTCATATATATAAGTCTACCATTTCGTGAGGCGGCATGACAAGCTGACAGCTTTGCACCAATAGCGGCACTGTCTGACATTTTAAAGTCGGTTGTTTCGTGAGGCAACTCGACAAACTGTCACACCCAATTTCAAGGACGAAATAGGATGCATAATATTATGTGTGCCCAGGAATAATCCACACATAAGTTCACAAATTACAAAGTACCATCACAGAGTTTAGTACATAACGAACATAAAACCATTACAAGAATAAGTAAAACAGACGGAAGATACAACTAGCTCTTGAGGCTCCATCTCACTGGGAAGGTCAACTAGTTGACCAAGCCTAGAAATCTTCAGAGAACTCTTCATAGCCTCCTGCTTCTGTTACCCATCCGGGATTTTTATCCAAAATTGAAAAGAAAACAAGCATGAGTACACTCGTACTTAGCAGTATAACATGGGGTTATGAAGCTCAAAAGGCTGACACTGGCTTACTGCATTTAGCACTTTTAGTTGGTCAAAGTTTTATTAACAAGTATCATCAGGTTATGCTTAAGCCCCAAATGATCCCACTTATACCATTGCCAAAGTTTTAAAGAATCATAAACATCATCATTATAGAGGAGGCAACAGGAACATAAAGGTTGGTCAAGTTAATTAATTAAACCGTCAGTTTTCCGGGCCGCTCGTGACCGTGAGCACGGCTGATATATCAGTTTTAACACTCTGCAGAGGTTGTGCATCTTTACCCATGAGTCGTGATGCCCCGAATGCCCGGGTTAATTACTCCCATAACACTGCCAAGGTGAGTGGGCGGGGTTCACTATGAAACCTTTCATAGTACCTCGTCTAACAAGATTAGGGCCGCTAGGATTGGCAAGGGGCGATAGAGCTCCCCTTCCGAGTAGCATAAAGACCCGCAGCCTACGCTCAAACTCGGACAGAGGCCGCACTATAACCAGCTCGGCAAGAGCCTAATGAGCCCTTTTGGGTAACCGCTAACGAGCTAGAAAAGAGCCTACTACTGAGTTAAAGCCAGATCCATGTAGCTCTCACGGTAGCACTGTCAGTCCCAGCTTTTGCCAACAGCGAGTTATTAAAAAGGTTATGTCCCAATTGCCATAAATGGGATCACCAATTCATTCAAAACATGATAACATTTGGCAGGGATCAAGTGTTCATTTATATAGCACTAGCCATCTACCCATATGCATATCCCATAGGAAACAAGGTAAAGGATTTCAATTCTAGGGATTTAAACTACGGGTATGAAATTAAACACATGCACATGAAATCATAGTTATGGTGAATAGGATAACAAGGTAGGTCCCATGCTATACTTGCCTTGGTTCTCAAAGTCTTGCTGGTCAAAGCACTCTTGATCAAAGAACTCTTGATCACCAACAAACTCCTCACTGCCTGAACTCGATCACGTCATTGCAACAACACACATTCCAATTGCATACATACAAAGAAAACAAAAACTAATATTAGAACAGTACACCAATAACAATAAACAGAGTTAAAAGGTTTATAAAAAGTTACTATGCATTGCTACGATCATTTCAACACGAATTTCACGAAAATCGGATTTAAAACGCAAAAGATATGAATTTAACTGGTTCTCTAGGAGCATTTTTAGTATTTGAATTATCCTAGAATTTAAATAATTCAAACATGACCAACAGATGTTTTAACATGTAGAGAATTTCATTACGAATCTAACGCAACTCGAATTGTCCAAATCGGAGTTAAAATAAAGATTTTATAAACAAAATAAGGCAGTGGCATAATTGTAAATAGCAATTTCCAAATTAAATTCCTGAATTAAAACAGACCGATCGGAAATACGCCTTTGAACAGAGAAAGCATATTTCGTGAAGTGCGCCAGCGCTGTGGTGCGGGGTCAGCAGAGCTGCCACGTGGCGGCTCGGGATTGGGCGGGTCCACGGGCACAGCCGTGAACCGCGCGCGGGCTGTGGTCCACCGGTCCACCGTGGACCGGGGAGCATACCCCTTCGGCATTCTAATCCTGGCCACAGATCACAGAACGGGCAGCACAGAACAGATCAGAGAGAAGGAGGGGGAGAGTGCCGGCCGGAGCTGAGAGAGGGCACGGCGGCGCCATGGCCACAGAGGGCCGAACTCGCCGGAGTTCACCGGAAACGCTCGTCCGGCGTCCGTTTCGAACACGATTGCACAGGAAGAAAGAGGGGGACGAGGCGAGTTCCGTGGTGTACTCGGTTGAACGCGGGGAGGAAACCAGAGACTGCGCCATGGATCCCGGTGGCTCTGTCTCGCCGGCGAACGCGGGGAAGTCACTCCCGACCGACTCGGCTTCAACCAAAGGCACCGGGAGGACCTACGCGCTCGCGCGAGTGCGTGAGAGGGTTCGGTTGAGGCGGCGGCTTGCCGGAACAGGGCCATCCGTGGCGGCGCTAAGGCCGGAACGTTCGGTGTCGTGCGGGCGAGGCGATACCGAGCCTTATAGATCGAATTGAGAGCACCGGGGCATGCGACGTGCCCGTGCGATGCTGGTGAGGTACTCGGGCGAAGCAATGAGCGGCCCGAGCATGCTGTCCGCGGCGGCGCCATGGCCAGCGGCGCGGGACGCACGTGGTTAGTGCCACAGAGACCATTGTTAACCGAATAGATGACACAGAAAGGTGTGGGGGTGTTCGTGCGATGCGCGTCGAGTGCTTGGTTGCGACTGAGCGTCACCGGAGTCGGCTGACCACGGCGGCGCCATTGTTGTCGACCTCGGTGTGCGACGGAGCGGCGCATACAGAGTCTAATTGACCGAATTAAGTGGACGGGGAGGAAGAGAGGGCGATGGCGAAGCTCACCGAGGCGGTTTGGAGGACGAAGGTGGCTCGGTGCGACTTGTCGTCGTGGGACGGCGGTCGGCGTCGCGGCGGTCCGAGAGCTCCGTGTCCACGGCATTGGCGTTCTGCGGTCACTGGTTGGATAACGGAGAGAGGGATTAGGCCGGGAAGCTTCGCGGGTGATCGTGATTACAAAACGAGACTCACCGAGGCGTTGGCAAGGCTCTGGTGCGGTCTCTATGCGACACAGCGGCGGCGGCGGCGGATAGCAGAGGGGAAAGGGGAGAGCCGAGGGATGGCGTGCCGCTTTATAGCGTAGAGCAGAGCGTGCGGATGCGGTTGTGGAGCCGAGGGCTCGGGAAGTGGGCGCGGAACCGGCGGAGTGGGGCGTGGCGTGCGCTGGCCGTTGCCGCGACGGCGTGCGTGTCCGAAATCGGCGGGAGGTGGGGAGAGAACTGACAGATGGGACCATCCGGTCAGCATGACAGAGGGAGAGAGGGAGTGGTTGAGGCCGGCTGACGGCTGGGGCCAGGCAGCAGCGAGAGAGAGAGAGGGAGAGAGAGGAAGATCGGCGTCGACATGTGGACCCCGGTTGTCAGCGAGTCAGAGGGAGAGAGAGAAGTGTGGGCTGGCCTGCTGGATGGGCTTCGGCCTTTTCAGTTGGGCCGCCCGAGAGAAAGAGGGAGAGTGTGGGGGATGGGCTGGGCTTCAGGAGAGAAAGGGAAAGGCCACTCCTTTGTTCTCTTCTTTTTATTTCTTTTTCCAAATTCCTTTTCAAATCAATTTGAATTAATTTGGATTTTGGGTTTTGCAAATTCAATCAATCAAAGGAAATTATGCAACTGCATGAATGCACATTCATGTTGCTAAGCTAAAATTAATTTTATTTCTAAGAATTTTATTATTCCACTAAATGAAATGCTCATATAATTTCATAATTAAATCACTTTCATCTAATTTAAAATGCACTCAAAATTTTTAGGTGTTACACAAACCGACTGCTTTGCGCCAAGAATGGCACAGTCTGGTTCATATATATAAGTCTACCGTTTCGTGAGGCGGCATGACAAGCTGACAGTTTTGTACCATGAGCGGCACTGTCTAGCATTTTTAAGTCGGTTGTTTCGTGAGGCAACCCGACAAACCGACTGCTTTGCACCAAGAGCGGCATAGTCTGGTTCATATATATAAGTCTACCGTTTCGTGAGGCGGCATGACAAGCTGACAGCTTTGCACCAAGAGCGGCACTGTCTGACATTTTAAAGTCGGTTGTTTCGTGAGGCAACCCGACAAACCGACTACTTTGCGCCAAGAGCGACACAGTCTGGTTCATATATATAAGTCTACCGTTTCGTGAGGCGGCATGACAAGCTGACAGCTTTGTACCAAGAGCGGCACTGTCTAGCATTTTTAAGTCGGTTGTTTCGTGAGACAACCCGACAAACCGACTGCTTTGCACCATGAACGGCACAGTCTGGTTCATATATCTACAAGTCTACCGTTTCGTGAGGTAGCATGACAAACATCAAACTACTCAGCGCAACAAAGAAGATCAGTCTACCTCGACGACATCTAAGTTAATCACTTGTACAAAGTGACACAACATAACTGCTTGGACAACAGCACAAAACTCGGCGCAACAAAGACTGCAAGCCGAATACTATCATGTCAGAAAGTGACATCTACTACTCCAACATTAGAAACTACTCGTCAAAAATAACAGTATTACCTCGACGCTACTCGGAAGTTATTAAAACACAAAGACAAAGATCTACAAAACCTAGCTCAGAAGCATAAGGCATTCTATGAGCAATGTCTTTAGTATAGTCACCAAGGCATAAAAACCAATCATATTATCCAGAAAGAACTCGAGGATCCAGAAGCATCTTCAAAGCTCAAGACAGAGGTATCATACTACAAACTTCAATCAAAAGAACTCAACAATAGTTCACAAGACCTGGAAAATAAAGTACTCATCAAGACAACTAACAAGTCGATCAGAAAACAACTTACAGACAAAGCAAGACAAAAGCATAACAATATCAGGACAAAGTCTGACAATATATTAAGCAAAAGTATCATTTAGAGTATATTACAAGACCATCACCCAAGGACAAGTAAATGCTTTTTATCAAGGAAAAGGGGGCAACACTTTCATCTGACTGAGTATCTCACGACAAAGATCTTCAACCTCAGGTTTCGACTGCTCCCACCTAGTCAAGAGATCGGCCTCCATAGGATCTTCAAGAATTCGGTTCAAAGGAACCTCAGGAGCAAGAGCTCGGACAAAGGAAGCAACATTGCTAATACATCGTACGAACCCACTCTGCACAAACTCACGGAATCGTGAAGACAACACTGGGATTATACTATCCACACCAGCGCTATCATCTCCATGATGGCAAACAGCAGCAATAATGGGCTTAATAGCCTCAAGCAGAGATCTAAGTTATGCTCGGCGGAATTCAACTTCCCTTGCAAAATTTGAACCGATTGTAAAGCCTGGACAAGGTCATGATCAGCACCAGCCCGAATCAACTGAGCTTCAGCCAGCAAATCTTGAGCCTTTTTTTAAAGTATCATCAACAGATTCACTTACATGCTCAGCCTTATTTTCAGAAGACCGGAGAGTCTCGGTCATCACCTCTCGATCTTTTTTCCAAGCTTCACGTTGACGTTCGGCATCTGACAAATATCAAACAAATAAACAAAAGCAATCTGGCAGAATCAAAACAAGTAGAAGAACGAATGATACCAGCAAGTCGAGACTTCAGATCAGCAATTTCATCAGAAGCTCGAGTAGCAGTAGACTCCTGCAATTCTTTCACTCGCACCAATTCAGCCTTTACACGAGACAACTCGGCCTCAGCTTTACTAAGGCTACCTTGAATAAGGTTAGCCGACCTCTCTTCTTGAGGACCAAATAGAATATCTTGATCCTGATGGAAAGTCTGCTGACAAAAATAAAGATAAAGGAAAAATAACGAGAAAAACAGAAACACAAAACAAGGATCATCAAAAGCACCTTGAGCTCCGCGCCATATTCTGAAGAAAAAGATTCCCAGGTTGAAAGCAACCTACTAATCCGCTCAGACCGAGCAGACAAAGGAACAAAATGATCGACCACGGGAAAAATTTGGATAACAGGATGAGAAGTCAAGAAAGACCTCTCAAGAGACACCTCAGTCATATCAGTACCACGGGGAGCCGCCGGATCACCTACAACAAAGAAGTCAACACAGAGATATATAAAAAACCAAAGAGGACAGAAAGTAAATTTACCTTGAGAAGACAACTTCAAATCTACGACAGCTTTAGAAGAAGAGGAGCCGCCTAAAAAAACGCTGCAATCAAAAAATCCGCAAGTCTTTACAAAGAATTCGGTAAATATCAAAGAAATAAGCAAAAGAAAAGAAATGTACCTAGAAGACTTCTTAATTTTAGCCACATTCTAAGAGAAAGATAACTTTGGAATGGTAAAATCAAAACCATTGTCAAAAGAGGGTATAGTAGAGCCAGAAGCAAAAGGAACATCAACAGATACCCGACTACATTAGAAGACCAAGCATCAACAAGCATCATAAAAGTAAAAGCACATAAAAGGGAAAAAAAAAGAAGGAAAGACTCACCTAGAAGGTCTCAAGGGGTCACCCGATTCATCTTCAGTTGAAAGAGCCGAATACCGATCTGCGAATCAGAAAGTAAAAATCAAGAAACAAAAGACAGACAAGAGAAACAAAAAGAACTCGACTCATCAAGAGACAAGAGGCAAACAAGAGAAACAAAAAGAACTCATCATAAAGATAACCTGACAAAGAACCCTGACGAGCAGACCGCTGCCTTTTCGGCCGAGGAGGCTTAATGGCTGCATCCAAATGTCCTCGCTTTGGAGAGGCAACACGAGAACCAGTAGCAGCATCAGTATCATCATCATCATCATCTTTATCATCCAAATTTCCACCATCATCAGTAGCAGGAACATTGAGAGAAAAGTCATGACCGAAACCCTGCAAAGTAAAAGTACATCAGATCAAAAATATCAAAAAAAAAATAGATCAAGGATGCAAAAAGCTTACATCAGGTGGAGGATTGGCGGCACTATACTCCTGAATCGTGACAGGAAGAATGACAACACTACCTAATACTCTATTCATCTCGAGAATAGCATCATCCGAAAGTTCAGTCTCAAGGATAAGGCGAGACGAATCAGAAGGACCGCTATATTCGAAACCTAGATGATCCCTTTTCATCAAAGGCTAAACTCGGCGACGCAAGAAGCTAGCAACAATACCATTGCCTATCAAACCGGATTGCTTCAAGAAACTAAGACGATCAATCAAAGGCTTAAGGGCTTGCTTCTTAGAAGTGGAAATTTTATTAGACCAACAAGGAAGGGAAACTGGAAGAGAAGACAAATCAAAAGGCTTAGGAAAAGATGGCTGAGAAACGTAAAACCACTTTTCAGCCCAATCACGGACAAAATCAGATAGGGACAAAGAAGAAAAGGCATTTTTGTGACCCTGTCTAGATTGAATCAGGTAGCAACCACAACTAGGGACCTTTGACCTACTAGTAAAACGAACTCAAAATAAATAGCGGAAGAACAGAAAACAAGGAGGGATTCCTATGAAAGCCTCGCAAAGATGCACGAAGCAGGAAAGAAAGAGGATAGCATTAGGAACAAGATGATGAAGTTGGAGACCATAGAAATCAAGGAACTGAACTAAAAAGTCAGATGGTAGAAAACAAAGCCCAGATCTAACGTAAGAGACAAAAAGAAGAGATTGATCAGGAGATGGTTTGGGGACGATCGATCAACAGGCAACTCACAAATAGCCGATCTTGAAAGAAGACCTTGTGCAACTAAGTGATCAAGATCACCTTACTGAATAGAAGATTTCAGGGTCCCTTTACCCTTCATTGCAAAATTACTCCAGGAAGAACGACAAGAGAAGGTTGAGCCAAAACAAAGGACAAGAAATTTCCTATTAGTCGGAGAAAGATACAGTAACAAAGGGCGAAGGAACTTATATAAAGATAAAATAAAGAGATTGGTTCCCATAAACAGCCATTACCCAAAGGCAGCAATTACGAAAAAATAGCGGAACAATTACCAAAACTGTTAGTTCCTAAAACTACGCAACGAAAAAGGAAAACACAATGGTCAGATCAGGACAACCGCAGTTGAGTACCATAAACATTTACACCCTGCAGAATATAGCATGACGAAGAAGTGGTTAGCCGAAGATGAAAACAACTCGGCAGAACATGATTAGTGAAAGTTCTTTATTGAAAAGTATCAACACATAGGCAGCTTTACATCAGAATACAACGCCTCAACAGGTACAAAAGTACTCTGACAAACATGGATCGCTAGAGTCAAAATTACACAAGCCGGAACCGGTAATTGTCGTGTAGGAAAAAGCAGCTCGGAAGCGCTTGATTTTAGACGAGAGGAAGTGCATCCTTGCTAACCGAAGGAAGTAGAACCAAGAAGTCGTCCAAGACGGGCGTCATCAAAGACAGCGAATCCAGAACAACCCAGAAGGAAGCACAAACAAATGACTGAAGGGTCCATGCAGTACACACCAATACCATCACAAGGCCTACACCATTTGCTTTGGCTCCTTCCATAGAATTCTACCACTTTAGAACTAGCCTGCAACTAGTTTCTATTACAAGAACTACACCATTCACTAGATTACAACCAAGAAAAAGAAGAAAGAAGCTCGGGGGCTCGTCAAGCTCGCCCACTACAATATCCATGATACAACAAGGACCACAACAAGGACCTCTTACAAGGAAAAACAGAAGATATGCGACAAGGAAACCATACTACAGCTATTTATAGAAGAACAACGGGTGCACATACACCAAGTCCATGAAGAAAGGACAACATCAACAATGGTACATAAAGAGAGCAGTAAAGGCAAATGATTCTACAGGGACTACATTGATGAGATACAAACGACTACAATAAAAACAGTACATCAGAGTACTAGATAGAATATCCAGAAGAATATTCCAAGGACAATCATACAACCGGGGACACTTAGTGGATACCAAAAACAACTCGGTCAGCGATCTTACAGATACAACAACCAGAAGCTACCAATATAAGGCCAATACGAGCCTCATCGATAACAAGAGATCACAAGTGACAAAATATAAAGGCTAAAACCAAGGACAGATCAGATCTACTACCAAAGAAGACCCAACACTTGGTGAAAAGCTTACAGAATAAAACAACCCAGAACTTCCTTAACGCCTGAAGAAAGTCCTGGTTCATAGGCAGAAAGCCACTCCTAGCAAATGAGATTGGGCAGCTCCAGCTCTAGCCTTTCCAGCAAGAATTCTGCGCAAGCATGCACGCCCAGGAAGATAAAGCATACCACGTCAACCAACTCAGGAGCGGCAACGGTTACAGCCCGGAGCTCAGCAGACAGATAGAGAAGGCATGGAAGCCACATCACAAGACTTCTTTTACCTGCCACACCAAACTTCTCAGGAAAGTCTAACCGAGGAATTAGTCTACCTCCAACTCCTTTCACAAGAATTCTTCTACCCACTCAAATACCAGAAGACGGGCACAAGCCCGGGGGCTGCTCAGTTTCACTCAGCAGCATGATCACTAAAATGAAAGAGGAGAGCTCTAGAGATCAAACTAACAGTACAAGCACAACGCAATATATAGTCAGGAAGAACCACCAAAAGCCAAAAGTCACCAGAAAGAAAAGCAAGAAAACAACAAAAGTTGACCAAAGCAAACAGTGAAAGCAAGATTCCACACATCCGTGAAAGCACAGTACATACCCGTGAACAAAATCAGAAAGAAGCAGAGTATTTCATACCCTTCTGTCGAGTTCTTTTTCGAAAGAACTCGGAGAAGGCTCGGGGGCTGGAAATACATACCACACAAAGTTTTTCTCGGATCCTCCGAATACTTGTACCAAGTAATCAGAGACTTGGGGGCTACACTCAATGAGTGCGCCTCTTGTCAAAAAACAAAAGGCGTAAGAAGACTACAAGACAAAGACATAAGAGATAATCCCATGATTTTGCTTTAAGAAGAACTCGGCTTGCTTTCAAGACAACCCGACACTTTGAAGAAAAATCATGAGATGCTCGGGGGCTTGTCGATGGGATATCCTATAGGGTACCCATAGACCGGCTTACCTGAGCTTTCGGCCTGTTTCCTCTCGGCCCACGAAGGAAGGCTGACGAACGAAACCGAATTCTACTCGGTAAAGACGACAAGCCCGAAGCGCAGCTTAGGACTCTAAGTTTGTAACCGAGTAGCAGTAGAACAATCCTCAGCCAGACCCTGGACTATAAAGGGCTGGTGTGGGCACCACCCGAAAATCATCTGAATATACTACATAACACCCGATACGTAGAGCGTCACACAACACCTTGTATTACAAGATCAGAGCAATAACAAGCAACTCAACTGGACGTAGGGTTATTACTCGACACAGTCGAGGGCCTATACCAGTATAAACCGTGTGTCCCTGCGTGTCCAACCACCAAGGTTTCACTATTCGCCGAGGCACAAACTACTGTCCCGGGTAACCCCGTGGCAGGCTATCGGTGGTAAAACATCGACAGCGATGCACATGAAAGACAGGTGAATAGTAGACGAACCAAGAATAAAATTGTTAACATAAACTTGTTATAGAGATGACCAGGGATCAAGTTCCTGCACAGACTTATTTATGTGCCTGTGTGACTGTTAAAGGAAAAAACCACCAATTTATTGTTACTGTGCTTGGGAGGAACCACTAGTTCCTCCCAAAATAATTATTGCTAGCCGTTGATCAAACCAAAACTTAATTAATTGTAATTGAGGATATGAGATTTGTTACAGTGCTTGGAAAGGAACCATGGGTTCCTCCTAATATAATTTTTTTCCAACCGTCTGATGTAAAATTAATCAATTAAATGTAATTAAGGGTAGTTTAGGTATTTCAATTAGCACATAAACTTCGATCTGCATCTTCTATCGTCTTTCGCAAGAACTTATGCACGCACCGCCGGCCGCCTGAGTGAAGAACCTTGATGACAGCACCAAGCAGCCTGTAAGGTCTTGACGTAAATCATCCGGAGGGCTCGACAGCCTACACGGTTGTAAGGATGCTACTGCCAGCACCTACACGGTTCACTGCTGGCCGCTTGCGAGGTACTACTTCTGGGCTCCAGCTACTTGAAGGTGCTCGTTGCTGACTATATTTTGTAGGGACTTGCCGGCGCAGCCGCGCTTGTCTAAAGAACCTGCCGTTAACTTCCTGCAAGGGCTAGATGCTCGCCCAAGAAATCAATGACAACGAGATTCTCATCCCTCATCCACAATGACCAACTGCATTAAACAATTGGTGATCACATTTTTTCTAGTCCCGCGTCTTCGATTTGCCGGTGGCCACCGCTGCTGAATAGAATTGTCTTCATCTTGAATCATTGTTCGCTGCCGTTGGGCAATTCAACCCTCGAAAGTACAGTTCTATCCTCTAGCTTTAATTTAGATCTAGTTTTTAGCCCACCAAATTTTTAGTTCCGGCCGACAACTTATGTTCCTTTGAGTTATAGTTCCACCTAAATTTTAACCATTCGACTTTTTACTCCGGTTATTAACTTTAATTAACAGTCATCATGTTTTGTCACATGAACTTGAGAAACATGGTCTGAGGCCTGCACTGGTGCTCGCCTTGGCGTGGCCAACCTACCCAAGGTTGCCCGCGCCGCCGTCTGATCTGATGAGGTCTGTCTTTCCAAATTAAAGGCCGCCTTAAGGGCTCACGGCCACCGTGAGGAGCAGGGGCTCTGATGGTCTTCACCACTTGCAGATCTCCCCGTGAAGCATCACACACAATTTTTGTACACTGACGGGAATGCCTGTGATCATGCACAATTTTGCAGCTCGGTTTCGTGCTGGGCATAGAGGTAGTTTATAATCTGGCAAGAAAGGAAGAGGGACCAAGGCCTAGAATGCCTGCCTAGCCTCTATCGGCGTGCCCAGCTTTTGGTTCAATCCCATCAAACCTTGCATTAGATGTCCTTATAATGAGGATGCATCATAAATGAGAGAAAACAGCAAACAAAGGTGGCCGGATGTTGGGCAGAGCTGCGCCACAGCGCAGGAGTCAGGGTCGCAGGGCATTGCTGTTGGCCGTCACCGATGTCAATGTGAAAAGACCACCGTGAACTTCGATGTTTGATGTATTTGATGGTTCTTGTAGACCAGTGAGCCGACCATACCTCCAGGCATGAAAATATTGTTTTGTCCTTTAAATTTAATGAAGACCAGGTTCTGGACCAAGCAATTCTAGGTCCTGGTTCATAACTTAATTAAGTTCCTACTAATTGCTTCCACTTAGTTTTTAAACATTAGATCTTGCTCATTGAAATAGGCTCTATCTATTTTCAAGCACCTTAAATTTCTAGCAAAATAAATCTGTACCAAAAAAATTCTATTTTCCGTATCATGCTTTAGTAAAAGAAATTAACCAAAACCGCAACATAAACTATGCTCATGCATGTGAAATCTATGACTCGTAGGTATGTTCAAACTACAGGAATAGACTTTGAAAAAGATTACATCTATATTTGTCTATTTTTTATCATAAACACTTGTATTGTAGGGGTGTGGTAGAAATCACTAGAAGCATAGCATTTAGTGGTTGTAGCGTCTATGCATCTATTCGCTGTTGAATATTGTGTGTCTAGCAAAAAGTTTTAGAGTTCTTTTATGAACACAATAAGCTAAGAAAATGACAATCTTTTTTTCCTATCTCGTACGTAGTGTGTTAAAGAAAAAAGCAGGGTTTTAGCTACGAACTCCTCGTTGTGCTCGAACACTAATGGAATGGTACTTAATACAATCTTAGTTGGAATAAGGGAAATGTTATATGTCATATACAAAAAACTACCAGACTATTATTGAGTAGTAAAAAGGCCTTTATGTTTCTACACAAGTTTGAAAAATATTAATTATCTAGCAGCATATATTGTAGAATCAAACAATGCATATCGGTGCAACCATTCATTCTATTTCAGGGAGCCATGTTGTAAACTGAACTATAGTTCAACTATTTATAAAACAACTTTTCTCTCAGAGCAGTAAAATCTTAGAGGACAGCAACCAGCAAAGTGATCTAGTTAAATATAAAATTATAGACCGATGATATATAGATAGATAGATTACAAATACAACCCATATACTTGGAAAGAGCCTTGTTTTACTTGTAAAGCACTCGCGCATATGACATACGATTAAGTTCCTCAAATTCAGCAGCTCAAACAAGGGAATGTTTTAGGCATGGGAGCCATTTTAGGAATATGAGGCTAACGGCAGTGGAATCTTCGTCTCGGCATGCTTTCCATCTTTTACTCGAGAAAAAGGGCAAACCTTCCCAGCCTTGATTGGAGTGTACAAAATTTGGTGCATCTGTGGTGCAAACCACGTTTCCGCTGCAGCCTTTACCTCCGTGGATGCCAAATGTAGAACGGATGGATAATGCAGCTTAGGACACATGCCATGGCGATCACCGACCTAACAAACACAAGCACCGACGGCGCTTGGGACCCTGACCTGATGGAGTAGGGACAGAGAGTATAGGATGATGTACTGGATGATGGCATGTATAAATACCTGTAATGTGCATGTTGGGCCACAATTTTTGCTCGTGCATTGAGCTATATATAGATTTAAACGTGCATTTCATGATGAATAATTTATTTATTTATTATTTCTTTATCATCCATATATATGTGATTGTTGTTTTCATTTTGTATGTTTTGACAAAGAGCTAGATGTTGGCCTCGATAAGCTCTTATCGTTCAGAACGGCAGGGCCAAACACCTATGGTCTAACTGTGGAAGGCAATGAAGGGAGTAGGGCAGAACAACAGATAGGCGTGTGACAACGCGTGCTGCAACTTCTGGCGTGCGAGCGAGTACACGCCGACGTTCTGCTGGGACAGTGAAACCAACTGCGGGCAGGAGTGTTCTAGATCATCAAATTTCTATCATCAAGGAGATTTTGGAAAATATTTGGCGCAACAAACATAAAAGAAACAAGCACAAATGAGAAAGCGCCTGCCCTGACGTTTTCCTGGTATATGGATTTATTTTTCAGCATCATACTCAACGGAACGTTAAAATTTTCTCATATATACCCCATTCTTTAATTGCCTCACTCTAAGTTCATCTACGAAGAATTTTTTGTTCTGCTGATGCAATTCTCCCAGAATAATCAGTTATGTATACTTTAATGATTTATAATTCTTAGGTCTGAAAAATTATAACTCTTATTTCTGAACCGTTCTCTGGATGCTCAGATGTTCATAGAATGAACTACAACATGCCCACAAGAAATTTTCATTGTGTTTGAGGGATAATTTTCAGAGTTAAGAGTGGTATCAACTGTAGTTTTTACAAATATTTTATTTGTTGCAATTAAGCAATATTTTTTCTGGAACTGTTATAATACGGAATGGACTTTCAAAGACCGATATTTGTGCAGGATATAATATTTTTCTGCTCATAATATGATGCTAGTGTATAAGACACCTCTCTTAAAACTTTATATTATCCTAATTTTATTTCACTTCTATGTCGTATTAAAGTAATCCAACATTCAAATGTAGGTCAAGAAGAAAAATGCATGATCACATTGGTGGAATGCTAGACTGAACTCAAGGAAGGAGAAAGGGTTGTTACTAGCATTCTAAGAGGTAACCCTTTATGTTTATATTTAACTATCATATGAACTTGTGCTATGAAGAAAAAATTGGGTTATGTATCATGTGGATAGTAGTCATTGTAATGCAATAAATTCTTAATACTATATGTCCGAGTATGTTTATTTTCTATGTGTTGGATATTCTTGCATTGCTCATTAAAATGTACAAGCTTGATCTCGTATTCCCAACTTTACAACGGTTATTACTATGTGTTACCCGCACATAAATAAGTGTTGCAATAGATACTTACAACATCATATTATTAGACAACACATATTAAATACGTTGGTATAGACCCTACTAACACATATATGGACTTTTAGGAACGCATATTTACGTTGCAAAAGATGGTGTCATATTGTAGTGGTAGGTTTCCGCAAGGCCCTTTTCCCGGCAACGAGGGAGAAGAGCCTGTCCAAATAAGGGGCCAGGGTTAACCGGTGGCCGCCCATGAGGGTGTGGCCGGGGCCAGACCTCCTGGTAGCAGCTCGATGAGCAATCACTGAGACCTCCCGTCTCTGCTTTGCTCCATATCGTAAGCTCTCCTCATAATCCAGTTACAGGGAGACAGGGATGGAGGGACTGCAGTGCCTAACCCTCTACCATAGTAGTACAAAGAAAAGAATCTTCTTGCTTTCGATCCTTGGCTGGTACTTTAACATCATCAATTCAGCACCTAGCTCAACAAGGGAAACTTTGGGCATGGCATACATGAGGAGTTCCAGGCCACCTAGAGCGCAACATGTCTCTGCATCCTTTCCATCGTTTTACAAAATGGTCATCTGGAGTGTAAACTGCTTCGGCTGCAGCCCCTCATATGGATTGCATGAACGCCACTCCTCGCTCGGTTGGTCGTAGTAGAGCAGAGTAGAACATTGGATGGCGCCACAGGCCCACAGCTCAATTTTTGTATCCACCTGCAAAGCTGTCGTACACTCGTACCCAGTGTAGTAGAGATCAGTTTAGTTATTCACTGGCCGTTTGGCCCTGGCCACACCCCACACATACTAGGTCAGGCCATAGTTGCAGCGGTTGTGCCGACCGGAGGGCTTCATGACTGACGTTGTTTAAGTTGGTATACACTTCTTTGATAGGATCGGACTCGGCCTTTGATGATTCTTGTACAATAAAATGCAGAAATTGTGTACTCTACCAATTGGAGATAGGATTCCTGTATGATGGCAAAGTTTTTATGAGAGCTGCAGTGTCATTGACATGATGGCAATAATCTAACGTTGTTTAAGTTTGTGATCGATCTGAGAACTCTACTTATTTCATGGACAGCAGTCAGTTCATGTGAAATGCAGGAAACCAACTGGTGAACTTCCTGGACATCTATTGGCAGGACAGCTCCTAGTTCTTGTCAAACGCAGGAAACGATGGGTGAACTGCCTCATCATTATCTATTTGCCATCCGGTAAACATAGCAATTGCCAATAAATCGTATCACAACCATGCATCTCTTCAAAATAGTGTCAAGCTTTTTTGTTTCATAAGATAGTTTCTACTAAATAATGAAGAAGGGTTTAGCTACAAACCTCCACTCTGTGCTCGAAGCTAGTCTTGTGGTAGAATACTTAATGTTAATGCACTACTGGAAACTTGAAATTCCTTCACGGTGCCCTACCGTTAGGGAAAATAAAAATATCGTCATGAAAATATACGTATCATCATAAAAAATAAAATATCGCCATGAAATTTTTTACGGTGCACTTACCGTCAGGGAAAATAAAAATACCGTTAGAGCTAGCTCGACAGGGTAATTTCATTTTTGTCCGATGTTGGTTAGGGAATTTCAAGTTTTCAGTAGTGATGGAACAATATTGAAATAATATGGCACAGAACAAAAATCCTACCGGAGCATAGTGATTAATAATAGCGCCTCTGTGTTTCTGACACAAGTATGGCCAAAATTAACTTGTTGCATATATATATATATATTGTACATCCAAGCAATGCAGGACAGTACTAAACTGAAAAAAAAATTGATTCTGTTAATACGGGCCGGTGTCACCGCTATGTAGGTAATGGTTCAGAGCTTTATATGATGAAATTCATTATCTTTTCAGAGGGCCATGTGTTAAACTGAATGTTGACTGATGCTAGAGATCTAATTCATTTAGGTGTAAAATTACTACTTGCCGGTCTGGACAGAAAATACTTATTGGTCCACAGAAAGCTGAAAATGCATGATTCGAGTATAAAGCTCATTGCTGGTGACTTATATAGGTAATACGGAATATATGCTTCAATGGGGTTAGTTTCTCGACTTCTATCAACTTGTAGCACTGTGCATCGCATGTGGAGTAACATCGTGGATCAGTTGGTCATCTCTTGACCAATGTGCAACTTGGGCATGATAGACATGAGAAATACCAGGCTACCAGTGGAAAAACATTTGTTTCTCTATGCCTTCCATCTTCTGTTCAAATTAAACCATGCCAAGTGAGTGTCTACATGTGGTTCAGAACATCCACCGGACACACGCCTACGGACAGATGGTCATGGCAAGATTACCAACCCAACACGCAAGCACTGATGACGGGGGCGGGCCAACGAGAGTAATGACGGCGTGTATATGTTTTGGGCCACTATGTTTTTCTTTGTGCGTTGGGCTATAATATCTAGATGTGCATTTCATGATGATTTATTTTTTACTCTGTTTATTTATTGTTCGTCGTGCAAGTGTGATCATTGTTTTCTATGTTTTGACAAAGAGCAAGATGTTGGCCTTGACAATCTCTTGTCATTCAGGCAAGATTTATTAACTGCCACAGAGGGAGCTCCAGTGGTTCCACTGTAGTCAGGTTGAACTGCCCCAGATCAAGGAACTTTAACAGTAGCAACGCTGTCGCGTAGTATGCATATTTCTTTATAAGGGATGTTTGGTGTGGCGAATAATGGATAGGCCAGGGATTATGCTGCTTGTCGACTTTGGTTGTGTTAAGAGCAAATCCTTTGACCAGGTCCCTGTGTGAGGCCATATTCTTGTTCATCGGCCGAGAGCGTGCAATTAATTTCGGTGGCCTGGGCTTTCACCATGGGAGAAGCATATGCATTCATGCAAGATTAAACAAAATTGCTCACATGAGTGCATTCATGCGCTAACATTAATTTAAAAAATTTAGAAGTCATAGTTTAGGAACCAAATATCCATATCAACTCTGATTGCGAACACATGGTGGATAAGTACCCATGTATGTTCAGTTTTGTGATGAGTGATTGCCCAACACTTGAGCGTTTCAGTTTGAGTGGCTTACTACTAATCTTTGCGAAAGCAAATGTGTGCCTGTCTATCGGCTTGTGGTGTGCAGGTACTATGCCTAGTGATAGTGGTCAATGGCGTAGAGAAGGTCGAGTAGAGGTTTGCCGTGCCGGTGGACTGAGAGCGGTGAAGGGCGGAAGCGGGGCTCGGACTGAGGGACCATGGGCGCCGGCGGACCAGCTGTGGTGGCTAGTACTTGGCACCGGCGAGTGCGAGAAGACATAGAGGCAGATCGAGTCGACCAAGTCAAGACGGTGGACGCGCGAGTCGAGCGGAGGCTCAGGGGACTCGGAGTCCGACCGGGTGAAGACAAGGTGGCTCGCGTCGAGTGGTTTGGTGGTTTGGGCCTCAAAACCATCCGCGTCGGTTTCCGAGTTTGGGCCGCAAAACTCCGGGTTCGGTAGTTGAGCCCAAAGCTACCGGTGGCGGCTTTTCTGGGTTTGGGCCTCAAAACCTAGGCGGAGCTTCCGAGGAAGCGGGGATGGCACGTGGCGGAATCCTGGAGGTTGCGTCGAGGCGACGACAACTCCTGGCAGGAAGCGGGGCCGTCCATTCAAATCGAGGGAGACATTTACTGGAGCTTGGACTGCAATGCTTAGGCTAGATAGTTCACTCATTATATCTAGGGGGGTCTTTGGGAAATAGCCAAAGGCTCTGATAAATACAGGTTGAAGGGGTATCCTCATCTTATCTCTTGAACCCTAATCATTTTGCCCCAACTCTCTCTCTCTCTACCCTCTCTCTAGTTCATGAGATCCCTAGGTTGATTTCACCAACCTCTGTAAGAACTTGAGTTTGTTGTGAGGAATCGGAGGTCGTAACCTTCGTAAGCCATGGTGGCTTCGACTTCTTGATGGTGTCCCCGGTTTTCTTGTGTTCTTCGCGTTTTGCTTTTGCTCCCTCTTTTTTCCGAGATGATTTCTCTTTGTAGGGAGTAGTTCTTGCAAATCTGTTTGAACCATGTTGTTCGTATTCGTGAGGAGCATCTTTGCACCGAAGGAATTCCCCTCAAACCTCACGAGTGCGTAGATCGGGCGATTTCTTTGCGGTGTTCTTCGTTCTTGCCCCTTTTCCCCCAAATCCTCGTTTCCCTTTAATTCTCACCAAATTGAGCGATGATTTCTTAATATTAGCTCCCCAACTGTACAAGGATCATGCCTACAAAGTTTGGTTGCAGTTGGAGTTCATTTGGGTGAGTTTTGGGAGGATTTGGAGGAGAAAACATGATTTTCGGGTTCACTGTGCCGTTTTCGGAAGCGTCGGACGCTACGAGGGTTTTGCGTCGGACGCTGGGGCGTGCTGACGTCAGCGTCCATCGCCTCGCTGGTCGACGTTTTTCGATTTTGGCGTCGGACTCTTTTCTCAGTGTCCGTCGCCCTCTGTCAGCGTCCTACGCCAGCGTCCGTCGCCCTTCCAGTAGGGGCTGATTTTTCTGGGTGCGTCGGACTCTGCCCACGGACCGTCCGTCGCCCAACGGACTGTCCATCGCCCAGCGTCCTTCGCTGCAACGGACTCTGGCGACGGACCGTCCAACGCCAGCGTCCGTCGGCCTTCCAGCAAGGTTTTTCAGGATTTTCTTCGTCGTTGTTTTGGCCGTTTCTCCCTCATCCGGACTCCGAATTGAGTTCCGTTTGTTGCGTTGGTTTCGTAATCACGCAAGAAACTTAATGAAACACTTTTGAGACCAGTTCTCATAAGTATTTTTGGGAGAGCTCTCTCCTCTTCTCCATAGGGTTTGAGAGCCTCACTATCGGTGTCACGGTTTGAGTTCTTGGGTTCTGGAAGATTCGCTGTACCTCTTGGTCTTCGCCAAAGGTATCCACCCTCTCTAGGGTCGTGATCTTGCTGGTGGAGTAATCTTGCTTGCTGGGGTTGTTTTTGGGAAGAGTGGCCCGAATATTTCCTAGTGAAATTTGAGGCTCCCATTCACCCCCCTCTGGTCGCCGTTCTCGGTCCTTCACTGATTGCACCATTATCTTCATATATAGTTTGCACATTTGTGAACTGAGTACAAAGAATATGGAAAGTTTTCATCAACTCTATGTTTCTGAACTTTCCATGAATATGTGGTAAGATTTACTGAATAGTTGAAAATGTAAATTTTTATGATGATAGTGGTCGGATAATTTGGAGCTTTAACTCCAATGGCATGTTTTCGGTTCAATCCTTATATGCAGTCATTAATCATAGTGATCCCTATTTATGAACATGTAGTTTGGAAGCTGAAGATACCTCTAAGAGTCCAATTTTTTCTTTGGCTCTTGGCTAAAAAATAAGATTTTAACTAGAGATAATCTAGCCAAAAGGAAGGAAGTGGCTGATAAAACTTGTGTTTTCTGTAATGAGTTAGAATGTGTGAATCATCTTTTCTTTAATTGTTGTCCGGCAAAGAGGCTTTGGTTTTTGATAGCTGAAGTTCTTGAGTTGAGAGGAGATTGGAACTTTGAATTTGTGGCAACTTTATGGATTTCTAACAAAAACATATGTGCAATAACATCATATCTTCTGCTGGAGCCTTTGGAACTTTCGTAATAAAATCTGTTTTCAGGGTCTCAAATGGACAGGGGAAAAGGAGTTGATTCTTTGGGTTGCAAGATCGTTGAGAAGGTGGACTCCTATGTTCGACCAAAAGCTGGGTTCTTCGGTGGAGATGCTAAGTCTCAAGCTAGAAAACAGGGCACACCAGCTGCCAAGACTCTGCTGGGTTGGGGAGCTGCTGTCAAGGTTGGAGATGTTAGTTTCTCAGTCTTTGGTGCAGGACTCAACCGCTGCGATTCAGCTTAATAACCTTTCGACGCTAAACTGTAATAATGTTGCTGGGAATTCATAGGCCAATTCTATTCTTGTTAAAACCTTGGCGGGCGCGCGGATACGCTTTTCCTGGACTGTAAAACATTTGCTAAACGCTTTATGGTAATAAAGCGGGGGAAACCTTTTGTCTAGAAAATAAATGAGTACAAAAAAGATCTTACTTGCACTTGATTGTCCTCTGTTCACATGTGCATATACTTTTGGATTAAAATAGCTGCATATACATGTGAACAAAGGACAATCAATTAATTTAAATTTTTTAGAAGTCATAGTTTACAAACCAAATATCCAAATCAACTATGATTGCACCAAATTATCTTCATATATAGTTGCACATTTGTGAAATGAGTACAACTAAATAAGATCTTATGTGCACTTGATTGTCTTCTGTTCATGTGTGCATATATTTCTGGATGAAAATGGCTGCATATATATAAGATTACATATGAACAAAGGACAATCAATTGTTGCAAGTAAGATATTTTATTCCTCCAATATTTCATACCAAAGCAATGCACGGATATAATTCATAGTTTGATAGAAAAAAACCTAAAATTTTATTTTGCATCTGAAATGCCATACAATAGGCCTGAGTGGGAAAAAAAGTTTTACGGACGATTGGTTTCATTTAACTTATAACACACTATTTTTTCTACTGTGTTTCAAACAAATACACAGACTCAATAATTGTAAATTCTAGGGACAAAAATAAAATATCAAAAGTTAATGCTTGGTTGGTGCAACATATATCACATTAGGTGAGATGCCAATTATCATTCATGCTATCGTGTGGGGTATATGGAGTAGTCCACTCATATATACATACGATGCTATATATATGTAGTGTCAATAGAACTAGTTTGCAATGTGCTTGAAAATGCTTCATTGTCATCCGTCCCTCACCAACACTGTTAAACCCATCTCATGTTAGCGACATTTGAGGCTCAGCTAGTAAGCATGGTAGGCATTGGGAACTAGAGGTGTGCCGTGCCGGAACGAGACACAGGTTGGGTGTTAGAGGTGGGCACCTAGTCCAACCATCATAATCCAACCAAGATTGAAACATGAAAATATACCATGAGTTGGAAGCCTAAACCCATCAAACCCATTGGATCGTAAGCATCAATTTTGATGATCGATCAACAACGACACCTGCTGACACACCCAAGATTTGGAGGCGTCATGGATGGGCTGTGTCAGCTATATGGGTTGCCTGCTACTGATAGAGAGCCATGGGCCATGATCACAATTGTCCTGCGTGTATCGCCAGACTCAGTACATAGACTCGGGGGCATACTTCTATCTGTCTGGAGTCCAAGACCAAAACGGAGGCTGAGCAGCGTGGTCACTCGGACAGAGACACTGCAGCAGGCGGCGAACAAGCTCCAGTGATTCTTGTGAAGGAAAGCTAGCTAGAAGAAACCGCACCCTGGCACCGGTGGAGATGCAAAGCTCCAGGGACCGGAAGCTTGCTGGCATGCTACCGTACCCGTGCGATTTTCGATCAGAGACACATACTCTACACAGAGCTTTAAAAATTTAGTGGCAGCTTGCTGGCAGCTTGAGTTGGTTGACAATTGTCGTTTACTCGGATAATATCAGTCCTATATTTCTCTCATCGTCAGTCTTAATGCAGCTACTTCGGCCAGCTGTTAATACATTAATTACACAACAGTTACATGCTTCAACAGGTATTTTGTCACGGCAATTAGGGTAGTATGTTGCTTTTCACGTTGCTCCATTGGGTGTCATCGATCTTAGCCAGCAGCCAGCCCCAGTGCATATTGCAGGAAGAAGAGGGGACTAGGAGTAGATGGCAGCTGATTTCATTGTTAGTTTCTGATGCTTCATATATTATTATTGGGAGATGAAATACTGCCAGAAGTTTAATCACATCTGCCGGTAGTTCAATTTTGGAGTACTATGTTTATTGTTTGTAAGGTTGGTGTTGGTCATTTACATCGATATCCATAATGCACTATAGCGCTTGTCGAAATTAAGCATACCTGCTGTGACAGTTGATTGATCACTAATCCATGGTTGATTTTAATCTGGCTAAATTTTAGTATAGATAAAATATTTCTCTGAGTAATAATCCATAGCAAGAAAATACATAAATATTAAAGGCTTATATTATTCAACAAAAGAAACTAGCACACTCCAGGCTGTCAAGGAAGCCATATAAGTTGACTAAGTTAGATCATAATATCATTTCCTGAGACCGACTTAAAACTTTTCCTGGCGTGATTAATTTTATTAGCATCCCAACTTAAACTGACAATGTTATACAATTTCACCTCTTTCTCCTTGGTAAATTCATTCTTACTTGATTCGGCAATTCATGCTGCTACATCCTTTGCCATCCCCATATTCATCACAGCATATGTTGAACTTGTATCACCTACATTGGTAATGGCCCTATTCACCATGAGTTTGTTTCTTCTATGCAGACATCGCAGGATGTCTGGTTCTCTCTCAAATCCGTGTAACATAGCCCGTAGAGATAAAAATATATTATTGCTCCTCTTCAGCAATGCACACAAAACAGAGGTGAATAGTAGACAAGCAAAGAATAAATTTGTTGACATAACCTTGTTATATGATGTATGAGGGAATATAATTTGTTTACAGTCTTGTTTGGATATTGTCGGATTTACCTCATGTGGATTGAGAATTGTGGTGGAGTTTAGTTCACTTCCACTTCAATGCACCCACACATTAGGATTGATGTGAATATGACTACATCCAAACAAGGCCTAATATATAGAATATATGGAAAGAACGGGGTGGTGATCTACACATTCTGGAATATATGGAAAGAGAGAAACAAAAGAATTTTCAACAATGCAACATAGAATGTGCTGCAGGTTGCTGCAAGAATTAAGGAAGACATAGAGCAAAGAAAGAGAGCTTTCAATTTTTTGCCTAGCTGCTGCAGCTTCTAGTGGAGTGTGTGGTTTTTTTTTGTCGAAAACGCAGGAGAGCTGCATTTCATTATATTAAGAACAAAATATGGGACAAGAACCCCAACATCCACACACACACACACACACACTCTACACACACACAAACAAGCTCCAAAATACATTCTCGCCTGCTAAAAAATAACGGCTACCACAACAAAACTACTACCAATCAGGCCACTCTAAACCAAAAGTGTTGGGGTAGTCAAGGAAGAGAGGCTTCGTGCGCCTGCAATCTCCCAAAGACGTCGTTCCTCACTGCTAACATTAAGAGCCCTTGCAATGCTAGGAGCAGCTCCGTCAAATACACAAGAGTTGCGGTGAGTCCAAATAACCCAAGCACCTAGAATAATCAAAGAGTTGAGTCCTTTCTTTTGCTATTCCAGAGCAGCATGCCACAATTTGTCCCACCAATCATCAAACACCAAATCAAATGCTTGAGGAGCAAATTGCTGCAGCCCATCCTGGCATAGCAAGGAGTACCAGTATTGCCTTGCAAATGAACATGAAATTAGGAGATGGTTAATTGTCTCTTGCTCCTGATCGCATAAAGGACAACGTTCCAGACAGGGCAGACCTCGACGAGCAAGACGATCAGCCGTCCAACATCTATCATGTTCAACTAGCCAAAGGAAGAACTTGCATTTTCCAGGGACCCAAGTCTTCCAGATCCGTTCACAAGGTCTAAATGGAATTGATCCTTGAAAGAGATGTTCATATGCAGATTTTGCCGAGTACTGACCTAAGGGGGATAGGCGCCATGTATGAACGTCCTCAATTTCAGGTTGTAAGGAGAAGTCCATGAGAAGATCCCAAAGGTCAAGAAACTCAACAAGTTCTCCAATGGATGAAGCTCTTCTTACATCTGAAATCCATAGGTGTTCAGTTAGGGCTTCTGTGTGGTTTTGCAACTGCACTTTGGTTCAAAAAAAAAACAAGGCCTAATATGATATATTGCTTGATCCACATGGATTATTTACATAAGAGCACATCGAAGTGATAAATATGGTTATCTTGTGATTACAATTAATTGTAAATTAACATTATTTGATATGCATGCCTACATACTATACACTTGTTTAGATGTTGTATTTACCTCCATCCACATGTATTGGGATCGAATCGATGTACAATTGACTAATTTACACTACAACACATGTAGATTAATTAATACGGATACCAGTGGAGCCAGACAAGCTCTAACATGAAAAACTTCATACTTGCACAAGCTTGTTTTATTATACAATGCACGTTTTTTAGTGAATGAAAACATCCTCGGAAGATTCCTTTTCCCAAAGGAAACCTCAAGACCCAGCCCAGTGGCCATTGCTGCCTTGCCGACGCTGAAGTTATATGTAGGCAGGCGGAGTTATAGACATTTAGACAATGCAATTTGCTCTGTTATCGAGAACAGAGTGAAACTGAGAAAGTGAAGCATAGTAATACTACACAACTTAGGGATCAAGTTGCATGTACATTATCCCAAATTGAACTAAAGAGATATTAGTGGCAAAACAGAAGCGACATAAAATTTAGCAGAACAGAGAAATAGTAAGAAAAACAACAACTAAACTGAGAGGAGAAGAAACCAACAAAAAAAATAAGTGCACCCGACAGTCTGCTTGTCAAAGCACGAACAACGTAAGACAAATACAGAGAGAAGGTGCTGCCTTTGATGGGGCTGCTATCTATTGATCCTGAATGATGCTAAAGGGAGCATCGTATGATGTTATTAATGGAACTGAAGTGCTGGTTAGAGCACAATATTTATGTATTACAATATATCTAATTGAAAAATGTCACCAGATTTTGGGCAAGGGTTTTTCTGAATAGAGGCATATCATAATTTTTTACTTTTGATTGTGTTTTATAACAATGTAACGTGCGTCCATAACTCCTAGTTTTATAACAATACAAAATTTTATTTTCCACTTAAAACATTACATTAGACAGTCTGCATGAATGCAATAAACAGTACTGCATACTGTTTCTTTTTATCAAACGAGAGGGGTGTGAGCCCTGCTAGAAATTTATTTAAAAGAGTAAAAGACTACAATTACACAGCTCAAAAAACAAAAAAGGACAAGAAGAGAATAAAATGAAGTCCACAAATGAATCTGCATGTTGAGGCTTCGCTTTAATTTTTAGAATAACTATAGAAAAATCCTTCTTGAAGAGATTCGTGACCATTGTACTGAATGTTGTATGTGATTGAAATTGTCGTCACTGCCTATTGTCCAAATGGCCCAGCATATTCTGATGTTACTCTCCATAAAGAAAGGTAATGTAAGAAGATCCTTGAAACTTTATTTCCAGGATGTCAAAAGGATCGCTGTTGGTTGTTTTCATTTAATTTAGACTACACTAAATCTTTTCAGTGATTTTCATACAAATTCAGAGTCAGTAATTAGTTGTAATAAATCCTAGAAATAAATACGAATCAATGAAAATTTAAGCTAGGGTGGTACAGCTTTACATGGCGTACCATATTATGTGACATGTCATTTATCACTCATGCCATCATGTGGCCGGGGTATTTGGAATAGTCCACTCATGTATAAATACCATGTGATGTAGGGTGTCAATAGAGATAGTATGCAAGCAGCAGTGTGCATGAAAAGGCCTTATTAATTGTCGTCTGTCGTTGACACACAGTATTAAACTCACCTGGTGCCAACATTTAGAAGCATGAGCATGGTAGGCAATGGGAATTAGAGGTGTGCAGTGTTGCTCTGAAACCACCTAAACCACCCTATTTAATTAAGCCAATTTAAACCAACAAAAGTGAACATATCATGGATTGGGAGGTTATGGGTTAAACCCATGAAGCCCATTGGATTTTGAGCATCGATTTTCATGATCAATGAACAACAACACCTGCTGAACACCAAAGGTTTGAAGGCATCGGTAGATGGACTACAAGCAGGGATGGCATGTCGACTCTCCAATCCACACTTGGAAACCATGCATGGTGGGGAGCAAGACAAGAGCACTCTCATAGACACCCTCGTCAACAACAGTACAACACCCTATCCACTAAGGCCAGGTTTCTCCTGGTGATGGATGATGTGTCCCTTACAGCGAGTTCATGATAGTTATAAAATTCAGTAGCTCAAGAAAGATCTGGGACAGTATATAGAGAAGAATAACTCTTACACTGAGTAAATATTTCTAGTGGTATGTGGAGTCAATTATGGGCTTATATACCTCTAGAATTACAATATATCAGGCGGCATACTCAAAGATAGGAAACATTTTACAACAAGAAGTCAGTCGGATACACACTGTGCTGCTTCCTTTCTTCTTGGTGTGTGAATACTCTAGGATTCATCATCGACTCTGCATGCTACAATGGGTGTGATTCCTCATGCCTCCTATTTGTAAGGGTTGCCTATTTGTTGTGTTGTTTTGTTTCTTTTCCGCTGAAAGTGGCACACACGCACACACACACACACACACACTTCTTCTGGGGTTGTCCCTGCCCCTTCTATACACACATTTAAACTAAATAAGGACGCCTGTTATTTATATATGTCCCATGCTTTAGATCTATATATGAATACAACAAACTTCACTCTCCACGTATTATCTACTCATCGCATTATTTACAGTGCACAGATGGCCACATAAGTACATTGAGCAGAACATCCTCGCTTATTGTAAAGTGAAATCTATTTGTCTGCTTTCAATTTAATTGTTGTACGCCAAAGAAAAATATGCAATCAACACAGAACTCTCCAATCAACACCAGGAGTCTGCGACAACAGCAGAGGCTGAGCGCCATAGCCTGAACATAGACGCTGGAGGTCTGCAGCTGGACATCAGGCAAGCAACATACAGTGCCATCTTGTCATGGAGAGCAGCAATGAGCCCTACCGACTACGAACCAGCGACTGGAAGCAGATATCGGCCAGCCAGCGTGCTAGAAAATCTTGGTCACTATCGAGGCATGCATTCGTGTCTAGTCGTTTATCCCTTCATAGGCGTGTGGAACCAATTGAAAATGACAGAGGATACTAGTGATGTACAAACTGTAAATAAAACTTCATGAGTAAGAACAATTTTTAGAGGCAGTTGGCAAGCCGAACCATGTCAAAAAATACCACTTTATGAGACAAGCTTTTTAGCCTCCTATGTAGAGATGGAGGTATGTTTTTAGGAAACTAGGCTGCCTCACGTATTGCTTTAAGAAGATCTTCTCACGTAAATTCAGAAAAAAAAAAGGCAAACTGAGCCTTAGATCTGTGCTTTGTCGTGGGACCAGCTGGTGGATTTTTTTTAAACCATGCTAGAAATTCGCTCTCATAGAGTCAAACTTAGATGTGTTTTGTTGCGGGACATATGAGTGGATTTTTTTCAACCATGCCAGAAATTCGCTCTCATAGTGAGTCGAACTTAGGACCTAAGCAGTGTTGCTCAAGCCTCCTAACCAACTCAGCTAGAGTCCCATTCGCTCATTTGTAATGATTTAATACCAAAAAAATTGTTTTAAATTTCTAGATTTTGATTTTTTTTCTATACCTTAGATTGAGAAAACACAACACAACACAAATTTATTGTAGTCAAAGAGATATTATTAGCTAATGATCTTTTCATTTGAAATCATTCATCTAGAAGTTCTACTCTAAAATTAATGATTTTGAATTCAATTTTTTTTTTGGAATATCTCAAGTGACCTCAGATAGAGAAATGATATGTATCAAAGTTGTATTGTTTGAAGAAGTCTAAAACTCTGTTGTTAAAACCTTGTTTTTAGCTCATGTAGCATCTCGAATTTGTATTACAATATTCAACAAAGTGAATATAAATCGTAAGGGGCTCCTTCCTCGTCAATGCTAAGTGAATATGTATTACAATTTCCTCTCCAATGGTAGTGATCTGTAGGGGCACTGTGGCAACATTTAAGAACAATTGGTTAATGACTCAATATGTTGATTTTTTTCATTGTACGTACTATATGTACTAGTGATATCATTTGGTTATAGCTAGAAACTTTGCTTTTCTTATATCATGATGACACAGAGCAGATGCCAAGCACTGACTCAGAGCATCTGTTTTAAAATTCACTCTATCCATGCCGAGTTAAGAACAATTTCTCAGCATTGGAAGAGAAGTTGTAGCAGGATAATGGAGGGTGCTTGCAGAAATTTATATTTATTATTGGTTTCACCATACAACCATCACTTCTGACACGAGTATGGTCTCACACTGCCCCTGTGAATCTAACCTATAAATGAATTTAACCTACAAGCACAATTGAAATTACTGCAAGGCTACAGCTTGCAGAGTTCGTTTCCAATAAACCAAAGCAATCATTAATATATGATTTGCGATGAATTTAATGAGATGCCTATTTACAAGGAACAGGTTGGCTTTGATGTACGCTTCAATGAGAGCACTCCCCTCCGCCCCACAAACACATGCACACACTGCCCCTATGAATTATGTCAGTGTCAACTGTAAGAGAGAGTGACCAGAGACACAGATGAGGGGCCAAAACCAGACAAATTATTTTGCTTCTCATAGGGCTGGGAGGTGTCAAGAATAGAATGGGCACTGGAATAGCATGTGCCATGAATTTCCATTTGGTTTTCCTTGGCTCCGAAAAAAGTCACAGTGATAATTTGTGACTGTAATACTGGTCCTATGCAAATGACAGAAAGACAACATCTGCAGATGAAAAAAATGCTAAACAAAGCCCAAATTTTCTACCATTACTAGGGCTATCCGAAATGAGATGTAGTTCTCTGCAGAACACATAGGACAAGACGGTGGTCATCAGAAACAAGATGTAGTTCTCTGGTGAATCCACATAGTGATCTGTGGGTCTTGACATCCGACCTAGAACCACTACTATTTTCCTAAAATTCAAGCTCAAATAATTCATTATGCTGCTTAGAGAAGTAGAGCATTCATGTGATGCAAGGACAACACATCTTGATTACAATAAGGGTCCATTTTGTACAGCTCTGGCTTTAGCTCAGGCTACTCCTATGAAGCAGATTTTTTTGGCTCTGATTTCTCTAGTTAAAAATCATTTGATAAAACAACTTTTTCCTTCAGTCTATAATACCATTCTATTTTTCACTTTTTCCTTCATTTTTCCTCTCTTTATCTTCACGCCTCCATGCAGTACCTGCACTGTCCTCGCTCGGAACCTAGTTCCAGCACTCAGTCTTTCCTGTGGTGCCACCACCAATGCCGACATGTGCTCCTGATACAATCGGACCAAGGCTGCACATTGAGCCCATGGGAGCGTTTTCTGGAATTTCATCCAAGAATCAGTTTGACAAGGGAGCATTTGTTTGCTAGAGTCATGAAGCTAATCATGGAACTGTACAAAATGTGGTTTAATTGTGTTGAATTGAAGATAGCTCATTGTTGTTTAATAGATCATATATTCTTAACAAAGCTACACAGAATGAGAATGTGTGCACTCTGAAAACTTTCAGATAATCCTTTAGACACACACATCACCGTCTGAACCCCTCACTATATGTACTAGTTGCATCATTTGGTTACAGCTAGGAATTTATGTTCTCTTGTAATATTAGGACAGAGAGCAGATGCCAAAGCTCTGAGCATCCATTTTGAAATTCAATCTATCCATGCCGAGTGAAGATGCAAGATCTAAGCTCTGAGCAGACACCTTTCTTTGATTTGTTAGAAAAGATGATATTTGTTCAATGCCAGTTACATAAGCAACCAAAATGTGTGAGCAATTAATATTACTACACTAAAAACTCATGAAAATCAAGTAAAGAGAGATGCAATCAACAAAGCTATATACATTGAGGAGTGGCAACAACTCTAGTTCAGCCTTCTGTATTCATGAATTCGACCTCATTTTCCATCCCAAAAAAACACTACCCTTGCGAGAGCCCAAGCCAGCCTTCTAGCTATTTTCATATACAATTAGCCTTTCTGATGATTGAACTTGATAATTTATATGCAATTTTACAAAAGGTAAGTGCCCTAGTTGCCTAAGTACAACACTCTGTTGAGATGTGTCGGGAAATATCTAGAATAGCCAATGTTACAGAGTACAACCTCAGTCTTTACATATATATAGACAATACCTGGGCTGGACCCAAATTCACACACACACACTACATATAGCCCAACACCCCCCCTCAAGATGGATGATAGATATCTATCATACCCATCTTGCTACATGCTATATTACACTCGTTTGCTCCTAAACCTTTAGTTAAACAGTCTGCTATTTGACCTCCTAAATTAACATGACTCAACTAAAGAGTACCATCATCTATTTTCTCTTTAATGAAGAAACGGTCAATTTCCACATGTTTTGTTCGATCATGTTGGACTGGATTATTGGCTATGTTGATAACTGATTTGTTATCACACCAAAGCTTCAAGGGTCCTTTTCTTAGCACATTTAACTCTGACAGAAGGCTTCTTACCCATAACATCTCACTTACTGTAAGTGACATTGATCTATACTCTGCTTCAGCTGTCGAACGAGACACAATTAGTTGCCTTTTACTCCTCCATGATATCAAGTTTCCTCCAACAAAAACACAATAGCCTGAAGTTGATCTTCTATCATCAAGACAACTTGCCCAATCAGCATCGCAATAACCTTCTACATTTAGATGACCATGGGCCTTAAATATAAGTCCCTTTCTAGGGCAACTTTTCAAATATCGTAGTATCCGGTAAACAACATCTAAGTGCCCACTTCTTGGATCATGCATATATCTGCTCACAACACTTACTGCATAGGAAATGTCAGGTCTCGTATGACATAAGTAGATACACTAGTACAGAAATGGCTTCTAGTCCCGGTTGGAAAGGGCCTTTAGCCCCGGTTTTCCAACCGGGACTACCAATTCAGGACTAAAGGTCCCTTCCTTTAGTCCCGTTTGGTGGAACCGGGGCTAAAGGTCCATCCAGTTAAAAAAAATTAAACTCCCACCCAACTCCGCCCTCTGAGAATCGAACTTAAGACCTCACGCACTGTCTCACGCATAGCAAACCACCCCAACTACGCAACACATCTGTTAATGAATGAGACATTTTCCTTTTGAACCCACCATAGAGAGACCTTTAGCCCTGGTTGGTAACCCTTTAGCCCCGGTTGGTGGACTAAAGGGTCTACCTTTAGTCCCGGTTGGTATTACCAACCAAGGCTAAATGTTCTGGACCTTTAGTCTCGGTTGGTAACATCAACCGAGACTCTTTGGTCCCTGTTGGTCTATTAGCCCCGAACAAAAAAATAACTAGGACTAAAACTATTTTTGGCAATCGACGAAAGGCCGTTTCTCTACTAGTGATAAGTTTCCCGACAAGTCTTTGGTAAGTCTCTTTATTCACTGGATCACCTGATTCAGCACATAACTTGTGGTTTGGATCAATAGGAGTTGATGCAGGCCGACACCCAAGCATGCCAGTCTCACCAAGTAAGTCTAACACATACTTTCTTTGTGACAAAACTATACCTTTGGAAGATCGAGCAATCTCAATGCCAAGAAAGTACCTGAGCTGACCAAGATCCTTCACTTCAAATTCCTGACTTAGATTTTTCTTCAATTGTTTAATCTCTTCTTCATTGTCACCTGTAATGATGATATCATCCACATATATAGCTAGAATTACAATCCATTGTCCAGAATGTCGGTAGAAAACGGTATGATCTCCATTACACTGTTTATATCCCATACCACACAATGCACGCCTAAATCTATCGAACCATGCTCGTGGAGATTGTTTGAGACCATACAAAGATTTCTTCAATCTGCAAAACTTTCCAGTTGTATAAGATTTAGAAAAACCAGGTGGAATCTCCATGTATACCTCCTCTTGAAGATCACCAGGCAACAATGCATTCTTTACATCCAATTGGTGCAAGGGCCAACCAAAGTTTGCAGCACATGAAATCAATGTTCTTATTGTACTCATCTTTGCCACAGGTGCAAATGTCTCATCATAATCAATCCCATATGTTTGACTATACTCTCTAGCAACCAATCTTGCTTTATATCTTTCTACCTTCCCTTCTAGATTTTGCTTCACAGTGAAGACCCACTTGCAACTAACAGCCTTCTTTCCAGCAGGTAATTTTACGAGGTCCCATGTTTTATTCTTTTCAAGGGCTCTTAATTCTTCCAGCATGGCCTCACGCCATTTAGGGTCTTGATTTGCTTCTTTCCAGTCTTTAGGGATCATGATAGACTGTAATGATGCAACAAATGCTCTATATGCGGGAGGTAATGATGCATAAGAGACATAGTTACCGATGTCATGCTCAAACCCATACATTGGTTGAGGCACACCGGCCTTAGTTCATGCTTCTTTCCGTAGCGCAATGGGCAAATCATCCAAAGTGGAGTCCTCAATAATCTCAGCCTCAGAAGTCGATGACACATCAACGATCTCTTGAGGGGCTGAGCAAGAATGTTCATGAGTTGTCGGTGTAATTGTTGCCGGAACCTCTTCTTGGGGCCCTTATATCGTGGGTCATCAACTTCGGAATTATTCTCTTGACATGGAGTTGAATCCAAGTCACTTGTCTCCACACCTATTATTGGACTCGAGCTACTAATCACCACTTCCGTTCTCCTTAGATTTTGCATAGCTGGAATATGTATCACATCATTTTTCTCCCCCTGCCGATTAATTTCATCCGATCCAACAAGATCAAACTCTAACATAAAATTCAAATCAGTATTCTCTCCATAGAAGGGCATAGATTCCCTAAATGTCACATCCATGCTAACAAACAAATGCCGCTCACTAGGACTCCAACATTTGTAGCCCTTCTGTCCTGAAGAATATCCCACAAAGATGCATTTTATAGCACATGGATCCAGCTTTCCCACCGAGGGTCTATGATCCCTCACAAAGCATGTACATCCAAAGACTTTAGGTGGAACCACAAATTTATTCTCACCTAATAACATCTCACAAGGGGTTTTCATCCCAAGTATTCTTGATGGAGTACGATTGATGAGATAAGTAGCTGTCAACACAGCTTCACTCCATAGGAACTTAGGCACATTCATAGTAAACATTAATGAGCGAGCAACCTCCAAAATATGACGATTTTTCCTCTCAGCCACACCATTTTGTGGAGGTGTATCAGGGCATGTAGTCTGATGCAATATACCATTTACTGATAGAAATGAACTGAATTCCTTATTTACATATTCGGTTCCATTATCTGTTCTAATTATTTGAACCTGGGTATTAAACTGAGCCTTCACAAGTGCACAAAAGTCTTGAAATCATTTCAACACCTCATTTTTATGCTTCATAAGATAGATCCATGTCATCCGAGAAAAGCAATCAATAAAAGTGACAAAGTATGTCATTCCACTAACAGATTCCACAGGACATGTCCAAACATCTGAATGAATCAGCACAAACGGGGACATATTCCTGATTCCCCTACTCACATAAGATGTCCTTGTGTGTTTTGCAAACTCACAGGCATCACAAGAGAGTTTGTTCTTATCCACCCCACGCATTACATCAGGAAAGACTTTATACATTTTATCAAAATAAAGATGTCCCATTCTACAATGCAAAAGCATCGCCATAGATTCCTTTTCTCCCACTATTGCTGCTAATATGGTACACAAAGCATCATTTGTTCCTTCACGGTCCATGTACCACAAGCCACTATGCCTGGTTGCACTCCCAAGATTCCTCCCTGTTCGTCTTTCCTGAATTAAACAATTCTCCTTGTCAAGAATAATTCAACAATCCAATTCATCAATTAATGCACTTAATGATACAAGATTGACTGGAAAGGCTGGCACATGCAAGATTGATGATAATTTAATATATGGAGTGCACTGTATTGTGCCAACACCTCTAATGGGATGTGATGTACCATTAGCAGTTTGTATAGTCTCTTTACCTGTGAAGGGATATTGCATATATGAAACAAACTCACTCGGTGTGCCTGTGACATGCTTTGATGCCCGTGAATCTAGGATCCAATTTAATTTTGATATTTTCTTTGGAATAGATGCATGAGCATAATTACCTTCGTCTATATAGGCAAAGTTGATGAAGTCACCACTATGGACCTCCTGGTCTTGATTTTCAGAATTTCCACATTTTCCTTTTGCCTGATGGTCCACTGATGAAGGCTCATTTTCTTTAAAAAATTCCCCTTGTGTGCTCACTGCATTTGCCCTATAACCACCTCTACCTCCACGGCCTCTACCACCTCTTAGAGCACCCCTGCTACCACCTCTTCCTCTTCCACTATTAGGCTTAAGTGTCTTAGGACAATCACGAATCAAGTGTCCAGAGTCACCACAATTGAAACACCTCCGATCTTCTTTAGCTCCTGTTGCTGCAAAAATGGGACGAGATGGAGATGGAGAATTTCCTTTCATCACATTTAGCCTGGACTCCTCTTGTGTTATAGCTGCTATGGCATCCTCAAGGCTAGGAAGATTGGGCTGATGGAACATGGTGGAGCATCTAGCCTCAAACTCTGGATTTAATCCTCTCAAAAATTGGATGACTCTTTTTTCTTCTATCCATTTCTTCACCCAAGCAACACATTCAGAGTGTGGCAGCTCAATAGGTTTTAGGTAATCAGCATCAGCCCATAGCCCTTTTAACTCAGCAACATAATCTGTTACAGATCGTTCCCCCTGTTTGGGATCATGGAGGCGGTCTTCTATTTCAACCATTAGCATTACATTACTAGATCCAGAGTACATCTTTTCCAAAGATTTCCATATATCAGTTGCACTTGTAATTGTCTCAACAGTGCTAGCAATAGCTGGGGTCATAGAATTCAACATCCATGCTGCTACCATAGAATTCAACAGTGTTCCATTCAGGACTGGTTTTGTTTTCTGGCTCATGTGATCCCCCATTTACAAAACTCTCAAGCTTTTTTGCTTTCAACAGCCTGAGTGCCCTTCTAGACCAAGCCAAATAATTTTTGGTGCCTTCTAGCCTGATATCATCTGGCATCAACTCTATTTTCTGGACTGGTTCCATGTGAACCACAATTTCCTTACTTGAACTTGGGGCCTCACCCTTTTTTGCAGTCAGCAATTCCACAAGTTTTCCAAGCACTTGCTCAATTCCTTGATTTTCCTCCATGGTGCATTAACAAACCAGGGTAAAATTTTTCACCTTCACTTACAATCAGTACTCCAACTCTTGGTTTTCTTCCCCCAACAACAGCCTGCAGCTTGTTTCTTCCTAAACCAGCAAGCAGACACCTATGACTTCTCTCTGAATCACAACCAAGACAGCACAAACAACAAGTTCACCTCCTCTTCCTATACTAGCAGTGGCAACTCTCTGCTGCTGTGCTTTTCAGGAGCTTCTCCAACAGCAATGATACTCTCCTTCCACTTCTCCCTGTGTGTTGTACTAATTCAGCACAACTGCAATTTCTGTACCCTCTAAAGCAAGCACACACAAGCAAACTAAGAGTAATTCCTTGTTCCTCTCCCTTACAGTGCTATATGCACAGCTCCTCCTCTTCTCTGTTTCCTAAAAATCACAAGGAAGCACAAAAAAGCTACTCGGGATTAACTCCTATTGCAGTTGCCGCTGCTCCTCCTCCAACTGTGAGATGTACTCTCGGCGTGAGGCCACTGTAGGAATACGAGGTTGCTACGCTAGCCAGAAAACAAAACTTTTCGACCTCATAAACCAGGATCTACTGCTAGTTACAGGTTACGGGATTACCACTAGACGCGCAGGTGCAGCGGAAGACGACTTGATGTAGTCGTGCGCGTCGCAGCAGGCAGTGCAGTTGCGTGGTCGTCCATCTCAACGTCCCCTTTGCGCGGTTCGTCCTTGTGCTCCAGATGCAGCACCTCCGAGGAATCCCACACGTGCAGGGAGGAAGCGTTGCGCCTCCGGACTGCTAGGTCCGCGAGGAGCAAAAGGCGCGAGCGTGGGGAGGCGACGGCGGCTGCCAAAAGGCGTGGATCAATATCGCCCCGCGCCACCCCTTTCTTATATAGGCGTCCTGACGAGCTCCCACGTTGGAGGCCCATTAGTAACCCTAAACCTAGTCTAATTCGGGTCTAACCCGAATTAGGCTTCCAGCCCTTTAAGCGTGCGACCCTATGGGCTCACGCATACATAGACATGACCCAAGTACTCTTACTCGCCCAATAGTTGATAGCGGCCTCTAGCAAGCCGTGTCAACTCCTATGCATACGCTATGATCATATCAGACGAACCACTATGACCATGTACAAGTTATTCCCTTTGCCACTCGATATATGGTTCAACTCGTGGGTTAACACTTAACCCAAGCACGGCCATATATTTGTTGATCCAATCACATGAGTTATCCAGTGATATCTCTCTCACGAAGAGAGGGGCAAATTTCATCTTGATTGTCTATGTCTCATAGCATGTTTCCCGAGCACCCATCGACCACCTTTATAACTACCCAATAACGGAGTAGCGTTTGATAGTCTCTAAGTAGATCGTTTCACATCTTGAATACATACCACAATCTCAGGTCTAAGGACATAACGTACATGACATGAATAGAGACTTTCTCTTGTTGGGTCAGTCCAGCCTACATGTCTCACATGTGCCCACATTATTAGTTTGACATCTCCATGTCTATGACTTGTGAAACATAACCATCAACTAATACATGTGCTGGTCTAATATTCAAGTGTGCTCTTACAAGAATGCCGACCAGGGACAACTTTTAGAATAACCATTCAGGTAATTGAGTTCCACAAACAATTCACATAATCGTCAATCAATACTAGTTGTCTATAATGGATATTCAAAGAACACTTTATTAATCATGGATACAATCGGAATATAATCATCTACATGATTAGCTCTAGGGCATATTCCTAACAGCCACCAGCTGCGCGGATGTGTGCAGGCAGCGGGCCACCGTCACCAAACTCCGGACACGGCCAGGGATTTCCGCACTCTTCTTCTTGACCCGCCTCTCCATGCCGCGCTGCTGTTGCCTACGTCTCCACACCACAAGTCTACTGCCGCCCTCTGCTTCACCTGAGCGACTCGCTGCTCTGCCCTTGACGCCTCTCCGCCGGCCACCGTCAAGCCGACGAGGTTGAGCAGGTGGTCGCCTCCATTCCCCAGGACAGCAGCTCTGACACCATGTTGAGATGTGTGGGGAAATATCTACAATAGCCAATGTTACAGAGTACAACCTCAATCTTTACATATATATATAGACAATACCTGGGCTGGGCCCAAATTCGCACACACACACACACACTACATATATCCCAACACACTTTAAGTTTTTGGTACAATGTTTTGCTTTTGCTAGAATCCGAATCCCATGTGCTGACATGACTTGATTTGTTGGTTGACAACATAATAAATTCTGTCATTCACTAGTACAGAAAACATTTTTAGAGGCGGTGGAAGAGGCATTAGTACAGGCGGCCAAGCCCACCGCCTGTACTAGGGGTCAGTACTAATTGACCCACAGTACAGGCGGCGGGCTGTGGTTTTCACAGGCGGCTCACTTTTCACAGGAGGTTCACTTTGTCAGCCGCCTGTATTAATCCGCAAAATAAAATCGCGTTTTTAAAATCGAAAAAAAAGAATTAAATTCTGGGACAAGCACAGTATTAATTCGCGTAAAATTCGCAAGTCGCGCATTTTTTCGTGTAAAATTCGCGAAACCGAGACCTCACTCTCGCGCGGTACCCCCTCTACCACTCCACCCATGACTCACTTGTGTCTAGATTCGTTAGTACTTCTTCATATTCTATACTAAACCGAGTGTAAATTGATTGTTTGAGCCACTAAACGAATTCAAATGAAAAAGTTGTGAACTACAAAGTTTCATAACTTTTCGAAACCTACAACTTTCATGTAGCAAGTTTTTTCATCCGAGGTCGTTTACAAAAATTAAAATTTCAAATTTGACACATTCAAACGTAATTTTCGATGACAAGATGATTTCAAATGAAAAAGTTGTGATCTATAAAGTTTGATAACTTTTCGAGATCTACAACTTTTATGTACAAAGTTTTTCCATCAGAGATCGTTTACAAAAATCAAAAAAATTAACTGTACAGGTATTTACACAGGCGGTTCATAATATCAGCCGCCTGTGTAAATGGTTTTACACAGGCGGTTCTCCTGCTGGGTCCCCCTATTTTTTGTACTGACGTCATGAAATTGTGAACCGTCTGTGAAAAAAAACAATGTGCCAGCAAAAATGATTTTTTTAGTAGTGACTATCACTAGTACAAAAAACGTTTTTAGATGTTCACAGGCGGCTCACTCTGTGTGCCGCCTGTGTAATTATTTTTTTTTATTTTAAATTTCAATATTTGCCTCCACTCCACATTGTACTATATTTGTCACAATATATATATAAGATATGCAAACATGAACCATAAAATTGCATCATACATACAACACATGTAAATATTACAGATGTATCCACACGAAATCAAACATCAAGCATAAAATTACATATAATACACGTCATTTCAAGTTATGAGTTCAACCATTTGGTGTTTACATGTCATTTCGTTTCAAGTTTAGACGTGCTAGGTCTGTCAGCGCTCTAAATCCTTCACTTGCTAAATCACCGGCTTCATCAAAATATGCTCCGGTACTTGGAATTATTTCTCTCATAATAAAACCGCACAAGTCTGCTACTATATTTTCCATAGTTTTTGGAGTGAATGACACGTCCTTTCCTTTGCTTCTCGGCTGGAAACAAAGTTTAAAAGCATCATTGACACATGTCCAATATTAATATTTCCAACTTTAATGAGAAAACTTCATACATAGATATTTTTTACCATATTTTTGTCCCTGATGTATCGTCCCCGCTGCCTTATGAACTCACACACATAGTATCCACTGTAGACCGATCCAGGTGGTTGCTTGTGGCACTATGTAATTAATGAGCAAAAGATTAAACTAAAATTGTCATGCCTTGTGTATTATTTATATGATGATATGTGTTCGGACAACTTACCGGATAATGGTGTTGTATCGTCAATGGCACACTAGGATCTGAGCGGGCGGCGTCGACCGGTCCTTTCTGCTTCTTATAAAACCGCCATGCCCTATAGATATCGAATATAAAACACTATAGTTATTTAGAAACTCTAATTCATATAAGTACGGATGCGGTTGCATGTTGGCTCACCTTTCTAAATGAATCAAGAATGTTTGATACGACTAAGGAGGACAATGTAAGGAGTCTAGGACAAGCACCTTCCCTTCGAATGGATATATATAAAAAACAATCCAATGGTCACTGCACGAATAAACGAGTGAGCGACATATGTACTTAGGGTTGTTAACACGATAATTTGAAGTACGTATACGAGGTCACGCTTACCCAAAGTTGTAGGGTGCCAATATAAAATCCCTGTACTTATATCTCAGCATTGCTCTACCGAGATAGAGGGCATATGTGTCCTCGTATTTTCGTTGCAATTCCTTTACAGCTTCTGCAACTTGTTCTGGTGTTTTGTCCTTCTCTATCTTTGCTCTATCTTCATTTGTAAGTACAAATTTGTGCATATTTTCTTGTAACCTGATTGGACTCAGGTAACCGACCATCGTGCCTGTAGTTAACGATCTCTGCTCGTGGTCTTGCAAACTACATACAACATCCACATATTAGAGTTTATCACATTCCAAAATTTAATAATAACAATGTGTGTGCATGAGTGATACTTATAGGCACCAGATTGTAATGAGTTGGACGTCAAGTTTTCTATAGTTCAACAGCAGGTGCATGTCCTCGAAGATAACAAATGCCTCGCTTTTATCCTGGCCAGTAGCAAACATGTCTACTGGTATGTTAACACTAACTGCATGCAGGCCAGCATTCACTGCTCTCATGTACCAGTCATGAAACCTTTTTATCGTCCATGGACCATTTTCAAGCACCGTCCATTGCAGCATAGGCCTCCCGGGCACGTAGTTACTGGGGACATTGACATAATCATCAACCGTTGGCTTTCTTATATCCTGAAGGGTCAATGGTGTATTTGACGGTGGTTCGACATGAACATCGCCACTTGGGGCTTCCTTTGTTGGTGGCACGGCTTCAGTTGCTTGGCCGGCGGCTTCCTTATTCTGTGGCGGTTCGAGCTCAACGACTCGTGTCGTCCGCTGCTTTCCAATCCCTTTCAGAAATAGAACTGTGCCTGCTGCTTTCCCCTTTTTTGGCTCATGGGGAGAAACCAATTTTGGAATTGGAAATTTCTTTGCCTTCTTGGAGGCCGGTGCTTGTGGGGGAGTTTGCTCTGCTTCCTTATGCTTTGGTGGTGGCGGGGAGTTTGCTCTACCTCCTTCTCTGGTGTTGTGTCCTTCTTGGCTGGCGGAGTCTGCTGCTCAGGCATGTTCGTGGTCAGCCCCTCGAGCTCATCCAGCGAGAATGACATATCATGTATTGGGGATGACGACAGTGGCTCATAAATATACGGGGATGCTGGGGCATGCATTGGCGATGCTGGCTGTTGACTTGTTTCGACCTCTTGGGATGCTTGATGGACTTGTGGAGAGGGTGCCGTTGGTGGATCAATCAACCTTACGTACCGTCTCGGCCATTGTATGAAGTTCTTGATTGCTTGTCCAAGCTTCTCTATACCCTCAGAGGCCGGGATGTCGATGAAGTCGTCTTCATATGCACTCTCGACCGTCAACACTTCCACCCTGCAGTATGCATCTTGCATCTCGACACCATGGAACATACGTCTAGGGATGGCATTGCCTGTGGCCACTTGCTTTGTATGTTGATTCCTAAGGCCATATCCAATTAACAATGAGCAAGGCCAAGGTTTATCAATATCGTCAACTGGATAATGGTCCTTATTTGATGTTGACGCTATACTGCTTTGAAAGGGCATAGATTGTGTGGCAGTCTCCTGGCTACCCAAGGGTTGAGCTGGGCCTGGGACACGCTCCATATATGAAGGAGCTTGTGATGTCATCTGTTGAGCAGACACTGCTCCCGCCAACCGCTTCATCACTTCAGGATCAGGGTTTTTAACGAAGTCTTCCATCAAATCCCTAAATTTTTTGGCAGCCTGCTGCTCAAAATAATCCTTCAATTGCTCCTGATGTCGTTCTCTTTTCTTATACATGCCTTTCCACTCTTCACCAAACCCTTCTTTCCAGGTGGTTCTGGATGAGACGCCCCGTACACGACCTGGATGCTCGGGGTTACCTAGAGCAAGGGAAAGGTTGTCCCTCTCCCTCTGTGACTTGAAGGCACCTGTCTTTTCTAGGTTTGTTGCTTCCAATACCTTCTCGGCAACTGGCTTGATCTCATCGGGACAGGAGATCTCATCGCTCTCAGTGTTTGCCTTCCGAGCGCGAAGCCAATTCGCACTTCGTTCTGGCACTATATCTGTCAATGCCAACTTACCCTCTCTCCTCTTTGCTTCGTCTTCTGCCCTCCATTTAGGAATCTTGGTCTTGTATCCGCCAGTGCTGAGGTGGTGGTGATACTTGTTCTTCTTCGCAAGTGCCGAGGCGGCTTGGCTCTTAGCCTTAGACTCGTCGGAGTTTTTCATGACACTGAAACGTGCCCACTGTTCTGCTGTGATAGGGTACCGCTTCATTGAGTCCCGTCCCTTCTGCAGCCACTTTTTATTCATATTGTACCTATAGTTCCAGAACGATATTGCTAACTGCTTCATGACATGACCCTTGACCAAACCTTCTGTTCCCTCCGGTAAAATAAACTTAGTGCACAATCGAGTCCAACAATTCGTCCTCTTTACTTCAAGCACCATACTCCAATCACTCCAGGTGATATCAAATTCTTCCTTTACTAACCATCCAATGGCGGCCCTAAATTTGGGTAGCGCCTCTAGAGGTGCTAAGGGTTCTCCGCTCGGGCTAATCTCTGTAATCTTATAAACTTCTTCTGGAAATCTATTCCTTCCTCTATCTCCTCGTGCTCGATCACTCTTTTTCTGTGTACTTCTTCGCTCGGAGGAGGTCCCGGTCGTTTGAGGCGCTGTGTCCTTATGAACATCTTGTGACTCTACCTCCATTTCGGCAACAACTTGAGAGAACACCTCCTATCAATTCAATTGTTAGGTACATACATACACATGCATTATTCTCTCGTATAGACAATCTATGAGCATATATACCTCATCATCATTTGGCTCAGCTTCAGGCTCGTAATTAGGGTCACGTTCCAACTCAAGACGGGCCTTCTTAGCTCTAGGAGATTCACGTGGTGATACGCTCGGGCTCCTATAAGGTTCGGATCCAGCGGAGTCAGATCCAGGTGTACCAACCTGGGCATCGGCCTGCTCAGCGTTTGATGGAGTACTCATCTGCATGGAATATAAGTATAAAAATGGATGTAAACTAAATTAACTAAGTAAACTAACTCTAATTATGCATGAAATATAAGTATTAACATGAAATATAAGTATTAACATGGAGAAAACACTAACTTAAAAAAGTATTAACACTAAACTAACTAACTAAATTAACTAAGTAAACTAACTAAAATAACTAAGTAAACTTAACTAATTATGCATGAAATATAACTACACTAACTAAACTTAACTAACTAAATTATGTATGAAATATAACTAACTATGCAAAAATGATTTTTCTACTAGAGTTATATTTAACTACTAGAGTTATATTTAACTTAACTAATTATGCATGAAATATAACTAAACTAACTAAACTTAACTAACTAAATTATGCATGAAATATAACTTACTATGCAAAAATGATTTTTCTACTAGAGTTATATTTAACTACTAGAGTTATATTTAACTTCACTTAACTAATTATGCATGAAATATAACTAAACTAACTAAACTTAACTAACTAAATTAACTAATTAAAAAAACTAATAAACTAATTAACTAATTAAAAACTAATAAACTAAACTAATTAAATTAACTAATTAAAAAAAACTAAATTAACTAACTAAATTAACTAATTACTAAATTAACTAACAAAAACTAATAAACTAAACTAATTAAAAAAACTAAATTAACTAACTAATTAACTAATTAAATTAACTAATAAAAACTAACTAAATTAACTAATTACTAAATTAACTAACAAAAACTAATAAACTAAACTAATTAAATTAACTAATTAAAAAAACTAAATTAACTAACTAATTAACTAATTATTAAATTAACTAATTAAATTAACTAATAAAAACTACATAAATTAACTAATTAAAAAAACTAAATTAACTAACAAAATAAACTAAACTAAACTAATTAAATTAACTAATTAATAACTAACTAAATTAATTAATTAAAAAAACTAAATTAACTAACTAAATTAACTAAACTAACTAATAAACTAAACTAATTAAATTAACTAATTAAAAACTAACTACATTAACTAATTAAAAAAACTAATTAAAAAAATCAAATTAACAAATTACTAATAAACTAATTAACAAATTACTAATTAACTAATTAACAAATGAAACTAAACTAACTAACAAAAATAACCAATCAAAAATAACAAAAATAACAAAAATGAAATTAACAAATTAAAAAAAAGGACCTCTCGGGCCTCGGCGGTGGAGTAGCGGCGGTGCCGTGGCGGAGCGATCGGAGCGGGGATCGGCGCGCGGCGGCGGTGGAGCAGCTCGGCGGTGGCGGTGGTGGCGAAGCGTGCCTCTCGGCGGTGGAGCAGCACGGCGCGCGGCGGCGGCAATGGCGGCGGCGGTAACGCGGTGGAGCAGCGGCGGCGGTGGAGCAGTGGCGGCGATGGAGCAGCGGTGGCGGAATGGAGCAGCGGCGCGTAGGCGGACGGCAATGGCAGCGGCGGCGGTGGTCAATATGGCCCGCCTGTACTAATACATTAGTACAGACGGCGGTCAATGACGCCCGCCTGTACTAATACATTAGTACAGGCGGCCCTCGTTGACAGCCGCCTGTATTAATGATTTTTCCATTTTTAGTTAGTTAATTTAGTTAGTTTATTTAGTAATTAGTTAAATTAGTTAGTTAATTTAGTTAGTTAATTTAGTTAGTTTAGTAATTAGTTTTTTTCCTTTATTTAGTTTAGTTAGTAACTAATGGTATGTTAATTAGGGTTAGTTATTAGTTCATGTACTTAATTAGGGTTTGTGGATTAATTTAGTTAGTGTTTATTAGTTAGTTTATTTAGTTAGTTTATTTAGTAATTAGTTAACTTAGTTAGTGTTTACTAATAATAGGTTTGTTAGTTAACTTAGTAAGTAATTAAAGGCTTGTTTAATAGGCTTAGTTATTATTTCATGTACTTAATTAGGGTTTGTGGATTAATTTAGTTAGTTTTATTAGTTAGTTTAGTTAGTTATTAGGTTTAGTTATTATTTCATGTACTTAATTAAAAGCTTGTTTATTTAGTAATTAGTTAATTTAGTTAGTTTATTTAGTTAGTTTATTTAGTAATTAGTTAATTTAGTTAGTGTTTACTAATAATAGGTTTGTTAGTTGACTTAGTAAGTAATTAAAGGTCATTTGTTCCCTTTATTTAGTTTAGTTAGAAATTAAAGGCTTGTTTAATAGGGTTAGTTAATATTTCATGTACCTAGGGTTAGTAAATAATATAGAATCCAGAGTTAGAAAATAATATCATAGTCCAAAGGTATACAACAAAGGGAAATGTAAACATCTGCTTAATAAGAAAGAGTAGCATTAGGTACAAATGATAAGTGGTACATTAATTAGTTACATGATAAACAATCTAGCGTGCTACAGTCCTTCCTTGTCCATCATGGCGCACCTAGGGCAAAGAGGTTTGCGGGATACTTTTCTCCACATTTTTGATCTTTTCTTCAAAGTTTGTAAAAGAGACATCTCGCTGAACTGATTAACATCCTCTAAATCCATTACACCATCAACTCCTACAATTTGTTGCTTTCTAGGGATTGCTACGTGCTTTGACTTTTGGGTACTTTTTTTTCATTCATAGATAGAATTTGTTCCACATAGAACACCTGTGCGACACGGTTAGCAAGGATCCACGGATCATCTTTGTAACCTACTTTACTTAGATCAAGAACTCTTTGGCCATAGTTATCCACATTGACATGTTTATCTTGAACCCATCGACATCGGAACACTGGAATCTGCAGGCGTTGACCATATTCAATCTCCCATATGTCATCAATGAATCCAAAGTATGTAGTTTCTTCACCAGTTGTATCATCTACAGCCTCACATCGAACGCCACTATTCTGGGCCATGCGCTTGGTGTCCCTAAAACTGGTGGAAAATGTGAAGCCACTAATGTCATAGCTCTGCCATGATATGACCTGGCTTGATGGTCCAGATGCTAAAATCTTGATGGTTTCTGATTCATCTGTCATGTCCAAATTCTTGCCATGCGGTGAACCGACTCTTGTGTTCCTTATGTACCCAATCATTTGTGCATCCTGGATTCTCCTCACGAAGCTCTTTCATGTGCTGCTTGGTGAATGGGTCCATTATTATGAGTTGTTGTAGTATGCTGTAGTGTACCTCTAGGACTATGTTGTAATCTGGCGGGATGAATGATTTCCGTCCCATCCTCCCTCGTCCACCAAGCCTTCCCTCATGTCGCAACGGAGGCAAACCAATTGATACCTGGTCTTTTAGGAGATTATTACATAATGGTCCTCCAGACTCAATGGACTCTTCTGTAGTGTATGCCTCTATCATGGAACCCTCCAGATGAGCACGATTTGCCATATAGCCATTCAATATTGACATGAAACGCTCATACGTCCACATTTCATGGAAATACATGGGGCCCAATGCCTCAATTTGAGGCACCAAATGAACAATAAGGTGTACCATGATATCAAAGAATGATGGGGGAAAGCACATCTCCAACTGGCTCAATGTCTCTGCAGCAAATTTCTGTAGGGACTCTAACTCATCACGGATAATTACCTTCTCAGATATCTTATTGAAGAAGTAGCACAACCGTGTGATTGCCATCTTTAAAAACACTGGATTTATAGCCCTGATGGCAATAGGAAGAAAAGTGGTCAGCATTACATGACAATCATGTGAGTTATAGTTGGTGAGTGTAAGGTCTTTCATCGAAACAAGACTCCTTATGTTGGAGCAGAAACCAGATGGAACTTTTAAATTCTTCAACCACACACACATTGCATGTTTCTCATCTCTGTTCAGGTTATAGCTTGCTGCCGGTAGATGGTACTTCCCATTCTCTAGGAGTACAGGGTGAAGTTCTTTTCTGATCTTTAAATGTTGCATGTCCAAACGTGAATTGAGACCTTCCTTTGTCTTGCTCTTTATGTCTAGCAAAGTTCCAACTACGATGTCAAACACATTCTTCTGAACATGCATACCATCGATCGCATGTCGTACGTCTAAGTCTTTCCAGTACGATAAGTACTGAAAGAAAATAGACTTCTTCTTAAATGTGTCCCCCTCATTTGCCTTCACAACCTTTCTTGGTTTCCCATCTTTGGTCTTTTTTCCAAACACAAACTTGACATTCTCAACTATCTTATACACTCTGTGCCCTTTACTATAACCTGATGGAGCAGTAAATTTTGATTCATCCGTATTGTCAAAGTACTTATTCATCTTTTGTAAGCGGTACTTATGGCCTGCCGGTAGCCACCTCCTATGCCTCATGTACACTATCTTGTTAGATGAAGGAAGAGACACGTGTCATGTTCCATCTATGCACTCTACACAACCAACCTTTCCCTTGAACTGGCCTGATAATGAGAAGAGAGCAGGATAATCATTAATTGTGACAAAAATAATTGCTCTCAATGTGAATGTCTCTTTGCGGAACGCGTCGATCATTTTGACACCCACTTCCCATAGTATTTGCATCTCTTGCATTAAGGGCTCTAGAAATACATCCATATCAACTCCAGGTTGTGTAGGTCCAGAAATAAGAATGGTTAGCAAAAGATATTTTATTTTTTGACTCCACCACGAAGGAAGATTGTATATTGTCATGATCACTGGCCATGTGCTGTGCGTGCTGCTCCTCTCGGCAAATAGATTCATTCCATCAATACTCAGAGCAAACCTTACATTTCGTGGGTCCTCAGCAAAGTCTGGATATTTCTTATCGAATTCTTGCCATTGCTTTGCATCGGCTGGATGTCGTAACTTTCCATCATCTTTCCTTTCATCAGAAGCATGCCAGGTCATAAGTTCTGCATCATCAGGGTTTGCAAACAAACACCTCAAACGATCAACCACAGGGAGATACCATATCACTAATGCAGGAATTCTTCTCAACGCATAATAGTCCACTTCGATATTGCTAGTGGGCTTTGAACGTTTGTCTTGTTGAGTCTTTGTTTGCGTCTTCTTTCGCTTCCTCCCTGAAGAAACATAGGATGTATTCCCTTCCTCTTGATAATCTTTATTCGTCTTGTACCTACTAGCACCGCAGTTTGGACAACTGTCTAAGTCTTTATACTGATCACCCCGATATAGGATACAATGATTTCTACATGCGTGGATCTTCTCAACACCCATTGTAAGTGGACTGACTAGCTTCTTTGCATAGTACGTGTTAGCAGGCACTCTGTTCTCCTTAGGAAGAAGGTCTCCAAGTACACGCAATAAATCATTGAAACTAGCATCGGACCAACCATATCTAGCCTTAATCGTCAAAAACTGAAGAACAGCCCGTAGTGTCGACCGCTCTTTGGTACAACCTTTCGACTCGTCGTACAAAGGCTCTTCTGCTGCCTTCTTCAAGGCTTCCATTCGGTTCATGAAGAATATTGATGGATCCGCACAACGGTTCATTATCGCCTCTAAAAAATCTGCATCTTCAATGGCATCAGTGTTAACATGCTGAGTTTCATTAACATCGGACGTAGAATTATGAGTTTGATTGACATCTGGCATAACATGATGGGTTTCATTGATATCTGGCATAACATCACATTCATTGAGATATGGCATTGGACCCTCCACATTGATGTTACTTGCAGTGTTGTCAGTTGTCCGCATATAAGGTGTAGAACTACCCTCACCATGTTTTATCCAAATCAAGTAGTCCTCCACAAATCCTCTGTAAACCAGATGAGAAGTGATTGCTTCCACATTGTCAAATACCACAATATTTTTACAGTCTGCGCATGGACAACATATGTGCTTCGCCCTTGTTCTCTTAGCATGTATCTTCACGGCATCAATAAATTTTTGGACCTCCACTACATAAGATGGGTCTAATCTTGATAAGTTGTACATCCATAATGACCTCTCCATATTTATCTGTAGTTAGGAAAATATTGTATGTCACTCTAAAAACAAAATGAAAATAATCCCTCATAACTAAGATTCTATCCTCCATCAATTAAATAGATATGAAAACCTACCTCTTACTGTTGACACAAAAAGCGTCAGATCTGTGAACACCTCGGGCTATTACCAAAGCTCGATGTCGAGGGCGTGCCAGTCGATTTGACCAATCAATCGACAAGGATGATAACTATGACAAGCTGAACGAGACGACAGCGATGCGCCCGGACGTCAAGGCTCAGATTGATCACGGATAACTAGAGCAGAGCTAGACGAGGCAAACAGCGATGCGCCCGGATTGCCAAAGCCTAGAGGTACTCCCAAGCGGAACTAGCAAGGATTTTGACGGAGATCAGGGTGATGCAGCCCGTCGAAAGCTTGAAGAACTCGTTAAACTATAACTAATGCATAATAAAGGTAAATTGCGGTAAAAGTAAGATAAAAAGTAGAATTGGTTTGTTTTTAATTGGATTCATTTTTTATTCCAAAGCCCTCGGGCTCATATTTATACTCCCGCATGGAGAGTTGTACAAAGACACGACACATATCTTTCCTAAAAACAAATTCCTACTTTAAAGGAAACTGACTCGCGCAGGAGCCGGATAACAATATTTATTCCCTAAACAAACACACCTATTTTAAAGGAAAATAAGCGACCCATGCAAGAGTCGGATGCAAACCACTATATTAATACTGGTACAGAACACCAGTTTCCTTATACTCTTCGATGGAAACTTTCCATCGGCAGATCTCTGCAACTTCCTTCTTTGATCACCGGTAGTCTTCCGCTGCCACCAAGTGCTAAATCACGCCCATCGGCATCGGTAGTACTTTTCCGATCGGCAATTGGCAGCATCTTCTTCATCGGCAATCGGCAACCATCTTCCATCGGCAATCGGCAACAAGCCTTTATCGGCAATCGGCAAGACCCCTTCATCGGCAATCGGCAAAGACTCCTCATCGGCAATCAGTTCCAGCAAGACTTCACCGATTTGGTCGACAAGGCTCATCAGCTTCCATCGGCAAAACTCATAGCACCCTCCCATCGGCATTATCAACTTCTGATACCGATGGAGAACGGCCACTGACCAGTCAAGCCTCAGCCCATTTGACACGTGTCGAAAAACGGTGTCAACACTTACAGAATTTACAAAATAAAAAATTTAAATAATTATTTAAACTTATTTTTATAATTATAAGAATTAATTAAACGGAGATGGTATCTTGATTAACAAACCCTAAGTATAAGCAAAACTAAGAAACCCTAATTAACAAACCCTAAGTACATGAAATACTAACTAACCCTAATTAATAAGCCATTAATTACTAACTAAATTAATTAACTAACTCTAAGTACATGAAATATCTAACCCTAAGTAATAAACCATCAATTACTAACAAAAATTATTGAAAAACCTAAGCTACATGAAATAATAACTAACCCTATTTAACAAACCCTAAGTATAGACAATAATAACTAACCCTAATTAACAAAACATTAACTACTAAATTAATTCATAAACCCTAAGTATTCTATTACCTAGATCTACTCACAAGAATTCTAAAAAGTATTTATTTTCTATAATCCGAGCAAGATACAATTTACTATGAATTTACAAAAAAAAATAGCTAAAACTCTCTCTCTTGCCCTAGCTATGAACCCTAACCCTAGATTTAGAGCACCTCCAATTCAAGAATTGAACCAAAGAATCACTAAAAAAATGGCGGCAACAACACTAACTAACCTTTTGGAAGTTTTTCACCAAAGAAATGAAGTTCAAAACATCCCCCCCTTGGAATAGCCACCTCTGTGTCGGACACTGTGCACACAACACGGGAGTAACTGTTCTTGTCTAGAGGTGGAAGAAGGGAATTTATTGCAGCATTAACACAGGCGGTTGGTAAGGAGGACCGCCTGTGTAAATACCCCTGTAAATACCCCTATATTTACACAGGCGATTGATAATGTCAGCCGCCTGTGTAAATGTTATTTACACAGGCGGCTGACGTTATCAACCGCCTGCACAGGCGGCTGACATTATCAACCGCCTGTATAAATATAGGTATTTACACAGACGGTAGAGATAGGAGAGCCGCCTGTGTAAATGGTTTTACACAGGCGGTTCTCTTGCTGGGCCCACCCTATTTTTTGTACTGGCGTCATGAAGTTGTGAACCGTCTCTGAAAAAAAAAGACGTGGCAGCAAAAATGATTTTTCTACTAGTGTATAACATTGTTTTCCCCCTATAGTATACTCATTCGCTTGTGAATGTTGGAGGACTGAATGATATATTCCTTTATCTAAATAAATAGTTGTTTGCCTCAAAGGAGCCTTGGTGACTATTTACCTCATGTGCGTGCATTAGGTGGATGTTAGCACTTGCAATGCACTTAAGCACCTCACAGATATAACATTTTATCATTAATATTAGCTCCTTCTAGAAACCCATTTCATCATAAATTTGAAGTTAAGATGATAAGCTATAAAAGGTGCAAAAGAAACCGGAAAGATGGTCTGCATGTAATTCAGGCCTATAGTATCTACATGCCTATATGACGCTAGTACCACCACTGCAACCTTGTCCAAATGCAGACTTTGGGTTCAGTAGTATGAATTTCAGAAGCACTTGTCTGCAAGAAGAGAAGTGGTTCATTACTTAAATCTAGTGGAACATACAGAACTAACATAAGTCAATCCAATTAGAAATGTAAACAGTGTTCGCGAAAAAAAGAAATGTAAACAGTGGACTAAATTAATCCAGTTAGAAATATAAACAGTGGACAATGGCGTAGTTACTTCAGGGGAAAGGATGGAATCGAATATAAGTTGTTCACTTCCATACATTCTGATACAGTTCACGAATAAAGCTTTTCGAGGGATCACTCTTCCAAAAGGTAGAGGATAATACATTCTGGTCCGGTTCATGGATAATAAAATGTTCTACAACCAAAGAGCTAGATGACGTAATTGTAACACCCAAAGTTTGATTTGAATTTCAAATAATAGAAAATGATTTAATTTTGGAATTGTGTGAGCATTTCATTTAGTGGATTATTAAAATTCTTGCAAATAAAACTTATTCTAGTTTAGAAACATGTTGACGCATTCATGCAGTTGCATATTTTCTTTGAGTGTTTGAATTTTCAAAACTCATTTTTTTTCAAATGGTTTCAAATTTGTTTTTGAAATGATTTTGGAAAAGAGAAATAAAAAGAAAAAGGGAATGGGCTTGATCTCTCTCTCCCTTTCTGTTTCAGCCACCAACCCAGCCCACCTCACTCCCTCTCCCGTTTCTTCTACGCGGCCCAGCAGAGGCCGGCCCAACCGGCCACTCCCTTCCCTCTCTCCTCCTATCACTGACACCGTGGGGACCACATGTCGGCGCCGAGTTCTTCTCTCTGTTCTCCTTCTCTCTCTCTGACCAGTGGCTCCCGACTGTCGGCGCAAACCGCCAACACCCGCACCCTCTCTCTTCCGCTGACCGACCGACCCCACGCGTCAGCGCCATCTTCCCCAACCTCCCCCGCTCAGTTCGGCCGCGTGCGCGTGGATGAGCACGACGGGTCCGGCAACCGTCCGCGCGTGCCCCGCTCCCACTCCCCGCACTTCGGCCACGATGCCGCAACGGCACCGCGCGTCCCGTGCCTCTGCTCTGCGCTATAAAGCCGAGTGCCGCGCCCCTGTTGTTCCCCTTTCCCATCTGAAATCCCCGAGCCGCCGTCGCCGCTGTGGTCGCAAGGAAACCGCGCCGGAGCCGCAATCCGTCTCGGTGAGCTCTGTTGTGTAACCGCGAACTCCCCGTGAATCTCCTGAGTCTAATTTCTCTCTCTGTCGTCGCTTCGGTGGGCACAGAACACGTGTCGCGAACGCGGAGCTCTCGGACGCCGCCGCGACGCCGACCGCCGCTCTTCGCCGTCAAGCCATCCCGAGCCATCTCCATCCTAATTGAAGTCGCGGTGAGCCTCGCCTTCACTTCTTATCCCTCCCTGAGCTTTTAATTCGGCGAATTGCGCCCTCCGTGGCACTGGCCGCGTGCGAACCGTGCCGCCGGCCATGGCGCCACAGCGGGCAGCACACACCGGCCGTTTTCCATCGCGTCCGAGCACCTCACGAGCACCGCACTGGCACGCCGCACGTTCCTAGGCCCTCAATTTGGGTTCTAGCACGTTGTGCTGTCTCGGCCGCGTACTCAGATCGAGTTCGATCATGGCGCCGCCGCGGACGTCTCTGTTCCGGTGACACACAGCCTCAACCGAACCCACCCTCGCACTCGCACGGACCTGTAGATGGTTTTTGTGCAATTGGTTGAACCCGCGGTAGTCGGAAACGTCATCCCCGCGTTTGCCGGCGAGCCAAAGCCGCCGGGATCCATGGCGCCATCGTTATTTGCCTCCCCGCGTTCAACCGAGTGCACCATGGGCTTCGCCTCGTTCCCCTCTTTCTTCCCATGCAGTCAGTGATCGAAACGGGCGCCGGACGAGCTTTTCCGGTGCAACTCCGGCGAGCTCGGCAGTCTGTAGACATGGCGCCGCCGCGTCGTCTCTGCTCCGGCCGCCGTTCCCCCTCTCTCTTCCTTGGATCTGCTCTGAGCCGGCCATTTCCCGATCTGCGGTCAGGATTAGATCAGCGAAGGGGTATGAACCCCGGTCCACGGTGGACCGGTGGACCTCGGCCGCTCTCGGGTGCACGCACTGTGCCGTGGACCGCCCTATCCCAAGCCGCCGCGTGGCAGGTCAGTTGACCCCGCGTCACAGCGTTCGCGCATTTCCAAGAATACGCTTTCCCAGTCAAGACACGCATTCTTTCTCGGGTTATTCCAAGAATGGAAATCTGGTATTTACAATTTTGCCACTGCAATAATTTGTTTATAAAGTCTTCATTTTAACTCCGATTTGGACGATTCGAGTTGCGTTAGGTTCGTAATGAAATTCTCTACATGTTAAAACATCTGTTGTTCATGTTTGAATTATTTAATTTCCATGATAATTCAAATACTAAAAATGCTCCTAGAGAACTAGTTAAATTCCTATCTTTTGCGTTTTAAATCTGATTTTCGTGAAATTCGTGTTGAAATGATCGTAGCAATGCGTAGTATCTTTTTATAAACCTTTTAACTCTATTTATTGTTATTGGTGTACTGTTCTAATATTAGTCTGGTTTGCTTTGTATGTATGCAATTGGGATGCGTGTTGTTGCAATGTCTTGATCGAGTTCAGGCAGTGAGGAGTTTGTTGGTGATCAAGAATTCTTTGATCATGAGTGTTTTTACCAGCAGGACTTTGAGAACCAAGGCAAGTATAGCATGGGACATTCCTTGTTATCCTATTCACTATAATTATCATTTCATGTGCATGTGTTAATTTGATACCCGTAGTTTAATTCCCTAGAGTTGAAACCCTTTACCTTGATTCCATTGGTATTGCATATGGGTAGATGGCTAGTGCTTTACATAAATGAATACTTGATCCCTGCCAAATGTTGAAATGCTATGAATGAATTGGTGATCTTGTTATGGCAATTGGAACATAACCCTTTTAATAACTCACTGTTGGCAAAAGCTGGGACTGACAGTGCTACCGTGGGAGCTACATGGCTCTGGCTTTAACTTAGTAGTAGGCTCTTTTCTAGCTCGTTAGCGGTTACCCGAAAGGGCGCATTAGGCTCTTGCCGAGCTGGTTATAGTGCGGCCTCTGTCCGAGTTTGAGCGTAGGCTGCGGGTCGTTATGCTACTCGGAAGGGGAGCTCTATCGCCCCTTGCCAATCCTAGCGGCCCTAATCTTGTTAGACGAGATACTATGAAAGGTTTCATAGTGAACCCCGCCCACTCACCTTGGCAGTGTTATGGGAGTAATTAACCCGGGCAATCGGGGCATCACGACTCACGGGTAAAGATGCACAACCTCTGCAGAGTGTTAAAACTGATATATCAGCCGTGCTCACGGTCACGAGCGGCCCGGAAAACCGATGGTTTAATTAATTAACCTGACCAACCTTTATGTTCCTGTTGTCACCACTTTTATGATGATTATGATTCTTTAAACTTTGGCAGTGGTATAAGTGGGATCATATGGGGCTTAAGCATAACCTGATGATACTGGTTAATAAAACTTTGACCAACTAAAAGTGCTAAATGCAGTAAACCAGTGTCAGCCTTTTGAGCTTCATAACCCCATGTTATACTGTTGAGTACGAGTGTACTCATGCTTGTTTTCTTTTCAAATTTGGATAAAAATCCCGGATGGGGAACAGAAGCTGGAGGCTATGAGGAGTTTCCCGAAGACTTCTAGGCTTGGTCAACCAGTTGACCTTTCCCTGTGGAATGGAGCCACAAGAGCTAGTTTATCTTACTCGTTTTATTTATTCTTGTAATGGATATATGTTCGATATGTATTAAACTCTGTGATGGTACTCTGTAATTTGTGAACTTATGTGTGGATTATTCCTGGGCACACATAATGTTATGCATCCTATTTCGTCCTTGAAATTTGGGTGTGACAAATTGGTATCAAAGCTTGAGTTGACTGTAGGACGCAAGCCTAGGTAGCAATGGTCGTTTTAGGATCCTTTGCTTCTATATTTTACTGCTTTCCATCTTGCTCTTGTTATTTACAAAATTTATATGCTTCTATGCCTTTATCCTATTATTTAAAATGTTGTTCTAATTGAGTTTAAATAAAAATTCTGTAGATGCCGCCTGTCACGAGGTCCCGTCGTCTGAGCACCAGCAGCTACTTGGCTCAGTTCACTTCCCAGACTTCTCAGCCAGTGGTGGACATCTCAGATGATGAGATGGTGACTGAGACCGAGGAGGACCCGGAGGAGGAGCACGTGTTGGTAGAGGACGTCAACACGGAGGACGAGCAGGAGTGGATGGACGTCAACCTTGCAGCACCAGCTCCACCCCCAGCTCCTACACCGGTTGCTTCAACAGCCCCTACACCAGCCGCTACACCGTCGCCTCTGCCTTCACCGACTCCTGCACCACTTCTCTCACCAGCACCAGCACCTCCTCTGGCGACACCACCAGAGGACGAGCAGCCTGGATGGACTGAGGAGCAGTACTATAAGTACCCTGCTCCAGCGGCTTACTTCCACAACCTGCTGTTGAAGGTGTTGGAGGAGTACTATCCTGAGATGGATACCTCAGTAAGGTATCTAGTTTCTGAGTTCTCACATCCTCAGGAAGCTAGCTACTGGAAGGCTCAGGTGGTAGTCTCTGTCTGGAATGAGGCACATGACAGCCTGAAGGTGGAGACTGTCCATGGTCACATAGCCAGGAGGGCTATTGACAAGGACAACATGGAGAATGTTGCGGAGAACGCCTACATCTACTATCATGGAAGGCGTTACACAGCCATGCAGAATGATGCCTACAGATTCCTGCCCCGATTTGACACCAGGTTCAACACTTGGTCGATCCAGAACCCCCTTGACCCTGGCTCTACCCTAGACACAACAGTCAGGCACCTCAATGAGCTCCAGGGTGTCAATGAGAGGTTACAGGAGGAGTTGCATGGCGAGCAGCAGTCAGTGGCTCGTTTCCAGAAGATGATAGATGATCTGAGGGCCCAGCTGAACATGGCCCCGATGTATGAGAAGAAGCCACCCAACCACATCATGACTGATGAAGCTCCATAGATGTTGAAGTATTTTCCCTTTGTAATAAGCGTAGTAGTGCGAGTCTGTTTAGTTTGGTGATCTTTGAACTTGATGTCTTAATGATTATATTTACGAACTTGTTTGATTTGGATCTTTGGTTGATTGATAGTGTGAGAGATTGTGGGCCTGTCCACAAGTCTCACAGGTTTAAACATTAGGATAATGTTTGTTAATATATTAGTGGGTTGATCTTATCTCTCTTCTCCTGTGTTGTTTTTCTGAAGCAGTCTCTGTTCTTTGCTTTATATCTCCAAATCAGTAAAGTCAATGTTGATGGAACTCTCACACCAGTTAGTAGACTTCTGTATCTTTCCAACACCACCTGAACCAACCCCATACCTGTTCTAAGCTAAGAGTTTTGCTGTTGCAAGTCAGTCTTTCAGCGCAATCTGTGAACCTGAACAGATCTGGTTGTTTCGAGTTTTTGACAAATAAATATACGGAATCTGAAAATCTTGTGAACATGAAAGTTGTAGAGAACTCTCTGATCTTTCCAGTCATAAAAGCAGAATTCCCATTTGAGTTCCAGAACTTGAGATATGAACTGTTTACTGCACGGCTGTTGTAAAATCATGCACAGAAAATTTCAGTTTGACATAGACATGTCATATGCATTACAAAGTCACTAAACCCTACATCTTTGCTGAAAAACAGATGGACGACAGGGGTGCTAGAGTTCGTGGCCGTGGACGTGGCCGTGGACGTGGAGTTCCTGTCAATTCGCCACCACCACCGCCAACACCACCGCCTATTGTCCCTGCTGTATCAGTGGAACAACTGATGGGTATGCAGGCACAGTTGATGCAAGCTATGATGCATCGCCTGGACAATGAACCTGTTGGAGTTCTACCTCCAGTCCAAGTGAGGGTCAAGCGAGGAGAGTTCATGAAGGGAAGACCTCCCGTCTTCACCCACGCATCCGACCCATTGGATGCAGATGACTGGCTCCGAGCTGTGGAAAAGCAGCTGAACATAGCACAGTGCAACGACACCGAAAAGGTGTTGTATGCCTCTGGACAGTTACAAGGAGCAGCCCAAGATTGGTGGGAGTCCTTCCAATACAGACGCCCTGATGATGCTCCTGGGATCAGTTGGTAGGAATTCAGAGAGGAATTCAGATCATACCATATTCCAGAAGGTATGATGGAGTTGAAGCAAGAGGAGTTCAGATCTCTCAAGCAAGGCTCTATGACAGTGGCGGAGTACCGTGACAAGTTTGCCCAATTGTCACGTTATGCTCCACATGAAGTGGCAAGGGATTGCGACAAGCAACGTAGATTCCTGAAGGGCTTGTATGATGGTCTGCAGCTTCAGCTCATGTCCAATGAATACCCCAACTACCAGAGCTTGGTGAGCCGTGCTATTGTGATTGACAATAAGCGTTGGGAAATGGAAACAAAGAAGAGGAAGCTACAGGGTCAGGCTTCAAGCAGCAACACTCGTCCTCGACCCTATCCACGGCAGAGTTTCCAGCAGAGAAGCCAAGGGCAGTCCAACCAGTGGAACAGAGGTCAGTTTCCTCAGCGCAATCAGTTCCAACAACGCCCTCAAGGCCAGCAGCAGTATGGAGGCCAGCGCCCACCTCAGCAGGATTCTAATCAAGTTCAGCGTCAGGGGAATCCAAATGCTCTGGCATTGAAGAACAACAACCCCAACAACAGTAACACAACAAGTGTTTCCATTGTGGGAAGGAGGGGCATATGTCTTACAATTGCCCTGAGAAGCAGAACCAGCAAGCACCCCAGAACCAGAACAACCAGCAGAAAGGAAGGTACCAACCACCTCCAAACACTGGAAGAGTGAATCATGTATCTGCTGAAACCACTCAGGAGGCACCGGAGGTTATGATGGGTACGTTTAATGTCAACTCATTCCCCGCTACCGTACTCTTTGATTCTGGTGCTTCCCATTCTTTCATATCTGAAGCTTTTGTTAGAATGCATAGTATATCTTTGCGTGCAATGAAAAATCGTATGCAAGTAAATTCACCAGGGGGTAGCATACCAGCTTCTGTTTGGAGTCCTTCCACTAGACTTACCCTAAGGGGGGTAGACTTTGAAGTGAGTCCAGTGGTGATACCCACAGCTGGAATAGATCTGATTGTGGGAATGGATTGGATGAAACAACATCGAGCTGTGATTCAGTGTCAAGAGAGATGTGTTGTTGTGACATCACCTAATGGGGATAAGATGTGTGTTGAAGTAGAGATGCAAGCAACACCAAAAGTCACCCTGAACCAGTTATCTGGAGATGCCTTTAATGAGGAACAAGTGGTGGAAGAATTTCCGGATGTGTTTCCCGAAGAGTTACCAGGTATGCCACCTGATCGTGATGTTGAGTTTCTTATTGAACTTCTACCTGGTACTGCTCCCATAGCTAAAAGACCATATAGAATGGGGTAAAAGAATTAGAAGAACTTAAGAAACAAATTAGTGAATTACAAGAAAAGGGTTTTATTCGCCCTAGTTCTTCACCTTGGGGAGCACCAGTTATATTTGTGGATAAGAAAGATGGTACTAGGAGAATGTGTGTGGACTACCGTTCTCTTAATGAAGTTACCATCAAGAATAAATATCCCTTACCCAGAATAGATGACTTGTTTGATCAGTTGAAAGGTGCATGTGTGTTCTCTAAAATAGACCTCCGCTCTAGATATCACCAATTAAAAATCCGAGCGGCGGACATACCTAAGACAACCTTTACCACAAGATATGGGCTATATGAGTATACAGTTATGTCTTTTGGGTTGACTAATGCACCTGCGTACTTCATGTACATGATGAACAAGGTGTTCATGGAGTTTTTGGACAAGTTTGTGGTAGTGTTCATAGATGATATCCTAGTCTTCTCTAAAACAAAATAAGAACATGCTGAACATCTGAGGATGGTTTTGCAAAAGCTCAGAGAAAATCAGTTGTATGCCAAGAGAAGCAAATGTGAGTTTTGGTTAGGAGAAGTGTCTTTCTTGGGTCACGTGGTCTCTAATGGACGTATAGCAGTAGACCCAAGTAAGGTGCGAGATGTTCTAAACTGGAACCCTCCAACCAATGTTACTGAAATCCGTAGTTTCCTGGGTTTAGCAGGATACTATAGGAGGTTCATAGAAGGGTTTTCAAAGCTAGCAAAACCAATGACAGCTCTGCTAGAGAAAAGTGCCAAGTTTGTGTGGTCTGATAAATGTCAAACAAACTTTGAGGAGTTGAAGAAAAGGTTGACCACAGCCCCAGTACTGACTTTACCAGATCTGAACAAGAGTTTCTCAATCTACTGTGATGCCTCTCGTCTTGGTCTTGGATGTGTGCTTATGCAAGAAGGAAAAGTTGTGGCATATGCATCCAGGCAATTGAGGAAGCACGAGCTGAATTACCCCACTCATGACTTGGAATTGGCAGCAGTGGTTCATGCTCTAAAGATATGGAGACATTATCTAATAGGGCATAGGTGTGATATCTATACAGATCATAAGAGTTTGAAATACATTTTCACTCAGTCAGATCTGAATCTGAGGCAGCGTCGTTGGCTCGAGCTGATCAAAGATTATGAGTTGGAAGTACATTATCATCCAGATAAGGCCAATGTAGTGGCCGATGCACTAAGCAGGAAGAGTTATGCTAATGCTTTGAGAATGAGGCTTATGCCTGCTGAATTGTGTGCTGATATGGAATCTCTTAATTTGGGATTTACCCTTAATACCATGGAGATAACCATAGAACCCACCCTGGAACAAGAGATACGCAAGGGTCAGTTGGAAGATCCGAGACTGAAAGAAACTGCAGAGAATATAGTGCTAGGAAAAGCACCAGGTTTCAGGATGGATAATGATGGAACTTTGTGGGTTGGAAAGAGAATATGTGTTCCCGAAGTAAAGTCTATCCGTGATGCCATACTTCGAGAAGCACATGATTCATCTTACTCTATACATCCTGGAAGTACTAAGATGTACCTAGATCTAAAGGAAAAGTATTGGTGGTATGGATTAAAAAGGGATGTAGCAGAATATGTGGCCTTGTGTGACACATGTCAAAGAGTAAAGGCAGAACACCAAAGACCTGCCGGTTTACTCCAGCCAATGAAAATACCTGAGTGGAAACGGGAAGAAGTAGGAATGGACTTTATCGTCGGATTACCACGTACACAGAGAGGATATGACTCGATCTGGGTAATCGTGGACCGCTTGACTAAAGTTGTTCATTTCCTACCAGTGAAGACTAATTACTCAGGCGCAAGACTAGCAGAACTATATATGGAAAGGATAGTGTGCTTACATGGAGTTCCTAAGAAGATTGTATCTGACAGAGGTACTCAATTCACATCACAGTTCTGGCAGAAGTTACATGAATCATTGGGAACAAAATTGACTTTTAGTACAGCATATCATCCACAGACTGATGGTCAAACAGAAAGGACAAATCAAATCCTGGAAGACATGTTGAGAGCATGTGCTCTACAACATGGTGCCAGTTGGGATAAAAGTTTACCCTATGCTGAGTTTTCATACAACAACAGCTATCAGAATAGTCTGAAGATGGCACCAAATGAGGCTCTGTATGGATGTAAGTGCAGAACTCCTTTGTTCTGGAACCAAACCGGAGAGACCCAGGTGTTTGGACCAGATGTTCTCCGAGATGCAGAAGAACAAGTAAGAAAAATAAGAGATAACTTAAGAATTGCACAATCCCGTCAAAAGAGTTACGCAGACACCCGCAGAAGAGGTTTGTCATTCGAGATTGGAGATTATGTGTATCTGAAAGTGTCTCCAATGAGAAGTGTAAAGAGGTTCAATATGAAAGGAAAGTTAGCTCCCAGATATGTTGGACCTTTCAAGATTCTCGTAAGACGTGGAGAGGTAGCTTACCAGTTAGAGTTACCTGAGAATTTGTCAGGGGTACATGATGTTTTCCACGTATCTCAGTTGAAGAAGTGCTTAAGGGTACCAGAGGAGCAAATCCCTCTAGAAGAGCTTTCTGTAAAGGAAGATCTTACATACGAAGAGTACCCAATAAGAATCTTGGAAACGGCAGAAAGGTTTACGAGGAGCCGTGTTATAAAGATGTGCAAAGTTCAGTGGAACCGGTACACAGAAGATGAAGCAACTTGGGAAAGAGAAGAAGACCTGAGGAAGTCTTATCCTCAGTTGTTTGAGTAAGTCCGTCTGAATCTCGAGGACGAGATTCCTTTTAAGGGGGGTAGAATTGTAACACCCAAAGTTTGATTTGAATTTCAAATAATAGAAAATGATTTAATTTTGGAATTGTGTGAGCATTTCATTTAGTGGATTAGTAAAATTCTTGCAAATAAAACTTATTCTAGTTTAGAAACATGTTGACGCATTCATGCAGTTGCATATTTTCTTTGAGTGTTTGAATTTTCAAAACTCATTTTTTTCAAATGGTTTCAAATTTGTTTTTGAAATGATTTTGGAAAAGAGAAATAAAAAGAAAAAGGGAATGGGCTTGATCTCTCTCTCCCTTTCTGTTTCAGCCACCAACCCAGCCCACCTCACTCCCTCTCCCGTTTCTTCTACGCGGCCCAGCAGAGGCCGGCCCAACCGGCCACTCCCTTCCCTCTCTCCTCCTATCACTGACACCGTGGGGACCACATGTCGACGCCGAGTTCTTCTCTCTGTTCTCCTTCTCTCTCTCTGACCAGTGGGTCCCGACTGTCGGCGCAAACCGCCAACACCCGCACCCTCTCTCTTCCGCTGACCGATCGACCCCACGCGTCAGCGCCATCTTCCCCAACCTCCCCCGCTCAGTTCGGCCGCGTGCGCGTGGATGAGCACGACGGGTCCGGCAACCGTCCGCGCGTGCCCCGCTCCCACTCCCCGCACTTCGGCCACGATGCCGCAACGGCACCGCGCGTCCCGTGCCTCTGCTCTGCGCTATAAAGCCGAGTGTCGCGCCCCTGTTGTTCCCCTTTCCCATCTGAACTCCCCGAGCCGCCGTCGCCGCTATGGTCGCAAGGAAACCGCGCCGGAGCCGCAATCCATCTCGGTGAGCTCTGTTGTGTAACCGCGAACTCCCCGTGAATCTCCTGAGTCTAATTTCTCTCTCTGTCGTCGCTTCGGTGGGCACAGAACACGTGTCGCGAACGCGGAGCTCTCGGACGCCGCCGCGACGCCGACCGCCGCTCTTCGCCGTCAAGCCATCCCGAGCCATCTCCATCCTAATTGAAGTCGCGGTGAGCCTCGCCTTCACTTCTTCTCCCTCCCTGAGCTTTTAATTCGGCGAATTGCACCCTCCGTGGCACTGGCCACATGCGAACCGTGCCGCCGGCCATGGCGCCACCGCGGGCAGCACACACCAGCCGTTTTCCATCGCGTCCGAGCACCTCACGAGCACCGCACTGGCACGCCGCACGTTCCTAGGCCCTCAATTTGGGTTCTAGCACGTTGTGCTGTCTCGGTTGCGTACTTAGATCGAGTTCGATCATGGCGCCGCCGCGGACGTCTCTGTTCCGGTGACACACAGCCTCAACCGAACCCACCCTCGCACTCGCACGGACCTGTAGATGGTTTTTGTGCAATTGGTTGAACCCGCGGTAGTCGGAAACGTCATCCCCGCGTTCGCCGGCGAGCTAGAGCCGCCGGGATCCATGGCGCCATCGCTGTTTGCCTCCCCGCGTTCAACCGAGTGCACCATGGGCTTCGCCTCGTTCCCCTCTTTCTTCCCATGCAGTCAGTGATCGAAACGGGCGCCGGACGAGCTTTTCCGGTGCAACTCCGGCGAGCTCGGCAGTCTGTAGACATGGCGCCGCCGCGTCGTCTCTGCTCCGGCCGCCGTTCCCCCTCTCTCTTCCTTGGATCTGCTCTGAGCCGGCCATTTCCCGATCTGCGGTCAGGATTAGATCAGCGAAGGGGTATGAACCCCGGTCCACGGTGGACCGGTGGACCTCGGCCGCTCTCGGGTGCACGCACTGTGCCGTGGACCGCCCTATCCCAAGCCGCCGCGTGGCAGGTCAGTTGACCCCGCGTCACAGCGTTCGCGCATTTCCAAGAATACGCTTTCCCAGTCAAGACACGCATTCTTTCTCGGGTTATTCCAAGAATGGAAATCTGGTATTTACAATTTTGCCACTGCAATAATTTGTTTATAAAGTCTTCATTTTAACTCCGATTTGGACGATTCGAGTTGCGTTAGGTTCGTAATGAAATTCTCTACATGTTAAAACATCTGTTGTTCATGTTTGAATTATTTAATTTCCATGATAATTCAAATACTAAAAATGCTCCTAGAGAACTAGTTAAATTCCTATCTTTTGCGTTTTAAATCTGATTTTCGTGAAATTCGTGTTGAAATGATCGTAGCAATGCGTAGTATCTTTTTATAAACCTTTTAACTCTATTTATTGTTATTGGTGTACTGTTCTAATATTAGTCTGGTTTGCTTTGTATGTATGCAATTGGGATGCGTGTTGTTGCAATGTCTTGATCGAGTTCAGGCAGTGAGGAGTTTGTTGGTGATCAAGAATTCTTTGATCATGAGTGTTTTTACCAGCAGGACTTTGAGAACCAAGGCAAGTATAGCATGGGACATTCCTTGTTATCCTATTCACTATAATTATCATTTCATGTGCATGTGTTAATTTGATACCCGTAGTTTAATTCCCTAGAGTTGAAACCCTTTACCTTGATTCCCATTGGTATTGCATATGGGTAGATGGCTAGTGCTTTACATAAATGAATACTTGATCCCTGCCAAATGTTGAAATGCTATGAATGAATTGGTGATCTTGTTATGGCAATTGGAACATAACCCTTTTAATAACTCACTGTTGGCAAAAGCTGGGACTGACAGTGCTACCGTGGGAGCTACATGGCTCTGGCTTTAACTTAGTAGTAGGCTCTTTTCTAGCTCGTTAGCGGTTACCCGAAAGGGCGCATTAGGCTCTTGCCGAGCTGGTTATAGTGCGGCCTCTGTCCGAGTTTGAGCGTAGGCTGCGGGTCGTTATGCTACTCGGAAGGGGAGCTCTATCGCCCCTTGCCAATCCTAGCGGCCCTAATCTTGTTAGACGAGATACTATGAAAGGTTTCATAGTGAACCCCGCCCACTCACCTTGGCAGTGTTATGGGAGTAATTAACCCGGGCAATCGGGGCATCACGACTCACGGGTAAAGATGCACAACCTCTGCAGAGTGTTAAAACTGATATATCAGCCATGCTCACGGTCACGAGCGGCCCGGAAAACCGATGGTTTAATTAATTAACCTGACCAACCTTTATGTTCCTGTTGTCACCACTTTTATGATGATGATTATGATTCTTTAAACTTTGGCAGTGGTATAAGTGGGATCATATGGGGCTTAAGCATAACCTGATGATACTGGTTAATAAAACTTTGACCAACTAAAAGTGCTAAATGCAGTAAACCAGTGTCAGCCTTTTGAGCTTCATAACCCCATGTTATACTGCTGAGTACGAGTGTACTCACGCTTGTTTTCTTTTCAAATTTGGATAAAAATCCCGGATGGGGAACAGAAGCTGGAGGCTATGAGGAGTTTCCCGAAGACTTCTAGGCTTGGTCAACTAGTTGACCTTTCCCTGTGGAATGGAGCCACAAGAGCTAGTTTATCTTACTCGTTTTATTTATTCTTGTAATGGATATATGTTCGATATGTATTAAACTCTGTGATGGTACTCTGTAATTTGTGAACTTATGTGTGGATTATTCCTGGGCACACATAATGTTATGCATCCTATTTCGTCCTTGAAATTTGGGTGTGACAGTAATTCAGATAGGTGAAATCAATCAGAAATATTCTCCTCAACTACTGAGGGTTCCTTTTGAGAGTGACATGTTCGCTCGAACTAAATCCCAGCTCCCCCGGTGGTGTCCAGATCACAAAATCACGCACCAGTTCCAACCCTAATCATGAAAGCAGATCTAAGCAAGGACATGAGAATCTCTCACCTCGAGCCTCTTTGGGGATGCAAGGACACTGACGCGGACGAGTAGCAGAACTTCCACCTCTTCATCCACCATGGATGGATTTGTACGATTTTGGATCTCGCGTGCCGCTGGATCCCGCACAGCTCCACATACTCCCACACACTACGAAGGCCGCACGTCTCCCCATGCTCTGGCTACAGCAGTACTCAATACGAGCATAGAGGAGAGGGCACGAGGGGCTAGCGCTTCCGCCTCCGCCGACCATGGTTTCCATGGGGACTGGCAAGGTCCGTCGGATCCGGGCGCCAGCAAATGTCGTAGATCCACATGCTCCCCCATGCTGCAGAGGCTGCGCGACCTCCATGCTCGAGTGCCGGCTGTGTGGAGGCTACGCTGGGAGGAGACGACAGAGAGGAGCGGAGGTGGGGGAGAAAGAAGAGAAGTATGACGACAAGCACGAGGCCGGGGAGGCCTGCGCTCTGCGGGTGCGGGGTGGGAGCGAAGGGATTTTTGAAAGAACTGCAAGGGGCTTCTCGAAACACGACTTATTCTTGGAATTTTCCCTTCTTCACGTCGAAATAAACTTGAACTCAGGGGTTTAATCAGAAAATATTATAACGTGTTTATTGTTCTTAGCAGAGGAGTTGGACCGCGGCTTGATTTCTATGAATTTGGAGGGCTTTTACGAAAAACGAACAGAACCACACCTCGGCGCCAGGAGAAGCCACCGATGCTCCGAATTCTGTGGTGCTTCCGGAACCGAGTGGGTTTAAAACAACCCTGATGCCACAAATGCAATGTTAAAATAACATGTATTGTTGTGATAACATGATTATAAGTGAAGTTTATACTTATGATGTTTGTTGAAGTGTTTCCCGTAGTTTGTTGTTGATGCTTATCCGCTCAGTAGGATGCTATATCTTGTTAGTTGAGCTTATGTATATCTATCAAAATGTTGTTGCTTCCGTGTTGCTCCTATTTAAGGGGAGATACTACCAAAATTATTGTTGATCACCCTAGTTTCCAACTCTAGTAGTGGCATCTTAGGTAGGGAGGTTTTGGTGGTGTTATTCACTACTAAACAAAACCACATCACTGTCGGTTCAAAACCGGCATAACCAAATAGGCAGTGATGAGGTGATGCAAGTCGCGCATTTTTTCGCGTAAAATCGCGAACTGTGCTCCGGCGGGGATTCGAACCCACAACCTCAGTCTCGCGCGATCCCTCCTCTATCACTCCACCCATGACTCACTTATGTCTAGATTCGGCTTTAGTTCACTCATTCTATACTAAATCGAGTGTAAATTGATTGTTTGAGCCACTAATAAACAAATTCAAATTAAAAAGTTATAAACTATAAAGTTTCATAACTTTTCGGGATCTACAAATTTTATTTAGAAAGTTTTTCCATCCAAGGTCATTCACAAAAATTCAAATTTAAAATTTGACAAATTCGAACGTATTTTTCGATGATAAGGTGATTTCAAATGAAAAAATTGTAAACTATAAACTTTCATAACTTTTCGAGATCTACAACTTTTATTTAGCAAGTTTTTTCATCCGAGGACGTTTACAAAAATAAAAAAAATCAGTGTCTAGGTACATCACTTGCTGTTCTAGCCACGAACCGACACTGAAGCTCATCATCAGTGTTGGTTCGTAGCTGGAACCGACAGTGAAGATGTCCAGGTTATCACATGCGGTTCCAGCCACGAACCGGCAGTGAAGCTCATCATCACTGCCGGTTCGTGGCTAACCGGCAGTGATGTTCGAATCTGTAGTAGCGATTGTATTGATCTCTCTATATATGTCATTTAATAACCCAAGGCATGATGGTGTAAGGATACGGTCTCATTGATGGTAGAACATGAATATGAGCCTTGGTACTCATATTACTTCTCTTTGTGTTCCTTACACAATGTAAGTGCCTCATTAGAAGATGCTCTTCTTTAAATGGTTCTTGATATGCATATATATACATCTTCATGAACACATAATCTATCAAGTCGTCCTCATGAGTACACGCACACCATAATCACTCGGTCCCACTTGGTAGCGAGAGAAGAAGTGGAGAGAAAGAATGGTAGTTGGACGGCGACGGATAGCATAACATCGAGGCAAAGAAAGAGCGAGGGCTCACCAGAGTCTATTACTCTAGCGACTCTGAGCCTAGGTGTGAGAAGTGAACTGGTGGACATTTCTCAAGAGGTCGTGCCACGACCCTAGGCAGGGTTGCGTGTGACGGTGGCGCCCATGGTTGTGGTGGTGGCTTGCTGGAGTGTCGTCCATGGTGGCGGCGTGCAGTGGAAAAGGCTCTAGAGGCCCTATCCTAATCATCTAGCTATGTGTACATGTGCGAGGGTGCAATGAAGTACTAGAGGTTGTGTAGTGCCATGGCAGCTTCGGTAGAGCACAGCTCCCGGGGGTAGCGTGACACAGAGGAAGAGAGATAATTGAGTGAATGGGAGCTTTAGGAGGGGCTCTGCTGGGTCTAACCTTACACTCCATTCGACCAAAGGTGCAGCAAGGAAGATGATAGAAGAAGGTGGCTCCAATGGAGACAATGTCACCAGATTTTGGGAAAATTACCTTTGAGCTCTATAGAGGGAAGGAGAGGAGGAAAAGAGGGGGAGATGGCGTGTTTTAGCTCACGTCAAAGCTAGTGGTGGTGGTGTGGCCGGAGCGCCGTTGGCTAGGCCTATTTATAGGCTGGTCATGGCGGTGTCGGCGAGAGAAATATCTCCCAACCGTTGAGGTCTTTCTCCACGTGCACACTCGTGTGCTTAAATTCGAAGTTGGTTCGCCATAGTGTGTCTTTATCCGTGTGTTTGTCTGGTTGCTTGGAGGTTGGCCATGGTGCAACGGATAGGTGAGCTCGGTTCAATGCGTGGCCATGGTTGCAGGAGATAGAGGGGAGAAGAGGGGAAGGGGAGAAGAGAGCAAGAGCTGGGAAGCTTTCAAAGGGCGTCGTCATACTTATCCACTCAGCGTAGCGAGGGTGTGGCGGTGAGGTCGAGGCGCTGGGAAAACGATGCGGTATTCCCATCGTTGGTGAGAGGTAGGAGAGAGGGACATTATAAATGAAACAATAGTAATGCATTAACAATTGCAATTGTGCTTATGCACCACCAAGAACTTGGTATAGTTATAAACATCATGAGAGGGTGATCTATGTTTTTCAATGCTATTCTTAGAAAAACAATGAATCATCAAGGTGCTAATGTTGTCGAAAGTATTAGTGGCCTTATAATTCTACTACCTTTGTTAAGTAAATCTTCATTGTTTCTCTCGTTTTATTTACATGTGGTATTAAGTTTGTTCCAAAGTCAAATATTTATATCTTTAACCATTGATTTTTTTTATAAAAAATATAGGTTCATGATATAAGATTTATTCTTTTATTAGATTCGCCATGAAAAATACTTTCAAAATATATAATTCATAGTCTGTAAAATTATAAGATTTTTTTTTTGAATTGAAATTAAGGTAAGTTTGACTTAGGATAAACCTAACGTGATATTAAAAAAATGGTGGAAGCATAATAAATTATTCGTAGAAAATTTTCAATATACAAAATATTGTTTGAATTTTCAAACTAGTTTATTTTGAAGAAAACTATAATACAAAAGAACACAGGCTCGTAAATGTCAACCATGAAATTTTTAAATATATAGTTGATATAAGCAATGAGTCATCTCTAAAATATAAAAAAAACACATGTTACAAAAATCCAAATCTATTCTAATAATATTTGAGCGTTAGATTAGGCCCTCCAATTAATTACCGTGTACTTACACAAGGAAATAATTCAACTATTGGTCATCTATGCATAGGTCAGCAGTCAACACAAAACGGTCGCCTAATAGTTCACCCAATAGCCAAGTGTTCTTACCTGACTTTGAAAATTACAACTATTTGCCACCGGTTTCACTAAAATCGTTGGTAATTAGGACAATTCGGTGCCGGTTCCAGTAAGACCGTTGGCAATTATTTTACTCCATTGGCAATTACAGCAATTTGCTGCGGGTTTTACTAAGACCCACTAGTAGAGAAATGGTCTTTTGTCCCGGTTGGGAATGAGCTTTAGGGGACGACCTGTCGACGAAATATGCGTCGTAGTCTACCTAGGGGTATCCTACGTTAGTAGATTGTAGGTTGAGGTGTGGCGACGGCGATCAAGCATAACACAGAGAGCGTAGACACGGCGATTTAAATAGGTTCAGGCCGGCAAATCACCGTAATACCCTATATCCTGTGTTCTGGTGGCTGGAATGATCTGAGTACTAGGTTACAAGATCCGTAGATGATCTGAGAGAGGTTTTGGAGGGGGTCCCTGCTCGCCTTATATAGCCAAGGAGCAGGGTTATAATTTCTATATCCTAACAGATTACGATCGGACCCTTAAGGCAAGGAATCCGAGCCTATCTACTAGGATCTTCTTTGGCGAGCAAGACTTGTTCGGAGTCCTTAGCTAGCACGACGGGTTGGTCGTGTGCCACAAGGCCTCGCGTGCTGGGCCGTCTTCTGGTCGGTAGGCCCATAAGGTCCCTGGGGATATGCCGAGGTAATATCCCCAACAAGTCCCCGAGCACGTTGTATTCTTCCGACGAGCCCGCATCATCGTCCTTGGGGATGTTCAGCTGGTCACCATCATGCGTCGTGGTCGTCGTGAAGCCCCGACCAGGCTCCCTGGTCGAGGTGCTGATCAGAGAAGCCTCCCAACCAGGTCGGGTTGGTCGAAAGTATCATAGCGTGATGGGTGAACTGGTCGCCTCGTCAGGTGTTGTGGCTTCTTGTTGGAAGGATCTGAGGTGCTGAAGAAGAAAAACTTTTGAAAAGTCCTTCCCTGGTGAAGTGTACCCACTTAGGCTCTGTAAAAACAACACAAAAAACAGCAGAGCTCTTCCCTGGTGTCATGCTTTATAAGAAGGTGCATACAATATTTAAATTAAAGCATGAGTTTCGTAAAACGACTGCAAATACGCGCAGTCCCCGAGCCTGATGTAAGGAACTGGAAGCTTCTTGTATCAGGATCAAATATTTGAAAATTGAAATACTGAAATATGAGTTTAATGACAAACAACTGCGAATACCCGTAGTCCCCGAGCCTGATGTAAGGAACTTAGGAGGTTCTTGCATCGGGGTCATGTTGCTTGATTCGCAGTCCCCGGGCGTCAGTCCCCGGGTGTTGTCCTTCAGTGCCGTGGCCGCAGTCTTCGAGCCTTGCTCGGTATGACTTTTGGCCAAGTCCCCGAGCCTGGTCGAGGATGCAACTAGGCAACCGAGTCATGGTTGCTGTTGATGGAGTCCCTGAGTTATATCGCAAGATTTACGGGTCTTGCCGACCAGGCTACTGTAGCCATGTTACTGTAGCTGCACAAAATAAATTGTAACAAGATTACGCAACCAGTCCCCGGGACTGTAGCATTTGTGACACTGTGGAAGTTTTAGTCGTATATTGAAAGATTAACTTAGAAGTAAATATGTAGGGAGAACGAAAAAAGGAAGTAAATGGGCCGAATTAACCGCGCAGTTAGCGGCCCGTGTTTGAGGCGCATGGAGTGGGCGGCGTGGCGGTTCCATATTCGGTTGTTGCGGTTTCCCAAAAACCCTGGAAGCCGAAGCGCCGCGCCGCCTGGTATAAAGGACGACTCCGGCGGTTGGCGGAACGGGAAGGGTTGCGTCTCCTTGTCTTTACCGAGTGCGTCGGGGATACGAAGAGCCGACGATTCTGTGCTATATATGCTAGTGATCTGGGAGGGTTTCCGTCCTCCTTGTTCAACAATTTCCACGCTTGCTGGCCGTGAAAGGTGATCGAATAGAAGAGGGGAGAAGTTAGTACTAGGATTTCATCGACGGAGATGGAGAGTGGCGGTGCATGTCCTGCGGCGGGTTTCGCCGCCCTGCTGGCGCTGCCGGAGGATCTGATATTTCAGATTCTTCTTCGCGTGATCGATGATGGCGACAATGTGCTTCAGTATGTGAAGATTCGTCCGATCTGTCGTCTCTTTCGCGACTTTTGTGACAACGCGTCGACGATTCGGGTCTTGTCCCTTCGGCGTGTCCAAGATTATTGCCGGCCCTACTACCCTTTTCTGGAGACTGCCTTCGAGCAGCGTTTTCTTGCGGCTGATCAGCCCGAGGCATTGTTTTTTTTGGTGTGGAGAGATTGATGTTGTGGGGGAGAGATCCTGATGGGCAGTTGCTTATCAAGCGAGCGGTGGCTGCTGGAGACGAGGTCGCCATGTATTTCCGGGCCATGATGTTGTATTATGCGAATCTGGCAGATACGGAGGTGATGGCTATCATCGGTCGACTCAACGGAGGTGCCCTTCCAAATGGTCAGTTTTGTGATCGAGCTTTGCGTCGTCTTCGGGAGCGCTCTCGTGACGATCTTCATGTCATCTGATGGCGGCGGTGGATTCGTGCCCCGGAGGATGTGCCGGAGTTGGTCGTCGTCGTCGGTCCTCATCAGTGCATCTGGGACGAGTTCCGCCATTTTGGTAACAATATGCCTGGGATCATCATGTATTCTAGCCTGCAATGTCAGCTTCGACATGAGTTTGATCTCTGGACTAGGAACATTAGTGAAGTAGTGGCTTATCGTATCAGTAGGATGAAATTGTAATCGTCGGAGTGACTAGTCTTTAAGTGTGGTTCCTTCTGTTTGGTAGTCTCGATTTTATTGTCATGCTCTATTTTGCTGCGGGACAACGATAATTTGTATCTCGGATACAAGTGTTCGGACGTGTAAGTGAAAACTACAAAGCTGTAATATATTCGGGGCGGTGAGCTTTTGTTTCACTTGTATGTCTTGTCGTGCCTACTAAGTCGTGAGCCGTAGCGATGAATCGTTCGGCCTTAGGTCTCAAATGGTCCAGATTGTAGGGCGAGCGCCACTTTACGCGTAGGTTACATAAGGACTCCCAAGGAGGCACGCTGCTGGCAACCAGCGGCGCAGAGGGCGGACAGCTTATGCACACTTAGGGAGATGCCAGTGACAGGGCCTTTTTCCGAGAGGCTCGATCGTGGCGTGACTAGGGCCTCTGGAGACCGTTCCTGCAGACGCTGGACGAAAAGTCATGCTGCTTGTAGAGTCGTCGACCGTACCGTGGTCGTGTACAGATTCTGGGCACACAACCTCATGGCTCCCGACCCAAGTGACATCGCCCGGCTTCTGGTGAATTGCCACTTGGGAGGCCTGTCAATGAAGTCATAGCGCTTAGGGTAGCTACTTCTATTCGCTATGGTTCATTGGCGGGCCCGCTTCAGTTGCTTTCTGGTTATGGCTAGGCTGTTTGGAGAAATGCCCTATTGCGTTTTGGAGAGGTCGTTGAACACTGTGGAAGTGTTTTGGAGAGGTCGTCGATCGTTTAGTAGTTATATTGACGTGGTCACCGTACGCCACAGTGGTTGTTGAAGTGGCCCTTGTGCGTTGTGAGCGTTTTACAGGGATTGTCGAACGCCGTGAGCGTTTTGCAGGGGTCGTCGTACGCCGTGAGCGTTTTGCTTGCTCAACAGGTTCTGTTAGAAAAATATATGCGAAACGAGAAGCCTTTATTCATTATTGGAAGAGTATACAGTACAAGCTTTTATTGGTATTGGACTATATTTATGCTAGGGCGTCGTCTCGCATCGCCCGGGGGGACGGTCTTCTATGGTTGCTCGCAGAGAGGGTCGGCGATGGTCGCTGCTTGTTCTGCTTCCTTCTGCTTCTTTGCGGCGGGGTTGTCGCTAGCTTCGGAACTGTACATATCCTGGATATGGGGCCTCTCGTCGGCGTTTATCGTGTGCTGCTCGCACTCGTATGCCATCTTCAGGTTGGTACAAAGGGTGAGGATGTCTTGTTGCGTCGGGATCTTGAGTACCATGTATGTGTAGTGCGGGACTGCCATGAGTTTGGCGAGTGTTGGTCGACCAAGTATCGTATTTTAGGCTGTCTCGAAGTTAGCGATGATGAAGTTAATGTTCTCCACCCTGAAGTGGTTTTGGTCGCCAAACTGCATAGGTAGGGTGATCCGGCCTACCGGTGTTGACGCCTTATTGGGGATGATCCCCAGAAGGAGAAATTTGCGGGCAGGAGGTCCTTCTTGGAGTAGTCGAGTTGGCGGAATACATCTGCGAATATGATATTGAGGGCACTGCCGCCGTCGACCATCACTTTCTTGTAGCGGCACATGGCGATGGTGGGGTCAACAATTAGTGGGAAGCGGCCAGGATATCTATAATCCATCCATTCGTCTTCTGTGGAGAAACTGATTGGTTGTTCCGACCAGTCGAGGTAGCGAGCATTGGCTGAATCACCTCCTGTTGCTGAGACCAAGTAGACATCCTTGCGAACCTGGCGACGTCTCCTCTCTCCTTCCACAACCACGCTGCCCCAAATATGGAATAAGTCATTGAAGCTGGTCGGAACTCCGGGGTTGGTGGTTCTTGGTCCTTGTCCCTGTCGGAGTCATCTTTCTTCGCTCTCTTGTCACTTCTTGCCTTCACTACGGACTCAAGGAGCTCACAATTGTGCATGGAGTGCTTGGAGTTTTTGTATATAGGGCACGGGCCGTCGAGGATCTTCTCGTAGCTGGCGTCGTAGTTCTTCTTTGCTCGGGCGTTCGTGTTGGCGACGTAGCGGTTGTCGCGCTTATAATCGTACCACTGCGGGTAACGCTCAAAGTTGTTCGATCGGTAGTCCCGGTCATCGCCGGCCCTTCCTTCGCTACGGTGGTCTGGTCGGTGATCGTTATCCCTTGTACGTTCTGGAGATCGAGAGCAGCGCCGCCTGTTCTCCCTGCTGTGGGTGGCGTCATCTTGATTGGCGTAAGGATTCGCGATCGTCATGAGCTCTTCTATGGTTGTTATGCTTTTCCGCACCAGCTTGTTTCGGAGGTCGTCCGTCCGTAGGCCGTTGGAGAAGATGGCGATGGCCTCTGGGTCGGAGATCTCTGCGATGTTCAACCGTTTGTCGGAGAAACGCCTGATGTATTCCCGGAGGCTCTCGTTGCTCCTCTGGTGGACACTCTTTAAGTCGTACCTCATCCCGAGCTGAACACATGTGGCCTTGTACGTCTTGATGAAAATTTCCTTGAGTTGTTCCCAGGTGTCGATGGTGCCCTCCAGGATCTTTTGGAGCCAGCTGTTGGTGGAGGTCGACAACATCACCAGAAGGTAGTTAGCCATTATGTCTTGATTTCCTCCGGCGGCATAGACATCTATCTCATAGGTGGACGCCCATTGCTCTGGATTTGTCTTGTCGTCATACTTTTCCACCGACGTAACTCTGAAGTTCGGGGGCCACTGGACGGTGCGGAGACGTGCGGAAAAGGGGCGCAGTCTCCTGATTGCTCTTTGCACTGGTGGCGGTGTCCGACCGTGGCGGAGGTTGTCATCATTGTACCGTGGGGATCTGTGTCGACGTTCCCTCGAGGGGCTTCGACGCGCCGGGGTTGGTGACCTGTCACACCGAGGTCTTTCACGCTCGCCGTCATTGTGAGGTGGTGATCCTCGCCTTTGCTCCCTCGGAGGGCTTTGGTGCGGCGGTGCAGGTGCTCGATCGCGCTGGGGCCCGTCGAGTTCTTCGTCATCGCGGAGTGGGGATCCCCGCCTGGGCTCCCTTGGCAGGCTCCGTGGGTGGTTCCTGCTTCTCTTGCTCGCGGCGCTCCAATTCGCGCCTCCGCACACGCTCGACGTTGTGTTTCTCTCTTGCGACGCGTTCGGCATCCGTCTCGTTGTCGGGGGCGACACTGTCTGCGGAGACTTGAAAAACTAATCCTCCGAAGCCTGGAGGGAATTCCGGCAAACTGTCGGTCGATCCGGAGGAATCAGTGACCTCCGTCCCTACGGCGTCAACGGAATCCGAAGATATCGTGTCACTGGGGACCGTGGAGATGACGACGGTGTTCACGATCGGAGCTGTCGGGACCTGGTCGGAGATCGCTCGATGCATTTGGCGCTAGAAAACTGTCGCCTGGTTGCTGAGTCCATGAGGCATCATCGGAAGAGGACGAGTGTCCCTGGTCGTCGCGGCCATCGTCTTCGGCGGGGACCGGCAGCAGCGTGGTCGGCGGCCATGGTGGCCGGACAGTCGGCGTCGTGCCGCCTGCACGAGGTCGAGGCAATCCATGATACCGTTGCTAGAGCGATCGACGGCGTCGACCAAGTCGTCGATTTCGATCTTCTTTCACGGGTGGCATATTGGCGCAGCGGAACGACGAACGGGCAGCGGCGCGTCTGCACCGCGTGGAGTAGATCCGACGGTCCAGGACATAGATCCGATCTGGAGAACGGTGCCGGTCGCCGGGAGGGCCATCGAATCCGGGAAATTAACTGCTTGACGAGCCATGAAGTCGATGCACACACCCCCTACCTGGCGCGCCAACTATCGACGAAATATGCGTCGCAGTCTACCTAGGAGGTACCATACGGTAGTAGGTTGTAGGCGGAGGTGTGACGACGGCGATCAAGTGAAACACAGAGAGTGTAGACACGGCGATTTAGACAGGATCGGACCGGCAAATCACCGTAATACCCTACGTCCTGTGTTCTGGTGGCTGGATTGATCTGAGTACTAGGTTACAAGATCCGTAGATGATCTAAGAGAGGTTTTGGAGGGGGTCCCTGCTCGCTTTATATAGTCGGAGAGCAGGGTCAGAATTTCCATATCCTAACAGATTACAATCGGACCCTTAAGGCAAGGGATCCGAGCCTGGTCTTCCTACTAGGATCTTCCTTGACGAACAAGACTTGTTCGGAGTCCTTAGCGAGCACGACGGGCTGGTCGCGTGCCGCTGGGCCGTCTTCTAGTCGGTAGGCCCATAAGGTCCCTTGGGATATGGCGAGGTAATATCCCCAACAGGATCTTTAGTCCCAGTTTGTCACAACTGGGACTAAAGATCCTCCCAGCGTTAAAAAAACCTCCAACCACTGGAACTCAAGACCTCCAGCATAGTCTCGCCTGCAGCTTACCACTCCACCTACCCAACGCATGTGACAATGAATGAGATATTTTTCTTTTGAACCAACTCAGCAAGAGACCTTTAGTCCTGGTTCGTTGTCCCGGTTCGTAACACCAACTGGGACTAAAGGGTCTACCTTTAGTCCGGGTTGGTATTACCAACCGGGACTAAAGGTCCGGGTATCTTTAGTCCCAGTTTTTAACACCAATCGGGACTAAAGGTGGGAATAAAGAGTCCCACCTGCAAAAGGCTGCTGTACTAGGCATTGAGCAAGAGATTTTAGTCCCGGCCGTAAAAAATACCGAGACTAAAGCTAATTTTACATTCGGTTCAAAGGCCTGTTCTCTACTAGTGACCATTGGCAATTAATTTTTCATGTCGGCAACTACAAAAATTTGCCATCGGTTTCACGAAGACCGTTGGCAATTAGTGTGCCTGTTGGTCTTAAGTGCAGTGGCCGACTAGTCCACATCTAACGATTAGAAATAGTTGGTACCGTTGGCTATTCAATCTAAAGACTAACCGGAGAACATGTAACCGTCAGTAACACGATAACTGTTGCTGATTGACGGTTTCCCAACTACCCGTCATCTTTGTTCAGACATAATCGAATGTTCTTACTAGAAAAATATGTTTTCTAGTAGTTGTCATCTTTGTCTGTCCTCTTCTTTTAGAAAAAAAAAACTAGCTTTTCTTCACCTTGCATCTCAATGACTTTTTGCTGACATGGCATATATTTTGTCTCAATGAGTGGTTGAGAGTTTAGAGGCTAAATTGGGCTATATTTTTTTTTACTAAATCACCGTCAAGCTCGCCATATATACAGGGACATACTCTTTGGCTTGACATGCTTTTGTTTCTATTGCCCAATAATGTCCTCAACAAATGAAAACAACACATGGCTGGAAAAAGAAACTTATTTATTTAGATCCTTTTATCTTTATCTGGACGTTATTAATAATCCTTAATAATAAGCAAACAAGTTCAGTAACTGGGAAAGAAAATTCTTTCAGTGTCGTCTGTCTGACTTTTGCTTAGGCTGGCGGTCAATTCTTCCCCGCCGGCGGAAAAGGCTTGTCTGGGGAAACGGCCGCCCATAACTCCTCGTCCTGTTCTAGCAGCGCCATGTGCTCCGGCGTCAGCACCAGCTGATCTGCGGCCATGCTGCGCCGGCGCCGTCTTGCCCGGGGTACAACAACGCCCTCCCGTCGGACTTGTTGGCCCTGCCACTTCGCGCCGCCAGCAGTGCGCCCCAGCCAAAGTCGCAGCCGTAGATATCAAACCGCGGCGAGCTACCCATCATGATGGCGTTGGGTTCGAAGTACCTGAGGTTGTAGAGGACCGGGTTAGCCATACAGGCTGCGACGCGCGCCCGGATGACCGCGTCCGTGTGCGCCTCCACCGCGCGCCCCACGGGCGCCGTGGCCCAGCCGTGGCCTCGAGCCAGCAGATCCGGCGCGGTGACGGCCTCCGTGGCGATGGCGTAGATGGTGTTCCCGAAGTACTCCGGCGGCAGCTGAGGGCGGAGGCATGTGTGGTTGTTGATTGTGGCGCGGTAAAAGGTTGTTTGGTAAGGCGGCAGGCGGCGTGCGCGGGTGACGCAGCGCCACACTAGCGAGCTCAACGCCTGGAACTTGGTGGCTTTGGCCGCGCCTTGCGGTCCCCGGCAGCCAGGAGCTCTTGCCGCGCCCGCTCCTTGAGCGCCTCCAGGGTGTTGGTCGAGTAGTGCAGATATGTTCTAACTAGATATGTTTGTATGGTTTGCATGTTTGTTCACATGCTTTTGTGTTGTTTATGATTTTGTCCAATCGATGAGATTTGCGTTGGAGATGAAGAAGAAGTTGGAGTTTCGGAAGATCTTTGAAGACTAGAACAATTTAAAGATTTGGGTTCAAGGCAAGTATTACATGAGATTATCCTTATTATCCTAATCACTATAATCACTCATTCATCATATGCATGTGTTTCCTTTGATATCCTATAATAAAGATTATATTCTAGTTTTGTACCTTATAACTTGACACCCTGTGAATTTATGCATTGGGTGATCAAAACTAGTGCTCTTGTAGAATAATTATGATCATGTAATATTGACTAATTTCGAATGCAATAAACAATAAAATATATTTTTTAGCAACAAAGAATAAGGTAATCTAGAGTATAATTTTTGAGATATTCTAGAACCTTTGTAAGCGATCACCCGAGACTTGTAGTACAACCATATGGGCTCTAGTTTTAACTTAGTACCAGGACCTTTTCCAGCTTGTTAGTGGTTACACAAAAGGGCGCATTAGGCTCTTGGCGAGTTGGTTGTAGTGCAGCTCATGTCAGAATGTGTATAGGCAGCGCGTTAGTGTACCATTCAGAAGCGGGGCTCTACATCCCCTTGCCATTCCTAGAAGCCCTAACTTGTTAGACGGACCGTAAAAAAAATTTATAGTGTACCCTGCTCACTCATCTTGGAAGTGTTTTGGGACTAGCTATCCCGAGCATATGGGCAACACAACTCATGGATAAAGTTATGCAACCTTTGCAAAGTGTTTAAAACTAGTATATCAACCGTGCTCATGGTTACGAGTGGCCTAGCATTCTTATGGAACATAATGACTTTAATCGTTTATTACTTGTTTTTTTATTCATTACAATATGTTCACTTGATCATATGGTTATTGGGGTATTGATATTATTGATACTATCCTTATACTAAAATTGAGATAACATAAAAGCTTATGTAGTTAAACTAGTGTCATACCTTTTGAGCCTCATGAACCCCATGTTATATTGCTAAGTACAATATGTAGTTACGCTTGCTTTACTTTTCATTATTTGGATAAAAATCCCGGATGTGTACTAGATTGCAAGAGTCTGGAGAAGTTAGGCTTGTGATTAACTAGTCAGTTGTGTCCCTGTGAACTAGAGTCTTCATCGGAAGATCGGAGATGTCTTTCCACTGTTTGCTATCTAAAGGTTATTTCTTGACCTTATATGTATGTATTTAAGTATTGTCTTTTGATATTACCTTTTTCTGTGGATATATGTAAGAATTGATAAACTGGGCTTACATATGGTGTATATCTAGTTTTGTCTTTAAAACCGGATGTGACACCTAAGTATAACCACCTTTGCAATTGGATTTCAATAAGTGGTTGCTTCCTCTTGATGTATATAGACACTTCCCAAAGATAGACACAAAAGATAACCACCCCTTAAAATGATTTTTTCTAGTAAAGGTTGCTCTCCGGTCGATACTCTAGTACAAAACATGCTTTTAATCCACATTGAAATTTACCTTTCGTCTCGATTACAATTGGAACCAGGACCGTTCCAAGTTTTATAGACTTCGTATGACATTTAGTCTGGGTTCAAAAGGAAAGAGTCTCATCTATTGTCACACGCGAGGTAGTGCATGAGGTCTTGAGTTCGAATCTCGCGGAGCGCAGTGTGGGAGGAATTATTTATTTTTAAGCTAGAAACCTCAACCGGGACTAAAGGATAACGCCCTTTAGTCCCGGAAACATAGTCCCGGTTGGGAAACCGGGACTAAAAGGTCTTCCCAACCGGGACTAAAACCCATTTTTGTACTAGTGATAGAGAGGTAGAGGCTAGTATAGACTGTCTAGATCTAGAAATAAAATGATGAGGCTCCAAAAACTCATTTTGTGTTTATTCAAACAATTAATAATGTTCCAATCACATGTCAGCTATTAAATAGGGTTTGCTTGATGACGGTAAAGGAGAATCTCGAGTTATAAAACTACAGCAGGGAGATAGTTTACCTAATAAATAGGGAATACAGACACATCTGGCACGAAACCACTTTACCCAAATTATTTCATAGCGCTGGGATGCGTCAAGAATAGAGGCTCATCCGGTATATAATACTAAGTCTGTCTAGAAAAATGTATTATTGTCAGCTGCATGCCGGGCCATGAGTACTAACTGATGAGCTATGATGACAACTACAGTCTACAGTCTACAGTCTACAGTCCACAACTTAAAGACCAAAAAAGAACCTCTCCTGGCACCACGGCTTAGCAGGCTACCATGCGCGAACAGAGGGAATGTAGCCAAACAAACAGAACATATCCACCAAGCCAAGATAGCAAGTGAAAACCCAGATATATGGTCCAACAAAGAAAGCACAGCTTAGTATAACAGATAGTTGTGCCTTGTACAGAAAAAACCATTTAACCAGAATTATTAGGATCAAATAGATAGATAGATTATTGTTATCATAATTAACCAAAAACTGCACGATGCAGCTAGAGAAGTTGCAAAATCAACAACAGAAGGTATGCAGAAATTGAAACACAATGCTACACACAAGTAATTGCTGGAGACCATAGCCAAATAACATGACTAGGTTTCTCCCAGCATGTTCATTTCCGAGCTGTGATGGCTGTTCTTTCGAGTCACATGCTTGAGATGTTGATACCCAGCAGGGATGTCGCATCAGGTGTTGTGGGTGGAAATATGCTGCTCTCCTAGTCTTCCCTTGCTTTCTGCTGAAGCTGAGACAACATTTTTGATGCGGCAGAGTCTCGTGCCTTATGAGGTGTGACCTTCATATCACCATCTGCACTCAAGTTGAAATCTGGGCCCGAAAGGTGGACACTGGCCTGGTACGTATCTGCCAATATAGGAATACAAACTGTAAAAGATCGAACACTTAGAATTAAAAGCTCTGATAAAGTTTGCCCGAGCAGCCAAGCTGGAGCAAAAAGAGGTTCCTATTATAATTACATGCGGACATTTGACAAATTCAAATTTTTATTAGGATGTATATGTTCTAAGATGATGCATATATATCGTATGATATAAGAACTACTTGTCTAAACACTTATTGGAGTTAGACTTTATAGATAGCTTTATATGCTAATTGCCGCCCACTATATGTGTGTTAGTTTTACAGTGCAGGAAGAGCAGACTGTGAAGCCTAAATCTTACTGCATTAATCTGATGCCTATTTGGTCCATGGACTCCGTGCTATGACATAAAGGAACTTGACAAATAACTGATTATAAACCACATACCACTGGTATCTGAAGGAAGTACTCTGTATCTTGGAAGAATCCAGTTGCTCTCACGGCATATGTCATCCAGTTCCTGCAATGACTAATATCAGACAGAGGATTGTGGAGGCAGTCATGATAACAATTTACATCATATGGTGTTTCTTGCCTGGCATTTATCGCGTAGAAGTATGGCTTCTTTAAGTTTCTTCCTCTTTATATTCATGGTTTGGCATCCTTCTTTGGAGCTAATTGGATTTGAAGCTTCCATAATCTTCCAACTGTTCTCATATTTCTTTAGGACTGAGGTTACTTTAGGTGTCATATGTGTTTCTGCACATCGTTTGAAAATAAGACACACATGTTTGATATAACTTGATGGTAAAGAGTGAGGAGCAACAATCACATGGTTGAAAGATATGTTGACATTTATAGGTCTACAATTATTCTACAGGAATTTATATCATCATCCTAGTTGTCCTTTGGAGGCTAGATAATGATCATGCATGCACTTGTATTCTGCACACTTGTTTGGATGGGATGGTGATGACCAACTCCATCATTTGGTTCTAAGGTTCACATATACAAATTAAAGCCTAGCTAAGAGTACAAGGCCTCGTGCTATGCTTAGTAACATTGTGGAATGGAAAGACATGTTATCCACAAGATCATTTTGTTCCACACCATTATTGTCCATTTTATCTTGATTTAGTTGTGAAAAGGTAAAATACCTGTCATGATTGTTTGAATGTCCATTTCATATTCAGCACATCGATCTACAAGCACAAAATGCTCACGGAGCTGAAACACAGATAGACTAAGATGAGTACAACAGTTTAGGTTATCACGGAAAAGAAGAATTATAAATAATAAGCGTCACTGTAACATCAAAAATGAATTGCAATATGTAACATACCGTATCATCTCGCATCTTCTGAAGTAAATGCAACGCCGCATACCTCTGAACATTCATGTGACCTGTGAAGCCATCTGAAATGCAATTTGAATAGGAAGCATTATTATGGAAGCAATCAATAATAGGAAAAGAAATTTCTTGTCTTGGATAGGATTGTCCTTACCAGACACTTCAGTGACATTCTCCGTCTGGATTTTCAAGGCATGGTCATTTATTACAGGATCGTCATCTTTTGCCTGGAAGATAATTAATTTGATAGATTGAAGATTTTTTTGAAAAGCGTTCTTTAAGTTGAAGTTTAACACAAAAAATTGCATATAGTAACTATTATTGAACTAGAAATACTGATTTCAATGCATCGTTCTCATAAGGTCAAATAGAGGTCTTTACCGGAATGATATCTTGGGGCACATTTCTACTTTGGTAGTTGTTCTCCGTTCTGTTCTTGTCCATTTGGACACCTGAAATTAAGTGACTTTATCATAATGATGAGGACAAACAACAAACAACAATGGATCTCCTTAAAATTTGAGAAGTGAAGTACTATATGATTGGTAGACTCACTGTCTTGTAAGTCTTTTGTGGTGCTCTGACCATCCCCGTGCTTTGCGTAGGTAGCAACTATAGTATTCAAGGCTTTAGATTTTCTTTTGCAGTTTGTGTTACTGTTTTTTCTGGTGCTGCAGTTGTTGGTGCCACTATCACCAACTCCTTTTACTACCTTCTTATTTTGATCCAGAGTTGAAATGTCTGTGGTTAGTTTTCTCATTTTAGACATTCTATTAGTATTAGCTTCTTGTTCCTTTAGCGCGCTCAGTGAGGAACCCAAAGGCCAGTCCCTGGAACATGTCAAAATAAAGTAATCTTTAGTCATTAGTCTAAGAGAGTTTGTAAAAAGACACATTTTGATATCAATGGCTTCATGCATAATCATGCTGAAATAAATTTTTATCTATACCTGTTCAGGACGTCTAACAAGACATCCTTATATGGCAGTAAATGATAGTATGAAACAACTGATGACATTATTGTGTACAAACCACTTTCAAATATAGGACCTCTCATCCTGTCAAAGGAAAGGAAAAACTACAATAAGGACAACTTGGATAATTTACTGCGATTGAACAAATATGTATTAGACTAAGCAAAGCAACTCACTAGGAGGCACAATCAGCAAGCATTATATCTTTTATCATATACACATGAAAAAAGGATCTTGAAAAGGGTGCAAACAGCTTGAGCAAAGTAACCATTCCATCGCTTACATCTGTTATGGTGGCTATTATGTTTGAAAGGGAGAGGGGGGCCAGCCAGGGGCCTTGCCTACAACCGAGCAAGAGAGAATTGAAGGTTTTTTCCTTCTAATTCTTGCTCGATTACATTGATACATCGCCTATCCTTATATAGAGACACTTACTTGAGGGCTTCCGATATCACCCCTTAGTTGTCACCCAATCACTCCTGCTATGCTTCTATATTAGCACATGCTAATAGTGCACCCAGGATTTTCTTCAATTGGACACGAATCTAGACCATTTCCTGATATGCTGCATCTAACACTACACTGTACCCCTCCTATACAAGCAGTTTGTCCTCGAGCTGCCACCTAACATGCTACTTCCGAAACATAAGGTGGACATCATTTACATGGCAGAGCTGCACTTCTATAGCCACCTAAATCCCATGGGGCCGTCTGGCAGGTGTCGACTTCGGGGTGGTCGCAACAATGACCAGAGGCGCCCTCATCACAGCCGGTGGCAGAATGTAGCGGTGCTATGCGGTGCATGCCTACCTATGACCCCATTCCACTTTTCTACATGATGGCTACTGGTCCATGCCGAATATATAGGGTAGAGATGAGGGCTTCCGATGGAGAATTATGATGAGCGATGTGAGTCCCAAATCCCCATCGCCGCAGACTATTTGTTCACCACCTACCGGGAAAATAGTATGTCCATTGCCTGCTGGGGAACCACAAGCCCAAGAACCCTAACATAACGGATGAGATCGAGGTCATCCGTGCAGTGAAGCCCAACTTGGAGGAGCTGCGAAGGAGTGCGGGCCTGAATCAACCGTACATTGCGCATCTCCCTCACCCACCCCAATCTAGCTAGGAGCCACACGTAGCAGCCGATGGCCGCACCGCCATTAACACCTGACGGTTAAACATCTTCCCTGCTGCCTTAGACATATATGATGCCCATTGGTTGCTCGACCTGTTGCTGCATCTCGCACTTGGCTCGCATCTGTTGGGCGCTAGTTACAATGGTAGTAGTGGTCGCTGATTGTCATGATTCTATGGCCTCTAGACGTGCCCAGAGAGACACCACCTACTAGGAGAGGTCGGTCGGTGCGTTGGCGACATGATCCAATTATGGCTCATTAAGACTGGGCATATTTGGTATGCTATGTCAAGGTGTTTGTAATGGTTGCGAGGGAGAGAGGAGTCAGCCAGTGGCCTTTCTTATAGCCAAGCAAGGGAGAAGTTCTTTTCGTTCTAACTCTTACTTGATTAGATTGATACATCTCTCCTTACATAGAGAGGCCACTTGGTCCCTAAGCAAGCCATCTTTATTGATAGGCCCACGACATAACCCAATCACTACTCATTAGCTTCTATATTAGCACCCGCTAATGGTGCGCCAATGATTCCCCTAAATTGGGCACCAATCGAGTCACTTTTTCTGAATTGCTGCCTCTAAGGAGATTAATCTCATATATTAATGTAAAAAATTAGGCGCCAATGCAGCCACTTTCCCGGTATACAGTACTTATTTGATTAGGTCTACAATGTGCAATGCTATAAAGTTGGCATAGTGGAAAAGCGAACCTTTCGAACAGGTCATCTAAAGGCATTTCCATAAACCTTTTGTCGACAGTCTGATCATACTGCATAAGGAACAACAAGGTACTCGTCTCTTTATTACTTAGTGAGTACACCCGATGTTCTTTGATAACACGCAGATGTGCACGCTTCATACCTAGTAAAACAAAAGTTTGTGAGACATGCCAATTAAGATATACAAAAGACATGCAATACAATGCACTGTAATTAAGTTTTGAGCTAGTTGCTAGAGAAAACCATAGAAGTGTATAGCATGACACCAACCTGTTTTGAGCTCCACCTCTGAATACGCAAGCTGCTGCAGCACGTATGGTTCAGAAGGAAGTGCCATGGAGTTATTACTCGACCCCTGCACTGAGATGTCACTGCTGATATCTAACTCAAAAATCGACCAGACGCCCTTGGTTTGGGCTCCATGCTCGAGCAAGCACACTTTCCTGGTCCGATTGACAAGCAGAACAGCAACCTTGGTGATGGGCCACATGGTTATCTCCGGGAGTCCTTGGTGGGGTCGAGCGCCTCTGCAATGTTGCAGGCGTCGATGATGGCCTTGTCAGTGATCGAGAGCTCCACCTTTACTTCGTTTCCAGCAAAGCGTTCCTGTGCCAGGTTCATGTACATGAGCAGATTCTTGTACCTGTCGCTGAGGGAGGCAGACATGCAGAACCGAGAGGGGCTAGCAAACTCTAGCTGCGGAAACTGCTTCCGGTGGTAGTAGTTGTACAGGAGAACCGTGGCGTGGACCTGCGTGCGCACAACCACAAAAATACATCCATTATCCATGGCGGCATACGTATACATATATAGTGAGAGGTTCGCCGACGAGTCATGGATGGGATAAACAAAATCAAATCCTAAAAGCCCCAAAGTACGAAACAAATAAGCTATAATAAGCTCCATATATATGTTGTAGCCGTGAGGAAAGCCGCAGCTCGATCGATCGGCATCTGCAAATGAAAAAAAAAACGAAAAAGAGCGCTACGGCGGCGGCCCTGTTTGGGTGCATTGAAATTTTATGCACCTGTAACTGTAATTTGATGTCCATATATATATAAGAAAACCCTTGGAAAACAAGTGAATTGATATACAACCATAGAAACTGCTATTTTTTGAAGGACCAAAACAGTGACCAGAGGGAGGGGGGTGAATGAGAGCCCCGAATTTCTCAATGAAATATTTGGGCCATTCTTTCTCAAACACAAACCTAGTTGAGGGTACTTACTGTGGAGGACTCGATGCAAAAACACCAAAAGCGGAGCTACTCTCAACCCCTAGGTAATAGAGGCAAGAACTCAAGCAAAAATACTTGTGACAACTGGTATCAAAAGTACTTCATCATGTCCGCTACGTGAATGCGAATCTAACGCAACAAGTGGAAGTTGATTTGGAGTCCGGACGAAAAAGAAACGGGCCAAACAACGAGCTCTGCACAGCACCGGACACTGAGACACAGGGCACTGGACGCGTCTGGTGCAGGCAACACACCATTGGAGGCTTGACCATAGGGAACTAGAGTTTGGTGCTCACGTCTGATGCAATTCCAGAGAGCTCTGAGGAGCACCGGATGTGGTGCTCACGCACAGACTTGGGAACTATCAATCCACCAGACTCTGGCCCATGGGGACGTATGCGTATGATGCCAGCGTTCGGTGTGACACGCAGCGCAAAACACTACACCGGACGCGTCTAGCATCCGGTGCTAGCGTCCAGTGCCCACGAAAAAGTGCGCAGATCACCAAAAAATTGATAGAACTTGCTCCATTCAACTCCGAATGATTCCAGACTTTGTGCGGAGCTTTGTAAGGTAGATGTGACTACTCCATGAAGATCTTGTTCTTCCTTCTATCACAAATCTCAGAATAAAAAAGAACAAGGAAAACAGAGTAGAACCGAGACAAGAAACGAAAAGCGATCGATCTTGTTGCTCATCCCAAACCAGGACGAATCCTTCGGTGGATAACCTCACAAGGGATCACAACAACTTCTCCAACAAGTGGATCAACAAACGATTGAGCATGGAGAGAGATCAGGCGAAAAGACCGGGGAGGGAAATTGCAAAATGCAAAGAACGCAAACACAAGCAATTTCGAAAAGGAACCCCGAAGGTCCCAAGGAGGTTAAGGCCTCCCTTCCAATCACCAACAAGTTCTTACACGAAGACAAATTTGTGGACCTCAAGAAGAAATATAGGGAGAGGGAAAACATAGGAATATGGTTGTGAGAAGGAAATGCCAGAGGTAAGGTTGAGGATACCCCTCCATCCTCTCTTATTAAGGTCGATTGGACATTTTCAAATAGCCCCCTGATATGCGAGTGAATCATACCTAGCCCTAAGACACTGTGATCCAAGCTCCCGAACCTTTATCTCCTTTTTGATAGGACGACCCCGCTTCCTGCTTAAACTTGACGTCGCCTCGACCCAACCTCCAGGATTCCGCCACGTGTCATCCCTGCTTTGTCGAAAGCTCCGCCCGGGTCTTGAGGAACAAACCCATAAACCTGCCATCGATGGTATTGCAGCTCAACCACCAAACCCCTCGGTTTCAAGGTCCAAACCCGTAAACTGTTCTCCAATGGTTTTGAGGCCAAACTACAAAACCGATCGACGAATAGCGTACTCGATCCATATGCGTCCGCCCACAGAACACCTCTACTTGACCTTCAATTTGCCATTGACTACCACCTCTGAGCTCAACACCTACACAACACAAGCCAAGAGACATGCACACTCCTTTCGCGGTATGGTTAGATAAACACACTCAACCTGAAACGCTTCATGTTGGAAATCACTCATCATAAAACTGAACTACGTGGGCACTTATCAACCATGTGTTCGCACACTTTTATGATAGTTGATCTTCAAACCAGAGAGCCATTCAAAACAGTATAGCAGAATTTTAACATTACTAATGGAACTATCATCAGATCCATCCACTATGATAACTGTATGATCTACGTACTGGACATGAGATATTCCATTAGGGATAAGGTGAGGGACCACCCCTCTGATTAGATGTTTGTTAACAGCCTTATCCAACACTGCACTAAGAGAATCAACAACAAAGTTGAAAAGAAGGGGGGACAAGGCTTTATAAATTGGGAACTCGATCATCAGCTGAAGGCTGGCCGATATGAAAAAGGTTGGCTATAAAACCGATCGCCATGCATGCATGAAAATTTGGCCCTTCATTCCGGAACCAGTTTAACAGTTTCGTGTGTAGTACATAAACTCTGACTACACACAAGTAGAAATGGGAGTCATGAGGAATTGAAAAGAAACTTCCTTGTGATGGTTGCCATGTCTATAGAGTATAATAGTGCCTGCACTCTACAAGCCAGTCTTGCATTGGTGTGTGGAGGGTGCCACAATGGTGCCAGCGCCTTTCGGTGTGACTACAGCTCGCAAAGATACAAGACCAACGATTCTCAATCATCATACAAGACCAACAAGTGTCACACGGGTGTGTCTGTAGCCTTACGTTGATCTCCTGCGGCATACCAAAGTTTGGAGTCTCAGTTTAACTATGATTCAATTAAATATCTGGCTGAGCCAAATAGCAACAGGGCTCTTCAGCATCTACGAAAGACTATGGCTAGGAACCGTTACAGCTGAAGCTAAGGCATTTATAGCGGTTTTGGAGAATATAGCAAGACTTAGGAACTTCACATATATAAACACTAATGTGCAGATTCATCAGACATATATAACAGGAAACATGGTGCCCACATAAAAAATATGAAGTGCTAGCAGATAACACACGCAACGAGTATACAGGACAGATTGCACATGGAAGAAAGAAAAAAGTAGAAAAGCTCATTACTGCTAAAAATTGTGAAGTGCCCAGGAGGCACAAGCTCATGTGGACGATCCTTCATCTCGCAAAGTTTGTTGTGACCCTATTCAACACTCAATTATGACCTGAGCAAACCAGTGATGGCGTCAGCTACTGATGGTATTTGCCGAGTGTTGGCTATGCCGAGAGTCTGGCGCTCGGCAAAGAAGATGTTTGCCGAGTGTTTTGTTTTGCCGAGTGTCGTTTATTCGGCAAAGAAGACTGGTAAAGAGTGTGGGCCTTTACCGAGCGGCCAACACCCGGCAAGGAACCATTTTGCCGAGTGTCACTCGACAAACCTCCTCTTTGCCGAGTGCCCGATATAAAACCACTACTAGAGGAATGCCCTTTAGTACCGGTCTGCCAACCGAGACTAAGATTTTAGGACTAAAGGTTCTCCCCCTTTAGTCCCGGTTGATCCTCCCATCATAAAAAAAATAAAGTCTCCCACCACGGCGCCCCCTGAGATTCAAACCTAAGACCTAATGCACTGTCTCGCGCATAAGTTATCATCCCACCTACACAGCACATCTGACAATAAATGAGACGTTTTCCTTTTGAACTAACTCATCAAGACACCTTTAGTTTCGATTAGTCCCGGTTCGTAACACCAACCGGGATTAAATAGTCTACCTTTAGTCCGGATTGGTGTTATGGACCGGGACTCCCGGTTCGTAACATCAACCGGGACTAAAGGAAACATTTAGTCTGGATTGATGTTACCAACCGGGACTAAAAATCTATTAGTCCCGAACATAAAATTTTCCGAGATTAAACTAATTTTGGACATCGACCAAACGTCTATTCTCTAGTAGTGAACACTTGGCAAATATCCAGGCACCAGGCAAAAGATCCTGTTTCCAGTAGAGTTGCTACCTCTCCGCCACTATCATGGAGAGGAGGAAGTAGATGTGGCGAGGCTGTGGGATTGGTCGATCTGTTGCTGATGGATCGTGTAGGGGGGCGTGGAGCTCACGAAGATCGGCAGAACTATAGGTTGCAGAGGTCGCAGGCTCTGCAAACAGCAAAGTGATTAAAAAATGACCCGTAAATTATCTCCTTTGCAGGTTGACAATTGTTTCCTTATTTGCGAGCCATGCATTATGGTAATCGTTTTTATATGAAAAATAATAACGGCGGTGATTTTCCAGGAGGTTCATGGATCGCACGCGGTTATTTGGGAAAAAAATTGGGTGCGGCCGGGCCGTAACTGGCATCGTGCGGACGTCCAACGACAGCACGACGCGTGGACCTTCTGTTTCGGATACGAGACCGCAGCTCAAAATCATTTGGTAGCTCCTGGCGTGGCGTCGGCTTGTAATCCAGCTCATATGAATAATAATTGAAAGGCTAGGTAATTGTGGCAGCTCGACAAATTATTATTAGTAAATGGAACCGTAGTTAAAATTGACTAGAAAATACTGAATATGTTTTAGGCCTTATTTAGATGTTTTTTTTGAAATTTAACGTTATAGCAATTTCATTTGTAATTAACTGTCGTTTTGGGTTTTCGTGTCACAACTTTGACTAGATTTATATAAAATACGTACTTCAAATAAATTTATTAAAAAACTAGATCAAAAGATCTATCTAATGATATCAAATATGTATCATAACTATTAATAATTTTTTACATAAAATTAATCCAAGTTATTTCTCGAGTAGTGAGAAAGATAGATATTTTAGGACGGAGGGAGTAACAATTGTTGTCCAATTATAAAGTAACTAGGCTCAAAATTACCGAACTTAGACGAAGTCGAAACAAGCTGTGTCGCTGTTGGAGTTCGGTAATTTTGGGTGTGATTTTCTTATGCTGTGTGGGACCCAAACAGTGAAATTTGGGTCGGCTCCATTGGAGATAGTCTAACCTGGCTATTATAGTATGTGTGTGATCTATTTGTATCTATAGTACACCATTATAATACTACACCAAGCTGTTGTACTAAAAAACATACAATTTAGTAGTAGTGTTATTCAGTTTTTATGATTAAAAAAATAAGTACAATTCTTTAGATGCATTCAAAATTCTAAAATTTTATTATTAGATTTCCCGTTACATCGAACCCGTGAATATATGTATGGAGCATTAAATATAGGTAAAAAAATAACTAATTGTATAGTTTATCTGTAATTTGCAAAACGAAATTTTAAGCCTAGTTACTTCATAATTGGATAATAATTACTAAATACAAACGAAATTGCTACGACGTAAAATTTCTATAAAAAATTACATCTAAATAAGGCCTAAAAATTATTCAGTATTTTTTAGTTAATTTTAACTTTGTAGCCTTTCAGTTATTCATATGAGCCGGATTTCAAGCCGACCCCAGGTAAACCAGTACGAGCCACGAAATCATTTTGAGCTGCGGTCTCATTTTGAGCTGTGGTCTCGTATCGGAGCCAAAAAGATCCACGCGTCGTGCTGTCGATGGACGTCCGCACCGGTGCAGCACCGGTACGGCCCGACCAAAATCCTTGCCGCCTTTTAGGTGTATATAATATAATAAATAATAATAATATATGAGATAATATAGTATAATATAGAATGGATATAGATAGATATATAGATAGAGAAGAGATAGAGAATTATTAGAGATAGAGATAGAGATAAGCGCGCCACTCTGCCGTACCCGCGACCTGAGGGAGTGGAATGATGACGTTTAGAACCACGAGCGGCAACTCAGTGGAAAAGGCAGCGCCGAGTAGACCAGTACTAGAATCCAGTCGGCAGTAGGGGTGGGGACCCTCCACAAGCAACTCATACAAACAGCCTCTTAGTCCCTGTAGTCCAGTCGCAACTCGTAAGCACGGCCAGACAGCCAGAGCCAGGCTTTCACGCGGCCTACTCCTTGTCCTGGTGACGTAACGTCGCCTGGAAGGAACAGCCGCGGCCCCGATCCAACAGGTCCCGTGCGCTCCCCTGCCGGCCTCCGCACACCCACAGTTTTCTTTATAATACCCCTTCACTTGCGGCTGTCCTTCCATTTCCTGCAATCCCAGTCCCACGCACGGCCGGCAGTTCAAAGTGCGTTACAAACCACGAATAACAGCTAGTTCCTTGTGAGGGGCTATAAAAGGTGTTTGGCCAGTTCAAGCTCAGTATCTTGCACATTTGGCTATTGCATACACATTGTGAGCTTGTGACACACACTCTCACTCATGTCCTAGTTGATTAATCATCCATTTGAGAGATTTGAGTGCTTCTAGTGCATTGCATGAAGTTAGTTCATCTAGTGGCACCTAGGACCTGTTTCCGCAGTTCAAAGTGCGTTACAAACCACGAATATCAAAGTGCCCGCCGCCGCCTGCCGCACCCCGCCTCCGCCCTCCCCCCCCCCCCCCCCCCCGCGCCCCATCCGCAGCGCCACACCCCGCCGCCCCGCGCCAGCAGCCGCCACCGACCCACCACGCCGCGCCAACCCACCGCGTCGTGCCCGACCCACCGCCGACGAGGAGGAGGCCCTCCACCCGGCGCCGTAGTAGTAGTAGTAGTAGTAGTAGTAGGAGGAGGAGGAGGAGGAGGAGGAGGAGGAGGAGGCCAGGCCCCACCCCGGTGTGCCGGCCCCCACCGCGTGCCGGAGAAGAGGACGAGAAGGAGGAGGAGGAGGCCATCGATCCGCCCACGACCGCCGTCCACACCGCCGTTGCTCGCCATTCATCGTCACCGTCTTGCTAAGGTATGTTGTTTATCTTAGATTTAGGTTTAGTTAGTTAGTAGTTAGAGTTTAGTTAGTTAGTAGTTAGGGTTTAGTTAGTTTGTTAGTTAGGGTTTAGTTAGTTAGTAGTTAGGGTTTAGTTAGTTGGTAGTTAGGGCGGATGCGGTGGTTGTCGGCCATCGAGCCGTTAATTGTTATATATGCGGTTGTCGGCCATCGAGCCGTTATTGTTTCCAGGTTATTGAAATGTCACTGTGCAGCGGAGGTTATGCCAAAAATTTTAACTGAACTTGTATGGTTATGTCTTGTAGGTTGTCTTCCTCGTCGTTGCGGGTCTTCCTGCGCCGCATCGACTCACCACAGCCCTGACTCGCCACGGCACCGCCAGCCTGACTCCACCGCCACCCACGGTATAACTTTTTGTTCCCGCTTATGGTCGTAGGTCACGTAAATCAGTTAGGCGTCTCCCGTTCGAAAGAGGCACGGTTAGACATATGCAGAATTATGCATATGTATATCCGTATCTGTTTCGAATTGTCCACGTTGTTTGGACAACCTGTGGATGCGTAGATGTGTTAGTTCCTTTGGCCTTCTCCGATTCGAGACAACGTTTTGGCATCACCAACCTGTTGTTCTCTGCATACACACTCTCCTTGCCAGGACGTGTATGGAGAGAACAGCGGGGAGGTCTGCTGAAATTGTCTCAAATAGGAGTAGGTCATAGGAACTAACACATCTACGCATCTGCGGGTGGGATTAGGACCTATCCTCACCTATTAGATAGTAGAAACGTTATGTATATGCAATTGATATTTACTTTGGTCACCGGTATATATCTTAGAGGATGGATGACCGTGAGTGGATGTACACAGGGCGCTCAAGTCCGAATGATTTCACCCATGAATGGATGATGAAGACCAATGCTTTCTTAGAACATGCATTTTGCCAGTCTAGTAAAGGAGTATTTCTAGTTTTGTGTCCGGGCCAGAAATGTGCAAACAGAAAAAGGAAAAACAAGGTGGACATGGGTAAACATCTAGTGTTGAATGGATTTACGTCGGATTATACTCGGTGGGTATACCATGGTGAGTACAATCGTTTAAGAGAGGAGGTGGTGAGACCCCGCGTAGAGGATTTTGATGATGCTGCGGGGGTAGCGGACATGTTAGATGACTTTCACGAAGGACAATATGCTGAAGAATGTGCTGAGGAGGAGATGGAGACAACCGCAAAGGCCTTCTACGACATGATGTCTTCAGCACAGAAATCCCTTCATGATCGGACAACGGTGTCTCAACTAGATGCCATTGGACGCTTAATGGGTTTCAAGTCCGAGTGTAGCATGAGTCGAGAACACTTCGATGGTATGTTGACCGTGATTGGAAGCCTCCTTCCGGATGGCCACATTTTGCCAAAGAGCATGTATGAGTCACAGAAACTCCTTCGTGCACTCAAGATGCCATATGATCAGATACATGCTTGTGAGAATGGGTGTGTCTTATTTAGAAAAGAACTTAGTGCTACAAAGTACTGTCCAAAGTGTAAATCCTCCAGGTATCTTGAGGTAGACTCTGGTGATGGCCAGAAGAGGCAGCTTACGGTCCCCGTGAAGATCCTACGGTACCTCCCGTTTATACCGAGGATCCAACGACTATACATGACCGAGGAATCCGCAAAACAGATGACATGACATAAAAATAGAAAACGATATAATCCTGACAAACTAGTACATCCATCCAATGGTGAAGCATGGAGACACTTTGATGCCATTCATCGTGACAAAGCCGCAGAGGCTCGTAATGTACGTGTTGCTTTTGGAACTGATGGGTTCAATCCTTATGGAATGACGGCGTCCCCATACACATGTTGGCCCGTGTTTTTTATCCCCTCAATCTGCCCCTGACCTATGCTTTCAAAGGCAAAACATATTCTTATCACTAATAATTCCTGGACACCCGGGGAACCATATGGGTGTGTACATGGAACCTTTGATTGATGAATTGATGAGTGCTTGGGAGGAAGGCATATGGACATATGACCGAGCTACAAAGACAAACTTCAAAATGCATGTTTGGTACCAGTACTCACTTCATGACTTCTTAGCCTATGGGATATTCTATGCTTGGTGTGTTCATGGGAAGTTCCCATGCCCATTATGCAAGGAACAGCTAAGGTTTATTTGGTTGCATAAGGGTGGCAAATATTCATCATTCGACAAACATCGTCAATTCCTCCCTCTTGACCATCCATTCAAACAAGACATAAAGAACTTTACAAAATGTGTCATAGTGAATGACCCTCCACCGCTGATGAGTACTAGTGCTGAGGATAGGGCTCGGATAGAGGCTCTTGTTTCCAATACAAGATGGTCATTTTGTGGGGTATGGTGAGGAACACATGTGGACTCATAAGTCGGGGTTGACGAGGCTCCCCTATTTTGATGATCTCCTTCTGCCACATACAATTGATGTAATGCACACTGAAAAGAATGTGGTTGAGGCGCTATGGGGAACCCTCATGGAAACTAAAAAGTCAAAGGACAACCCTAAGGCCAGAGTAGACTTGGCAACATTGTGTGATAGGCCACATCAGGAGATGCAACCTCCTGGCAGCGGCAAGACATGGAAAAGGCCTAAGGCTGATTTTGTCTTGGCCAGAAAACACAGGAAGGAAGTACTTCAATGGATACAGACGCTAATGTTCCCTGATTGGTATGCAACGAATCTGAGGAGGGGAGTGAACTTATCTACTCTGCGAGTCCACGGTATGAAGAGTCGTGATTACCACGTATGGATTGAGCGGCTTCTTCCGGCGATGGTTCGAGGTTTTGTCCCTGAGCATGTGTGGGTAGCGCTAGCAGAGTTGAGCTACTTCTTTTGTCAACTATGTTAGAAAGAGTCATCTCAGACCGTGATTGAGGACCTGAAAAATGTGGCGCCGGTGTTGTTGTCTAAGTTAGAGAAGATCTTTCCACCCGGTTTCTTCAATCCTATGCAACACTTGATATTGCACCTACCTTATGAGGCAAAAATGTGGGGTCCCGTCCAATTCCATTTGTGCTATCCAGTTGAGAGATCTCTAAAGACTCTTCGCACGAAATGTAGAAATAAAAGCAAGATTGAGGCTTCCATTGCTGAGGCATTCATTCTAAAGGAGGTGTCGAACTTCACAGAGAAATACTACACCGAGAATCTTCCAAGCGTGCATAATCCACCTGTTCGTTACAATGCTGGTGAAAATGAATCAAACCTCAGTCTTTTCCGAGGGAAACTTGGAAGTGCAAGTGCAGCTACCACGAAGTCCTTGACACATGAGGAGTGGTGTTGCATCATGTTATATGTGTTGACCAACCTTGATGAGGTGGCGCCGTACATTGGGTAAGTTCAGCCCGATCTTGTTTCAATATGGCATCAATTTTCCTCTACCAACCCCTTGTTTCACGTTGGCACAGGGAATTCCTTCATCACTTTTGGAATCAATCACGGGATCCTACCCGCAGGAAACAGATACCCTTCTTGTGAAGGGTGCTGGACAAGGAAGACCCGATTTCATTTCTTGGTTCAAAACCAAGGTAGTTTCTAATTTATCTTGTACCCACTTTGAATTTTCAGGTTGTGGGTTTGTTTGCATAATAACGATATATCTTGAATGCAGGCTCAAACCGATGACTCTATAAGTGATTAGTTGAGACAGGTTGCAAATGGCTGTTCCTATAGGATGAAGTCATTTAATAGTTATGATGTCAATGGATATCGTTTTCACACAACAAGCTATGAGCAGAGTCGACCCAATCGACGAACCATAAATAGCGGTGTTTGTACACCTGGAACCGATGGTCTAGACTATTATGGAAGATGTGAAGGAATATATCAACATTCATTTCCAATTGCAGGTGACTGAGAAAAGATGGTGGAAGGACGTACGAGGAACGTGAACTCGGTCTACGGGAGGTCACGTCCCATGGAGGGGGAGTCGTCGACCGGGACCGGCAGGGGTCGCAGGAGGAGACAGCCTCCTCGTCCTCCAACGTCGGCGGAGGCCGAGGTCGCGGAGGAGCCCCAGCAGCAAGACGAGGATGACGACGACGACGGGCACAACCAACATCCGCAGTAGCAGGACGAGGACGACGACAGGGACGACGATGACGACGACGGGCAGCAGCAGCAGGACGAGGACGAGTGTGCTGGGCAGCCTGCCCGTTCCTCTACTCGAAAACCTCCGGACCTGCGACGTCCCGCAGTCCTCCCTTCTCCCCCGGCGCTTGCACGGCGCCCAGTGATTCATCCTGAAGGTCAAGAGTAAGTAAATTTGAAACTAATGTGTTTTCAATGACTTATGCAGGAACTAATGTTTTCACTTATGAAGTTGAAACTAATGTGTTCTCAATCACTTATGCAGGAACTGGACGCTTGTTTCGGGTGTTGCTGCTCAAGTGCGCCATATCAATGGCATCCTCGGTCTTCTGTGCAAGATGCACTTCCCTGGCTTGGTTGACTATGCCAGGAAGAATGAGCCGGCCTACACCTTCGAGCACTACGCCAGCGCCCCCGACAACATAGCTGGAAACAAGAAGGCGCGGGTGAAGCATGACTTTTGGGTAAGTGTTCTTCGGACCACTTTGCTCAATTCATTGTCTTTGTCTTCAAATGATTCTCTAGACATATGTGTCTCTATGCAGCTTTATTTCAAATGCGAGGAGGGATATGAGGACAGGGCGGATGCGGTGCTTTCAAAAGCATGCAGAAAGCTCGTAGTGGACACCCATTACGAGTCAAGGATCCAAGCCATTGTCAACTACCATAGGTCCGAGCTCGGAGAAGCTCTTAAAAAGAACGATGCACGAGACAAGAGGCTTACACATGAGCAGTGCACGAAGGTAGATAAACAATATTAATATTTTTTTCTTGTAATATGCAAATAACTGATGATGTATAGATGTGTCCCTGGTGGTGCGCCAATTATCCCGAGTGTTGGCGGGCGATTGTGGACAGGTGGTGCTCCGACGAGTGGGTTGCAACGGACGAGGCTGCCCGGTTGCGGCGTTTACAGATGGGAGGGGCATCGCACCATCAAGGCAACCGCAACCTCACCTCATTCGGCAAAGTTTGGGTAATTCAATTCATTGTTTTAATTTTGACATTCAATTTCATATGATTTCTAATCTTGATGATGTCTATCTGGTAGTCGGATTCACATGGGGGCGCGCCATGCAACACCTTCCAGGCGTTTGCTTTGTCCAAAATGGGGATGACGACATCCAACATCTCCTACAGCGCGGACGCACCGCCCTCTGCGTACTGCAGCCCTACCGCCTACGCCCGCATTACCGAGTACACCTCTGCGGCAAGGTCTAAGTATGGACAGGACTACGACTTAGGCTCTCAGGACCTAGATCCAGAGATCGTGATGTGGATTGGAGGTGGCAAGAAGCATGGGCGGTACTATCTTGGTGACGGCATCATCGACCGACGTCTACTCCCTCCCTCTCTCAGATCCGGGCTCGGAGCAATGACTCTAGCATTCCCATACGCCCACGGCCAGAAGCCTCAGCAGCATATTATGACACTCCAGGTGATTCATGTTTTTTCTTACCTTAGTTCAGCCTCTGAGTTGTTGCATACCTTACCTTTATATTATTTAACCAATTGGTGAAATTTGCAGGCCCAGATTGCGGCTATGGACGCCTAGAGGGAGGCCGATCGGCAGATGCAGGCGGCTAAGGACGCTGAGCGCGAGGCTAAGGAAGTCGAGCGCGAGGCCCTTCTACTTAGGCAGCAGTAGGAGCTGGAAAGGACGCAGGAGCATATGGCATCCATGCTCAAGTACATGCAAGGGCTTGGGCAACACTCGGGTTAAGGTCCTCCGCCCTCTCCACCGCCACCACCGCCACCTCTACCTCTACCTCCACCGATCGGGCTCGGCACTCCTGTAAGTAGACTACGATTTTTTAAGGGTCAAGCCGACATTCAAAATTAAGCTACTTATATTGGATTCCTTGTCTGACACATTCAACGTGTTTGTATTTGTGCAGCCTATATCGGCGGGTTCGAATGCTTCGCATCTTCCGTCGGACGCACCCTAGAACGATGCAGGTCAGAATACGCCGCCGTCTCAGAGGGGTGCTTGGAGTGGTTGGGTAGTTTGACAGTAGTTGTCTTTATCTCTGTGGTTCGTTTGTTGGACTTGATATGAACTTGTAGATGTTTTGGTGAACTTGTGGATGGACTTGTGGACTTGTGCACTTGTGTATGGACTTTTGATGGACTTGTGGACTTGTGTATGTCACTTGCAGGTGTTGTTTGTGATATAAGTGTTGAATGTGAGATAGATATGATGAATGTGAGATATATATGATGAAATGTGTGATATATGTGATGAATGTGTGATATATGTGATGAATGTGAGGTATATGTGATGGATATGATATATGTGGTATATTATAGTGAAAAATGAAAAAATCAGAAAAATTCAAAAAAATAGGGTTTATGGTCGCTTTGCTGAGGTTAGCTCTCGGCAAAGGGAAAAAATGACCCCTTTGCCGAGAGCCCCTCTCGGCATACCTGGGAATGACCCCTCTCGGCAAAGGTGCTAAACAGAGGCCATTCTTTGGCCAGGTTCCCAGGGTTGCCGAGAGCCCTGCAAAGAATTTTTTTAAAAATATAAAAAATGTATGATTTGCCGAGAGCCTTATCAGAGGGCTCTCGGCACAGAATTTCGGGGAAAAAAAATTATATATTCTTTGCCGAGAGTCTTGTCAAAGGGCTCTCGGCTCAGAATTCCTCCTTGTCGAGAGCCATGTCACTGGGCTCTCGGCACAGCAACCGTGAGGACGGACAGCGAGGGAAGACACTGTCTCGTTATTTTTCTCTGTCGATAGCCGGAAAAGCTCTCGGCAAAGGGTTTGCCGAGTGCCCGATAAATAGCTCTCGGCAAAGGATCCTTTGCCGATTGTCTTTTTGCCGAGAGTCCTTTGCCGAGAGTTTTTCCGCCGGTGCCGAGTGCTCCAGACACTCGGCAAATCAGGCGAATCCGGTAGTGCTTCTTTTTTTTTGCAATTGCCGATCGAGCTGCGGCTTTCCTCGCGGCTCCAACATATACATGGAGCTTATTTGTTTCGTACTTTGGGGGTTTCGGGATTTGATTTAGTTTTTCTCATCCAATGACTCGTCGGTATCTTATTACCTTACCTCTCGCTCACTATGCCGCCATTGATAATATGGATGTCTTTTTATCGTTGTGCATGCGCAGGTCCACGCCGTGGTTCTCCTGTACAACTACTACCACCGGAAGCAGTTGCCGCAGCTGAAGTTTGCCAGCCCCTCTCGGTTCTGCATGTCTGCCTCCCTCACCGTCAGAAACAAGAATCTGCTCATGTACATAAACCTGGCGCAGGAACGCTTTGCTAGCAACGTAGTAGGGGCTGCTCGACCCCCCACCAAGGACTCTCCCGAGATGACCATGTGGCCAATCACCAAGGTTGCTGTTCTGCTTGTGAATCGGACAATGAAAGTGTGCTTGCTCAACCATGGACTCCAAACCAATGGTGTCTGGTCGACGATTGAGATAGATATAAGCAGTGACATGTCAGTGCAGGGGTCGAGTAATAACTCCATGGCACTTCCTTCTGAACCATACATGCTACAGCAGATTGCGTATTCAGAGGTGGAGCTCAAAACAGGTTGGTGTTCTCCTATACACTTCTATGGTTTTCTCTAGCAACTAGCTCAAAACTTAATTACAGTCATTGTATTGCATGTCTTTTGTATATCTTAATTGGTATGTCTCACAAACTTTTGTTTTACTAGGTATGAAGCATAAAAATTTGCGTGTTATCAAAGAACATCGGGTGTACTCGCTGAGTAAGAAAGAGACGAGTACCTTGTTCTTCCTGATGCAGTATGATCAGACTGTCGACAACATGTTCAAGGAAATGTCTTTAGATGACCTGATCAAAAGGTTTGCTTTTCCACTGTGCCTACTTTATACCATTATTGCACATCGTAGACCTAATCAAATAAGTACTGTATACTAGGAAAGTGGCTACATTAGCACCCAATTTCTTACATTATATGAGATTAGTGTCCTTAGAGGCAGCAATTCAGAAAAAAAGTGGCTCAATTGGTGCCCAATTTAGGGGAATCATGGGTGCTAATATAGAAGCTAATGAGTAGTGACTGGGAGAGAATTAAGGGGTGACTGGGTTATATCATGGGCCTATCAATAAAGATGGCCTGCTTAGGGATCAAGTAGCCTCTCTATATAAGGAGAGATGTATCAATCTAATCAAGTAAGAGTTAGAAGGAAAATGACTTCTCCCTTGCTCGGCTATAGGAAAGGTCCTTGGTTGCCCCCTCTCTCCCTCACAACCATAACAGTCATCTTACCATAGCATGTAGGATATGCCCTGTCTTGATGAACCGTAATCGGATCCTGTCGCCAAGGCACTGGACCGACCACTCCTAGTAGGTGGTGTCTCTCTGGGCACGTTTAGAATCATGACAATCAGCAACCACTACTACCACTGTAACTGGTGCCCAACAGATTCGAGCCAAGGGCGAGATGCTGGAGCAGATCGAGTAGCTGATAGACATCATGACCAAGCCATCACGGAAGATGCTTAACTGTCAGGTATTAATGGCGGTGCGGCTGTAGGCTGCTACGCATGGCTCCTAGCTTGTGGGTGGGTTAGGGAGATGCGTGATGCATGACTGATTTACGCCCACACTCCTTGGCAGCGACTCTAAGTTGGGCTTTACTGCATGGAGGACCTCGATCTTGTCCGCTATGTTATAGATCTTGGGCTTGTGCTCCTGCCGCAGGCGGTGGACACGCTATTTTCCCGACAGGCGGTGAACAGATAATCTGTGGCGATGGGAGTTTGGGACGTGCATCGCTCATCTTCGTTCTCCATCGGAAGCCGTAATGGACCAGTATATCGGCATGGACCAGTAGCCACTATGCAGGAAAGTGGCATGGGCTCATAGGTAGGCATGCACCACTGCATTCTTCCAGCGGACGCGACGACAACGCCTCTAGTGGTTGTTGCGACCACTCCGGCGCCTCTGGTCGTTGTTGGGATCACTCCAAAGTCTCGACACCTGCCAGACTGCCCCATGGGATTTAGGTGGTTGTACAAGTGCAGCTCCACCGTGTGGATGATGTCCACCTTATGTTTCGGAAGTGGCATGTTAGGTTGTAGCTCGAGGACAAACTGCTTTTCTAGGAGGGGTGTAGTGTTAGAGGCAGCATATAACGAAATGGTCTAGATTCGTGCCCAATTGTGGGAAATCTGGGTGCACTATTAGCATGTGCTAATATAGAAGCATAGCAGGAGTGATTGGGTGAGAACTAAGGGGGTGATTAGGCTTTGTCATGGGCCTATTGATAAGGATCGCTTGCTTAGTGGTCAAGTAAGCATCTCTATATAAGGATAGGTGATGTATCAATGTAATCGATCAAGAATTAGAAGGAAAAAGCCTTCTCTCTTGCTCAGTCGTGGGCAAGGCCCCTGGCTGGCCCCCACTCCCTCTCAAACATAACAGCCACCATAACAGATGTAAGCAATGGAATGGTTACTTTGCTAAAGCTGTGACCACTCCAGAACATGACATTAGTGGCAGTTCAAAACCCCTCTTCAGTGGCGGTTTTTTAACCGCCACAACCATCTTGGCAGTGATGAGCTCATCACATCACTGCCGGTTAAGCCAAACCGATAGTGTGGCTCAAGCATCACTGCTGGTTCCTTTAACCAAACGGCAGTGTATGCTTTATACCACTGCCGGTTTTAATTGATCCGATAGTGATATAATTTTTACAATTTGCAGTAATAAATGAATCATTTGATATCGATGTGAAACTGTCAATCTTATTACAAAAACCATCAACATTTATATTACAAAAACCATCAATATTTATATTACAAAAATTCATAAAAGTGTCAATCTTATTGTACAATAGTTTAACGATTTAGTACTATCAATTCGGTGAAGTGTAAGTCACCTATCTTGTAACCAAAAACCTCATCGATGAACAACAACGTATTAAATAGTACACACTCCATTGCTTCACACCTACGAGCATATGGTGTACTAACAACGGTTAACGGTGGTCGAGTAGTTGGTGGGTCTCCCTTCTTAATCGCAACCAACTTTGCTTGAAATCCTGCAGTAGTTAGTGTTGGCTCTTCATAAGCATATTGCCAGTCATAACCCAATGCATCCATTACTTGGTTCAGAATGGCTTCAAAACTACACCCTGCATAGGTCATGTCATACTCCTCTACCTATAAGTATTGACACAAGATAGTGTTAATTATAAGAGCAATATTGACAACATACGAGAACAAATCTAGGTATAAGCTATGAGTCTTTGACTTACCATTGGTGAGTTCTGAGCCATTCGTGCACTGAACCCCTGAAGATCATGATACATGTTGTGATTAATAGCTTGAATCTTCACTGAATACAGAGTAGGAAGTGTGATCCCATTTCTTGAGAGCGTAGTTGCACAAGCAAAGACAACATACTTAATAGCAACACCCCGTTGGGTGGCATGTATTCCCACCTCTGAAATTTGTAATACATTGCGACCGCCAACACCACCGCAGCCACGACCACGACCACGACCACTACCACAACCCATCCTAACCGCAATTGAAAATGAAATACGACATTGGAATTGTGGGCCATTATCTACACGATAAAGCTAAACATCCACATTGTCAACCCCAAAATAGGCTAGAATTCCTTTAAGCCAAACAATTGGATCAATCATTTACAGTACATATAAGACATGTTAATTAACTTGGATGATCTAGTTTCGTACATATGAAACATATATTGATTAACTTACTATGCTTGGATTATTCCGCGGTACTATCGACAATACCGGATCGAAACCCATCCAAGTACAATGACCATTCCAACCAATTTCTTTCGGTGGTGGGAGATTACGACGTCCAACCATCTATATATTAAATCACATATACTTAGATTATATTTCATGGAGCATCTATGTTAAAGGACTTATATACTAAGATTATATTTCTATCTCTCTCTATCTATCTATCTATCTTTCTCTACCTATCTATCTATCTATCTATCAAATCTATATATTATCTATATTAAATTTTATATCACATATTAAATAACATATACTAAGATTATCTATCTCTCTATCTATCTTTCTCTACCTATCTATCTATCAAATCTATATATTATCTATCTATCTATCTATATTATCTCTCTCTATCTATCTCTCTATCTATCTATCTATCTCTCTATCTATCTTTCTCTACATATCTATATCATATCTATATATTATCTATCTATATTATCTATATTTCTCTATCTATCTATCTTTCATATCACATATCAAAATAACATCTTACAAATAGACATTTCGTCGAACAACTTGGTATCGTGGAGGGAGGTGGAGGGAGGTCCGCGGTGCTTGGTACCGTGGCGAGGACGTTGGCGTGGAGCGCCGTCCTCCTGCGGCCTTCACGCGGTGTGCTGCGGCGTGGAGCGCGTGGGCGGCGGCAGCGGCGTGGAGCGGAGGCAGCATGGAGCGGCGGCGTGCTGCGACGGCGGCTGAGTGGGCACTGGCGCGCGTCTGAACATTTCAGAGCGTGCCAGTGCCTGCTTAAATAGTAACCTAGCCGTATCACTGCCGGTTCAAGCCACGAACCGGAAGTGAATCTCCTTATCACTGCCGCTTCGTGGCTTGAACCGGCAGTGATACGGCAAAGAGGCATCATTGCCGGTTCAAGCCACGAACCGACAGTGATAAGGAGATTTACTGCCGGTTCTGCCCCTGCCCTCAATCATTTGGGGCCTGTCAGAGCTTGAACCTGCAGTGAAGCGGCATCACCGCCGACCCAAAGAAAACCGGCAGTGATGCCTAATTCTGTAGTAGTGTGTTAGCATCCTTTTCAAGATCATTTTTTTCATTTGTATAAGATATAAGGTATAACACTTGCTGATTGTGCCTCCAAGTGAGTTGCTTTTCATAGTCTAATATATATTTTTCAATCGTAGTAAATTATAGAAGTTGTCCTTATTGTATTTCTTCCTTTCCTCTGACAGGATGACAGGTCCTATATTTGAAAGAGGTTTGAACACAATAACGACATATGTTGTTCAATGCTATGATTTACTGCCATATAAAGAGGTCTTGTTAGACGTCCTGAACAGGAATACATAAAAAATTATCTCAGCTCACTATGCATGAAACCATTGATATCAAAATGTATCTTCTTACAACTCTCGTAGACTAATGACGTAAAGATTATTCTTGACATGTTTCAGGGACTGGCCTTTGGGTTCCTCACTGAGCGTGCTAAAGGGACAAGAAGCTAATACTAATAGAAAGTCTAAAATGAAAAAACTTACGACAGATGTTTCATCTCCGGATCAAAATAAGAAAGTAGTAAAACCAGTTGGTGATAGTGGCACCAACAACCGCTGCACCCGCAAAAGAAAATCTGAATCCTTTAAGACTAAAGTTGCTACCTACGCAGAGCACCGTGGATGGTCAGAGAACCACAAAAGACTTAGAAGCCAGTGAGTCTATCAATCATATAGTACTTCACTTCTCGAATTCTAAGGATCCATTGTTGTTTGTTGTTTCTCCTCATCATTATGATAAAGTCACTTAATTTCAGGTGTTCAAATGGACAAGAACAGAACTGAGAACAACTCTCAAAGTAGAAATGTGTCTCAAGATATCATTCTGGTAAAGAACTCTGTTTGAGCTTGAGAAGAAGATGCATTGAAATCAGTCCTGATGTTTCTAGTTCAATAATAGTCAATAAATGCATTTTTTTGTGTTAAACTTCAACTTAAAGAATGCTTTTAAAAAAAATCTTTAACCTATAGAATTAATTATATTTCAGACAAAAGATGATGATCCTCTAATTAAAGACGATGCCTTGAAAAGACAGACGGAGAATGTCACTGAAAAGTCTGGTAAGGACAGTTCTACCGAAGAAAAAAGAAATTTATTTTTCCTATAATTGATTGCTTCCATATAAATGCTCCCAAATCTTAATCAGTATATAATTCAAATTGCATTTCAGATGGCTTCACAGGTTACATGAATGTTCAGAGGTATGCGACATTGCAATTACTTCAGAAGATGCGAGATGATACAGTATGTTACATATTGTAGTTCCATTTTGATATTACAGTTAGTGATGCTTGTCAATCATTATTCTTCTTTTCCTGAAGTGTTGTACTCATCTTAGTCTATCTACATTTCAGCTCCGTGAGCATTTTGTGCTAGGAGATCGAAGTGCTGAGTATGAAATGGACATTCAAACAATCTTGAGAGGTACTTTACCTTTTTCACAACAAAATCAAGATAAATAGACAATAATAGTGTGGAATAAAATGATCTTGTGGATAACAACTTGTCTTTCCATTCCACAATGTTACTAAGCATAGCACGAGGGCTATGTACTTTTAGGCTTTGACTTGTATATGTGAACCTTAGTCCCGAATGATGTAGTTGGGCATCACCATCCTATATCCAAACAAGGGTGCAGAATACACGTGCATGATCATTATTTAGCCTTCAAAAGGACAACTAGCATGATAATTTCAATTCCCGTAGAATAATTGTAGACCTATATAAGTCAACATATTTTTTCAACTGTGTGATTGTTGTTCCTCATTCTCTACCATCAAGTTATATCAAACCTGCGCTTCTCATATTCAAACGATTTGCAGAAACAGACATGACACCTAAAGTAACCTCAATCCTAAAGAAATATGAGAATAATTGGAAGATGATGGAAGCTTCCAATCCAATTAGCTCCAAAGAAGGATGTCAAATCATGAACATAAAGAGAAAGAAACTGAAAGAAGCCATACTTCTACGCAATAAATGCCAGGCAAGAAAGACCATATGATGTAAATTGTTATCATGACTGCCACCATAATCCTCCGTCTGATAGTAGTTATTGCAGGAACTAAATGACATATGCCGTGAGAGCAATTGAATTCTTCCAAGATACAGAGTACTTCCTTCAGATACCGGAGGTATGTGGTTCATAATCACTGGTTTTTCAAGTTCCTTCATGCCGTATCATGGAGTCCATGGACCGTATAGGCATCAGATTAATGCAGTCAGATTTAGGCTTCACAGTCTGCTTGCTCTTCCTGCACTGTAAAACTGACACACATATAGTGGGCGGCAATTAGCATATAAAGCTAAATTTAAAGTCTAACTCTAATAGGTGCTTACACAAGTTGTTGCTATACCATACCATATGTATGATCTTCAACATATACATCCTAGCTAATCACAATTTGAATTAGTCAAATATCCTCTGGTAATTATAATAAGAATCTCTTTTTTGGTCCAGCTTGGCTGCATGGGCAAACTTTCTCAGAGCTTTTAATTCCTAAGTCTATGGTCTTTTACAGTTTGTACCCCTATATTGCCAGATACGTACCAGGCTAGCGTCCACCTTTCGGGACCAGATTTCAACTTGATTGCAGATGGTGATATGAAGGCCACACCTCATGAGGCACGAGACTCAGCAGCATCCAACATGCTGTCTCAGCTTCAGCAAAAGGCAAGGGATGACTAGGAGAGCAGGATGTCTCGACACAAGGCCCGATGCTACATCCCTGCTGGGTGTCGACATCTCAAGCATGTGACTCGAAAGAACAACTATCACAGCTCATAAATGAACATGCTGGGAGAAACCTCAGGATGTTATTTTGCTCCTATGATCTCCAGCAATTACTTGTGTGTAGCAATGTGTTTAAATTTCTGCGTACCCTTGTGTTGTTGGTTTTGCGACTTCTCTAGCTGCAGAGTGCAGATTTTGGTTATGATAACAATAATATATCTATCTATTTGATCCTACTAATTCTGGTTAAATGGTGTTTGCTGTACAAGCGACAACAATGTTTGCTTGATGTACAACCTCATGACAATAGCTAGATTTTGTATTCATCTACTATATTCTTGTATGTTGGCTTGATGGCAACAAGCTATGCTAGTGACATGATTATATATTCTTATTTGATATATATATATATATATATATATATATATATATATATATATATATATATATATATATATATATATATATATATATAAATGAGTATGCTTACGGGCAAAAGTGGATCTTGCCTCGTTGGAAGTGCGTGGCAGCATATAGAGCTGGGCGAAGCTTGTTTTTTTTGCTACAACTCTCTCAGCGGGTTTTCCGGGACTCCAGACGAGGAGCAGACCTATTTGCGACTGTTTGGCTGGAAAAGAGGCGGAGCGGCTCCTGGAGCTGGTCCAGGAGCCATACCAAATGACCCCTTAGTTGTGAAACTATGAGATTTCTCAATGCTCCATCTAATTGCGTCCTCTTTGGTCGAGTCAAGGTGAACCTCATCCAATAACCGTTGCAAAGCCTCCCAATCCCGAATCTTGCCCTATGTTTGTTGTTCAAACATTGTACTGGTGTTATGCATCTTAGTACTAAAACTCTACCCCTCTTAGTTGTTTAATGGATAGTACAAGTTTATGCAAAAAATGGAATATTCTGTGCTGGAATCTTAGAGGCATCAATGCCGAAAGTAAATGGGTTTCCATTAGGAAGAAAATTGTAGAAAGTGGATGTGATTTTACCAGTCTGCAAGAAACAAAAAGGGAGGCCTTTGATCCTATGTATATCAAAAACTTCTGCCCTCCTGCTTTTGATTCTTTTTGCTACCTCCCCTCTTTGGGCGCATCTGTAGGTATCTTAGTAGCCTGGAAAATTTCAGTCTTTTTGGGAAATGAAATCTTTCAGAATGACTTTGCAATCTCTGTGTAATTTGGTTCAGTTTCAAACAATGATAGTTGGGCCCTAACTTCGGTCTATGGTCCCTGTGATGCTATTGGAAAAGTGGCCTTCATGAATTGGTTTGAAAGCATTCAAATAAATGCCTGAGGAAGTGGACTGGATGACAGTGGGAGATCTTTACAGAAAACCTAAGGACAGGAATAGGACTGGAGGTAATATTGGAGATATGTTTCTTTTTAATTCTTCCATCAGTGAGCTTGGCCTTGTTGAAATCCCACTGCTTGGGAAAAAATTCACCTGGACCAATAAGCAGCATCCTCCTCTGCTTGAAAGATTGGACTGGTTCTTTACCTCCTAGAGTTGGACCTTGAACTTTCCTGACACTATTGCTCATGCTTTGACAATGGAGGTGTCTGACCACTGGCCATGTGTGTTAAAGATTAAAACTTCGGTCCCAAAAGGAAATATTTTCAGATTTGAGAATTTTTGGATGGAACATGATAGTTTTCTTCCTCATATTGCTGGTGTCTGGAACTCTCCTCATCCGCAAACTAACAAAGCCAAGTTGTTGACTTCAAGGTTCAAAGCAGTAAGAAATGCTATTAGATCCTGGCAATCCCAACTCTCCAATCTCAAGTCCACTGTTGCAAATGTAAAGCATGTCGATCATTTCCCTTCTTGATACCTTGGAGGAAAGGAGAGATCTCTCTATTCAAGAATGGAACTTCAGAGACATCCTTAATGCCAAATTGTCCAACCTCCTTCACCTTCAAAAAGTTTACTGGAAACAAAGAGGAAAAATTAAATGGGTGAAACTTGGAGATGAAAACTCCAAACATTTTCATGCCTCTGCCACTGTCAGGCACAGAAGGAACCAAATTTCTTCTTTAGTTGATCCCTCTGGTTCAATAGTTTATGATCATGATGCAAAAGCAAAGCTAATATGAGATAGCTTCAAAGAAAGGTTGGGGTCCTCCTCTATAACCCCAATAAGATTTGATCTTGATATGCTTCTAACCCAAGCCCTCGATCTAGATCTTTTAGTAGCACCTTTCAGTGAAAATGAGGTTGACTCTGTTATTATGAATCTACCTCATGATAAATCACCTGGACCTGATGGATTCTCTAACGAATTTCTAAAGAAGTGTTGGCCAATAATCAGAAATGACTTTTATAATCTTTGTGATTCGTTTCATTCAGAGAATGTCTGTCTGCAGAGCAACAATGGCTCCTTCATCACTCTTATCCCTAAGATTGATAGTCCCGATTATCTGAATGACTACAGACCCATCTCTCTTCTGAACTCCTTGGTCAAGGTGATTACCAAGATTCTGGCAAATAGGCTTCAACCAGTCATCAACAATATGGTTCATTCAAATCAATATGGTTTCATCAAATCAAGGACAATTCAAGACTGTCTTGCTTGGAGTTTTGAATATTTGCACTTGCGTCATGCTTCCAAAAAAGAAATTGTCATTCTAAAGTTAGATTTTGAGAAAGCCTTTGACATAATTGAGCATGAGGCTATTCTGCAAATTTTGAAACACAAAGGGTTCAGTGATAAATGGATTGCTTGGATAGATGCGTCTAATTTTGGGGTCTGGAACTTCTTCTGTCATTTTAAATGGTAGCCCTGGAAAAGATTTCCACTGTAAGAGAGGGGTCAGACAAGGTGATCCTCTCTACCCTCTTCTTTTTGTCCTAGCTGCTGACCTGTTGCAGATCACTATGAACAAAGCTAAAGTGTTGGGTTTACTTAGTCTCCCACTGCCGCTGAATTACACCTATGATTTCCCTATTCTTTAGTATGCTGATGACACTCTCATCATCATGGAAGGTTGTGGTAAACAACTTTTCACCCTCAAAGCTTTACTCAACTCTTTTGCAGACTCTACTGGTTTAAAAGTTAATTCATGAAATGTTTTCTAGTGCCCATTAACCTATCACCTAAAAAGGCAAAGCACTTAGCAGATACTTTTGGCTGTTTGGTTGGTAACCTTCCTTTCACTTACCTTGGGCTGCCCCTTGGGGTCACCAAACCAAATGTTGAAAGCTTCCTTCCTATGGTTCCCAGATGTGATAAAAGACTTGCAAACACCTCTCTGATCCTCTCCCAGGCCGGCAAGCTTCAGATGGTAAATTATATGTTTTCCTCTTTACCAACCTTCTTCATGAGGACCTTTCTTCTCCTGTGTCAGTAAGGGATCAAGTTGATAAATTCAGAAAATGGTGCCTCTAGAGAGGCTCAGATGATGATAACAGAATAAATGTCAAGGCAACTTGGAATCTAGTAACAAGGCCAAAAGAGGATGGTGTGCTAGGTGTACTTGATATGAAATCTCTAAATGAAGCTCTTCTTTTGAAGCAACTTCATAAATTCATCAACAAATCTGATATTCATTTGGTGCATCTTGTTTGGGAAAAATACTATTCTAATGATAGGCTCCCAAGTAACATCAGGAAGGGTTCCTTTTGGTGGAGAGATGTTCTTAAATTGCTAGACAAGTTTAAAGGTTTTGCGGCAGTTAAAGTCTTTGATGGGGCTACTTGTTTGTTTTGGGATGACTGTTGGCTTGGTCAGCCTCTCAAGCTCTCTCTTCTTGAACTATATTCTTTTGCAAAAAAGCCAAGCATCTTGCTCAAAAAGGTTATTGCCACAAACTCCGGTCTCGGCCAATTTCAACCTGCCTTTGTCGGTGGAAGCCTTTGGTCAATTTGGTCAGTTACAAGCCTCATTGAACTCCCTCGCTGCTCATGAATTGCAGACCCCTGACACTAAGGATTGTTGGTTCTACATTTGGGGCAAATCTTTGTTCTCTTCAAAAAAGGTTTATCTTCATCTTATTGGATATAGGGAAGTGGATCCCATTTTCAAGCAAATCTGGAAGTCTTCTTGCCAACCCAAGCACAAGATTTTCTTTTGGCTCATCTGCAATGACAGATTAAGCACCCGCAATATCATGAGAAGGAAACATTGACACCTTCCTTCTTATGATTGTGTCCTTTGTGATCTTGGCATCGAAGAAACTGTGGATCAGCTTTTTTTTAGTGTGAAACTACCAAAGTTTGCTGGGGACTCATTGGGTTGACAGTGACAAGTGATCAGCTATTTTCATAGTCTAATAGAGCAACTAGGAACAACCTTTTATTTGGAAATCATTATCTTAATGTGTTGGAGAATTTGGTCCTTGAGAAATGATCAAATTTTTAGAGGCATTCCAGCTAGCAACCTCCATGGTCTGGAAATATTCACTCAGAACTTCAAGCAACTCCTATGGAGAGCCAAGAAGAAGTATTTCACGGCTATTGAATCATGGCTAGAGCTTTATGTGTAATTTTGTTTATCTTTTTTGTCTCTTTCCTTGTTTCTTGAGTTTTCTTGGAAGATCTCCTTCCCTGCTCTTGGGTTGATTCTTGTAATTAAACTTGTTCTTATTTTCTTTAATATATTCTTCTCAGTAGAGGTCCCAAGCAGCCTCTCCTGTTTCCTCAAAAAAATCAAAGCCCCCTGCAAGTTTCTTCTAAATGATTCCAGTCTTCTCCATCCTACGCTTCATATACCAACTCCTGCTGATTTCACTAATATTATAGAGAGCTTGAAACTGAATTTTTAGAAGCATAGACCCTATCCAAGAATCATGCCAAAACCTGACCTTGTCCCCTCTATAGACTCTATATTCCACCCCCATCTAAAGTGATGCTTCACTTTATGTAACCCTTGAGAGGACCCTCTCTGTAAAGAGCAGAGGAAGTTCCCTGTTTGCACATATTTGGCTTCCAGTAACTTGAAGCTCCTTAGACCCATATTCTAACTTCCAAATCCATTTAGTAAAAAGACACTAGTTCATGATTCCAGTATTGATGATCCCCAATCCCCCATGGACTTTGGGATTACACAAAGATACCCATTTTTCCTTATGGTACTTGAAAATACCATCTGAGAAAAATTTAGATATAATTGCATCCATCTTAGAATGGATCCCTGTCGGTAAAAAATTGAACCCCATCATCTACATTGGTAAGCTTCTTAGACATGTAATGGTAAGAATAAGTTTCCCTCCAGAAGTCATGTGTTTGCCTTTTCAAGGATAAAGTATTTTAATCATTTTATTCAGGATTCCTTCAAAGGCTCCAATTCCAAACACCTTGTCAGATATTGGGATGCCCAAGTACTTGACTCGAAGCTTTCCTAATCTCCAATTTATCATGTTGGCTTTCCTTTGTTTCTCATCCTGATCACACCCAGAGATGATTATATCACTTTGAAGGACCATAATGACGATTAGAGGGAGGGGGGTGAATGGGAGCCATAAATTTCTCAACGAAATATTCAGGCCACTCTTTCCCAAACAGAAACCCAGTTGAGGGTACTTGTAGTGGAGGACTCAATCTGAAAACACCGAAAGTGGAACTCTCAACCTCTAGGGAATAGAGGCAAGAACTCATGCAAAAATACTTGTGAGAACTAGCATCCAAAGTACTTCATCAAGTCCGCTACGTGAATACGAATCCAACGCAACAAGCGGAACTTGATTTGGAGTACTGCAAAAAATACTTGATTTGGAGTCTGGACGATAAAGAAATTGGCCAAACAACGAGCTTTGCACAGCACTGGACGCTGAGACACAGAGTACTGGATGCATCCGGTGTAGGCAACACACTATCAGACTCTTGACCACAAGGACCTAGAGTCCGATGCAATTCTAGAAAGCTCTGAGGAGCACCGAACGATTAGAGCGTCCGGTGCTCACGCACAGACCGGGAACTATCAATCCACCGGACTCTGGTCCATGGGGACATATGCGTCCAGTGTGACACGCAGCGCTAAACACTACACTAGATACGTCCGGTGCTTGAAGGAGTGTCCGGTGCTAGCGTCCAGTGCCCTAGAAAAACTATGCGGATCGCCAAAAATTGTCGAAACATGCTCGATTCAACTCCGAATGATTCTAGACTTTGTGGGGAGGTTTGTATGGTAGATGTGACTCTACTCCATGAAGATCTTGATCTTCCTTCCCTCACAAATCTCGGAATAAAAAAAGAACAAGGAAAATGGAGTACAACCGAGACAAGAAACGAAAATCGATCGATCTCATTGCTCACCCCAAACTAGCACAAATCCTTCGGTGGATAACCTCACAAGGGATCACAACAACTTCTTCAACAAATAGATCAACAAACGATTGAGCACGGAAAGAGATCGATCGAAAAGATCGGGAAAGGAAATTGCAAAATGCGAAGAACGCAAACACAAGCAATTTCAAAAGGGAACCCCGAAGTTTGCCAAGAAAGGGTTGGACCCTACAACAAAGTACAAGATTTCTAAAGGGCAGTGGGTGGTCTTTCTAGAGAAGAGGAAAGAGGAAGACTTTGTAGCTCCGAGCGAAGCCAACTCCGCTCTCGCTAAGAAGAATGAGTACCACCACCGTCTAGGCACAGGTGGTTATAAGCGCCAGGCTCCCAAATGACAACAAGAAGAGGCTGCGTAGAAGGCGAAAGGGTTGCCGACGCTGTCTAAACAAGTTGGTGAAAGGTCCGCGAATAGGATTTGGGCTCGAAAACCAAAGGAAACCGACAACGGTTTGTCCTTTGATGACCATCAGGTTGAAGAAGTAGCAAAGAGCATCTTTGCGGTAAACTCAAGCCACAAAGAGAGAGGGAAATCCTTAGTGAGGGCCTGGGTAACCCCGAGCATCCTGGCCGTGTTCGAGGCGTCTCATCCAAAGAAGGATGGAAGGATGGATTCGGCCCTCGGTGGGAAGGTGAGTACAAGAAACATGATCGATACAAGGAAGAAATGGCTAGCTATTTAAAGGAGGAGGCTAAGAAAGAGTTCACAGACTTTATGCAGAAATTGCTACAAGATCCTCCTGCTGAGTTGATGCAGAATCTGGCGAGTGCGGTGTCCTAGCATACTATTGCCGAGATACCAAGCAGTGTCGCGTCTACCAGGAATAAGGTTCAATATCTGGTTGACGACATTGTTACTCCCATGGCTTGCTCCCTAGTCATAAGATATGACATTAACAATCACCGTACAAGGGAAGTAGCCACGGGCAAAGCAATCCCAGGATGCAAGTACCCCGATGTTGACATTATTGAAGACTACTGTAGAGTAGAAGTATCGACCGTAGTCTAAGGATATGAGGACAAGATTTTAGACATCCCTAGTCCTGAGGACATTGAGAAACTCGGACAGGCTATAAACAATTTCACTCTTTGACCTCGGCAAGATGTCCACCTGAGGGAGCCGCGACCATCCTCGCAAGAGATAGCCGTTGAGGAGTCATCAAGACCTACTGATCCTCTTCCAAACCCACCACCATCACCAATCCATTCTCTTTCGAGCCCACCTCCGTCACCTCCGCCACAGTCATCACCTCCGCCTCCTCCGTCGCCTCTGCCACCTCCGTCACCTCTGCCACAGTCATCACCTCCACCATAGTTAGCAACATCTTTGCCACAAACATCACCTCCGCCACCTCCACAACAAAAATTCACACCTTCCCCACAACCCAAAGATCCTAAACAAACACACGGAGCCACCAGCGCCGCCAAAGAAGAAGTTTCCGGTGCCCAAGTTGATTTCCCCCTTCGAGCCAAAGAAGAAAATAGCTGGCACGACCAGATTTTTGAAAGGACTTGGGAAAAAACGTAGTAGTGAAATCCTCGAGTTGTCTGAGCTCAAGAAGTCAGCGCAACTGGTGCCTAAGGTAATTCCCTGTAAATTCAAGGTGCCAACTTGGGAAGACTACAAGTCTTTGCCTAAAAACTATATGGTGGGAAAACCTCTACTCAACTGGGAGAAACTCCAAAAGGTCATAAACAATGTAAAAAGGTTGCATGACTAGTACATGAGAGCCTCTTCTACTGGCATTCACACCATCAACGTGTCTACACCACATAAGACATTTCAAAGTGATCATAATCTGTGCGTGATTAGCTTTGAAGACATTTGGTTAATGATGAACCTCGAGAGACTAGACGTATAGATCATAACGACGTTTGCATTGTAAGTGTTACATAGTTACATATGCATTGTAGTTGCATCAATGTTCAATATCTAACATGCATTGTAGTTGAAAATGTTCAATATCTGACATGCATTGTAGTTAAAAATGTTCAATATATGACATGCATGTGCCTTGTAGAATGCTATTTGATATGCAGGAGGATACTTACGGTCAGGATATCGATTATTGTGTCGAGGATAGGATTGCCTATCTGAACCCGATTGATATATGCGAAGAAAGGCACACCTTCAGAATCGGGGAAACAACGACGATTTATTGGGCTTAGAAGGTGAAGCACGAGCCGATAAAAAGAAACATTTGCAGTTTCAATTTGAAGCCAAGTACGTCTTCTACATTTCAAAGTGTATGAATAACTATCAAGATAGGAAATCGATAGTGGCACCGTATAACTTTGGGTAATTAAACTACATAATTTGAATGCACAAATGTATCATGAATTTGATTCATGCAGGGACCAATTGATATGCGTCGTCATTTATCCTAGACAAGGAAGGGTGGTGGTACTAGACATCGCAAATTACCCACCATCAAGCTATGCACATTTCATTGAGCTGCTAGAGATGTAAGTCGAAATATGCACGTATACTTTTGCATTTGGAGATTTTAAGAATAATTAACATGGTGATTGTATTCGAGTTCGTAGGGCATGGCGGTTTTATAAAATCAACAATGGAAAGATTGATTCGAAGAAAAAAGAAAAGGAGCCATTGGAAGTTATATATGACTGGCCGGTAAGTATGAAAACTTACTCTTATGAATATAGATCATGCATGTACTCTGTAGATATACCACATGTGCGAGCATCTATAAATAACTACTTTTTTGTTTTATAGTGCCACAAGCAACCAGCAGGATCTCTCCTCTGTGGATACTATGTGTGCGAGCACATGAGAGGAGGAGATACAGGAAACTTGAAGAAACCTTCCAAGAAAGCCAAGGCGACGACCATCAACGAAAAGACAATGTACAGCATAGTTAAGGACGTGTGCCTTTTCCTAATTAAACAGGTGATCTCAAGTGTAGGAAAATATCATGATAATGACAGTGAATTAGCGAAGCCAGAGTACGAAGCGCTAACAGAGGTTTATAGCCTAAAACTTACTCGGGGCGGTTTTTAGAGGACATGTCCAAACTCTTGATGTATATACACCTATAACTTTATGTGTGTGAGTGTAAGACTCATGTTTATAATGTGTCATACACTTGTAACTTAATTTATTGCGAGCATGTAACTTTGACGTAATAAATATATGTATGAGATATTTAAATTACATGTTGCTATATTTGAACACCATCCAATAGGGTTTAGTAGTTTCAATAACAATCTATATCTATATATGTATATATTAAATAATACAATAATATATATATTAAAAATATAAAAACTAAAAAATATTTCCACAGGTGGTTCTCTTAGTGAACCCTGTGTAACCCCATTTACACAGGGGTTCACTAAGAGAACCGCGGCGGTTCTCAAGCAACCGCCTGTAGGAATGACCCATTTATACTGGCCCTCAGCGCATGCGGTGCTGGAAAATGCCTGTGAAAATGGGTTCCCAACCGCCTGTATAGTAGATTTTTGTACTAGTGAGACTGTGGATCTATAGATAAATTGATAAGCTTCCAAAAACTCATTTTACAGTGTTTATTCAAACAATTAATAATATTCTCAGCTACGAATTAGGGTTTGCTTTGATGACGGCAAAGGAGAATCTAGAGTTATAAAACTGCTGCAGGAAGACAGTTTGCCTACCAAGATAATAGGGGATACAGACAGATATGGTGCAAAACCACTTTACCCAAATTATTTCATAGAATTGGGATGTGTTTAAGAATAGAGACCCATCTGATATATAAATGTTGTCTGTCTATAAAAGGGTGTTGTCACCTGCATGCTGGGCCATGCCTATAGTACTCACTGATGAGCTTTGGTGACAACTACAGTCAGTCCACAACTTAAATACCAAAGAACCTCTCCTCGCACCGCTGCTTAACAGAGGGAACGCAGCCAAACAAACAAAACATGGCTATGCCAAGACAGCATGTGAAACCCCAGATTTTTCAACAAGCAAGCACAGCTCTGTATAACAGGTACATGACTGCATACTGAACCACACCTGCAGAAAGTTGTGCCTTGTACATCAAACACCATCTAACCAGAATTAGTAGGTTCAAATAGACAGATAGATTTTTTTTGTTTTTACAACCAATAATGCAAGCTGTAGCTAGAGAACTTGCAATAGAAACAACACAATGGTATGCAGAAATTTAAACACACTGCTAAACACCAGTAATTCCTGGAGATCATGGGAACCAAATAACATTGCGAGGTTTCTCCCAGCTTGTTCATTTCCGAGCTGTTATGGCTTTTCCTCCGAGTCACATGCTTAAGAAGTCGATACCCAGTAGGGATGTAGCATCAGTGGTTGTGTGTTGAGACTTGCTGCTCTCCTGGTCTTCTCTTGCCTTCTACTGAAGTTGAGACAACATATTGGATGCCGCTGAGTCACACGCCTTATGAGGTGTGACCTTCATATCACCATTTGCACACAAGATGTAATCTGAGCCCAAAAGGTGGACACTGGCCTGGTACATATCTGCAAATATAGGAGTACACAAACTGTAAAAGATCGAAAATGTAGAAATTAAAATTTACCAGAAAGCTTGCCGGAGCAGCCAAGCTGGAGCAAAAAAGAGATTCAGATTATAACTACCGGCAGACATTTGACTAATTCAAATTGTTATTAGTAGGATGTATACGTCCTAAGACCATGCATATAGTAGGGTACAAGAACAACTCGTGTAGCCACCTATTAGAGTTGGACATTAAAGATAGCTTTAGATGCTAAGGTTTACAGTGCAAGAAGAGCATACTGTGAAGCCTTAACTGACCGCATTAATCTATTAACTATATGGTCCATGGACTCCATGCTACGGCATGCAGGAACTTGAAATATCAGTGATTATGAACCACATACCACCTTTATCAGAAGGAAGTACTGTATATCTTGGAAGAATCCAGTTGCTCTCACGGCATATGTCATCTAGTTCCTGCAATATCTACTATCAGACAGAGGATTGTGGAGGCAGTCCTGATAACAATTTACATCAGATGGTGTTTCTTGCCTAGCATTTATTACGTAGAAGTATGGCTTCTCTCAGTTTCTTCCTCTTTATGTTCGTGGTTTGGCATCCTTCTCTGGAGCTTATTGGATTCAAAGCTTTCATCATCTTCAAACTATTCTCATATTTCTTTAGGATTGCCATTACTTTAGGTGTCATCTCTGTTTCTGCACATCGTTTGAAAATGATATGCACAGGTTTAATATACCTTGATTGTAAAGAGTGAGGAGAAACAATCACATGGTAAAAAAGATATGTTGATATATATAGTTCTACAATTTTTCTCGAATAATATATACATTGTCTACAATTATTATACGGGAACTGAAGTAATCTTGATAGTTGTCCTTCGGAGGCTAAATAATGTTCATGCACTTGTAGTCTACAGCCTTGTATGGATGGGATGGTGAAGCCCAAGTCCATGATTCAGGACTAAGGTTCACATATACAAATCGAAGCCTAAGAGTACAAGGCCCTCGTGCTATGTTTAGTAACATTGAATGGAAAGGCAAATTGTTTTCCACAATAGCATTTGATTCCACATTGTTGTTATCATTTTATCTTGATTTAGTTGTGAACAGGTAAAATACCTGTTAAGATTGTTTGAATATCCATTTCGTACTCAGCACTTTGATCTCCAAACACAATATGTTCACGGAGCTGAAACATAGAGAGACTAAGATGAGTAAAAATTAGGTAAAAAGAAGAATTATGATCAACAAGCATATCTGTAATTTCAAAAATGAATTGCAATATGTAACATACTGTATCATCACGCCTCTTCTGAAGTAATTGCAGTTGCAGTGTCGCATACCTATGAACCATCATGTTACCTGTGGTGCCATCTGAAATGCAATTTGATGTATACCGATTAATTTTTGGGAGCATCAATACGGAAGTATTCAATAATAGGAAAAGGAAACTTTGTTTTTATTGGATAGGTCGTCCTCACCAGACTTTTCAGTGACTTTCTCCTTTTGGCATTCCAAGGCATGGCCCTTAATTACAGGATCAACATCTTGTGTCTGAAAGATAATTCATTAGGTTGATGTTTTTAAAAGAATTTTGTAAGTTGAAGTTTAACACATAAACTTGCATATATTAATTATTATTGAACTAAAATCATCACACCTGATTTCAATGCATCTTTTTTCTCAAGACCATGCAAAGTTCTTTACCGGAATCATATCTTGGGGAACATTTATACTTTTAGAGTTGTTCTCTGTTCTGTTCTTGTCCAACTGGGCACCTGAAATTAAGTGAATTTATCATAATGATGAGGAGAAACAATAATGGATCATTATAATTGAAGTACTCAAGTAATATAAGATTGTAAATCTTTTGTGAGGCTCTGACCATCCCCGTGCTCTTCATAGGTCGGAACTTTAGTCACGAAGGCTTCAGATTTTCTTTTGCGCTTCGTGTTGCTGTCCTTTTTGCTTTTGCTGAGGTTGCAGTTATTGGTGCCACAATCACCAACTGCTTTTATTACCCGCTTATTTTTCTTTAGAGTTGAAACGTCCATGGATATTTTTTTTCATTTTAGACTTGAAATTACTATTAGCTTCTTGTTCTTTTGGCACATTCATTGAAGAAGAACCCAAAGGCCAGTCCCTGCAACATGTCAAGATCAGTAATATTTAATCTAAAGAGGTATAAGAAGACACATTTCGATATCAATGGTTTCATGCATAAGCAGCTGAAATAAATCTTTATGTATACCTGTTCAGGACATTTAACAAGACCTCCTTGTATAGCAGTAAATGATAGCATTCAACAACAGATGTCGTTATTGGGTACGAACCAGAATCAAATATAGGACCTCTCATCCTGTCAGAGGAAAGGAAGGAATACAATAGGGACAACAGTTATAAATTACTAGATTGAAAATTTTGGTATTACACTAAGCAATGCAACTCATTTAGGAGGGACAATCAGTAACCAATATATCATATACACATGAAACAAAGTATCTTGAAAAGGGTGGAGAGATTTAGCAAAGTAACCATTGCCTTGACCAGAGCAAGACAAAAAGCTTTTTACTCCCAATTTTTTTATAGCGAGGCTTACTTGACCCCTAAGCATGCGATCCTTATTAGTAGGTCCATGACATAGCCTAATGACCCTCATTTCTAACCCAGTCACTCCTCTAACCTTGTATATATTAGAACATGATAACGGTGCGCCTAGGATTCCCCTCAATTGGGCACCAATCTTGAAACTCCCTTGATTTGCTGCCTCTAACACCTATAGTTAGATACCATGGCACGCAGTCTGGCAAATGTTCAGAGTTGGGTGTTGTGGCAACAGGGACAAAGCAGAGGCGCCCTCCTGGTTGTTGGTGGGGAATGCAGCGGCACTACACGGTGCATGCCAATAACCTATGACCCTCATGATTTTTCCCTGCCAGATGGCTGGTCCGCACCGCACAGGGAAGAGATGAAGGCTTTGGATGGATAATAATAAGGAAGGGTGCGCCTCCCCATCCCCAATCTCTGCTGAATTTCAGTTTGACGCCTTCATGAAAATAGCTTGCATGTCCATCACCTGCACGGGAACGACATGCCAAAGATCCACGATGCAGCGGACAAGATTGAGGTCCTTCGCTCGATGACGCGCAACTTGGAAGAGCTGTGAAGGGATGTGGGGCTGAATCTGCTATGGATGGCGCATCTCCCGTACTTTCCCATGCTCTCGGAGCCATGCATAGTAGCCAGTAGCCGCCCGCCGCTAACACGTGACAACTAAGCATCTTACATGATGGCTCTGTCAAGATGCCCATCGGCTGCTCGATCTGCTGCAACATATGGCCCTCAGCATGGATCTGCTGGGTACCGGTTATGGTGGTAGTAGTGTCACCTACTGGGAGAGGTCGGTCAGCGCCTTGGCGATATGATCCGGCTATGGCTCATCAGAACCTGGTATCTCCGGTATAAGATGTTATGGTTGTGATGGAGAGGGGGCTGGACAGGGGTGTTTCCCATGGTCAAGCAAGAGAGAAGACCATTTTCCTTCTAATTCCTTCTTGATTAGATTGATACATCTCCTCTCCTTATACAGAGAGGCTTAATTAATCTCTAAGCAAGCCATCCTTATTGATAGGCCCATTACATAGCCAAATCACCCCTTTGTTCTCTCCCCATCACCACTCAAAAGCTTCTATATTAGCACCAGCTAATGGTGCACCCAGGATTCCCCTAAATCAGGGACCAATCTAACCACTTTCATGGTTAGCTGCCTCTAGCGACATTAATCATAGATATTAATCCATGAAATTGGGCGCCAATCTAGCCACTTTCCTAATATATATATATATATATTGTAATTATTTGACTAGGTTAATAGCGTGCAATTGTGTAAATTGAAATAGGCATAATGGAAAAGCAAACCTTTCGATCAGGACATCTATAGGCATTTCTTTATGCTTGCTGTCGACAGTATTATCATAGTGGATAAGGAACAACATGGTCGCTGCCCCTTTATTACTAAGTGAGTACACCCGATGTTCCTCGATTAAACACAAATGCGTATGCTTCATACCTATGAAAAAAAGTGTGTGAGACATACCTATTAAGGCATACTCCCTCCATTCCAAATTATAAGTCATTCCAAAAATCTTGGAGAGTCAAAGCATCTCAAGTGTGACCTAATTTACATAATAACAATTATGTTTCCAGCCAAGTATTATTCAATTCTTCGTTAATTATATTCTCATAGTATACCTATTTGATGACACAAATCTTTGTTATTCTCTATAATTTTGGTCAAACTTGAGATGCTTTGATTCTCAAAGATTTTTGGAATGTCTTATAATTTTGAATGGAGAGAGTACAAAAGATAGAAGCACAAGGATGGGATTTGCAAAATCAATAAAATCAAGCACACAATTCGGTTTCCAGAGCAACTTTTGTATGGAGCACAAAATCATATCATGTGTAGTTTCTGATTGATACCACCTTATCTACGTAATCTGATTTACTCTAGTACACGATTGATTGGCTTCCTAGACGAGCTTGCCTCATTCTAGGCATGCACCCACAGCGCCATACTGAATGCGTACAGGAAGGTTAGGTCTGGTTGCTCACGCGGAAAAAAACAACCTTTTTCTCCATAGGAGGCAACCCCATTTCCGTTATAGCATAACAGAAATACATCGCGCGGGAGCAATCATTTTTCTATTTTGATGCAAGTATAAATAAATGCACAAAAAATGCAGCTTGTCTTTAAGGAAACACTCTTCCACATTCTCGCCCATGAGTGCCGCCATCGACACATGGATTTTTTCCACATGGAGCAAGCCAGGCCCGTGGCGGCTTTTGCAAGGAGCAAGTCAAGCCGACACCTTAGACCAAGAAACTAAACATGTGTATGTGTTGCATCTAGCGATCCTGGTTGTGCCTGGTACATGCACCAAATTGTGGCCTGATGTGCCGGTGAATGCAAGACCATATAAAATCATGTATAAGTATAGCAAACAACGTGTATAGAATAAAAAAAATGTGATGATCCAAGAGAGACCAGCTAGCCTAACTCCATAAAGTGTGCATATTTGTGACCTTGTGCGTGTGGATGAACTAAAATTCCTCTAAAAATCCAGGAATGGACCTGTAGCAACTAGCCACAAGGCTGCATAGATCTCCAATTGCTCTAGTTCTTGAGAAAGGAATAAGGGTGCATACATTCAAGACAATGCATCGTAATTAAGTTCAAGAATAAAACCGTAGAAGTGCACGTATGGCAGAGCACCAACCTGTTTTGAGCTCCACCTCTGAATATGCAATCTGCTGAAGCACGTATGGTTTAGAAAGAAGTACCATGGTTTCATTACTCAACCCCTCCACCGACATGTCACTGCTGACATCTTTCTCAAACGTCGACCACACACCCTTGGTTTGGGATCCATCCTCGAGCAAGCACACTTTTTTTGTCCGATTGAGAAGCAGAACAGCGACCTTGGTGACTGGCCACGTGATCATCTCGGGCGAGTCCTTGGTGGGGTCGAGCGACTGAGCAATGTTGCAGGCATCGATGATTGCCTTGTCAGTAACCGAGAGCCCTGTCCCTACTTCATTGTCAATCCGGTGTTTCTTCCCCAGGTTCATGTACATGAGCAGATTCTTGTTGCTGACGGCGAGGGAGGCGACCATGCAGAACCGATAGGGGCTGGCAAACTCCAGCTGCGGGAACTGCTTCAAGTGGTAGTAGTTGTACAGGGGAACCGTCGCGTGGACCTGCATGTGCAACCACAAAACCATATCCATTAGCCGCGTGGCGGCGTAGTGAGGTAAGGTATGTCGCCGTGGATTGGAAAAAACTGAAGCGAATGCCGAAAACCCCAAGCACGAAAGAAATATGCAGCAATAATAAGCTCCATACATATATATGATGGAGCCACGAGGATAAAGGTGTAGCTTGATCGGAAATTGCGAAAAGAAAAAAAAAAGAAGAAAGAAAAAAGTGTGTGACCAACGCGCTAAAGGTAATGTGTGGGTGCTTTGAAATTTTATGCACCTGTAAATACAGTACATGTGTAATTTAATGTTAATGTGCACTAGAAATTAAAACCCTTGCAAAACAAATAAAATTTAAAACCATAGAAACTGTACGTTATTGGAGAAAAAGAATAATCCAGATCCAGCTGCCTGCTGCAGCTCCGGTTTCCCCCGCCCATCATCTTGCAGTCGATCGGTTTCCCCCACACATCATCGAGCGCTAGCTGTTCGAGTTATGTGCTTCTCCTTGGCGGACGGATGAGTGTTGCGATTGAGACCCAAATTCACCTGACGCGAAAAGGAGCAATATATATATGCATGTATATGGGTGAAGCACAGTACGGTTCCTCACCTGACGTGCCACAGCCTCCTGTGTCTCAGCCGACAGCTCTTCCTCCCGGTCCACCTTGCCGAGCGGCAGCACCGGCTCCATGAGCTGCTCCAGTAGGAGCTTCACCGCGTCCTCCAGCCCCACCACCTCCTCGCTGCCACTGGAGCCGCAACTTTCTACCTCCATCACCGGAACCCTAGCAGCGTGTCCAGCGCCGCCTCTAGCTAATGTTTTCTTGGGAAGCGCAGGGAGCAGCGGCCTCTAGCTATGGTAGGAAATGAGAGGCGAGCGCAGGACGAGAATAAGTAATACTGTGGGCGGTGGGCGGAGAACGCAGCGGGGCGAGAAGATCCGCCGGTTCAGCACGGGTTTCCCACGTACTTCATCATTAATTAGATTGGCGGTTTCACACGGGGTTTTTTTTTTGAAATATGAAATGTGGGTTTGAGTTTTGAGGGGCGCATACAACATAAGGTCCTGCTTGAGTCGTTTGTGACTGCCGTAACTTTTGCAAGAAAACCCATCGTGAATAGGAATCGAGGCGAGGTTATTGTCACCACGGGTCTAGGGATGCAAACGGGCTTATCCACGAGCCCGGATATAGGCTTAATTTTCGTGGGCTATAGCGGAACCCGCGAAAGTTAAGCCTATATGCGGGCTCGTGGACAAGCCAGTTTGCATCAGCTTACCACGGGAGGTGATGACCACCGCTACAAAACAGACCTTTGGTTGATGTGCTAAATGAGCAATAGTCTCGGCGAAGATTACGTCTCAGACTAAAAAGTTCTTTTGTCCCTGCCAACGACTACGTTGTCAGCTATTTGCTGGAGGACTTTTAGTCTCGGTTGGTGTTACAAATCGGGACTAAAGATTTTGTCCCAGTTTGTGACACCAACCGGGACTAAAGGTTGGCGTTCAGTCCCAGTTGGTAACAGTGACCGAGATTAAATGGCCCCCCCTATTTGAGCTCTTCCTCCTCCCCCAGCCTCAGCCCGAACTCTCAGTTCTTGCTATGTTCCTCGTTCTTGCTCTCATCTCCAGCCTTTGATCCATTTCAACACTTCTACGCCCCTATCGACCTGTTGAAAGGTTACTTGCTTCATTCTCTCATGTTTTAGCAGTAGCCTGTGTCATTACGTGGTGTATGTATGTGTGATTTTTTGTTTTATGATTTCTAGGCCATTTTAAACTTCAATCACTTGATATCATGAATATTTATGAAGGAAACTAAAATTTGTACCCTAGAAAGTAGTATACACCTTTCATTGTTGTATGTCTATCGCATTTAATTGTTTAATTAGAGAAATAGAGATTTTAGGGTATTATTTAATTTTAGTTGTTTATAAAAAAAATAAATTTATAATACTTTAATTTACAAATTGTGATAAGGTTAATTAGTCCACTAAAACTATTATATATACCGTCCATTGCTAGTATGCATACCACAGTTCATGGATTAGTTAGAGAAATAGAGAACATTCCGGGTTTTTTTAAAATTTCATTTGTTTAGGAAAAATAGAAATTTGTAATACTTTAATTTACAAAATTGTAATCGGGTCAAGTAATAAATTATAACTAATATATACACCTATCATTGCTAGTATGAAAGCCACATTTGATGTTTTAGTTAGAGGAATAGAGATATTTTGGTTATTTTTTAATTTCATTTGTTTACAAAAATGAGAAAATTAATTTTGTGATATGTCGTATAATGCATATGACACACCATTGGTTGTATGTCGATCGCCGCTCCACAGAGTTCATTGATGGCATACATTATTTCTTAAGGGTGTCCAAGGCAAACAAACGGGGTGGTCAGGTGCTGCCCATGTACCTGGTGTTAGAATTTGAAGAAATATTCTAGCTCAAAGAGTCTTTACTCATACTTGTTGAAGTCGACTTTCATGCCAATCTTTATTTGTTGAACCAAACACGGAGAAAATGAAGTTATGATGGAAGAAGGTGAAGACGAACAATTGGACCCAGATGACATTATTGCTCAATACGGTGACTTCAATGATACGTACTGCAATAGGGGAAGCTGAAGAAGTCATAGGGGCAGAAGAAACCCTCGCTGAAGGGACCAAGGAAAGATGTGGCACATCTAGGGATGCAGTCTAAGCAACCTATCGACTCACTAGTTTTTGACATAGCTCGGGATGCAAAGGAACAAGGCGAGAGTACACTCGATTACGATGAACTTAAAGATTTCATGATGATTACAGGTCTTACAAGGGATCAAGTGCATGGGAATGCACCGATGCTAGTAGCTAACCATGATGTATTCCGGACCCATGCTACATGGATGTGAGTGAAAGGAAAGAGGAATTTATTTGATAGATTTAGACCAAAGCATTACTTCCTTGGCCATGATGTCATACATACTGAGTTCAATGAATTACACAACTATTACAAAGGGATTGCACCGGACAATAGGTGAGTCTGGTCACAGGACTCGTCTAGTGATTCTAGGAGATCTTTGAAAACACTCTGGATCACCACCGGATGCTGGCTGTTGGCATCAAGAATGATATACTTTTACATAACCAAAATGCTGCCAACAACCTCCGGATCAAGGATAAAACAATCACATCATGAGCATACTTCATTAAATAACAAGTTCCACATGTCCATGAGTATGTGAATGCAGGAATGAAGAAATGGAGTAAAGGAGAGCTAGTGGGACCCACATAGGGGGTCGGCCGACCAACCTATGGGCCCACCAGCTCTCCCCCCTCGGCCATTGTAACACCCAAAATTTGGTTTGAATTTCAAATAATAGAAAAAATTTAATTGTGAATTTATGTGAGCATTTCATTTAGGGGAATATTAAAATTCTTGCAAATAAAACCTATTCTAGTTTAGAAACATGTTTATGCATTCATGCAGTTGCATATTTTCTTTGCTTGTTTGAATTTACAAAACTCACTTTGCAAATGGTTTCAAATTTGTTTTTGAAATGAAATTGGAAAAGAGAAATAAAAAGGAAATAAAAAGAAAAAGAAAAATGCCCAGCCCACCTCACTCCCTCTCTCATTCTCTCGGCGGCCCAGTTAAAAGGCCGGCCCACTCTTTCCCACCTCCCTTCCCCTCTCACTGACACCGCAGGGTCCACATGTCGGCGCCGATTCTCCTCTCTCTTCTCTCCCATTCTCTCTCTGATCGGCCGGGCCCGCGTGTCGGATCCCTCTTCTCCCCTCTCCTCTGCCGACGTCGCACGACGCAGAGCGCCGAAACCGCCGCGACGCGCACCCCGCACTGCACGCTCGAGAACACGCGTGGATGCGTGGAGCACGGCAACCGCTCTCGTCCCTCATCCTCTCCTCTCTCTCTGCGGCTTGGTCCCATTGGCAGTCGTCTCCCACCTCCCACAGAATTCGGATGCCCGCGGATGCATCGCGAACGGCAACCGCCGCGTTCGGGAACCACCGACACGCCCCGCTCCCACTCCCCGCATCTCGCCCTCGACTCCGTCCAGCAACCGCACGCTCCTTCGCTCGCTATAAAGCGAAGTGCCGCGCCCCTGCTTTTCCTTTTCCCCTCTGAGCTCTCACATTTCCGCCGAACGCCGCCGCCGTCGTCGTCGTCGCGGAAGAGGCCACACCGGAGCGTAATTCACCTCGGTGAGTCCCGTTCCGCGCCCGCAATCTCCTCGCGAATCTCAGAGGCCTTATCTCTCTCTGTGCTCCGTTTTGGGCAGCAGAACACTCGACGTCGCGAACGCAGAGCTCTCGGACGCCGCCACGACACCGACAGCCGTTCCGCGTCGACACGCCGCACCGAGCCACCTCCATCCTCCAAACCGCCTCGGTGAGCTTCGCCGTCGTCCCCTTTACCCCCCCCGTCCGCTTAATTCGGTCAATTAGACCCCGTATGCGCCACTCCTCTGCACACCTAGATCGTCGGCAATGGCGCCGCCGTGGCCAGCCCCTCTCGGTGACGCACCGTCTTATCCGAGCACCCCACTAGCACCGCACTGACACGCCGCACGTCCCTAGGCCCTCAATTTGGGTTCTAGCGTGCCGTACTGTCCCGGCCGCGTACTCAGGTCGAGTCGATCATGGCGCCGCCGCGGACGGCCCTGCTCCGGCAATCCGCTGTCACATCCGAACCCACCCTCGCAATCGCACGAGTCTGTAGGTCGTTTCAGTGTAGATGGTTGAACCCGCGGCAGTCGGGAAAGTCTTCCCCGCGTTCGCCGGCGAGCCAGATCCGTCGGGATCCATGGCGCCGTCGCTGTCCGCCTCCCCGCGTTCAACCGAGCAAACTACGGGCTTCGCCTCGTCCCCCTCTCTCTTCCCATGCCATCGGCGTTCGAAATGGACGCCGGACGAGCCTTTCCGGTGGAACTCCGGCGAGCTTGGCGTTCTGTAGCCATGGCGCCGCCGCGCCGTCTCTGCTCCGGCCGCCGTTCCCTCTCTCTCTCCCTTGGATCTGTTCTGCGCCGTTGGATCGGGTCTGTGCGGTCGGGATTAGAACCCCGAAGGGGTATGAACCCCGGTCCACGGTGGACCGGTGGACCGCAGCACATGCTCGGGTGCACGCACTGTGTCGTGGACCGCCCTATCCCGAGCCGCCGCGTGGCAGGTCAGTTGACCCCGCGTCACAGCGTTCGCGCATTTCCGAGAATACGCTTTCCCAGTCAAGACACGCATTCTTTCTCGGGTTATTCCAAAAATGGAAATCTGGTATTTACAATTTTGCCACTGCAATAATTTGTTTTTAAAGTCTTCATTTTAACTCCGATTTGGACGATTCGAGTTGCGTTAGGTTCGTAATGAAATTCTCTACATGTTAAAACATCTGTTGTTCATGTTTGAATTATTTAATTTCCATGATAATTCAAATACTAAAAATGCTCCTAGAGAACCAGTTAAATTCATATCTTTTGCGTTTTAAATCCGATTTTCGTGAAATTCGTGTGGAAATGATCGTAGCAATGCGTAGTATCTTTTTATAAACCTTTTAGCTCTATGTATTGTTATTGGTGTACTGTTCTAATGATAGTCTTGTTGCTTTGTATGTGTGAAATTGGAATGCGTGTTGTTGCAATGTCGTGATCGAGTTCAGGCAGTGAGGAGTTTGTTGGTGATCAAGAGTTCTTTGATCAGGAGTGTTTTGACCAGCAGGACTTTGAGAACCAAGGCAAGTATAGCATGGGACTTTCCTTGTTATCCTATTCACTATAATTATCATTTCATGTGCATGTGTTAATTTGATACCCGTAGTTTATTTCCCTAGAGTTGAAACCCTTTACCTTGACTCCTATGGGTTATGCATATGGGTAGATGGCTAGTGCTTTACATAAATGAATACTTGATCCCTGCCAAATGTTGAAATGCTTTGAATGAATTGGTGATCCTGTTATGGCAATTGGAACATACCCTTTTAATAACTCACTGTTGGCAAAAGCTGGGATTGACAGTGCTTCCGTGGGAGCTACATGGCTCTGGCTTTAACTTAGTAGTAGGCTCTTTTCTAGCTCGTTAGCGGTTACCCGAAAGGGCGCATTAGGCTCTTGCCGAGCTGGTTATAGTCCGGCCTCTGTCCGAGTTTGAGCGTAGGCTGCGGGTCGTTATGCTACTCGGAAGGGGAGCTCTATCGCCCCTTGCCAATCCTAGCGGCCCTAATCTTGTTAGACGAGATACTATGAAAGGTTTCATAGTGAACCCCGCCTTGGCATTGAGCTCTATCACCTTGGCAGTGTTATGGGAGTAATTAACCCGGGCAATCGGGGCATCACGACTCACGGGTAAAGTTGCACAACCTCTGCAGAGAGTTAAAACTGATATATCAGCCGTGCTCACGGTCACGAGCGGCCCGGAAAACCGATGGATTAATTAATCAACTTGACCAATCTTTATGTTCCTGTTGCCACCACTTTAATGATGATGTTTATGATTCTTTAAAACTTTGGCAATGGTATAAGTGGGATCGTCTGGGGCTTAAGCATAACCTGATGATATTTGTTAATAAAACTTTGACCAACTAAAAGTGCTAAATGCAGTAAGCCAGTGTAAGTCTGTTGAGCTTCATAACCCCATGTTATACTGCTGGGTACGAGTGTACTCACGCTTGTTTTCTTTTCTATTTTGGATAAAAATCCCGGATGGGTAACAGAAGCTGGAGGATATGAGGAGTTTCCCGAAGACTTCTAGGCTTGGTCAACCAGTTGACCTTTCCCTGTGGAATGGAGACACAAGATCTAGTTTATCTTACTTGTTTTATTTATTCTCGTAATGGATATAAGTTCGATATGTATTAAACTCTGTGATGGTACTCTGTAATTTGTGAACTTATGTGTGGATTATTCCTGGGCACACATAATGTTATGCATCCTATTTCGTCCTTGAAATTTGGGTGTGACAAATGACCATGATCTAGGAGAAGCACCTTAGAGTGAATTTCAATCCTTGGATCACTCTGTGCTTTCTCCCAACGACTTACATGCAAAGCACATGGATTCATGGGTCCACACCAAGGAGATAAACGTGACAATTACCTCAGAACTAACAAACAACATCAATGACAAGTGGGACCAGCATCTGGAAGGCTGAGGTGGGCCAGAGACCCCAAGCGGGGGTCGGCCGACCTCTGCCTGGGCCCACCAAACCCCCACTTGGTCTCTGACCTGTGGGGCTGCATCTAGAAGACCAGAGGGTAGCCCACAGGCCATAGGGGCGGTCGGCCGACCACCCCCTAGGTTGGTTCAACACCTGCCAACCGCCATACTCACTAACACATGATGGAAATCAACACCATCAATCTCAAGTCGGTTCTAAGGTGGTTGGATCCAAGGGTGGAGATTTGAAGCCTCCTAGATCGCTGACGTGGCAATGGAGTAGCCCCTACTCCACCTCCCACTATAAATAGAGGCTCATACCCCCCCCTCTCTACACATAGTGAAGAAGCCTACAAGCTCTATTCCTTAGATTGTTCTAGTAGTTTTGTTTAGAGTGGGAGTTAGAGTTGAGTTGAGTTGCGCTTGGGATTTCCGAAGTCATCTTTTGGAAAGTCTGGTATAGCTCTTGTATCTTTCATTCTTTGTAAGACTTTATCTTTATTCAATATATTACTTTTCCTCTACTTTACTTATTATTTACTTTGAGCATTACTTTAGTATTGTTATATGCTTTTGCTCTTTAATAGCCTTTACATCAATAGTCTGTGATCCTTGTGGTCTTTCCCGTATGCGATCATTGTCTGTCATAGGGTGCTTTGATTATAGATCGTAGTCAAAGTAATAAGTTGTGCCTAAGCGTGGTGCTTATACATCACCTTATCCTTGGTTACCGCTTGTTGTACGGATAGTTGTGGTAGCTAGCAAGAGAGTGACAGCCTTGTCTAGTCTTTGTATTCTGTAACACCTTTGGTGTTAATCATGGACTAAAAAGTGATCAAGCCTAATTATATCGGATCAACCGATAATCAGAGACTGTAGTTCATACATCGGGAAATTTTGATAAGGTAATTATTATATGTGCCTTATATCTATTTCCATCTGTATGACCCCTTGGAGAAGTTTCATGAACTTTGGAATTAAAACGTCAGATGCAATGATGACTTTTATAATTACCCGGTTTATTTTATAAAGCGGAAATAATTATACGAGTTTGACCAAGTCTCACGACCTTGCCCGAAATACTCCAGATGAACTCTACAACAAAAGTCGCGAAAGGTTCGTGTTGACCGGAAACAGAGAAAATGCCTGGAAAATATTCCGAGCCTTGACTCGAGCGCAACCGACGACGATTTTGACCGTCGTTGACCGACAATTTGGAGATCTCGCATGTCGACGCGACTTGAATAAAAGTTGTAGATCGGGTCGAGACGAACAAACTTCGTTCAAAAATCGAGACCTGAATCAGCTCCAAAAATAGAGAAAACAAGATCTGAAGATTAGTCGGAATTCGGTCCCGCGTCATTTTCTCCGGGAGCTCATAATTCGCAAACCGTTTGAAATTTGACTGAGGTTCGTAAAGCAAAGTTGCTCTATTCGTCAAGACCTTCGCAACGGGATATTCCGACGAAAATTCGGATCAACGAGAAACCCAAAATTAAGCACAGTGGCAGTTTCGTAAATAATTATAAAAATTAGATGGAATGAGGGGGCAGGATGTCGACGTCCTCTGTACCCGAGGAAATAAAGCCGGCCCCTCTCTCTCTCTTTCTCCCGTCATTTTTCTCTCTCCCTCACTCGGCTCTCTGATCCTCTCCCTCCAGGAAGCTCACCTACCTCTCCCATGGCCGGCTCCTCTCCTTCCCATGGCTGAGCATGGCCTGCTGCCGTGCCGTTGCCTCCCCGTCGCGCGCGCTGACGCTGCCCGCCGAGCCGGCTCACCCCGCTTGCGCGGCCACCAGGCCGCGAGCCGCCGACGCGCCGTGCCCTCCCGCGCGTCGCCCCTGCGCAAGCCGCGCTGCTCGCTTCACCCTCGGCGCAAGCGCGCCTGCCGCTGCCGCTGCCGCGCTGCGGGCTGCCTCGTGTGTGTCGGGCTGCTGCGATGCTCAGCCCGTGCCCCCGCGTGCGTCGCCCTGCAGGCGAGAGCTCGCTGCCGCCGGCCCCTGCGCTTCCAGCCGTGGCTGCGCTGCAGTCCCCCTCGGCTGCTGCTACCGGCCAAGGCCAGCCCTAGGCCGCTGGCCATTCACCGGCGACTTCCTCTGTCCCAAATTGCGACAGGGACCCCGCACAAGAATTCGCCAAAAGGGAAGGGCCTAAGTGCAAAGACTGTGACTCAGATGAATAGTGCCGAATAGTGCATTTTCTCCTTTTTCCGTTTTATTGCCTATATATGCAGCAGATCTTTGAATATTCGTGGTCAATCGTAGGAAAATGCGACTTTGGACTTTTCGGAGTCCTTATGAAATTCTCTACGCACTAGATCAATTGCATGTTAGGGTTGAGTTGGTTTTAATTGCTGTAAAAATGATTCTTGTGCTGTTGTTTTAGAAAGCTTTGTTGTGTAGATTAAATATTTATCGCCGTTAAGGATTGCTCCAAAAATTATGAAATAATTATGGTGTGTTCCTTATATGATGAATGATGCTTGGTTAAATTCTCATGGCAGTTTGTTAAGTGGTTTGAGTGCTATAAAAATAACAAGTTTGTTATATGCCTGTTTTGACTGCATGCATAGTGTTTAGGAAATAAATATTATCATGTATTAGATGTGGTTTTCTGTTAGTATGGTGAATATCAAAGTTGTAGATAATATTATTATCTAGCTTGTGTTAACGTTTGGTGGCCAAATCCCCAATAGTTTGAGAGATGTGTATTTTCCAAGTTGCTTTTAGAATCTGCCAAATCCCTGGACAGATTTGTTTATAAGTGCATTTTGACTAACTTAAAGTATGAATCATGAATTACTAATGTGGAATGAATTTTATAAATTTTCATAAGATTTCCAGATTGTTTTGATCCATATTTTTAGGAGTTGTAGATCTTGAGTTATGGCTGTTTCAAGTAGGGCTGCCAAATTTGTCCTCTTTCAGGACAGAGATATATCCCTCATTTAATTCGAATTGTTTAACTATTAAATCATACTTTCATGGTACTAAGAAAGTTGTAGACAAATTAATTAGCTTTCCATATATATAAGAATCATATTTGTTGGATTAGTATAACTCCCGTTATGATTAAAACCGTTACTGCTATGTTGTTGTCCCGAACATGCGTGTGTAAGTTAAATGCTTTAACTTACTCTTACTAGTTTAATGTACTAAGTAAACTTAGTGAATAAGTGTCTGACATGATTTGACTTGAATTTAATAATATATCATGATTGGTGTGCTCTCTATCTAGGTAACTAGGTATGTCATGTAATGTGCTTTTTCATGCATGTCTTGTATGAACTTGTGCTTGTGTGGAATGCTTGCAAGTGTGTCTTGTGTTACCATTTCCCCGCATTCATGCACTTGCATCGGTATTTTATTTAGGTACGATAAGTACATACGTGAAGCACGTGACGCTTGGAGCTAACCCAAAGGTGGTGTTGATGAACGAAGTCAGAAGATGGAAGTGTCTTCAAAGGTGCTCGCCAAGCGAGTGACCTCTAACAAACACTGACCTAGTGTTGGTCCCAGGCAAGCCCCGGAGCATTCTAACTCCCTTATTTTATGATATCAATTTACTATGTTATACTATGTTGTTGTATTAAGTATAAGATTTGTGTGAACCTATTTGATGCATATTACCCTCCTTGCTTTTGATATCCCTATATCCTTATTAATCTGATAGTATAGTAAAAGATAGATGCTTAGCACTGCTAAATTAATATGGAACATCGGTGACCTAATGTTACGTAATGCCCTACGTGGCACACCGATGGGTTGAATGATATTATGAAATGGAAAGGCAACCGGGAAAGTTGATAAATTGTCTGTACGTCTGATACTGACAACATCTAGGTGGGCTGTGCGCCCTAGGCCGGTACCTTGCGTATGTGTCTGCCTTTTTGGCGGGCCGATCGGGTGGTGTCCCTCTTGTCATGTTGAACGCATGCCTCAACCCTTAGCTGGCAAGATAACTCGTTCGAGCCGCGAAACCTATCTACTGGCCGAACCAAGAACGAAGCGAGTCACAAGCCGGTGCGGGTTGGCGAGGACGCAGAGTGTAAGGCCGAGGCCAGCTAGCTGATCCCTAGGCTGGATGTACGGGGTGCCGGGCGGTCCTCGAGCTTGTTGAGTATGATTCTGAATCAATCTTGGTTTGAATGGTAGACTAGGCGACTGCCGCACCCTAAAGTACAGGGGCTGCGAGGTTTGGGTGAGGAATAAACCCTCCAGCTGGTTAGGAATTCGATTCGAATCACGGTCTCTCCCCGTTAGTGGGAACTTGACAATTGCTACACTGGCGTGGGAACAAATAATCTACTTAAACAGTTACGATGAAAATGGTATGATGGACCAGAAGGGTGAACTGGTTATCCTTGCTTGTTAATCAAGTGTATTGCTTAGTACAGGTGCTAATCTAGTTGTCAGGTAATAATTACTAAAATATGGCAAGAAACCAATGAAGTACTCATAAGTCATATTAATGCTTTTATGCAAAATGAGTTAAGATAGTCCACTATAAAGCCTTGTATAATCCTTGGTGTCATTTATTTTTGGTTTATGACGGGTAAGTCTAGCTTAGTACATTCGAGTACTAAGGGTTTATCCCACCTTGTTGCAGGTGAAGGTCTCATGCTGCTGAAGGTGTGGCTAACCACCGGTGGGCACGGTGATCCTATATTATCTCTCATCTCTATGCTGTTGCTGGAGGTTGTTAATAAAACTAGCAAATGTATTTCAACTTATATTATTACTACCATTACAAAGTTATGTGGTTTTGCTAAAAGGGTTTTGAACTCAGACTTGTATTATTATTTGTAAACTCAAATATGATTTTATTGCGCTGCAAACTCTGAGCTTAATGATTTTGTATTTACTTAATCTAGCGATTCTCGGGTGTGACGTTAATTGACCGAGGTCTTTCGGGACACTCGGCGGACTACCGGGATTATTAAAGCCTAAGGACGAAGGTTATCGTGTTGGCGATGCTTTTTGGACCAAGTTTTTGTAATTTGGGTGGTTCTGTTACATATTCTACCATGTGTTCTTTGGAAAGTTCTTAAAAGGTAAGGCCCCCATAAGAAGAGGGTGCGGTCCGGTAGGAGTTTTTTCCTCCTACTGGTCTATCCCCTCGCCTAGCATACTTGTATTGAGGGGACAAACTATAGTATTTAGACTAGTTAATTGGCTAAGCATATTGAAGTAGAGTGAATTACACAGGAGTCTCGTTGTCCTCCCACCTAGCTATACTATAGTCCGTTCTAAGTATCATTTACCTTGGCTTATTCATTCATCAACTCTTCCTATCACATATATCGTTTACCCCACCTATACTAGTTGGTACTAAGTTGAGGTGCTTTCTAGGATCTGTCTCTAATTATCATTTCTAGCCCAGCTTTCCCTTGGGAAAATATAAATTACGATATCTTGGAATACTCCTAGGTGAAGTGCTACAACGGTATAATCTGTGCGCTTGCGGATTTATCCAATAATCATAAGAAATACCAACAAGCATTTCTGGCGCCGTTGCCGGGGAAAGCATAGTCTAGAAATTTTAATTAGATTGAATCCAGAGATTCTCGCTAACTTAGTTATCAATTAGTAATAGGGTCTTACCCCTGTCTGTGTCTTCCTTTCTTGTGAAGCCAGACAGTGTATGAGCGGTTTCCAACTGCCGAAAAACTATCTAGAAGATCCCGAGCAGCTGTTGAGGAGAACTAGACGTCGTCAAGTTGCCCCTCAAAGGATCATCTCGACCCTGAATCCGTTCGAGGAAGGAGGCTCTACACCACCACTCAAGGAAGCTATGGCTCAGAAGGCGATCTCTGACTTTTTGGCTCCGTCCGCTACCCACGTAGCTCAGGGTCCCGAGGTCAACTTTGGGGATGCCACCTTCGAGCTGAAGCCCGCCTTGATCCACATGGTGCAGGCCAATCTATTTTGCGGGAAGCCCCATGAGGATGCCAATGCTCATCTCCATCACTTCATGGAGTTGTGTGGCACCTTTACTATCAAGGGAGTGGCGTCTGATGCCATTCGCCTTCGTCTTTTCTCATTCTCATTATTGGGGAAGGCGCAATTGTTCTACGCCCACAAAGAAGAGGCCACTACATGGGAGAGGTGTGCTAACACATTCCTCAAGAAGTACTTCCCGACGGGAAAAACCAATGCTTTTCGTGGAAAGATCTCAAGCTTCCAATAACAGTCTGATGAGACGATTCCCGAAGCATGGGAGCGTCTCCAAGAGTACATTCGTGCCTGTCCTCATCATGGGATAGACGATTAGCTCTTGATCCAAGGATTCTACCATGGGCTATCTAGGATGGCCCGTAGTCACCTTGATGCCGCCGCTTGAGGGGCATTCCTCCAACACACAGTAAGGAATGCCAAGGACCTCATCGAAAAAATGGTGATCAACCAAGGATGGGGTGAGGAACGTCTCCAGCTCAAGAGGAGAGGTATGCACACCTTCAATGAGGTGGACATGCTCTCTGCCAAGATGGACCTCCTGATAAAATAAATAGAAGAAAGTCCCAAGAAGGAACGAGAGGCCATCTACCCCATTGCCGCCGCACAAGCTATTGAAGTTGATCCATGGTGCGAGATTTGTGGGGGAAATGATCACTCGGGCAACAACTGCCCTGACACATCAAAGGAGGACGTGAACTTCATCAGCAAAAACAGCAACAACAACGGGTATCGACCCCAACAACAATGAAATTGGAATCCGCGCCCCTTCTAGCAAGGTAATGGAGGTAATAGCAATTACAATAATTACAATTCTTACAATAACCAACCTTCATTGAAAGATATTGTTATTGGTCAATCTAAGATTATTGATGGTATAAATAAAAAGATGATTGCCACTAACAAAATTCTTGAAACTCTTTGTGAAGAAATGGATAGCTTTGCAACTGCTATGAAAAATCAATTGAGTTTTAATAAAATGCTAGAAACACAATTAGCTCAATTAGCAGCAGCTATGCCATCTATAGAACAAGGTAAGATTCCTGGGAAACTAAAGGATTCAATTGAGCATGTTAATATGGTCACAACGAGATTCGGTAAGCCTCCACTTCGCTCTTATTGGGGCTATCTTCTCGATCCTCCCTTCATCATGAAGAAGGAAGATCCAGGCCACCCGACGATCAAGTGCTCAATCGAACAACAAACCTTCCACAACGCCTTATGATGATAGAACAAGTCAAGTCAAGTGGTGGGGCAGGATCCGATGATCCAAAGGCTCCTATTGTTGTTTCTTTTGGGTAACAACAAGTCAAAGTGGTGCTGCCAAATACATTAACATTAAATACATTGTTGTGAAAGATAGAACTCAGGATCAAACAATCAATATGGTGCATATAAGTACGATAGTGATGTAAGCGGATCCTCTAACAAAAGGCTTACCACCCAAAATCTTTAATGAGCATGTTGTCGACATGGGATTAATGGAAAACCTCCGATCCTGGGTAAGGGCCATAAAACAATCAACTCCCATTATGTCTATGTTTATCCTATATCTTGGTAGTTTGGTGTACTGTCAACACTCGTGTTGCAGTTGCATTCTTTTCTGATTGCTGTATCACAGTATTTCGGCGCATTATTCTACTAAGTATGGACTTATGATGATAAGCCATTCGATCAAAGGGGAGAATGTTGGAATTAGGTGATCGCAAGCTCAAGTTATTACGAACAGGTACAAGAGAAACTTTTGTTCCCGTTTCCTTTAGCATAGTTAACCTGTGATCCTATTTTTTAGCGCCACGATCGAAAGCGCTCAACCACTCTTGGTTGCGGCCCCAAGTCGAGCAGCGCCATATTAAAAGGGGAGTCCGGCTACCCAAAGCTCTCTCCCCGAAAACTCACCTACTGATCATCAGAGGTGCTGGATCGACCTGAAGGCTGCCGCCCTTCTTCTGCTTCGACTCCAGGATGGCCAGCCCGGTGAAGGTGAGTGGCCAGTGCCGTTGGCATCCCGAAGGACGATGCTATCCCGATGTAGAACTACATCGACCTCCTCCTACTCACGTTCCTACTCCACCGATGGCAAATGGATCCTCGGAAGGTCCGTGATCCCTAATGTTTTAATGGTGTGTCTTTTGACTAGGCTAGATCATCCCTGCTGTGTTGATCATGATCTAATAGTAGGATCACTTGAACATGCTGATCGCTTTGGTGAGCTCAGTTTGGCCGGAGCTTGACTGGATCACCTAACGTGTGCGAGACCGAGCTTGGCCGTCCGCCATGGCCGGCGGTGAGGTCACTCTGGAACTTTTTGGCTTCGTCTAGTTAGAGCTTTGGGTGCGGGTGAAGTGCTGATCATGTCTGTGTGAATCGGTTGGCAGTGAAACCCACCGCCGGCGACGCGCCACCACGGTTTAAGGTCGCCGGCGTATCTATCTCACTAACGAGCAGGACCCCATTGGTAGTGAAAGTACAACTAAAATCCTATTTTTTATTTATGGAATAGTAGTTGTATTTGTTATTTTCTTATGTACTTTTGTAAAGCTCCATAAATCATGAAAATATTTATGTATACTCTTTGATGTAAGAAGTATTTAATAAAAATATGAAATGGTACTTTCCAGTATATTTTTATATCTATAAAAATACCTAGATTAATTAATAAACCCAATTTCCATGATTTTTCCTAGCTTATTAATTAATCCAAAAATATTGAAACTAATTTTGTAATTTACTTATGTCATTAGGCTTCTATATAAAAAGTTCAAGCTCATTTGGACAAATTTGAAAAGTTGGATAATTAGTAAATTAAAAAATAAATATTAAAATTTCTTAGAAACCCCAATCACTTAGGACTTGAGTGACTTTTTGATTGCTTGTTAATCATGTATCAGTGTTTGGTGATAACTATGAAATGATATTCTCATTTGATGTGATGTTGAGTGCTTAGTGCTTTTGGATATAATTATTAACTTGATTAGTTTAATTAAATTAATCTTTAATCTTATTTAGAGAAGTAGTTTGCAACTATACTCTGAAGGAAAGTTGTACTCAAGATTAACTAGTATTCATCTTATCATATCAACTAACTTCTTTCATGATTATTAAGCATCATGTCTACAATTCAAGCATCATCCTAAGCATGTCATAATTTCGTGTAGATAACGAATCTGGTGGAGTGGTCCATTATATAGTTGGGTTGGCTAATCAGCACCACGAAGTTGGTTTTGATATTTGTGATTCAGAACCCGAAGTTGTTTATCCTACTAATCAAGGAAAGCCCCGATGCATTTAAGCCTACCATATATTTAAAAGTTTTATTTAAATACACATATGATTAAGTATTGCATGGTTACTATTGAATTAAAATTTCATAGTTGATGCATAGCTTACCTTGTTTTCTATTCTTATACCTTGATACCTATTTTAAAATACAAATGTTACTTTATGCTGCTTAGGATGCTTAGAACGGTACAATTCAGATGATTTCCTGTCATCTACGAGAATATGTGATAACATGTTGCTTCGGCAAATGGTTATGAATTTATGGAATTGATGATGGAATGATGGAAGTAATAACTCGGGACCGGGCGGGCACGGTGTTGGTGAGCCACGAGAAAGGTATATCTCGTGAGTGGGTTGTTTCTGCCTATGTTGATTAGGAACCGTCCGTTGTGGATGTCCAAGAGTCGTGACTTTGTAGTACTGGTCAAATACTTTAGGAAGCTGGACATTCCGATCTGAGAACGGTTAATCCGCTTTGGGAGTGGAGAGACGGTGAGAGTAGTGTGTACCCTCGTGGCCTAGGACTGGATTGGAGGTGCTCACGGGTGGCGGAACCCGGTATTGGATGGAGGATCCAGAGAAAGGTTGACATATGTTTTCTTTAGAGCTACATATGTTGTGTGATAAGGAATCCCCATCTGGGTTTTAATAGATTCGAGTCCTGTTCCTCATATATGGAAACATGTCTCTAACTACCTCATCGTAGTTGATGAAAATTAAACTGGATACTCTGGATGACTTTGTGGATATGGTTGTTACCACGTTGTCCATCAGAACTGCGATCGATACTTAAGTAACTATTTATAAGAAATGAATCAATTTTATTTGTTTATTGAAAAATTCTCATTTATGCAAAAGATTTGATCCTAGCAAAACCCTGCCTTGAATCCCAATGACTTGCATACCTTATGTATTAACCACCTTTCTTTGGTTGAGTAAGACTTGCTGAGTACTCCCGTACTCCTTGTTGCAGATGAAACTCATGATTGTTGTTCATGTTGACGATGAGTAGCTTTCTGTGACCCTTGGGCAGGGTGCTTAGATTGTTTGTAATGAAAAGTTTACCACTATGGTTTGATGTAATAATCATACTTAAGTTAAGTTATGTTTTCAAACATATGGTTTGTAATAATACTTTGGTAAGACTTTGTCTCTCTTTTACTCTGAATGTAAATTATTTATTGTACACCTCTGTAATGTCAATATCCTACTCAGAGAATGGTGAATGACTCAGTTGAATCCGATGACACCAGGCCAACTTCTTAAGAACTTAGAACAATTGTGTTGCAATCAGAAGTCTTTGAGACAATGGTTAACACAAGTGAGCCATACTTCTCATGAAGTTCTGTCACATTCAGGCTCGACCACGATCAGCTCGTCGGCTACTGCTGCTCTCAGTTCCTCCAACAATCCTGTATGTTGTGGTGCATATGTTAATATCGTATAGATGTGATGAATGAGATAGGGTTATACTGCAAACACTATTCCCGGAATCTTGCTTTGTTAATCAATTCATTAGATAGGGTTATACTGCAAACACTATTTCCAAAATCCCAAAAAGTCCTAGAAAAATTACAGTAGCCTCATACTGACAAATAAAGTCTACCACAGATTTTTCAGGTTAAAACAGTAACTATTTTGTCCTATGCAAAAGACCAAAAGGAACATGGTTAAATGATGAGAGAAAAACAATCTATTGTGAAAAGTATCAAACAACAGATTTATTATTTTTCCTACATAATTCTTAGAAAAAGAGCGGTCATCAGAAATTATCACACACTTTCTCTCTATAGTTTATTTATTAAAATTCTTTCCATAAACAAGCATTTCATAAATTTAATTCTTAACCCCAATCTTTCTCATAAATTCTATACCAGTAGTGTCTTTTTTAGAAAGTATACTACACAACAAGTTCAATAAAATTATAATCAATTTTTTATGATCTACACAAAATTAGTTATGCATTTTCAAAATTTATAGCTATTTCAATAATTAAATAAAGTTCTGAACAAGAGTATCACAAAAGTAACATGCAATATTTTTAAACTATAGATCTACAAAGAAGCAACCCAACAAAATTTATTTCATGATTTATGGAGCAATATTCATCTAGATTTGAATTTTAGAAGCATATAAAGCAATTTCTAGAAATGATTTATATTAAAATGAAAATCAACAAAACCTAATGTGTGCTAGGTGCACCAGGTGTAGTGCACCAAGTGACACTAACACACGGGACCAGCTTGTTAGCCGGACGCACAACACAGGGAGACAGAGAGAGGGAGGAAGCGACTCGGCTGGCAATTTCTTGCCGCCGAGGTCTTCATTGAGTGGGGTGCCCTGATGAATTCCCCATCACACGGTGGTTCTGGCGAGGTGCTTAGTGTGGTTGTGGAAGCTCTGTAGCGAGCTTATCGCCCAACTATAGTAATCAATATTCATGATGGCTTATTTACAAAATCAAATCATTATAAGCATCTTCAAATATCTGAATAATTTATATATGATTCCAAGAAAATAATTAAGTTTGTAGAACTCATGTGCATTAGAGTCTATAAAAAGATTTATTCTTTTCCAAATATAGATATGAAGATTGTAAGCATTAACCAAAGATTTTGGTGCATTGATTGGGTAACCCTTGATACTATTTTAGCCACATGGTAACGTAGTCCAAGAATTTTTAATACATTTCAGAGTCAACCGAACTTGACTCAACCAATGATTCCTTGAAGTAAATTTGAAGCTATTAATAGCTAGCCAACCAACACTACTAACTATTAATCTTTTTCATGGTGACTAATTTAATGTATAGAACTCATGCACATTTTTGTATGTTAAAGAGAATTTTTCATTCCCAAATATCAAAAAAATTAACCAAGGATTATACTCTTTGACTAACCCTCAACTATTGTCTCAAGTAATAAGAAATCTCAGAACTTCTTATGCATTTCAAAGAACTAAACCCAACCTTAACCTTAATAGAGCTATGATTTGTTGTAGTAATTTCGAAGTGTTTAGTGGAAGATCGCTAACCCTAACCTATAAACATAAATTTTTGTAATGGTTTTATCTACACAATTCAATCATGGTAATCCTCTTTCGATATATCATTAAAACATATTGTTCCTTGTAATTAATTAAAACCTTTTCAATATATAATTAAAACACATTGTTCATTGAAATTAACTAGTTACCTAGATCTCATGTGCATTTACGTCTAGTACAAAAATATTTTTCCAAGATATTGATATGAATTATCATAAATATAAACATAGGATTCTATTGATATTTATTGAGTAACTCTCAGCAACATTTGTCTCATGTAATTAAATAGTCTCAAAACTTTGAATACATCTCAAAGAACTAAACTTAGCCTTACTCCATCTAAGATTTCTCATAATAATTTCTAGCTTATGAATAGAAGATTGTCAAGATCACCTATAACCCTCAATATTCATGATGAGATTATCTACTGAATCAAATAAAGATAAATCAGTACCAATATAGAAAATATTGAATTTTTTCTCTCAATAAGTAAGTAAATGTATTGTTTCCATGCACTTCGATCCTTGAAAAACATATTTGTTGTTTCCATATAGTGGTACAACATAACATATCTTTTTAATGGCCATACTTTAAAGCCATTTGAGCATCACTTTTCTTTTTCTCAGCTTTATCTACACAACCTTACCTATAGCTATGATTTTCCATTGTAATTTCAAAGGTTTCAATGAAAGAAAGCCAAACCCGACATATAGTCAATTAGTTTATTCATGATAGTTTGATCTACCTAATCAACTCATACTAAACCTCTTTCAATTTGTTATCTCTTATTAACATATAACTCATAGTACTTAATTAAATTTATAGAACTCATAAATAGTTATGACAATTAAAAAGAGATATATTTTCACCCAAATTTGATAAACATTCACTAACCATTAAGTATATTTTTTGATGTAGAAAATAGTCAAAAAAAAAACTTTCAATACACTTGAAAGTACCAAACCTGACCTTGCTATAGCTAAGACGCCTTGTAGTAGTCCCAAAACTATTATTAAAGGTTACTAAACCCTAATTATAATCTTCAATATTCATTATGGCTTAAATACAGAATTGTACATGCATGCCAAACATGTTTCTGCAATTATAAGATATTGTTCTAGTAGCTAACTAAATGTTTAGAAATAGTGTGCATTTTGTCCATTGAAAAAAGATGTATTCCCTCCATCCCTAATTATATGACATTCGAAGAATCTTGGAGTCAAAGATTATAAAAAATCATAAAGATTTATGACCTCAAATGGGCATCCTATGAAAATATAATTGATAAAGAATCTAATGATACTTAGTTAACATCATAAATATTATTATATTTTCTTATAATATGGGATGGAGGGAGCATTACTTATTGAATATGGGTACAAAATATCATAAGCATTAACAAAAGATTCTATCACATTCAATTGGTAGCCCTCAACAACTATTAGAGCCCTCAACAAAATATCATAAGCATTAACAAAAGATTCTATCACATTCTTGGTAGAATTCCTCATAGTTATTCTAAAGCTATTAAAAGAGGTCGATGAACTCCCACCTATAATCATTAATATTCACAACTATTTATGTACGTAATCGAATCAAGACAAAACTCTTTCAAAATATGTGTCATACTCTTTAAATGTATGTCTTGAACTAACATGCATTTGGTCCATGAAAATAGATTAGTTCTTTGCTTAATATTGTCCAAAATATCACTAATATTGACATAATAGTTCATTGCAATCTTCGAGTAATTCTGAACTCTATATGTCCCATGTAATTAAACAATCTCAAAATTTTCTAAACATTTAAAAGGACCAAATACAATCTTACATCTAGATATTATTTTTGCTAGTAGCTTCAAAGGTTTCAACACAACGCAACTAACCTGACTAATAATCATCAATGGTCAAAGTGGTTGGACCTACATAATCGTATCATACTAAACCACTTCTAGTATCCTATTTACATACATGAAAATAGATTTATTATTTCCCAGTCATTGATACAAAATATCATAAATGTAAACAAAGGGTCCTATTACATTCATGGAGTAACCATAAACTACATTTGTCTCATGTAATAAATAGCCTCAAAACTTCCAGTAGATTTTAAAGAAACAGGTGCTCCAGCTAAGATTCCTTATAGTATTTTGAAACATTTTTTTAAAAGTGGTCAAACCAACCAATATTCATCAATATCCATGATGGCATATCAACATAATTAGATTTTGATAAATATCTTGCAAAATTACAATTATCAACAGATGTTCGTAGTAATTAATTGAATTTAAATAACAAATGTGCATTTGTGACCATTGAAAAAACTTTTGATTTTATATATTGATAGAAAATATCATAAGTATTCACATAAGATTATGTTCCATTCATTCGGTAACCGTCAAACCCATCCTGACTCATAGCATTTTGAGGAACCAAACCCATCCTGACTCTAGATATTCTTCTTCATAGTAATTTTGAATCTATTAACATAAGCCAGCGAATCATCAATACTCAAGATGGTTTATTTATAGATTCAAATCTATCTAATTGTCTTACAAAATCTTGACTGTCAACATATGGTTCATACTAATTAATTAAAATTATAGGACTCATATGCATTTGTGTCCATGATAGTATAAAAAGATTATAAAATATGAAAGAACCAAATGTAGCTAAATTCATCTTAACATTTATTCTTCTCTGGAGATCTTTCTCACAACTGAAAAGATGTATTCGATTTATTGGATTTCGAGCTAGCTGCCCTTTCCTTTCTCCTTTCCAATCACACAGCTCCATTTGTTAGCATTGTTTTTTTCTAATATTTCCACAGATAAAAGCCAATGATGACCTATAATCAACAATATTCATGATGGCTACATAATCAAATCACATTAAACCTCATTCAATATCTCAGTTATCAACATATGGCTTCTAGTAACTAATTAATGTATAGAACTCATGTGCAATTGTGTTCATTAAAAATATTATTTCCCAAATATTGAAAAAAAATTAAAAAAATACCTAAGCATTCTATTGCATTAATTCCCTAACCCTCAACTACATGTGTGTCATATAATAAAATAGTCTCAGCTCAAAACATCCATTATTACCTCGTTCCAAAATATGTGACCTTCTAGGATTGAAATTTTGTCCCTACTTGACCTTATAGCATGCCCAACTGAAATTATGCTAAATGTATCATAAGTATTCACATATGTAGCATAAGTATTCACATAAGATTTTGTTGCACTCATTGGTAGCCCCTGACAATAATTTTCAACAGTCTAAGAATTTTTAAAAATATTTCAAAGAACCCAACTGAACCTGACGTACACTAGCCATGATTCCTCATAGTAATTTTGGAGCTACTAATAGCAGCTGACCAGCTGCCACCCAGAACCATTAATATTCGTGCTGGTTAATATATAGAATCAAATCAAGCGTAATTTTTTTTCAATAGGGCAACTATCAACATATCTTTAGGAGAGAGCTATGCTTCATAATGATTAGTTAAATGTATAGAACTCATGCGCATTTTTTTAGGTTGAGAAAGATTTTATTCTTTCCCAAATATTGCTACAAAATATAAAAAATAGTAACAAAGGATTCTATTGCATTCACTGAGTAACCCTCCACTACATTTGTCTGAGGAAATAAAAAAATTCTCGAAATTTAAACAACATTGGACCCAGACTGTAACACCCTAAAATTTACTTTATGGAAATAGAAATAAAATGTCTTAATTTTTGAATTTTGGTGTTCATGAAATCATAGCAAATTAAAAAAACTTTTTACGAAATTAAAATTTTCTTTTGGTACAAACTTGCTTGTGCATTCATGTCCGCATTTTTGGAATTTGTGTTTGTCACCTTTCAAAATTCAAAGTGGTTTCAAATGTAAATTCGAAAATAAGTTTGGAAATGTATTTTCAAAATAAAAAGAAAAAGGGGCAAAACCTCCCTCCTACATCTGGCCCGAGCCCATCCCCCTCTCCCCCTCGGCCTGCTTCAGTTTCCCCCAACCCGCGGCCCAGTTCCCCCGCTCCCTCTCCTTTGGGCCAAGCCCAGTCGCACCAACCGGCCCAGTCGCACCAACCGGCCCAGCCGCCTCCCTCCTCCCTCCCTTTCTCCCACTGCCACTCCGGCCCCGCTCACCAGCGTTTCTCTGACTCGCTGACAGGTAGGCCCCTCAGGTCAGCTGCTTCCCCCTCCCCTTCCTTTCTTCTCCCCGCTCCATTCCTTTTCCTCAGCGCCGAGAACCCCTCGACCGAACGCGAATCGGAGCAGGAGGGTGATCACCCTTTCCATAACCGGCGCAATCCCGTGGTGCAAGTCGATCACCACCACCCGCCGCCTTCCTTTTCCTCCTCTCCCTCTCTTTCCTTCCTAGAGCGTCGCCGTCTCCTACCTCCGGATGGAAACAGCACCGCCGCCTTCCATATCCGCCGGCGCCGAATCCCTCTCCAATCCTCCTCCTTCCTTCTTCAGCGCTGCTCGGGGCTATTTAAGTCGCCCCGCACCACCACCGCCTCCACCCGAGCCACCCAAAGCCACCGCCTCGCCTGCTCCTAACCGCAGAACGCCGCCGCCGCAGAACGTCACCGCCGCCGCGTTCTCGCCGTTCCAGTGCATCGACGCCGCCATCAAGAGCACTCGGAGCTTCGCATTGACATCGTGAGTCCGTAACGCTCCTCGCCGATCGCTTTCAGTACGTGTACCTTCTCACCCGCGCTCACCGTGCGCCCTTCCCTTTCGCAGATCACCGCCGGTCGTCGACGGGCCCCGTGAAGCATCTCTGGACCCCGCGAACCACTCCAGCACCTTCGCGGTATACCCCTCTCCCTTCCCGTGCTTTCAATTTCATCTCTAACACACCGTAGCTGCGCAATCGACGCACACCAAGCGCACCGGCCATGGCGCCGCCGTGGTCGTCCCACGCCAGAGCGTTACCGCCCCAACCAAGCGCCTCACAGCACTCGCACGCGCACGTTGCATCTCTCGGTGCCGTCCTCTTGCCCTCTCTCGCTCTCTGCACTCCGGCGCACGCACACCAGCGCCGTCGCGCCGCCACCGTGTGTGGACCGCCTCCCTGAGTCCCTCTCGGTCTCAACCAACCCCGCAGACGAGTTCCCCTCTCTCCCCTCTCTCTCCCGGTGTTCTCCTTTCGACTAGTGGAGCTCGGGATCCCCGTAACCATGAACGCCGGCGAGCTCCGCCCTCTGGCCATGGCGCGCCGCCACGGGAGCGCCGCCCCGACGACCATCCGCGCCCACATCCCTCTGCGCCGTCAGATTTCCCTCGGACGGCCGAGATTAGAACCCATCCCAGCGTACCGGTTCGGTCCACCGAACAGTGTGGACAGGGTCCACCGCACCAAGCCCCGTGCCCGGTCCACAGCCACGCCGTGCACCCGCCTGTCCCGTGCCGCCACGTGGCGCCTGTCAGCCCCACTGCGGATCCCCTGGCGACCTCCCTGCTTTACGCTTTTCTCGTTCTGAAGACGTAGACCTCCTCTGTTTAAGCGAAAATACGTTTTCTTCTCTCTGGAAACGTAAACCCTCTCGGTTTTTTCCCAAAATACGTTTTCTCCTTTTACAAATTTGCCACCTTCTATTCAAATGCTTATATTTTCCCCGTTTCAACTCCGTTTTGACCCAAACGAGTTGCGTTAGATCCGTAATTTCCTAATCTATCTAACGGTACAGTTTTCATCTATGTTAATTACTTTTGAAAATCAAAGTTAATTATTTTGGTAATGCTTTAATCCCATCTTTTCAAAATCTTGTTTTATCTCCATCTTTTCCGTTTCAAATCCGTTTCGTTCCGTTCAAGTTGCGTTGGCTTCGTAATGACGTAACCTTTTCGTTAGTGATCTTTAATACCATGTTAATAGCTCTGTATTTTCATGATGTAAAACCCTAATTTGATTAATAACTATGCAACATATTTTACACATAAAATGACGGTGCTTTCAACTTTCGTTTTCGAAATCCAAATCCAAGTTTGACCTAATCTAACTAAAGTATCTCTTTGAAATACTTTATTCACTCTTTTATATAGTTATAAAATTGATAAAGCTCGTAGTTCTCTTTTATAAAAGCAAATCTTTCGTTAGTTGTATCCCGATCATCGTAGATCCGTTTAGTGTGATCTTCGCGACTGTGTGATCGTAGAGTTGCGTAGATTTCTCTTTAAATCCCTTTTATTGATTGGTGTATTGTTCTAATTTAGCCATGTTTGTATGCTATGTATGTTTGTCCAGCTGTTTGAGTGGTGTTTGGTTAATTGTCGTCCAATCGGTGAGTTTTGCGATCAAGAAGAAGTCGTCTGAAGTTGAGAAGCAGTTGAACAAAGGATCTAAGCTTTTAAGGCAAGTATACATGGGATCATCCTTGATGTCCTATTCATGATGGTTTTGAATAAAATCATATGCATGTGTCTAATCTTGTTACCATAGGGCTTACCTAGATTTGATTACCTTGATCCTTGAAATCCTATGGGTTATCTTTGCATATGGGTAGTTATTGCTAGTGCTCTTTTCAAATAAGCATGATCCTTTAATCTTGTTTAATGACTACCTGAGATGATAAAGTAAAACTTGACTTTTTAGCAACATGGATTTAGGATCCTATCTGTCAGCAAAAGCTGGGACATACAGTACAACCACAAGCTATATGGCTCTGGCTTGACTCAGTATTAGGATTTTGCTAGTTTGTGGCAACTTACCTGAGAAGGCGCATGAAGTGCTCTGAGATTTTCAGAAGCGTTGCGTGTGTCTTCTGGAATCTTGTTGAGGGAACTTGTAGCGGGTTGTTACCTTCTAGTGGAACTTGTGAAAGGTCTCGTAGTGAACCCTGCCGGCCCACCTCGGAAGTGGGTAAGAGACTAGCTACCTCGGGAGAAAGGGCAATTCACGACTTGTGGGTAAAGTGTACAACCTCTGCAGAGTGTAAAACTGATATATCAGCCGTGCTCACGGTTACGAGCGGCCCGGAAAACTCACAGACTAAGAACAGAAAACTCACAGAAGAAATGTTTACATGTTGGTTACTTATGAATCACTTTATCATGATGTTATGATGTTCATTCAATTGCTATATAATCATGTGGTTTAATTTGGGGGCTTAAGCATAACTTATGGTACATCAATTGTAAAGTTTTGTTACAAAGTAAAAATGCTTATCGCAGTTAAACCCGTTTCATACCTTTTTGAGCCTCATGAACCCCATGTATTCTTGTTGAGTACGAAAGTACTTACGCTTGTTTACTTTCTTTTCAATTCTTGGATAAAAATCCCGGATGGGTACCAGTTAGCAAGAGTTGGAAGAGATAGGCTTGTGATCAACCAGTCAGTTGGTCCCTGTGGAGTGGAGTCTTCACCTGAAGATCGGAGTGCTTTTCCGATGTCTGCTCTCTCTTAAGGTTATTCCTTTAACCATATATGTTATATAACTAAGTATTGTCTTTTGATATTTCCTTGTTCTGTGACTATATGTGGGATTTTACTTCCTGGGCTCACATATAGGGTATATCTGGTTTTGTTCTTAAAACCGGGTGTGACACAGACCCAACCTACTACAACTATGATATGACATAGTAATTTCAAAGCTTTGAGTAGAAGACAACTAACCCCAACCTATAATAATCAATATTCATATTGTCTTGATCTAAATACTCAAATTATGCTAAATGTCTTTCAATACCTCATTATAAACATATTGTTCCTTGTAGTTAATTATTTGCCTAGATATCATGTGCATTTGTGTCTAGAAGAAAAATATTATTTCCCAATTATTTATGCAAAAACATCATAAATATAAATATAGGATTCTTTTGCCACCCATTGAATAATCCTCAACTACATTTGTCTCATGTAATAAAATATTCTTAAAACTTTCAAAACATTTAAAAGATCTAAATCCATCCATACTCCAGCTAAGACTCCTCAGGGAGTAGTTTCCCCCGCCTATACCTATCAAACGATGACATTATCTAGAGAATCAAATCCAGCTAAATCAATTTCAGTTTTACGTAGTAATGTCAAAGCTGTTAATAGAAGTATAATCCTCAATATTCATGTTGGCTTATATACAAAATAAAAAAATCATACCAAATACCTTTCTTCACAATTGTGAAGATATGGTTCCTTGCAAGAATTTAATGCATATACAAACTCAGATCGAGGCATTTGGATCCATGAATAAAAGAGTTATTTTTTTTAATATATTTTGAGGTATGGTATCATTGATATGGTGTCACCTGCTGAGTTATCTAGTGGGCTATAAATAGGCCAGCTGCCAGCTTCTTTTGACACAATTCATAGCCTTTTCATCTTCCGAGTTTCAGCCATGGAGTTGCATCATGTTAAACTCCTATTAACCTCCCTTGCTCTCATAGGCCTGCTACAACACAGCCCTCAAGCAGCCATCACCCAACGAAATTGTGAAATATCTGGCCTGTGCACGTATATTATACGTGTGAGCCCTCCAAATATTTCGAGCATGGATCTGAGCCCCACCAACCTTGAAAGCTGGTATAGATCATTCCTCCCGCCACATATGGAAAGATCACCTCGATCAGTATCACCATTCATCCACACCTACAAAGAAGCCATCCTCGGGTTTGCTATAGACCTCACAAATGATGAGGCAGAGTATGTCAAGAGCAAAGAAGGGGTCCTCAAGGTGTACAAAGACAGCCTTCTTCCCCTCTTGACAACCCACACACCTGATTTCCTAAGCCTTCGACCAGATGGAGGGGCTTGGAATACCGTAGGCATGGGCGAGGGAACCATCATTGGTCTCCTAGACACGGGATAGACTCTGCACATTGCTCTTTTGACGATGAGGGCATGTCCATGCCGCCTTCTAGATGGCGGGGATCCTGCAGCAACGACCATGCTGATGGTGGTCGTTGCAACAAGAAGCTTATTGGCGCAAGGTCATTCATTGGTGGCCCAAATAATCCTGACGTCCCATCGAATGATGTTGGCCATGGAACACACACTGCTAGCACGGCCGCTGGCATGTTCGTGCATGGTGCAAGTGTGCTTGGTAGCGGCAACGGTACTGCAGCTGGCATGGCCCCACGTGCACATCTAGCAATGTACAAGGTGTGCAACGAGCAGGGCTGCTATGGCTCAGACATACTTGCCGGACTGGAAGCCGCTATCGCCGATGGTGTTGATATCTTGTCCATATCACTCGGCGGTCGTCAAGAGCCCTTCCACCAAGATATTATCGCCATCGGAACCTTTTCTGCTATGAGGAAGGGCATATTTGTGAGTTGTTCTGCCGGAAACTCTGGCCCTCTTACCGGCACACTAAGCAATGAAGAGCCATGGGTGTTGACGGTGGGTGCAAGCACAATGGACCGGCAAATGGAAGCCATTGTGAAGCTTGGCGATGGGCGCTCCTTTGTTGGCGAGTCGGCGTACCAACCGTCTAGCCTTGACCATCCTTTGCCCCTGATGTTTCAATCTGCTGCTAGAAACATCACGGGGAACGTTGTTGCTTGCGAGTTTCAAGGCTCTCAGGTCGAAATCGGACAATCTATCAAGGATGGTGGTGGTGCTGGGGTGATATTACTGGGAGCTGAGGATGGTGGCCACACAACAATTGCTGCAGCTCATGTCCTGCCAGCATCATTCTTGAACTCTCAAGATGCTGCTGCCGTTAGACAGTACATCACGACATCCAGCAAGCCGACTGCCTCCATCATTTTCAATGGTACGTCATTGGGAACCACTCCAGCTCCTGTGGTTGCTTACTTCTCATCTAGGGGCCTAGTACTACAAGCCCTGGCATTCTGAAGCCAGACGTCATTGGACCCGGTGTGAACGTCATTGCAGCGTGGCCGTTCAAAGTCGGACCAAATACTGTCGGCGGCGGCCGTGAACATGGTACAACAACTTTCAACTCCATATCTGGAACATCAATGTCTGCACCTCACCTTAGTGGAATTGCAGCTATTACCAAGAGTGCACATCCAGATTGGTCACCTGCGGTGATCAAGTCAGCAATCATGACGACAGCCTATGTGGTGTATGGCAACAACCAGCCAATCCTAGATGAGAGACTCAATCCAGAGAGTCATTTCAGTATCGGAGCCGGACATGTTAACCCTTCCCAAGCTATCAGCCCAGGCCTAGTGTACGACATTGCCGTGGAGCAGTACATTATGTATCTTTGTGGCCTGGGCTACACAGATTCTCAGGTGGAGACAATCACGCATCAGAAGGAGGCTTGCAGCAAAGGAAGAAAAATAGCTGAAGCAGAGCTGAACTACCCTTCCATTGCAATAAGGGCGAGTGCAGGAAAACTTGTCGTAAATCGGACAGCCACAAATGTTGGAGATGCAATGTCATCTTATACCGTTGAGATTGACATGCCAAAGGAAGTCGAGGCCAGAGTGTCACCAACAAAGCTAGAGTTCACCAAGCTCAAGGAGAACAAAACATTTACTGTAAGCTTAAGCTGGAATGCTAGCAAAACTAAGCATGCTCAGGGTAGTTTCAAGTGGGTCTCTAGCAAGCATGTGGTGAGGAGCCCCATTGTAATATTCTAATGTAAGATGACAGCCTGCTACTTGTTATAATAAAAACTTATTAGTCCATCATGAAATGTTTGTATTACTACTATGCATGTTAGCAATCGGACAGGGGAAGGGAAATTGGCCGGGAAGAACTCTGGAGAGGGAGCTCGCCGCAGCAAGAGCAACTTATGGAGGAAGACGAGCTCGTAATAGGGTTTAGGAATTTCGTTACAATAATTGATCCCCTTCTCAGAGTATATATACGGTCAGATTTCCCATTCAAATCCACTAATCCTCGAGTTGAGCCGAGCCAGTCGCCGCCAGCACCAGGCTCCAGACTGCTAGGGGCGGTCAACGGACCATTGGATGCCAGTTGGAGCCTGCCAGCCTGGTTAGAGCAAGTCTAATAAAAACGCCCGCTAGTCGGCTGCAAGAGTTCCCACGTCACCTGAGTTGCTGAGTAATAGTGGTGGACCCTACCCATATTTAATGTTCAGTTGCTACTTGGAAGAACAGGAGTGGGTCGGCATTTTGCCAACGTCTCACCAGTCGCCCGAATTATTCTCTCTCCTGCTTTCTCTCTCACACGTCAGATTTCGCCTTATAATACTTGCTCTTATAACGAGCTGGGCAGCTGGCCTGCCTGGCTGTACCACACCCGCAGTTGCCCGTGGCTGCCCCTACTTGCGTGTAGACAGAAAGCCCGGAAGCTGTAACGCCAGGTAGAACCTGACCGGCTACTGACACGAGCCTGGTAAATTCCTTTTTTTTTAAAATCCAACTCTATTTCATTGTTAAACACCCTGATCTGAAAATTTAATGATTGATTTATTAATTAGGACATTGGGTTCATAAATAAGATGGGGAAATAGTTGGGTAAAACGTAGGATTATTTGTTAAGTTGTTATACTAAGCGATGTCTTTTCAAGCATCAAAGATTACCGTATTCTTTGACACGTTACGAATGTTATACACACTTTGATAATGGCCCTAGATGTCAAAATTGATGAGCTCCGCCACTGCTTGTAATAACACACATTGAATAATAATATTTGTTTGATATTGATGTCTCGGTGAACATAAAATTGATGCTAAAATACTCTTGGAGAACCACTAAATCTCTAACAGCCCAAATTAGCATCTACCGTATTAAGGAGCGAAATTAAGAGAGAACGGATGGACAGTGGGCCTAGTCAGAGCAAAGAAACTATAGCATTCATTGCTCCGTTGACCACCAACCCTTGTCGGTAGTCTTTAAGTCTTTAACTTACACCATTATAAAATATATTTTATAAACAACTCATTTCTTACTGAGGTTGTTGTTGATGCTGGATAAGCCCTTAAATTATATGCTCAAAACACCGTCAACAGGATTCAAAATCAAAGGAAAAGCCACACAACAAGAACACACTTTAACAATAATTGTTTCCACGAGTACCATGAGCTATGTTTTACAGAATATGAAATTTTCGGTCAAAACAGGACCTGGAAGGACCCATAAGGGGTCAACCGACCCCCTATGGGCCCACTAGGCCCCACCAAGGTGGCATAATAAATGACAAGGTCCTCGGTGTCAATTCCATCCTTCAGATCAACTTTGTGTTTTCTCTGAATGGCTTAAGATGAAGTCGCATGGATCAATGACATGGCAACAAAGGATCCAGCAAGAGATAAGTAGTACACCCACTCCATGGCATGTAGGATAGGGAAGTCCCACCACCCATAGAGGGGTTGGCCAACCACCACCCCCCCCCCCATGAAGGCTAAGTGGAATCCACCCCTTGCATAGCCCAATGCAAGTATAAGAAACATGTGCCCTATCTCAACCATCCAATATATGATGATTTGATCCAAGGGAGGAGGACGGAGATCACCCGGATCAATGACGTGGAGTTAGAGTAGTCCCTACTCCACCTCCACCTATAAATACACCCTAGGCCCTCTCCCTTAAGTCATTACACAATAGAGTAAACCAGTCTTTAGTAGCTTAGCTTAGCTCTTCTTTAGTGCTATGCTAGAAGGGAGACATTAAGGGGAGCCTTCCAGAGGAAGTTCCTGGCCTGTCAGGAATCTCTTCCAAGCTCTACCTCAGCGGATGGGACCTTCTTGTAAGTAATACATCTGAGTTCTTTTATCGTAATTGATATTCTGCTTCTGATATAGTAGTTATATACTCATTTTACCTGTGCATCGCTTTACTTTAGTGAAGTGCTCTAGTTAGTCATGACAATTGGAGTAGTAAGTGTAGTGTAGACATTGTGTCTAGGCTATAACTTGCTTGTTTATACCTCTTATCGCACGGATTTTTTGTGGATGCTAGCAGGTTGTGAAAGCCCTGTCTAGACTTGGTATTGCACCACTGTGACAGAACCTTCCAAGAACAGGGCCCACTTGTATTGATCATTGCCCAACAAGCTTCTGATCGCAATACAAGTGATCTAAGCCTTATGAAGTTAGTCTGGTGTCGTTGGATTCAACCGAGTCATCCACCCTTTCTGGACAGGATCTCATTACAAATATTGCAGAAGTGAACTTGTAATTACATTTCAGAGTTTACAGATAGCGAAAGACTTAAACAAGTTATATTACAAACCATAGTTCAAAACATAACATAAGTATCATAATGTTATTACATCAAGCTAGCGGTAAAGATTATAATACAAACAAACCAAGTACTTTGCCCAATAGTCACGAAAAGACTACTACTGATCCTCATCTATAACACTAACAACGGTCACCGGGGTTTGACCTTCATTTGCCAAAAGGGTTAACAAACCCTGAGTACGGGAGTACTCAGCAAGTCTTACCCGACAAATAAATTGTGGTGGATATATAAGATATGCATGTCATACGATTTAAGGTGGGGTTTTGCCAGATTCAACAATTTTGCATAAATGGTCATTTTATAAAACAATAGAAACTGATTCATTTTATATAAACTGTTACTCAAGTACCGATCGCAATTCTGATCGATAACGTGGTGACAAACCCTTTCCAAAAAGTAATCATCATGTATCTCGTTTAAGTTTCATTAACTACGTTGAAAAAGAATGAGTCGAGTCTCCATATCCGAGGAGTACGACGATTCGAGGTGATTAATTCCAGCTGGGGCTTTCTTATCACACGACATATGTAGCACTAAAGCTTGCATATGAATACCTTTCCCCAAATTCTCCATCCAAGATTGGGGTTCCGCCACCCGAGAGCATAGTACACCTCCACCCTACCCAACGAGCGAGGAGGGTACACACTACTCTCGTCGTCTCTCCACCCCCAGTGCGGATTAACCATTCTCAGACTGGAATAGCCAAAGTCCAGCTTCCCGAAGTATGTGACCAGTACTCCAAATTCTCGCTCAATGCCAAGATCAATGGATGGTTCCTAATGACACAGCCGGAGAGAACCCGCTCACCAGACACATCTGGTGGCTCCCAAACACC